>JANLCG010000004.1:3600000-4200000 GCA_026119515.1 Ascochyta koolunga
CCACCTTCTCGACGATCTCGAAGTCGTCTTCTTCAACGGCCGAGTACTTCACCTCCAGCGTGTAGTCGTCCACATGTGGAGATAAAGCGCCTTTGAGCATTCGCACGACTTTGCTGCTCATTTTCTCGCCTTCTTGTACTGATTGGGAGAAGCCATTGCCTGCTTTCGCGATTCCCTCAATGAGCGAGTGTGAGACTCCACTTCCGATGCCCAGAGTAAAGACTCGGATCGGAGCTTTCTTATCCTGAATCTGCTCGTTAAGATAGTCAAACACATCTTGTTGATTCCAGGTCTCCCCATCAGTCAACAGGATAATGTCCAGTGACATGTCCCTGTATCGGTTTTCGATGGTTGCCCATAACGGACGGAGCATCTCAGTGCCCCCATAGTTGGCTTGAAGCCTTCCTGCATGGTGAACAGCAAAATCAAGAGTCTCTTGATTGTACGTGGCGCTTTTGGGCAGCATGAAAGAGTGGTCGGTTCCGAAAGAACATATGTTGAACTTGACTCCGACTGGGAGTGACTTCAAGAAGACTTGAAGCGCCTCAATGGCAAGTGTCATCCTGGTTCCCTGCATGCTACCACTTTGGTCGCATACAAAAACGATCTCTGGCTTCTCTGCAGGGAGGGCAAACTTCGGGACAAGTGTGGTCATCAGTGCCCGATGGTTCAAGAGGGAGGGGTGAGTCTCGAGGATGGCTTTGGGGACACCTGTGTCCTTTGCGATGACTTGCAAGACAAAGTCGGTCTCGAGGTGCGCAGTTCCTAGGCTCAGCGTGGCTGACGCCTTGCTCATTGAGGGCACTGCATCTGGGCCGACAGATGTCGTACCCATGGACATGGAGATGGGGTGCGTTGGTGAGTGCAGCTTCTGGATGAAGGATCCTTCAGTTGTTTCAGCATCCACAGTGATTGAGATGACACCGTCCATCTGCAGGGCCGAGTCAAAGTAAGCTCCCACACTTCCATATCGTGGGAAAATGCTGGCGGGGATAGTGAATCTGATGCCATCGACTTCCATATCGTGCTTCAGCTCGCCAAGATAGACGATATTGATGACGACTCTCGCACCTGGCGGGATGTTGCCGATGGTGGTGGTGAAGACATCTGATGCTTCAGGAAGCTGCTCGAGCAAGCCTGCTGCCTCGCCTCGCGCTACAGCGTCTCTGAATACTGCCTTCGCACTCTCTTTCTCCTTGACTTCGCCGACAATGGTGCGGTTGCCCACCTGGCACGAGAACCCTACCACGCTCACCCCATCATAAAGGGGGAACGTGTAGCAAACTTCTCGGATGCCTCTGGTTGTGGAAGGATTGACGAATGTTTGTTTGAGAATGGTGCGAGACGTGGTGGCAAGAATGGTGGCATGTACTTTGACCTCGACTTGGGGAGGTAGGTCTGCTGTGTGCCATCAAAGCAGGGGACATTGTAGTAGAGACCGCAGACGGGCTCTGGCCGGCGGAACAAGCGCTGTTGACCGAACATTATAAAAAAAAAAATTATTTTTAGGGTGAGGAGGAAAGGCAGAAGACAGATGGATTGTGAGGTTAACAGCCAAGATTCAAATTTGTGACAGCAAGGTGGACGACAGCAATTCAGAGAGGAAATACGTGATGGGGAGGAGAGAGCGCCGAATGAGTCTATTTATGCGCAAAAGAAAGGCCAGAAAATGAATTCTTGAGCAAAGAGGCCTCCCAGAGCATGGTGGTGCTGCGCTGCCTTGATCAGTCATCCACTCCAAATGGGTGCCTGGACCGTGGTTCCAGCCAACCACAAGTCGAGAACCGGCGAGCGTACGAGATTCAGTGCTTCAATGGCAGTGTCGCACGTTACCATGGGTCCGATGAGAGAGAGTTTACAGGTTACCGAGGCGCGCTCAGACAGAAATGGGGGTTTTCTTTATAAGGCAGCGGTCCTGAGTGGCTGCCTGATGGGGCACGGTCTGCTGGCATGAGTCACGTGCTGTGACTGTGCGAGGCCAAGGCAGACACGATGCCGCGGTTTGTAGCTCTGCGCAGGCTGCAGGATGGCCATGTTGACTCCCAAGCATTACGATGGATGAGGAAGACGAGGGGTGGTGGAGGTCGAGGTAGTGGTGCGAAATGTGAATGGAGACGCGCTAGCAGCTGGACCCTGCATGAAGCGTCCTGGTGGAAAAAGATTGGAGAGAGTCATCTCGCATCCCACTAGGCAGTGCAATGCGGCAGCTATTCACCCCGCTGCCCCACGCATTCCCCGAATTCCAGCAGTCCTTGCACCGCCTCTTCTGCACGCGGCGCAGCTTCCACAAGCTCTCGAGAGTGCCCGTGCGTGTACAGCGCCAGGAGAGAGCGCCCGCTTTGCGCAAAGTCATGGCCGAAGGCTACGAGAAGTGGTCGCAGCAGCAGTTGATTGCGCGCATACAAGAGCTGGAGCAGCAGGTCAGGGGCAGTGAGGGGACGGTGACACAACCAACAGGCGTGCCTACAACACCTGCAGCACCTGCAACCCATACAACACCTACAACACATACAACACCTACAACACATACAACGCCTACAACACATACAACACCTACAACACCCACAGCACCTGCCATACCTGCGCTCGACTCCTCCAAGCCCATTCCCTTCCGCAAGCCGCCCAAAGCTCCACCAAAAGCGTTCGATGCGTCCAAATACAGCACGCGGCTCATCGCGCTGAAGTTTGCCTACCTGGGGCAGAAGTACAATGGCTTCGAACACCACAACAACAACAAGACGCCGCTGCCCACCATCGAGGAGGAGCTGTGGAAGGCGCTGATCAAGACACGCGTCATCAGCCCTACGCCGCCCGAGGGGGAGCAACACCGACTACAGCAGAGTCGACAGGAAGACGTTCGCGGCCTGGGACAGAGACGGCGCAGACATCAATTGGGACGGCTGCGACTACTCCAAGTGCGGGCGCACAGACAGAGGCGTCAGCGCCTTTGGACAGGTCATAGGCATCCGAGTGCGCAGCAACAGGCCGCTTCCTCGGCCGGAGCCTACACCGAGCTCACACATGCATGCCACCGAAGACGCAGAAACAAACCTTGACCCTGAAAGCGAGCCAGAAACGAAGCCCTTCAACGACATCACCGACGAACTCCCCTACATCCAGCTCCTCAACCGCGTCCTGCCCCCGACATCCGCGTGTACGCCTGGTGTCCCAACCCACCTGCCGACTTCAGCGCACGCTTCTCCTGCAAAGAGCGGCGCTACAAGTACTTCTTCACCAACCCGTGTTTCGCCCCCGTGCCCGGCTCCGCAGCCCTCTACCACCCGAACTCGCCCGCATCTGACGGCCAGCCCATGCGCGAAGGCTGGCTCGACATCGCCGCCATGCAGGACGGCTGTGACCGGCTGGTGGGGCTGCACGACTTCCGCAACTTCTGCAAGATCGACGCCAGCAAGCAACTCACAAACTTCAAGCGGCGCATCTTCCACGCCTCGATTGATGAGGTCTCGCCGCTCTCCGTCCCGTCGTTCCTGTCCCACGCCGGTCTTCAATCGCCCACGGCAACCGACCAACCGAAAATGTACTGCTTCACCCTCCACGGCTCAGCATTCCTGTGGCACCAAGTACGCTCGCTCATCAGCATTCTTTTCCTCATCGGCCAGCGCCTCGAGAGCCCATCACTCGTCACCGCCCTCCTCGACATGGACGCGAACCCCACGCGGCCCAAGTACGAAATGGCCAGCGATGCGCCGCTGGTGCTGTGGGACTGCATTTTCCCGCATGCATCCGAAGTCCAGAGCTCCGAGGAAAGGGAAACCGGGTACGAAGACCGGCTGCAGTGGGTGTACGTAGGCGACGAGGGGGCGTGGAGCCCAAGAGCGCCAAAACGCTCTCAGGCGCGCCGTCGTCCATGGGCCGCGGCAAATGGGGCAGGGGCGGCGTGGTGGATGACGTGTGGGAAGTGTGGCGCGGGGATAAAATCGACGAGACGCTTTCCGGATTGCTGCTGGACCGCATTGCCGGGCTGGGTGACAGCACGCTGGAGAAAGAGATGCGCGGTGAGGGCCTTGACAAGGGGATCATGGCAAAGGGCGGGCCGCGCGTCTTTGACGGAGGAGATTTCGGGAGGGCTAAAGGGAACTACATCCCTGTGCTCGACAGGGAGAGACAGGAGCCCGTCGAGGTGGTGAATGCGCGGTACGCGAAGAAAAAGGGCCTTGATCCGAATCGGTATCAAAACGCAGGTGACGAGGATGCTGGGGAGTGATGAAACCGATACAAAGAAGCAGAAATAGAGAGATCAGATAGCCGCTCCACCTCTGCACACTCCAGCGAGGTTGGGGAAAAATAAAAAAGCCTTGAATTGCCAGTTGGGTATCGACCTCCGTCCCGCTAATCCCCCGTGTTCAACTCCAAATCTATCTGCACTCCATTGCTAATCGCATAATCCGCCAGACTCAGACTATCATGGAAGGGCCGCTCGCCCTGGCGCTTCAGCATAATCTCATGCACCGGCCGCCCGATCTTGGCCGCCACCATTGCTTTCAGCACCTTGACGGGGTCCGAGGGGAGACAGGGGACTTGGGTCTTGGTGCCTAGGCGGTCGTTGACCGTGACGATGATCATGGCTTCGCCTGTGGCGGCTGGGGCGGCGGTGGCGGCGGGTTTGTCTTTGGACGGGCGGTCTGAGCGGGGACGGCGGTCGCGGGACCGTGAACGGCGGCGGCGGTCCGGGCGCTCGTCGCGCTCGTTACGTTGGCTGTGTCGCTCCGAGTGCCCGCCATACCGGTCGGGTCGTCTGTCGCTGTCGCGCCTGTCGAAGCGGTCATCGCGTCGCCTGTCGTCTCTGTCGTCGCGCCGTCGTGCGTCGCGCTCTGAAGAGTCTTTCTTGTCGTTTTTCCATTTCAGGCCCGAGAAGTGCTTCGGCTTGCGTGGCACGGGACTGCGGCTTCGGCGGGGAGCGCGAGCGCGAACGTTGTTTGGTGGGGGAGGGGGCGCGGTGGTCTGCGCGGGGGTGAGGGGGAGGGCATTCCTACGGTGGGTATGTGGGGGTCTGCGAGTGGGATTTGAATGGGAGCACGACAGGACAGGAAGTGAAGTGTTGGCGTTGGAGTTGGCGCTGGTGTTGGTGTTGGCGTTGGTGTTGATGTTGGTGTTGATGTTGGTGTTGATGTTGGTGTTGGTGTTGTTGGTGTTGTTGATGTTGGTGTTGAAGATGATGTCAAGTGCCTACACTTTATTCCTTCACAAGCGTAAGCTCGGGCCGCTATCCCCCAGTCTCGCTTCTTCCCGCATGCATGCACCACACCCCTGCTCCTCCATCCGTCCATCCATCCACCATACATTCCATTACCCACCTGCCTAGTACCTACCGTGCCCTCCTTCACCACCCGCAAGCACCGCCATGAGACGACCATGGTCCTAGCCGTCCTCACACGCCTCATGGCCCCGCCTGCCCAAACCCTGCGAACCTTCCAGCCCACGCCGTCGACCGTCTCCTTCACCGTCTCCACCCGCCGTACCCGCGACGGTCGCCGCGAAGCTGTGCTACTATGTCGGCCTGCTAGCCCGCATTCTGATCGGTGCCCTTGTCCTTGTGACGCTGTGGACGAAATGGCGCATAAGCTACGGACAATCCGTGGCCGTTCTACTGTGGACGCTTGGCGGGCCCTGGACAGCGTGGCTGTTGAAAGCCATGGGAGGGCTGGGGTGGCATTATGTTGCGCCTGGGGCGGCTGTGGTTTTGTTCGTCGTGTTAAGACGGGGATATACGGGTACACTTCCTCGTCCTTCTACTCGTGACTACCTACTCACCACCCACGCAGAGGAATCTCTAACCCTCCTCCGCGGTCTCGGCGTCCAGACGAGTTCCTTGGCTTCCACCTTCCTGAAGTCGCCCAGTCGTAGATTTATACCCACCTCGGATATCCAGGACCTGTTCATACACGAGGCCTTCCGGGGTTTGAGGTGCGCTTCTACCTTGCCATTGTAGTCAAAGGGGAAGAGGACGTAGTTGTTGTGTTCCCCGGCTTGCTGCCGAGAAGGGCCATACTGGAGGAGGTGTGGAGGGGCGCGAGGAAATGTCTGTGGGAGAGTGAGAGAGCAAGGATGCCAGAGAAGGAGGAGGAGGAAAAGGAAAAGGAAAAGGAAAAGGAAAAGGAAAAGGAAAAGGGGTCTGCTGCCGTAAACTGATCAGCTCCATCAACTTCAAGTTTTTCATTTCATTCATAGTGGAGCGGTGTCAACGTCCATGTGGAAAGCCAAAAGTCAAGTCAACTACAGCTTGAGCAGATCGCTATAACTTCAGCAGCTACTTGCACGAAACATACGTCGTTCCTGTAGGCAGACGCCTCTCCAACCCAGCACATCCATCTCGCCATTCTCAACTACCACACCAACCCTCACCTCATGTCTCCGCCAACCCCTCACTTCCCGCCTCTGCCAACCCCTCACTTCCCGCCTCTGCCAACCCCTCACTTGCCGTCTCCACCAATCCCATCATGCTTACTTCTCCACTTCTTGCCGCCAGTATAATACGCACCATCAACATGCTCTTCCACACTTGCCGGCTTCAACCACGCACAGCGATCCTTTGCAAACGCCTCGACGCGCGGCTTGAACTTGGTCTCGTGCAGCGTGAAATCGTCAATCGTGCCAATGCGCGGGATGCTCATGCCCGGGAACCCGGAGCTGCGGCGGTACATCAGGGTGCCGCAGACGCTGCAGAACGAGTTCTCCATGTAGTTGCCTGTGGCGATGGTTTTGTTTTGACGGAAGCGTGTGAGCTTGTCTTCGCCGCGGAGGTGCTTGAGGTGCGTGTCTTTGACCACAAAGTTGGAGGCGAACATGCTGTGAGCGTGGTTAGTTGGGGGATTATTGGGGTGGTCTTCAGGGGTGGGGTGGTTTCTACCTCGCCGTGATCTTGCGGCAGTCGGTGCAGTGGCAGATGAAGGTGTCGACTAGCCCCTCGCCCTCGGTGGGCACTTCGATTTGCACCGCCCCGCAGTAGCACGTTGCTGTTGCTGTGCCGTCGCGCTCGCCATGGGCGCCTTCGGTGGGCAGGACGATCTTCTCCGTCATGGCTGTTGGTTTGAGGTGGTCTTGGATGGACAGCAGTTGCTCACCTGTGCTGTGGTGTTAGGTTACAGTCTCGAGGAAAGGCCAGCTGGTGGTGCGTCTGAATTCGGAGAAACGTGCAAATGGACAACATATATACTTGCCCATCTCGCTCCGATCAAACAAGTGCGATGTAGGCTTGATCAGTCTAGACCTCCTGCAGGTCGACTTCCGAGCACAGCAGAAGCTTGACGTAATGCCATCTGCGGCTGACACACTGTAAGCCATGTACCGTGATGAAGCCGTCGGCGGTAGTGAGGGGTAGCTTCTAAAATCCGGGAGTGAAACCGTTGGGCATTACGACGCACGGCTGAGCTTAGTAAACTGTTGACCAAGATATCTAGAAGCATGCAGAAACCCCATGTGTCTGTTGTCGGAGACGAAGCAACCTAGTGAACACGTTTGACTTGCACATCCTGGCCAACATTTTCGTAAGAGGAGAGCCAGCGTGGTCCTCGGGCGCGATGAAACGAACCGGTCAAAGGTATGAAAGCGTGCGACAGAGCAGAGAAGACCACAAGCTTTATGTTTCTCGATAGAGAACCCTGATGGCGTGGATGAAGGTGTGGCTGACACTGGACCGGGGAGCTAGACAAGGCTGACGTGGGGCACGCGTTCACGTCCGTGCATTGCCGCCTTGCTGTGAAGCTTCCAAAGATTTCTACAGCTCTTCCATAGCAGCGACTTCACACTCACTCTGAATATCCGACCTTTCCAACTCTTCCTCGACTACCCGGCCTTTCCAACTCTACCTCAACTACCCGGCCTTTCCAACTCTTCCTCGACTACCCGCCACTTTCCAACGTACTACCCATTCCAACGCCAACGCCAACGCTACACCTCGCGCGCTCGAATACCCCTCCACCACAAAACCCACCATGGGCTCCGTAGTCCTCCCACACCTGCGCACAGGCTGGCACGTGGACCAAGCGATCCTGTCCGAAGAAGACCGGCTCGTCGTAATCCGCTTCGGGCGCGACAGCGACCCGGACTGCATGCGCCAAGACGAAGTCCTGTACAAGATCGCAGACCGGGTGAAGAACTTCGCGGCACTCTACGTGTGCGATCTGGACGAGGTGCCTGACTTCAAAGCCATGTACGAGCTGTACGACCCCTGCACCGTCATGTTCTTCTTCCGCAACAAGCACATGATGTGCGATTTCGGCACGGGGAACAACAATAAGCTGAATTGGGTGCTCGAGGATAAGCAGGAGTTGATTGACATTGTCGAGACAGTTTATAGAGGTGCGAAGAAGGGGAGGGGTCTGGTTGTTAGTCCTAAGGATTATAGTACCAGGTATCGGTACTAGGCGGGTGGGGCTTGTGCTGGATCGAAAGGGAGTATGCATGGAATACAAACGGGCTGGGACACTTTTACCTTTGGAGTTTTCAATGCTACGGCATGGGCATGGTTATGGCGTTCCTTTGGTTAGACATACGACAGCAGAGAATGACAAGCACACGACAAACCACAACTTCTACAAGGTCCAGTCACCCAGTCGCGCCATCTGTCCATACCATCCCATCTCTTTTCCAGAACCCAAATAACTAACCAAACACCAAGGAAATATCCCATGAAACCCTCGGAACCAGACATTGGCAGAGTACAAGACCAACTAACTCACACAGCCGTATACCAACCATCCTCCAAACGAGCCACGGATTTTCTTCCTGTCCTACGCTCACGTTCCCCGCCGTCACCACGAATCTGCCTTGGGTCCCAGTTCGATGGCATCGTCTATCGAAGTCTCGGTTACACGGAGGACGGAAGCATTGGTGTTTGGGAACAGACGCTGCTGGGGCGCTCTTGAACGAACAGGGTAGTACTCCCTGGTGTGCCACGGTCCATGTTCAAAAGTTGCAGATGCAGCGCGGATATTGTGATTCAACGCTATGTATATATACATATATATATGCAGCACCACGACGAGGTCAAGCCATTGCAGTCCCCAGCGCTCGGGATTCTACTGATAACTGCCCCTGCGGGACCCTCGAGCCCAAAGCAATTCGCAAAATACGTGACCGTGGCCGCCCAGTCGCTAAACAGTCCCTTGATGCCAATCTCACGCACTAGCACGTCTAACAATTCGTAGTACTGCCCGTCGTAGTACGTGATGTTCGCGAGAGACTCAAAGTAGTACTCCCCCTGCTCTTCACCGTCGCAAGAGGCCCTGAGCGCTCGTACGTCCACGCAATTATGTCGAGGCCGGCTGCCTTGACAGCATGTGCGTACGCCGAGGGCACAATGGAATTGTTTTGCGGCCCGCCGACAGTGACGAGCATGGGGAGCGAGGGGCCGATGATGTTGACGCCCGCGGCTTTGGCCATGGTCAGGTTGGCAGTCCCTGCTGCGAGGTCTGCGGGTGTGTCGTACTCGACTAGGTAGATGGCTTGCTTGCCGAAGTCGTGGTCGTACTTGAGCCAGAAGACAATGTCGTCGTAGGTGAAGGACTGTGGCCAGATGCGGCTGAAGTCGATGGACTTGTTGCGGAAGGCGTCGACCATGTCCTGCGCGTATTGCTGCTGCGTGTAGCCCTTGAAGGGCATCGGTACCTCCGCGGGCGGGGTCTTGAGCTCAGGGGTGAAGTTGCGGTAGCCGGGGTAGTCGTTGACAAGGTCGATGTATTCGTTCAGTGTCAAAACCTTGCCACATGTATCGTAGAGCTCTGTACGCCAGCTAGGAGTACCGTACTGGTAGTCTTGAGGCGTAAGAGCAGAAGCGTTGAAGCCGTCCTGCTTGCCACAGAGACTGCTGTACTCGGCGATTGTGATATCAGAGGTGCAGCAGAGAGCATTGGCGGGCGATGTCGCGTTCGCTGGGGTAAACGGAACGGTGCACTTTTTTGCCAAATCAGGGCGGGTGAGGATATCGGTTGTTGTGTGTAAGTCGCAGAGCGAGTGACGGCACACAAGCCCACGGTCACCTGTGAAGGAGACATCGCATTCAAGGACGCCAGCACCCATACGAGCACCTGCGTCTTCAGATTCCCTGGTCTCTTCAGGGAATTGGAGAGTACCTCCGCCACGGTGGCCGAGCGAAAACTGGTTGATCGAGACAGGCTTGTTCTCACAGGATTGCAGCTTCTCTTTCAACGGCCCATCGGTCATGTTGTTGATGATGTAGTAAGGACGAGGACCGAGTGAGACAAGATAGCTGTCATTCTTGCTTGTGTGGCCAACGCTGCCAGTAGAGTAAGACCTGCTGGTGGGGGCAGCAACGGCAGCAGCTGCCAGAGCGAGGGTCAAGAGAGAATTCATGGTCGGGGAGGGATACTTCGACCTGATGTCTGGAGAGAGGATGCTTGCACGCCCGCCAGTGTGTGAAAGCGAAAGACGTACATTTTATACTGGATCTATGTCGGCCGTTCCTGACCTGGATCTGCACCGCATCTTGCCGATTGTACGAGCTGGCAGCATGCTACAGGCATAATGGGCCAAGCATTGATCCCACGCGCAGGCGTGAAGGAGTAACGCTTAATGGAGCCTTTGCGTCGGTAACGTCATGGCTGCAAGGCTTGAACGATTCTTGTCTAGCATACGCAAGTTCTTCAAAGCTTTTAGCCGTCTTCAGCTGCAGAGGTACGCGTAGCCGAAGAGCCGGTGCCGCGAGACGGCTGAACGCTGGTAGTTGCTGATAACAGATGTACCGAGCCAATGGTAGGAGCACGTGTGGGCTCTCCGCTGGAACCTATCGAGGCTAGGTTGGCATCCCGCTACGATTTATAGCTCATTCATGCAAGTCCATTGTGACGGCGGTGCTGAAGTAGATGTAATAGCTCATGGGGGCGGTAAGACGAATCTTAAACTCAAGAAGGCAGCTTGAGGTGACGACTGGTGTTGGGTTCTCGGTGCTATATATTTGGGAGGTCTGCGCTTCCATAACGTGACTTGATTGGCTGTCACTTCGGTCCTTTGTCATCTGTCATCTGTCACCAACAGCAGATCTCTAATTAATCCAATCTTCAACTTGACAATCCAGTAACTCTCATTCACTCGCTCTCACACAAACATATAGAGACCTGCAACACCGATACTAGTAGCAGTATGAGTCGACGAGCAAACATTGTTCCCTGCAATCCGCTACCAGGGTGCCCGCACTTGCTTCGGCTATCGGTGCAAGATCCACGTGGGTCAAACATCATTACTACCTGAACATATAGAAACGTGATCTCTTCAAAGCCGAGTCATCTCTGTCTTTTCCATCCAACTAAACAGCGTCTCGTTGAAGCGTACAGCAATAATGCCGTCGTCCACAATCCCCATCACCGTCACCCACCTCGGCTCCCTTAACGTCGGATACCGCCTCACCAACAATGCCATTGAGCTAGCGAAACCCACACTGGTCTGCATAAACTCAATGTGCATGACCACCGCGCTCTTCGATGCGCAATTCAATGATGAAGCCCTTACCAACACCATGAACATCCTCGCTATCGAACCCCTCGGCCACGGATCAACCACCTTCCCCACCAAAGCCAGTCACTTCACGTACTGGGACTCAGCGGTTATTGCGCTGGAAGTTATGAGCGCTATGGGTGTCGAAAAGGCATTCATTCTCGGCACAAGCCAGGGCGGGTGGATGGTGGTGCGTATGGCGCTTCTTGCGCCAGAGAGAGTTCTTGGCTTGCTCCCCTTGGGCACGAGTATGGATGCTGAGACGCCCGAGACGAGAGAGAAAGGGTGCTGGGATCCTGTCCCACTGCTTACTCCGTTTGCAGAGAAGTGGGCGAGCGCTGCGCCTACACCGAACTTTCAGATTGATGAGCAGTGGTGTGGGATGATTGCTAGCTTTGGCTTCGGGGCGCATGCGACAGATGAGTTGACCGCTTTCTGGACAAACGTGTTGAAAGAGACGTATGCTGGTGATGAGGGGAGGAGGAAGGCAAGAATGGCTGTTCTGTGCTTGATATCGAGGGATTCGCTAACGTTGCGCTTGGGAGACGTCACCTGCCCTGTATACTGGCTCCAAGGAACGGAAGACACACCTTACGGGTGCCAAGTGCAGCATGAGCAGATTGAGTTATTCACAGCGAGCAAAGAGAAGAAGTTGAGCATTGTGAAGGGCGGTGCGCATTATCTAAACGCCACGAATCCGAAAGAGGTCAATCAGGCTGTGTTAGAGATGGTCGAAAAGCACGCATAACACTCGATAATCTCGCACAAAATACCACCGCGAAGACCAATACAAGCCATGCTTCCCAATACCCAAACTACCATTCATCTTTTCCAAACCGACTTAAAAAACGTGGTACATACAGTGGAGCGCAGCAACCCCTTTCTACCTCCCAGCCAACAGCCCCCTACTAGACCTAGAAAAGAGCATGAACAACACACGATCTGGGGCCACTAAACCGATTTTCGACCCAGCACCAAACAAATACGCGTATACGGGCGACGCTCTAGAACCCCAACCCCAGCACTCCAATATCCGGCAACTTTAAACATATGCAGCTGATAGAAGCCCTGGTCTAGTTCCACAATCAGATAACCATCCGCGGTGTGGTTAATGTATGCTTTGCTTATAAAGAGAGTCTTTGGTCCGAGTCTGCGATGATTTTCGTTGGATGGAATCGTAGATGTGAAAACCCCTAAGGCTACGATCCACGGCACATCCACCCCTCTCCTCTTTTTGCACAAAAGTGCTTTGTGCTAGTGCCAGCCCATTTTTTCTCCTACATACTGCTAACTCTGCTCCCTGACTAATTGCGTCGCGGAGTTGATTGGTATCTAGGACGGGGCTCAGATATCTAGTCTGCGAAGTACTCTACTCTACTTAGTCTAGCCTAGCGACGAAGACCCCGATACCACCACACGCATATGCATATGCATGACTCATCATATCAACACAACAGCATGATTTGCGACTCCTTCCCAGATTTCGGATCGTCGTGCACACTTCCACTGCTCCGTGCGTTCGAGAAGCCCTGTTTTATGCGTTCGCGAGTTGGTACTGGTAGGCAGAGTGGGATGGGTTTGGTTGTGTGAGGTGAGGAGCCATGCATGCTTGGAAGCATGAGATGAGTTATAATGAGGTGGTGCTGTGGGGTTTCTACTGGGGCGATGGGGCGTCAGACGTGCAGAGTCGCAGCTCTACATGTACCACCAGCTTCTCACCAGCTTCTCACTAGCAAAAGTAGAGGGAGGTAGTAGGGCGGAGTGGGGTAGTGATATCAGTAATATTATTGAATGTGCGACTTGAGGTCCACAGCTAGAAAATCTCTTGGTCGTCATACGCCCTGACTTTCTCCAGGTGTGATTTCACCTGACTATAGTCCCTGCACACGTGCTTGCTATCCCACCCATCGCTGCCGCCATTGTGATCTGGAAAGGTGGTTTCGAGGCCTTCGAGCGCCAGGTCGGCCGAGCACATGATGGCTTGCCGCATGTAGTCGAAGCAGTGGATCATGTGCCAGTGGTGGTCTTCTGGGAGTTCGATTTTGCTCTTCAGACCGCTGTAGACTTCCACAACTGCGTACAGGCAATGCAGTTGGTGTGTCATGGATGTGGTGAATACCGTCTTGTTCTGGTCCCAGACTATAGGCGTCGGCAGATCGTGATAGTCCTGGGGACGCTTGATATGCTGGAAGCCCATGCCGACGGGGATAAGTTCGTTCCAGGCGGCGAGGGTTTCGGGCTTGAAGAAATCGGAGGTGTTGTAGGGGGCGAATGTTTGGTTGATATGGAATGTTGTGACTTTTGTCGGGACTAGAAACGGTTAGAGTGACTGAATAAAGTGAAATTGTGATGAATAAGACTAAACGTACTGTGTGGACCCCAGCCGGTCATGTCGCCACCTACTTCTCTCTCGCTGGTTATCGCGGGTCGTGTCCATTTCGAGTCCATTAATAGGCCCTGTTCGCGGGCCAAGAGTCCAACGATGACAACTTGGAGCGCGATGACAATGAACCACCGGAGAGCCGATAGACAAGGCGGACAGAGGATATCCCTTCGCGATTGAGATGGCCTTGTGTAGTCGCTTATTGCCCATGCTTTCTCACCTCCGACAACAGACTCGACCTCAGTTGATGAGTCGTCATCGTGGTGGTCTTGAGGCCTTATGTCTGTGTATTGGTGTTGTCGAGACATGATGTATGATTAAGTCTGTGACGCCGGGTCCGAGAAATAGATCTGAAGAGAAGATAATATGAGCACAGCTGGAGAGCCAGAGGCAACAGGGCGTCAGCGAAGGTATGTACTCGCTGCTCACGGGGATCGACCCACTTGGTTGTGTTGCGACCGGACATGTTTGACGTCGCTTGCCGCTCACGAGTCTGCAGAGCGGTTCGCCTTTCCTTCGAGAAACAGAGGACTATTTCGAGTGCGAGACCGACTTCCTGAGACAATGTTCGAAGCATCGCACATGTTATCTAGCCGACAAGCGTTAGTCTTTCGTGATGAAACAAGTGATGAACCGCCAAGCGTGAGAGGCTAACTCCGCCCTCCACAACAAGCGAACACGGCGTGAAACCCAAGCTGAACGCCATCGATGTGGGAGTGACAATAAAAGTTCTTGAGAACGTCTCGCTGGCCCAGAAAGCACTTCATGGGCACTGAGTGCAGTGCAGTCTTCGAGAAGGATCAATGGATCGATGGACCAAGGTAGTCGTGGTGTAGACGCGGGAAATGTGAAGACTATATATTTGGTGCTCGAGTTAGATGTGCAGTGGCGTAAATGGTGGTGGTAAGGTGGCAGCGACAGTGGTGTTGAATGCTGAGCCCAGTGTTGCGTGAATGTTAAATGGGAAATGCCTCTAAAGATCTGCTTCGGATGAAAGTAGTATACAAAATGAAAAGTGCTAGTGAGGAGACCATGTAGGAAGGACGAGCATTTTGAAGGGTGTGGGTTTTGTATGTGGACGCTTGATGTATATGATCTACCAACATGGCAATACCGAATCTTGGTAGCGCATGCCCTGACATGTCGACATTTTTAACCTCATTCTCAATGATATAGCGCAAGCTGTGGAGTGGATACTCGTTCTTGTATGCTCGAAGCTCTGATATGCAAAGCCAACAATCCATCTACGTTCAAGGTGAGTCCTCTCAGTGAGTCATCCACTTTCCGCGGGAACTGCCATGGAAGATGCCAAAAATATCGCTCATAGCATCTTGCTATGTAATTGAGGGTTTTTTTTTGAGAGCTCGCGCAGTTGAGTACAAATTGCATGAAGTTGAGGGGTGAGACCAGAGACAGAACTACGCTGTCGTGCTGTCGAGCGGCACTCCACAGAACCGCGCTAATACCGCGCTAGCCATTTTGCTGCACGCGCTGAAGTCGAAGGTACCCAGTTCTAGTTGTCGCTACAGACGTATTTGATGGGGAAAGTTCTGCCAGGTTCAGCGCTTCACACACAGGTCACTTCTAATAACCCATTTCTCGCCTTGCAGGACTTCGCGGCCCTCATGAAGCATGCAGTCCGCTCCATGCTTGTGCAGCAGCGCCATGCCAACCTCAAGTTCCACAACGAAGGGCTCCGGTAGTGTATCCCTGCTCTTCTTCTTTGGAGGATCAGGATAGAAGACGGTCTCCCCGCCGATACACCCTGTCGCCGGAGACGTAAGATACAGCAGGAGGGTCCAAGTGGTGCGCCCAGGGATTGGTGGTGAGCCTGGTACAGTCACATTGTTGCAGTCATCATCTGGTGTCTGGTCAGTATTGCCTGATTCTGTGAAGACAGACCTCGCTTTTTCCCTCATTTAGAGGAATGGAAATCGTACAGTGCTGATCGAAGAACTGTCCCTTGGAGTATCGGTAGATGCGGATGTTGGGGTTGAGCCCAATCACTTCGCCACCCCACAGTTCGTTTCGCTGAGTGTCAGTCAGACCAAGGCCGTCGTCGTCTGCGAGTCCAGTAACCAAGTTCTTCAAGGAGGTTCCGCTCCACAGTCTCTCGGCGAAAGTGGGGTCATCGATCTGATAACGGTCGTTGACACGAACTGCGTCACCCTTCTTGGGCTTGCCAGGCGTCGTGGTCAAGGGAAGCGACGATAAAAACGAGACGTAGTTCTTGCAGAGTGTGGCGGTGAAGAAATTCGGTATGGTGACGATCTGACCGGGGAGTGATTCGTGCAGCGAGATGTCTGACTCTGGTATGAGTGGAGAAAGTGCAGGCCAGCTGGGTGGTCGCTGTGGTGACCGCTGAGGCAACAAGGCTTTGGAGGCAGGACCAGCCTTTGCTGTCTTTTTGGGGGCCATGGGGAGGGTAGGTTTGCAGATGGCAGTGTCTGATTGGCGGATCTTGTGCTGGTTGATGAAAGTTGGGAAGGCCGTCCTGGTCACTTCTGTGCTCAGAACCGTGAAATCAAGACGAAGGGGTCCAGGACAGAGGGCAAGGCTGGTTCGTCATGGATGTCCTCTTCTGGAGCGTGTAGTTCAATAGCTCGACATGTGTTGCAACAGCCGCTATTTCTATTGCCAGCTCTTGCGTTCGTTCGTTTGTTCGTTCGTTCGTTCGTTCACTCATTCATTCATTCTTTCATTCATTCGTCTATTCACCCCACACGACGAAGATATCGAGTCGTAGAGATGGCGACGATGAATGCACTAGACGCATTCAATCCGTTTGCTCGCGACACACAACTATCCTCTGTGGAAGGCGAGCCCCTGGAGTTTTTTCAGACAGGGCTTTGGGAAGAGGGCGGTGGTGAGGCGGGCAGCAACAGCAGCAGCAGGCGTGGCCAAGCTAGTAGGCTGGATTACGCCAATCAGCAGCTAGCGCGCCAGGTCGTGCAAGCCTCTCACGGACAGGCGCCAGACGAGGCCCAGCTGATCGACCTCACCGCGCCGCTCGACACCTTCACCGACGCCCTGCACGCCATACAGGACTTTGCACACAGCCTCGACACGGCGCATCCCTGGACCGTGTTTGGTAAGTGTGCGCGACGCGCCGGGCGCGCCTTCTGCAAACAACAACGGCCGAATGAGGCGCCGAAGCCACGACTAACGTTCGGCGCAGACCTCCACCCGTTCGACATAGACTCTGACTGCCGTGGCCACGAAGATGGAGGCGCCAACATGCTCGTAGCACACGGCGCATCCCAGCCCTCGCCCTTCGACCATGCCTGCCCCCAACATGCACCCACCGACGGCCCTCTCTCGCCCGCCCAACCCGCTGCTGCCGCCATGGAAGGCGCCGCCCCAGCCCAGCCCGCGAGCCCCGATGCGCCTGCCGCTGCAGCACCGCCTGCCCTCTCGCACCTCACCGCCGCCGAGGGCACGCTGCCAAGTCCAGACCTGACCCTCGACCCCCGCAGCCAATGGCCTGCCCGCCCTGGATGCCCCCATTTCGCTCGCCCAGCCCTTGGACATGGGCCTCGCCATGGACATGGCCATGCCCGTCAACATGAACATGAACATGGACGTCGACATGGATGTGAACATGAACGCCAACGGCATGGGCGTGGTGCCCGACCTCATGCCCATGGCCTTCCCAGAACACGACGTCGCCAGCGAGGAGCGCGTCAACGCCTTTGCCCGCCTGCGCTTCGACGACGGCTCCTACTACATGCACACCTACCAGATCATCCTGGGCCGCAACCTCGCCCTTGCACGCAAAGACATGCGCCGCCTCGCCAAGGTCGATATGCTGAAGGAGCAAGGCCATGTCGCCGCCGCCAACGAGCTGCTTCACGGGAAGAAGCGTAAGCATGGTCGCCGCGGCGCCCCTAGCGTCATCAGCGAGAAGGGCGGCATCGTCAGCGCGCGCATAGAGTCGATGCCACTCGAGTACCAGCAGCGCCGCCATCCCTCACAGTCAGCCAGCTCCACCTCCCACCAGAACGGCGAGGCGACCGAGGAGAAGCCTGCCGAGCGTGCACCGCAGGATGTCATCATGCAGGCTTTTCCTGAGCGACCTGAACAGTTCGATGGCCACATTCCTGAGGACCCAACGGACTGCCCTCTTGTCCCCATACATCCCGAGCACATCACCGCTAAGACCGGCAATCAGGGGCCCAAGGGCATCTCACGTCGTCACGCCAGGATATTCTACAACTTTGAAGAGGGCGCCTTTTGCATCGAGGTTCTCGGCAACAACGGGCTGCACCACGAGGGCCAATTCTGCCCACAAGGCACCGTCGCCACCCTTGAGCATGGTGACAACCTGTCCATTGGCGCTGTCAATATGCAGTTCTACCTTCCTGACATCGCCCTCACTGAACAGCAGCGCCAGCGACAAGAGTCCGGTTCTCGACCCATGAGCTTTTCTTTTGAGAACGGCCATGGCGAAATGGAGAGCGACGAAGAGATGAGCTCCGACAGTGAGGGGCAGATGAGCATCAACCCTCGTCAGGTGTACTATCACCCCGTCGATAGCGAGCTGGAGTCTGAAGACGATGGACACGACGATATGGATGAGTATCAAGAACCTGCGCCAAAGCAAAAGATCAAACTCAAGCTAAAGGCGCCGCGTCCGCGTGAGCGTTCGCCACCTTCAAAGAAATCAAAGAAGGAGAAGGAGAAGGAGAAGGCTCTGTTGAAGAAGCGAAAGCACAGAGAACGCGAAGAGCGAGACTACAACCCAGACGAGTCGCCCATCAAGAAGGCTAAGAAGATCAGGCCTCCGCCAGAGGAGCCGGTCAGAGCATCACCCACTAAAGAGCCCAAGGCTACAAAAGAGGTCAAGCAAGCTAAGCAAGTCAAGGAAGTCAAGGAAGCCAAGGAGAAGGACACGGAAGCACCAAAAGAGCTCAAAGACCCCAAAGAACCCAAAGACCCCAGAGAGCCTAAAGAGCCAAAGGACAAGGGCAAAGCTCCTGCAAAGGCTCCGTCAAAGACACCTATACCTGACGAGGCGACTCCTGACGCGGTCAAGAAGGAAACACCTGTCAAGGACAAGCCCGAGCCAGTCAAGTCGGTACCCACTGACAGTCCGCCTCTCTTACGCAAGCCTCTCGACGCTGAGATTGAAGCCGGTGGTGAGATTGAAGGTCTCATCACAGAGGAGATGGCTCGTCAACACAACCTTCCTGCAAGCCTTGTCGGTCACGTAGTGGAGAAGCGAAAAGGTCCTGGTCGGCCGCCGAAAGACGGTATCATGTCCAAGCGACAACGCTCGCAGCTCATTAAGCAGGCCAAGGAGATTGAGAGAGCCAAAGCTGCTGGTATCGATCCCGCTGACATACCCGCCCCATCCATCAAGCCCAAGACCACGAAACGAAAGGATTCAAACGCGGGCGAAGTGGACGGTGACGACGTCTTAGAGTCGACTGAGAAGGGCGACGGCATGATGATGGGTGATAAGGGAAAGCAGAAGCAGCCGATCAAACCGCCGCGCACTCCATCTCCGGAGATGCACATGGAGGATTACAGCGAAGAGCAGCTACAGCGCCCATCGGCAAACTATGTGGTACTCATTCACGAGGCTATATCCTCTTCTGGCAGTGGCCAGATGAATCTTCAGCAGATCTACAACTACATCGAGAAGAAGTACCCTTGGTATAAGTTCAAGACCACTACAAGCGGTTGGCAATCGAGTGTCAGACACAATCTCGGACAACACGATGCTTTTGTAAAGGGAGACAAGGAAGGCAAAGGTTTCAACTGGCGCATCAATCCTGAGGTGTCCATCGAGAAGGAGCGCAGGAAGAGACAAGTGAGTCCACCGGCTAATCATGCCCAGCGACCACAGTACTACCCGCCACCGAATGGCTATCCTCCATATCCCCCTCAACCCGGTTATCCATATCATCCAGGCATGCCTCCTCCCGGTATGCCAGCTGCGCCCCCAAGACTTCCACCAAGCATGATGGCTTCTGCCCCTCGTTTACCTCCGAGCATGGCCCGGGATGCGAATGTCGCAACACCTACTGCACCACAGGGTGCTCCCCACCCTCGCCTTATGCTTCACCCTGGGTTGGTGGGAATGCAGCCGGTAGCCCTCCTGCACCAATTCCTCCTCGCCCTTACCCACAACCTCCTCACGGAACGCCACCAGTCAGCTCAGCAGCGGCTGGTCCAAGTGGACAATATGGTGTACTCTATCCAACGAGTGCACCGCCATCACACAACGGGCACGCATCCGCAAGCCCTTACGGTGGTCCGTATGCTGCTACGGGTGCGAGCCCGTACGGTACTGCACCGGGACGTCCATATCCTCCATATCCTCACCAGGGTTATTCACAGTCCGGCCCTCCAGGTCCCCCGCCACAAAGTCCGACGCCACAGCAGTCTCAACCTCCTCCACAGGTCTATCCGAGCCAAGCGCCTCAGGCCAGCCTGGCGCTATCGACTATCGTTCTCACTCCTCAGATCATAAGTCGTTATCCCGCCAACACCAATCACAATTTGATCCGTAACTTGGAAGCATTTAGAAAGGTATATCTTGACAAGAGGACGCAGCCCGGTGAAGACACGAAGGTCGATAACGCAATCAGAGCTTTCGTGGACACTAGTGTACCTCAAGCAAGCCTTACAGAATCCGAGCAGCAACTACTAACAGCCATCACGAACGTTCCCAATTTGACGTACTTTCGAGCAAAACCCATCGTTGCCCAGCAGGACGATTCGGCAACTCAACATCCCATTACTAGTACTGCAGCCGCAGGTACTGCGGCCGCTATTGCAGCAGGCGGTGCCGCCGGTATAATGTCAAGTGCATCTTCAAGTATGCAGGCCCAGCAGACCCCTCAGCAAGTACCTCAGCCAGCCGCATCTTCTCCTACAACACCTGCGCCAACAGGGACTGCTCCGGCAACGCCTGTTCCAGCAACAAGCGAGCCGCACAAATTCACGCCTAATATGACCGGAGCTTCTGCTCCTGCGCCGCCAGGTCCTGCTCCAGCGTTGCCTACTTCGCATCGCCCTAGCGTGGAGCCGCTCACACCCGTACCAGGTTCGCCAGCAGTACAGAACGGGACGCCACTGGTCAAGCGCTCGATCATTGAGAGTACCGCTGCTGATCTGGCTATTAAAGAAGAGGACTCTAAGCCTGAGGACGATAATATACCTGCCAAGGCAGAGTAGCTTCTGGTCTGGAGGCGGCCGCTTCGTGTGCTCGGGCTCCGATCGACAGCCTCGAACTAAGAGGATTTGGCCCAACACCTTCCATTCTCCGTACATATTGTACACGCATTTGCTTCTTGGCACATTCCATTTTTCAGTGTCACGACACCAACGCTGTTACGACTTCAGGCGTTCAGGCAGCCCACACTATCCCGATCTGCGATATTGATACCCGGCGGTGCCTTGGTCTGGGCTTTCAAAAGTGAATTTAGCGCATTCATAAACCCAGACACCCACGATGATGTCTCGAGAGGCGTCACAATTAGGGAGGAAGCTCGTCTTTATGGTGTAATTTGATTAAGTGCTCTATCTATCGAATGAAATACGTACATTAACTACGTCGCCTTGCGCGTTGAGTGAACCTGCGAGGATGGTTGAATGCTTGTATGCAACAACTGCACACAGCAATCCATGAACTGATGGGGAAAATTGAATCTCAAGTATCAAGTTCGAAGTATCTGAATCGGCAAGGTATATCGATCCGCAGCTCATGTCCAAGCATATGACAACTCACAACCACAGTGGCGGTGAAGGTCCAGGAAATCCAAAGATTGGATGCGGTGGGTGATAAATAGGAAAAGAGCAAGAATGTGCACGTCCCAGCCCCTGTGCAATCGCCATACGCCGTACATGTCCTCCGCCTGCCCAAACAGGCTATCTCTATTTCCCAAGGTCTCGAGCCGGTAATAAGCCTCCGTGTCGCCCAAGTGTGGCGTGTTGTGAGTATGCGTGCTGCAATCATTTCGTACGACTCTGCACGCTCACATGGCCATCTCCGCCTGCAGTTTCCTCAACTCCTCCTCTTCATCATCCTCCTCCACTCTCTGCTTGCCCCTTACTTCTGTTGCCGGCGCGGCAGGCAGTCTTCCCACTGCAACCTTGTCGCCCACAGGGACGTTGCCCGTCTTCAGCATGTCCTCGTCGAGCTTCTCTTGTTGTAGTTCTGCGAGCTCCTCGTCCAGCTCGTCTTCGTCGATGCCGCCGCTTGTTACGCCCGATGTGATTGCTTCGCTGATTTCTTCGCCAATAGCGTGTTGTTCGCGGAGGTCTTCCCTGGGGTTGGGTGTTAGCACTTGCTCATTTTGAGAACTAACAGGAGAGAGGAGGTAGAAGCCCAAAAGCCCAAAAAGGGAGAGCGAGAATGTGACGTACATGACGTCGTCGACCTTGTCGATTGTCAGACCGGCGTGTATCTGCTTCATGGCTGTGCCGGCGTTCTTCATTGCGTCCAGTGTCTCCTTGTTGATGTTTGCTGTCTCGATGGAATATATTTCGCGCTCTAGGGTCATGATTTGTGAGGACGTCTGTTCGAGGGAGTGCTCGAACTGCTTCTTTCGCCGTAGTGCTGCCTTTGCCGCTATTCATAGGTCAATATAGGTCGATACGATGATGTCGCAAGGGCGGCCAAGTACCAGCTTTGTTTGAGGAGACATGTTTCCGTGCGAGGGCGTCTTGCTCGTCCATCTGGTTTTGAAGGTGTTTCTCGCGCTTGTTGAGCATCTCAAGCTGGCCGCGTAGCTGCAAGATAGCCTTCTTAGGCGCCTCCTTCTTCGTCTGGCCGCCACCGAACCAGCCTAGGCCCCAGCCTGACATGATGACAGTGAATTCTGAAGGGTTTGAGTCAGCATCGAAGTACAGTAGGAGAGTAGCATGCGGCGCGGTCGAGGCCGAAGTGGGTTACCGGTCGGGAGAATGGCGGGGCAACTGATAGCGTCGAGGTACTCACCTTTTGGAAAACGAGAGAAGAAGTCGCGAGCGCGTAGGAGGAAGTGCGTTCAGGAAGCAGGCGGGGTGCGCGGTGGTTTTGTGGTGTGTTTTGTTGGTACCTGGTGTTGGAAGTGTCAGTATCGGGCATCCGCATGAATCAAGTGCTATGAGGTAGTCAGTTGCGCTAGCCGTGTGCACGTGCGCCTTGGCCTCTGTTCCAGTGACCAGGGTTTCGTTTTGTCGAGCTCATGAATCACATCAGACGACATGTTTGGGCCTGTGGCATCGAACCTCGTCTTGTTGACTGACTTGACGACGACTGCACCAGGGACAAAGGTTCGCTTCCTGGGCTGGTACTGTGCCGCTCTCGACGCTGATTGGAAGAGCTGGTGTTGATCAAAGCAGTGTCGACGACTATGTGGTTCATGCAGCAACCCTCCGACTGAAGCACAATTATCCCCCTGCGAGCTCCGCTGTAGTTGCAAATGTCGACGTCATTCATGTACTAGAGCGCATCAAGAGCCATGAAATGGAGGTTGGTACCTGGATCAACGTGATCGGTTACGTTGAACGGCGCAAAGAGAAGGGTCTATTTGTGCAAGCCATCGCTGTATGGGGCGCCGGAAATGTCCATTTGAGCGCATACGAGAAAGCTGTCGAAGCCAAAAAGGCAGCTGGATGAAATCCTAAGATGATTGAGTTACGATCCAGCAAAAGAGAAAGGTGTTCAGTTGTCGCCATCAGTGCCCGGTTTAGAACGACGAAGTCGCCTCTCAGGCTTTGAAAGGTGGTTTTTGGTACTGGTCGCGGCAATTGGTTGTCTGAACAGACCCGTGGCTTTTGGCATACTTGCGAGCTAGGCGTTCCATTGGCAAGTGCAGCCTTTTCTAATGACTTTCTCTGTTTCTCTGTTTCTCTCCCCCGTCTCCGATGACAAGAAAGGGATTTTGAGCGTGCGTCTTGCGCGCGAGTAGTGTATTGCCTCATGCAGAACCCATGATATTGGAGTCTTTCTGCCAACATATACTGTGCAACAAAAGGTGATACCATAGTCTCTTACGAAGTCTGTCGTTGCTAATCATGTTCGGTAAGATCATCGTGGAGTACTCTGGGGCTGTTTCTGGGGGCCTTTGACAGCCACGAGTCTTTCGCACTGCCCGGCGGATGTCTGCGTGGTCTTGGAGGTATGCAGCCGTGGTGTGGAAGTCCAGCTCAACAAATAAAATATTCTACCACTAATGCTGTGTCACTGTTGTGTTGCTACTCACTACTTTTTCCTGGCCTTTCTCCCAGCATGCATCTTCTGTCTCGCCTCCTCGATGCTCTTCTGCTGCTCATAAGCATTGTTCCCACAACTGTCAGTCGCTATCAGGACTCTAGCTAGGCCTCATGTGCGTACGTTATCGGCTCAAGACAGTGTCAATACACGAGCGACTTGATTTCATCGCCTTTTTGGATTCTTAAACTTAATGTGCTTGACCTTTTGCACGGAAGCAAAAAGGTATGATTCATTCGCGCTCACCGCTGCATTCGTTGAGCTTCACTTCCCCTATATTCGTAGTCCTTAAAAAGGCCGACTTCGCCACTATTCAAGTCGTTTCGTTGGCTAAGTCATCAAAAATGCTCTTTTAGAGGTCATATTCTGCTAGATGCGCAGGCTAAACAAAGGTTGGACAATATACTTTCTGTTGCTTACTTTCAAAAAACAAGCTCAATTTGCGTTCCGTGTACTACTGTGAATCATAACGGCTCCCCAACCCCGTAACATCATATTGGCGGCAACCTGTAACTGTAACAGTAAACACTCTCTGCTCAGCCGTCTCTCCACAGCCCCTCGAACTATTGCACATATTACTTGGCCATATGTTACCATGCCATTGGATATAACCTTCCTTGTCATGGACCCATCCCGTCTCACTATTCCACGACCCAACTTGCATCAGCTCATCTTATCCATCTTTGTAGATCTCTACCTTCCTGCACTTCAGACATGGCCCATCTTTACCGTACGGCCATGGCAAGTGACCGTCTTCTACAGCGTGTCCCGTCGACAAATCCCTTTCAGCTAGCTCCTGTCGATCAGAAAAGTGTGTAACCCGGCACCACGCATACCTGGACGCTGCCAGAGGGGATTGCAGCGCGAGCATTTGCATCATATCTAGTTGTAGCTCTTTTCATCCCTTTTCTTCTTGCCGTACTCGTCCATCGTGGTTTTCCTACTGTTCCAATCTTTCTTCTTGAACAGTGCGGAGAGATTGGACTTACTGGGTTTGGTGATGAGTTGGGTTAGGAAGATACTAGCTTTTCAGCGTAGGGTTGGAGCTCTGTCTAGGGCGAAGAGCATGACGTTTTCTGGAGGAAGAAGTCCCTGCAGGAGCAAGCCCAGACTGTGCTTTTACGTTGCGGTGCGCTTTCAGTGGCTTGCTTGCTGAGGAGAATGACCTTGTTCAGGAAGGAACGGGAGTGTGAGGAGCTTCGGGGTTCTGCTGTTTGTGTGTGAGAATGTTCACGTGCTCAAACCACACCGGCGCGCAATGAACGTGGAAGAGGCATCTAAGATTTCGCTTTTTGACATCTGAGTGGCGGGTTTACTGTCTTAGGCCGTTCGTTGGTCGTTCCATCGCTGCCGGGCTATCTAATAGCTAGGTGCGGTTGATCGTCTTCTGGTCCCATCTCCGCGGAGCGGGATGACGATATAGGAATTCTTCTTTGAGCCCCTTCTCGCTCCAAGCGGTAAGCCGGGCTGAGAAATAGATCGTGCTAACCCTATCTAGCTTTTTCGGACGTTTAGCGGTGCAAGTGGCGTTGCAGATCTCAATTCATTTCACACTGTTCTGTCTTGATCGAAAAGTGGACTTTCCCATCTGAGGTTTCATGTCACTTCCCAGCCTCCAAATCACGATGCATTACACCTCACAACAAAAACTTTTTTATGGAAGGACCCTTTACCAATTGACTTACTAGGTCATGCTAACAACGGATTGCACAATCTGCACCTCAACATCACAAAATAATCAGTGCTGAAGGCTCGGACCAAACTAAGAGCCTCAGATACTTATGATACAAGAGCTAACAACACCTAGAAAAGATTTTAGAGTTCCGGGAGGATTCTCCACCCACCAGGTTCAGAACAGAGCAGCATCTCTGTGGAGATCCCGCTCTGTGCTCTTCACCCGCCATCCCAACAGCTGCCAGTGAGCAGCCTTTTGTTGTCATCGACGATGACTTCCCCAGTTTTAGGCAATTGATTCTAAGCACAAGTTCGACTTGTGGATCTTGTTGGATTCGCATTCAATGCACTATTGTTGATTAAATGTTATTCCCGACGAGTACCTTCGAGTTACGACCCGGAAAACTGCAGTAGATCGTCTAGCTCTAGCTGCTAGGTCTGAAACTCTTCCACCACTGATTTTTCAAAAAGACTTGGCCTTGTGGAGTAGGCGTTGAGCGATGAAGATGCGAGGACGATCATAGACTGCACGATTCGCTGAAGGCAAGGTTAATCTGTGCTATCTCAGATCGCCGACTACACTCTGTCGATCATAACCCCAGTTTTCGATTTCACTCTGGCTTGAGTAAGATTACGGGCCGTATTCTGGGTGGCAGGGCAGATTCTATAAGACTCACCCTACCAGACTGACTGAAAACTTCTTCACTCCTCTCGTCTTATCCTCCCTCTCTTCATATCCTAATCTAGGCCCTTGCTGCTTACACCATGAAGGTTAACGCAGCACTTGCATTTGCCCTCCCGGCACTCACATCTGCCTTCCCGGCCATGATAGGTGCTTCATCGAGGGCTGCAATGGAATATGCTCTGAGGGAATAACTCAAGCGTGAAGCTGCTGCTGAATCTGAGCCTCAAATCACGAATCTCATTGGCAACTTGGTCGGTTCCTTGGGTGACACTGTCGATGGACTTCTCAACTCTGTCGGCAATGCTCTGGTTGTAGGAGACAATAAGCGCCCTGAGCCTGGCTACACACTCCAGGCGCCTGTTCCTGGCGACTCTCGCGGTCCTTGTTCAGGTCTGAACTTGCTCGCTAACTGTAAGTATACAGGCGCTTGAAATATTTATGAACTCCTCTGACTTGAATGAACAGATGGATACTTGCCTCGCAACGGTTTCGTCAACTTCGGCCAGGTCCTGGTTGCCATTTTCAGGGGTTTCAACATGGGCACGGATCTTGCGACGGTCCTTGCCACATTCGCTGTATTGGTGAACGGTGATGTCAACACCCAGTCTTTTTACCTAGGATCTGGCAAGAGCGGTGTTGGCAGACTTGTCAACAAACAAAACAAACAATATTACAAGCCTCTGTTTGATTTGTTTGAGGATTTTTCACCACAGACTATTGTTTGATTGAATTTTTAGCCCTAATTGGCGAGTTTTGTTTGATTGTTTGATTGAATATTGAAAAAAAGATCAGGTGGCTAGGGAAGGCTGGGGAAGGCAGGGGCAGCAACCTCGGCTGAGTCTGAGTCTGAGTCATGTGATTCTACGTGATCCTATCGTAGCTGAGCCTGAGCTTGAGACCTACCCTTACCCTTGCTTAGGCCTCCCTCTCTCCTCGCTTAAACAAAACTAAACAGTTTTAATAATTTAAAGTAGGAATTTTGATTTTGTTTGATTTTAAGGCGTCTGATAGTTTTAATTGTTTAAATTGAGATAATCAAACAAAATCAAATTAATATTATTGAAACTATTTGATTGTTGACAACCTTAGGTGTTAGTAGTCTTAATAGGCATTCCACCATTAAGGCTGATGTCTCTCCCAGTTAAGAGGACTACTACAACGGCTGTAGTAACAACTACCATTTGTTATCCTGTCTTGTGAAGCAATAGGACAAGCACGCTAACTAGGACCCTAAGAAAGAGTTCTCTTTGGACACTATGGGCAAGTTGTATACTAAGAGTGCTAGCTTCTCTAAGAATAATAACCCTTTCCTGTAATACTTCCCCTTCCTGCAGATTGTCTCTCTAGATACTTTCGCCTTCTACCTAAACTTCTTCTCTAATAGTACCTATGGTGCGGGTGGTGTTGCAAATGCCAAGTCTATTCTAAGCATTATTGGTGCCAGCTTTAACAAGTCCTCTGGCGAGTTCACGTACGTCCCTGAGATGTGGCCAGAGAACTGGTGCAGCTGTGCCACTCCCTACAGCGCTGTCTAGGCTCTCACTAACAGCTTCTTAAACATCTACCCCTGCAATATTATTGTACCTAGAGCTTCTTAGCTTGGCACTAGAAACCTTAATGTCTAGACTCTTCTCTGCGATATCTGGCAGGGCATTAACTCTATCACTCCTCTCGCTATTAGTGGTACTAAGGAACAGGTTGCTAAGGGTGTCAGCTAGGCCTTGAGCGTTCTTGATCCTGTGCTTGGCAGCACTGCTCTTGGCTGCCCCAACTACGTTCTCTTCCCTAACTTCCTATACCTGCAGTCCCAGACCTAAGGTGGGCTAATAAACCCTCCTCTAGTCAAGGCTGATAGTAACGCTGGCGACAACGCGTATAACAAGGTCTACTTTAGGACTACTCCTACCACCCCCTCCTGCAAGGCACGAATGCAAACAAACTAGAATAACAAAAAGTTGTAATATATAGCAGGTTTCTGTATTACAATAATTTAATAATAAATACTACTGTTTGATTTGTATTATTAACCTATTTTAAAATAATTGGAATTCTATTTCTAAGCAAATTGCATTCTTAAAAGATCTAGATTGCTTATCCAGTTGTGGCTTTTAAGCTAATTCTTTAATTCTATACACATTGATATTGATCTCCTAAATGGGCACAAATGACTTTTGTGCTGTTACTTGATCCTCCTTCTTGGCTTTGTATATAGTTATTGCTACGTTTATGTTGTTAGTTGTGACAGGCTTTAGTACAATAATGTAGAGGCAGACCCTTACATGTTTCCTTTCTACAATTGGTACAGGCATTATACATCTTTCATATCAAATTACTTCTTAATTTGGATAAGGTGCGTTAGCTACTTTTAGATTGTCTCATTTTTGGCATCAAGATTGATTGCTTGTCTATACTGCAGCTGTAAATCTCAAAAGGTCAACATATTCTTTTTCCACGACTGCTTAGAACTTTGTAACATCCTTATACTGCTTAACTTCTTCTATAACCTTTTCGCGCTAGAGGTTAGCCAAAGTCTCCTCTCCTAAGAAGAGCTTGTCAACGTCTTCCAGCTTAAGGCCCTTAGTCTTAGGGAAAAAGAAGTAGATGATGGGAACCTAAGTTGCGTTAAGCACGGCAAAGATAATATATGTACGCCAGCCAATATTCTGTAATGTTGTCAGACTTGAAGCAAGAGCATAGCATCTGCGTGACCAGACTCACATTGATAGCAGGAGGCGTGATCTGAACAATGACCTGTAGAAGCTTTAGTCTTAGCACAAAGCTGTTGCACAACAGAACCCACGTAACTACAAATCTAGTTTGCTGCAGTTAAAATTGCTGATCCGCGCTGTCGCAGACGCATAGGTAATATTTTGGAGCTAATGAGTATCAGTGTCAAGATGAAAGCGACCAAGAAGCGGGGAACCTACAGATATACCTAGATAGTAGCTTGGAAACTAATAGTGAAAGCG
Source organism: Ascochyta koolunga (assembly GCA_026119515.1). Classification (NCBI taxonomy): domain Eukaryota; kingdom Fungi; phylum Ascomycota; class Dothideomycetes; order Pleosporales; family Didymellaceae; genus Ascochyta; species Ascochyta koolunga. The sequence continues at coordinate 3,629,388 of JANLCG010000004.1, forward strand.
CCTTGGAAGATAAACAGCATGGCAGCTGCGGCAATGCCGGCGTTCTTAGCTACTGATGTCTTGAACTGCACCTGGTAGATAAGAGCAGCTTGCACGGCCATTACAACAGCCATCACACTGATCATAGAAAGGAGCAGAGGTCTTCTACCAAGATGGTCTAAAAGAAGCTATGGGATAAATGAAGCGACGAAAAACCATGTCTGGAGGAAGCTACTCATGAGTGAAGCCATGTGGGTATTGAAACTGATGCTCTTTTTAAAGAGAGTGCTAGAGTAATCTAAGAGCAGTTAGTTAAGGCGTAACTGAACAATCAGTCGCTAATAAACTCACATATAATTGCGTTAATACCTCCCAATTGTTGGAAGACTTGAATACCGCAAGCAATGAGGAAGCGTCTCCTAGACTTAATCAGGTCTTTGCGTATAAGATCTTTCTACCTAGCCTAGCGGGAGTTTTCATACGTAACAGTTTCAGTAATAATAGTGTGCAGCCTCCGCACTTCTGGGTTGTTTAGATCGGTCGTGCCCTTGATGCGTGCTAGCACTGCAAGGCACTCATCCGGACGATCGTGCGCGGCCAACCATCTAGGGGTCTCAGGAATGACGAACAGCAGGCCTAGAATTACAAAGAGGATGATACACTGCAGGATTGTTGGAACTCTCTATGCGTAGCTTGAAGTGTGGCTTACAAAGGCGTAGTTGATCTAGTAAACAATAAGGATACCAAAATTGAGCGTTGAAAGCTGCGCACAAACATATATACCACGGCTTGCCTTAGGACTGAACTTAGCCTGCAAGATGGGCACTGTACTATTGATGAACCCAAGTCCAACACTGGAGACAACGCGGCTAACGATTAGGTGTGCGCGGCCAAAGGCGGTTGCTTAGAGAATAGCACTAATCAAACTTATGATTGCTCTAATTCTAACACTCTTACGGCGTCCCAGCTTCTCTCCTATAAATGCAGTGGTCATTGCGCCAAAGAAACAGCCAACTGAAGGATATGTCAGTATTTAGGGTACCCAACGCTCTGTAGCTACAACTCAACATACTCTCAAAAATTGCGACGATAGTACCAATCATTGTTGCTGATAGGTTTGCGAAAGTATCCTGGAATGCAGGAGCATTGACAAGTCCACCTATGAGGCCATTGTCGTAGCTAATCAGCATGAAACCTAGTAAGGTCAACAAGCTGACTGTTAGCATAAGGGCTCTGCCCTTAAGTTTAGGCATTGTGAACGAAGAATGACAACGTAAACGGTAGAGTAGGTTAAGCAAAGGATGTTCCTGTCTTCTAAATGAGTCACTGGTGTGTAGTGTTCGCAATCTTATATAGAAAGAACCGTTATACCCCAGATTTGTGGCTAGGTGCAGATAGAGCTGACCCCATACCCTGGAATTGATAGTTAAACGCACATGGCAAGTCAAATAGCCATACATACACTGCAGGTTTTGACAGTTTGTAAGCGGACTGTTGTGTGAACAAGCTTGCTGCAAGCTTGAAAGCCAAGATCTTTATAGAGACTTGCTTGAGCGTGATTGAGATGTGGCTGTTTTGAGTCAATTCTAAACAAAAATGTCAAGCGTGACTATCAAGGCGCCACTTGCGTACTGTGGTCTTAGTTGACTGGTACGGAGGCAGCCCCTGGCCTACAATTAGCCGATCTTGGCTCTTTGGTATTTGCACCGCTACAGTCTTTCATTGGCCTATGCACATCCTTGGCTCGTGCACGTTTTTGACTAAAACTAACATTCATGCACCCATATCCTATACCCTATAACTTAACAAAATAACAGAATTAAATAACGCCCTTAAAGCTATAGCATCTCTAAAGCTAGGAGAAAAGATTAACTACTTACAGATTGCACGCAAGTATAGTTGTAACTAATTAACGTTATTATAATAGCATTGCAGGATATGCATATTACGTAAACAAGCGTACTCTAATCAAAGGCTCCTTAACACTATATAAGAGTAAGCACTTGTTCTATATATAGATAAGCTCTGCAAGTAAGGCCTACCTCCTATAAGGAATATAATACAAAATTTCGCTGCTAAAATGTCTAAGAAGTATGTTAGAAAGTGCTAGGCAGACTACTATATTAAACAACACTGCATTAATCTTATATTATAATAGACCTTAGGCAAGGACTCTGTTTGCTATAGGGCTAATTTAGAATATAAATATAAGTAGTACTTTAAGCTCCTTAAGCGCAAATTTGCTAAGTATAATATATAACTACTGTAACAACCTGCGATAGAATTGTTTAGTGTTGTGGTGTTCTAGAGCTATCCTTAGTTGGTATTAGTCTTGCCCTTAGCAAAGCTGCACAAAACCTGCGCTGCTCGCCATCTTTAGGGGAGACAAGTATTATTCTTGTTATTAAATATACCTATAGCCATCCCTCTACTATCTATCCCTAGTGTGAAGCAAGTACTATTACCTATAACTAGAACCTTACATAATAATACTTTATTAATCTAATAGTCTAGGGATAGCTCTAACTACTTAAACAAACAGTCAGGGGCACCTACAAGAGAGATCTAACCACCCTTATCTCAAACCTAGCAGGAGGACAACTCTAGTAGGATTTCTTTAATTAATAAAGAGATCCTAACTCCTATAATAAGCGTACCTTTAACGCTTTAAGAGCGCATTTAAGCTACTAAACGCTAACGTAATAAGCTTTAGGCCTTACAGCGCCTACGCTTACTTAAAGCTAAGATTGTACAACTAGAGGGCATAGGGAACTACACTACTCTAAGCATAGTAGAGACTGTTAAGGGGACCTTAAGGGCTAGTACGTATAAGCAGGATGTATCTACAACACTTACACCTTAACCTGCAAAGCGCGCTTAAACCTAAAGACCTAGCTAAATATAGGGAAAAGAATCTTAAAGAATATTGCAAGTTCTTCTACTCCTGCAAGATAGCCTTCTAACTGTTACTACAAGAGTTTAGTAACCCTAAAGATAGGATACTCTAGGCAATGTAGTACCTGTTAGGGGACCTAAGGGAGCTTTAGTACACGCACTTTAAGCGCACGTTTAGAGTACAAGAAGAGACACCTAGCTAGGGGTACTTTAAACAGTACTTACTAGACTTACTCTCTAATCCTATAAACTACACCTTAGAATTAGCTACAGCTTACGCTTAAGCTATGTAGTAGAAGGACTAAATAGTCTACGCTTTTGCAACCTACTTAGAGGTCTTAGAGGATTAACTTACCCCTATACTAAAGAACAGAGGGTCTAACACTTATTCTCTAAGCTTTAGCCAGAATTACAAAGGGCAATTACTAATTACTATTAGGTACTAGCTACACGCAAAGACCTAGTAGCGTTAGGCTCTACACTTAAGCGTAACCTGCGCTGTTTATTACTAACTTACACACCTAGCACATGCTACAAGGGTACCTAGAGGCACAAGGGGCAAAAGTAAGGAGATAATACCTCTACTAACAAAGGCCTATATAACAAGAGTAGTATTACCTGCTTTAAGTGTAACAAGACTAGCTACTATGCTAACAAATGTTAAAGCAGCAACTCTAACCCTAACTCTAACCCTAACTAGATCCTAGTTTAAATTAACTAGACAGGAAAAGGCTAAGCCTTACTAGCTACCTAGGGACAGTAAGGCGCACCCTAGTACATATTTTACTAGGTATAAAGCGCACGTGTAACGCATCTAGGAGGCAACGCTAGAACAATAATTATAGGTTATTCTTAACCCTTAGGCAGATGTAAGCTTAATTAGCTAAAGAATTACTATAGAAATAGACCTGCTACCTATTAAGGAGGCAGAACTCCTACGCCTAGGATAGATTAGCATATAGTGCTAAAGCACGTACGCTGCATATACGCTGTAGATATAATTAACTAATAACATAGGCGTTAAGCGTTGTATGTCTACTACTGTGTATAGAGTTAACAAGGAAGGAACTCCCTTACTATTAGGGAATCCTTTCCTCTAATAAGAACACATCTATCTAGATTATAGATTATAATCCTAGCGTTAAGGATACACTGTAGCTAGCATCTAGCTAGTTACCTCTATAGAGTTTAAAGAAGCTAACTCTAATCCCCTCCTTTTAGGAGTATTATAAGCTACTAGCGTTAATTTAGAATGTAATGCCTATATCTATAAAGCATATATAGCGCAGGAACTTTACATCCTAGACGCTTTAGCAGATTACGTTAATATATTTAGTAAGGAAGCTGCTGCTACTCTACCTAGCTTTAAATCTTTAGACTATGCAATCCTACTTATAGAAGGGAAAGAACCCCTATATAGACTGCTCTATAACCTCTCTTTACGTAAGCTAAAGCTACTACGTAAATACTTAGAACAAGTGCTAAGTAATAGGTAGATTAGGTACAGCACAAGTCCTACAGGAGCACCTATACTTTTTGTTCCTAAGAAAGATAGGACACTCTGCCTCTATGTGGATTATAGAGGTCTTAATGCTGTTACTATAAAAGATTATTGCCTGCTCCTACTAATTAGAGAGATACTAGACTGCCTGTTAGGCGTATGTTATTACACAACCCTAGACCTTTGCAACACCTATTATTAGCTAAGGATTAAAGCAGGGGATAAGTAGAAAACTGCCTTTAGGACCTAATACAGTTACTTTAAGTACCTAGTAATGCTATTTAGGCTAACTAATGCTCCTGCAAGTTTCTAGGCCTATATTAATAAGGCCCTAATTAAGCACTTAGACTATATCTATGTGGTTTACCTAGATAATATCCTTATCTACATAGGGAGCAACAATATTGCGCTTTACTAGCGCGCTATACGCTTAGTACTTTAGTCCCTACGCAAGGCAGAACTATTTATTAACTTATAGAAATGCATATTTGCATTAGACATAGTACACTTCCTTAGTTTTATTATTAACACGCGTAGTGTATGCGCTAATCTAGCTTAGGTAAGCACTATTACCTAATAGCTGCAGCCTACTAACGTTAAAGAGTTATAATCCTTTCTAGGGTTTGCTAACTTCTATTAGCGTTTTGTTAAAGGATACGCTAGAGAAACAGCTCCTCTTATAGAATTGTTAAAGAAAAACTAAGACTAGTAATAGAATAAAGCTGTAAACTGCTTATTTAAAGGGCTAAAGACCTACTTCTTAAGCGCGCCTATCTTGCGCTATTTTAACGCTGCGCTCCCTATCTAAGTAGAGATAGATGCGTCTACATTTGCTATATTAGGCATACTCTCCTAACTCTTTAAAGATAAGCAGTAGCACCTAGTTGCCTTTACCTCTTAAAAACTATAAGCTGCTAAGCTAAATTATAAGGTCTATAACCTAGAGCTACTTGCTATAGTATATAGCTTTAAGCAGTAGAGGTATTACCTTAAAGGCACACAGCACACTATATAGGTGCTAAGTAACTATAATAACCTATGCGGTATACGCGCTGCACAAAAGCTAAACCTGCAGCAAGCTAGATAGGCTATGTACCTAGGGGCTTTTAATTTTAAGGTGGAACACTGTCTAGGCAAAACAAACCCTGCAGATAGCCCCTCTAGAAGGGCAGATTACAAACAGGAAAACCTGTTACTAACCTAATTATTACCTACCTTGTAGAACAAATTGTTAGTAATAGATATAGCTAGTAGAGCAAGCAGATCTACAAACAAGCTAAGCTTATTAGGCACGTGTAAGACGCACGTTGCTACAGTTTGCAGAACTAGGAAGGTCCCTACTGCTAGCGCTATAGAATGCATGCTATACGTGCCACGCTTACTAGCTAGGGTACTAGTTAGTAGCAAACCTGCAATAGTAGAGTCTTAATTACTTATTAAAACCTTGCACTAACTACAACAAAGGGACGCCTTTACTTAGGGTTAGATTATAAGCTTAATAAGTAAGGACAGCACTTAAAGACGCAGCAGAGCGTAGGTATAGCGCTTAGACAAAAACAAAGTCCTAAGATACAATAGTAGAATATATATTCTAGAGGAACTAGCTATTAGGCAAGAGATTTTATTCTAGAACTATAACACGTGTATAGTAGGCTATTTTAGCGCACGTAGGACGCTTAAGCTAATTAAGAGAGCCTACTACTAGCTAACCCTTAGTTAAGACGTCTAGGAATACGTAAGAACTTATGCTATCTGCTAAAGGAGCAAAGCTCTAAGGCATAGCAAGTATAGGACGCTATTACTGTTGCCTACACTAAAGGAAATCTTTAAAGAAGTCACACTAGACTTTATTACTAGCTTACTCTTAGCTAAGGATTCCTTAGGTTGCGCCTTTAATACAATCCTTATAATTGTATGCTGCTTCTCTAAGATAGCACTCTATCTACCTGCGTTAAAGACATAGGATGCAAAGCAGTTTGCAGAAGCCTACTTTACACATGTTATACTTAAGTATAGGATACAAAAGGGTATTGTATTAGATAGGGGAACTATCTTTACCTCTGTATTTTAGACAGAAATCTGCTACTAACTATAGGTAAAGCGCAGGCTTAGCACAGCCTTCTATCTGCAAACTAATAGGCAAACTAAACGCTAGAATTAAACGCTTAAGCAGTATCTTTAGATATTTATCTTAGAGTCCTAAGAGAACTAGGCAAAGCTACTGCTAACTGCACAGTTTGCTTATAACAACTTAGTGCACAAATCTACTAAAATAACTCCCTTCTATGCTGTATATAGTAAACACCTACTACTTACTAAGCCTCCTGCAGACAGTAGGCCTAAGGGGGAGGTACTAGATGTAGTTTAAAGGGTAAAGCAACTGCACAGCGCACAAGCAACGCTAGTAGAGTAGTTAGAAAAAGCACGAGAGTACTAGACCTAGTACTACAACAAGAAACATAAGAATAAAGTCTTCTACCTAGGTAATTTAGTGTTACTTAGTACTAAGAACATTAACCTAGCCTACTAACTAAGTAAGAAACTCTCTAGCAAGTTTATTAGCCTATTCTAAATCTAGGAAGTAATTGGAACGCAGGCATACTACCTATTCCTCCTACTGTTATATTGTATTTATAACGTCTTCTACGTATTACTACTAGAATAATAGAAACCTAGGACTAGAGGGGAAGACAATACCTACCTACTAGAGGTAACCCTAGAAGGTAAAGAAGTATAGGAGGTAGAAAAGATCCTAGGGAAACAAATAAGGAGAGGCTAACTAGAGTACCTACTCTGCTAGAAAGGCTATAATAAGACCTAGGACACATAGACCCTAGCATTAGACTTTAAAAATATAGATAATACTATCTAGGAGTACAAATTAGGTTAGAGATCCTTACACACAAAAAGAATATTAAGATTATCTTAAGCGCGCTATTATTGCACGCAAGAAGTAATCTAATTTACTAGCCTTAGGCCTACTATTATATAAGAAGAAAACCCTTTTTAATGCTGCGTACTACGCGCGCCTTAACCCTGCGCTAGCTACGCCTTAACTACTAACAACCGCCTACTTATCTCTACTATCTTTATTATCCTTACTATCTTTATTATCCTTACTATCTTCACCACTATCTCTACTATCCTCACTACTACTATTACCACTAGCACTACCATTACCAGCTACAGAATTATTATCAGCATTATTATTATTATTACTACTACTACTACCCTAAGAAGAGGTTAGCATGCGCCCTAGACGTGTTAAAGGAGCAAACTTACTATGCAAGCCACATGCCCTACAAGCTGCTTAAGAGCAGACACAATGCAGCGCTGCTCTACTAGGATTAGACCTAGGAATTAGGGAGAAGTTGTTAGCACCTAGGTAGTAACACCTATAGGTGTGCTAGTGTAGGCTGCAATATAGCAGTAGTTAGCAAGCTCTAAGTTAAACTAGCGCTAGTAACGCGCAAGCTAGGTGCCTTAGTTAATTATAGCTATATTAGTGCGAGGGATAGCAGTAGTAGTAACAGCAGCATTATAGCAGCAGCGTAAATAGATAAGGCAATTCAAGCAGCTATTAAGCGCAGCAGGCACCTGCATAGATTAGCTAAGGCGTACCTGCAGCGTGCTCCTGTCTACCTTACCTTAGTGCAGCTACCTTAATTTCCCTTTACACAATACTTATAGTAGTAGTGCTTAGGCTTCTTACAGTCCTTCTTCTACTTTAAAATGTTCTACGCGCAGCGCAGGTAAGTCTCTACTACAGCAATATAGTCTGCACGCTTGTTAGCATTAAGGAATATAAATAGCTGTTAGTTTTAAAGGTAGGACTTCTTAATAAACTTAGGGTTAGAGTAGTAAACTATACTAGGAGTGAGGAGCGTGCAAAAAACGCGCGTAAAAGTATTATTATTATAGTATTAAGGAAGAGTAAAGGGAAGAGGTTTTACTACCTGCTAGGCTGCTAAGCTAAAAATTAGGCAACAGTGCGTATAGCAATGCTTTTACCTTAAAATTATAACAAATATAAGGCGCATCTACAATAATTACAACACGTAGGCACTACGCACAAAGCACGCCTACAGGAAGCCCTAACTACCTACCTATAGACACTCTTTTTCCTCCCTTTAAGGCAAGGTTTTTATTAAGGCTATATAAGGTTGCTGCTAGGGACAGCAGCTAGAGGGAGAGGTTCTGTAACAACCTGTAATAGAATTGTTTAGTGTTATAGTGTTCTAGAGCTATCCTTAGTTGGTATTAGTCTCGCCCTTAGCAAAGCTGCATAAAACCTGCGCTGCTTGCTATCTTTAGGGAGACAAGTATTATTCTTGTTATTAAATATACCTATAGCCATCCCTCTACTATCTATCCCTAGTGTGAAGCAAGTACTATTGCCTATAACTAGAACCTTACAACTACACAACATCTACAATATAGATAAGAAGGGCTTCCTTATTAGGGTCCTCTCTAAGATAAAGCATGTGTTCTCTAGACAACAATATAAGGCTAGAGAGATAAAGACTATGCTTTAAGATAGCAATTATAAGTAGATAATACTCCTAGCATGTATCTGCGCAGATAGGACAAAGCTTATACCTTTACTTATCTATTAAGCTGCCTTAGGGAATATATAAGATAGCTAGCTGCAGGATTTTAATCCTTTACTGTACTAGTGCTTCTTTACATTATTACTAAGCAGCTAGACAAGTAACAATATTAGGCTTGCGTAGTTAGAGCAAGTCTTTAATTATAAGACTAAGACTAAGGCATAGTAGTAATAGCAATTGCTTATACTTAACAGCTATAGGAGCTATATAACAATAAAGTTTATTAACTTCTATAACAGGAACAAGATTATCCTAATAGTATTTCTGCTACATAGTACCTATACGTTACAGCTACTTAATATAGTAATATTCTTACCTCTTGCAGCTGCGTATAGTAAGGTCCTTGCTAACTAGATAGATAAGTGTTAAGGCCTCTTATCTATTACTAAGCGTAACTTCTTCTGCCTCTTCTAGGTTATGTAGGAGGTCTTGTTTAAAGAAACTAGCATACTTAAAGCGTTTAAGTGCACTAGTTTAACGCCCTTTAACCTACTCTAAATCCTTACCTAATTTACGTTAAAAGAGCTCTTACAACCTAGTACAAGTAGCAGCACTACCTTAGTACTTAGCGCTAGTGATTAGAGAAAGATTAAGCAATTGCTGCGTAAGGTAGTAGAGGATATATACAATTAGCAAGCAGCTAAGTTGTTACAAACTATACACACAATTGCTGCGCAGAACACCCTCTATTAACATAAAAACAAGCAACTCTAAGAAGTTTTCTTAAATAAGAAGAAGTAGAGGCAGCGTAGCAAGCCTCTGTTACTTAAGGCACCCCCTAAGAGGACTAGTAGAGCAATGTAGTAGTCTCCTAAGAAGGTGTAAGACGCGCGCCTTAAACAAGAGGCTAAGGACCTTAAAATTTAGAAGCAAGTACACTAAAAAGCTAAGGACGCGCGCCTAAAAGAAGAGGCTAAGTTACTTAAATAGCAGTTTACTAACAATTAGGCGCTAGGGAGATGTTTAGCAAAGGTGTTACAGGATAAGGATAAGGCTGCAGAGAAGGAGGTAATTGTAGTTAATTGTAAGCTCTCTTAACAACTTAAAAATGATCTACAAATATCCCAAAAGGGTAAGAAGCTTAGCATTAAGCTAGTTAAGCCTCTTAAGAAGCTAGCAGTTGTTGTTAATGATGCACCAGAGCCTAAGAAAGTAGATGTAGGTGGTGCAGCTGCTCTAACAACAACCACCCGCCAAGGCCGCAACACTAAGATACTATCGCAATATTTATAGCGCATCTTTTTCGCAAGCAATTAATTAGTACTCTACCAAGAAATCTCATAATAATAGCTTTTGTGGGTGGTTCTGCAGCCTCATATGGTGGTGGAGGCGCATCACCAAAACCGTGCACGAGCCGAGGATGTGCACGGGCCGATGAAAGACTGTAGTACCATCATCGGTCCGGTATCATCTTTCGGCGACTGCAATAGGTGTTCATACACCGCTTCTGAAGCCGCGGTGGGTCGGTTTACGGACTTGACACATATTCGGGAAGGTTGACATTGAGGGGTATAGCATTCATGAACGTCAATCGGAGTTGACTCCCTACGTTGTATTTCAGCTCACCGTTATGTCTAACTACCCTGCAACATTCAAGATCTATAATGAAGCTGCACATGCCATCCTAGGCGACAGTCCGAAACTCGAAATCCTCTTAGAGAATGATGCTTATCCCTTTGCCCATGAAGCTGGTGTCTTCATACCAGAATCAAACACTCTCTTCGTAACAAGCAATCAATACCCACATCCGGAAACCAGCCAGCCACACATCCAAATCAGCCGCATCACTCTACCTCCTTCCATCCACAGCAACGAAACGACATGTACCGAGATAATAACAGAAAACGTCTCCATGGCCAATGGCGGCATCAACTATCAAGATGGCATCCTCTTCTGCGCACAGGGAACACTCACCACTCCCGGCGGGCTAGCGCACATGCGACTCCCCCAAACGCAGCCGAGCACACGTCGACAACCACCTATTCATCGAGACTATTGATAACGTCTTTCCACAACCGGCCCTTCAATTCACCCAACGACGTCGTCGTCCACAGCGACGGAAGCATCTGGTTTACTGACCCCATCTACGGCTCTGAACAAGGCATTCGTCCGCCGCCACAGCTGCCTAACCAAGTCTACCGGTTTGATCCCAAGACAGGGGGTATCAGGGCAGTTGCGGATGGGTTTGGGCGCCCGAATGGCATCTGCTTCAGTCCGGCGGAGGAGACGTGTTATGTGACGGACACGGATTGGATCCATGGAAATGGGAGCACAGATGGGGTGAGGGCGTCACACATGTGAGTCGCGACCGGGCTGAGAATGTGATATGAGGAATGCTGATTGGTGGCAGATATGCATTTGATGTGAAGATGTATTCAGGGCAGCCGTTTCTCGTTAATAGACGCCTGTTCGCTATGGCTGATACGGGTATTCCGGACGGTATCAAATGCGATGTACACGGGAATGTGTACAGTGGATGTGGTGATGGTGTTAATATCTGGTCACCTGGTGGTGTCTTGCTGGCGAAGATATTGGTTGATGGAGGAGTTGCTAATTTTTGCTTTGGTAGGGATGGACAACTATTCTTGCTGAATGAGAATAAGCTCTGGCGAGCACATATTGGGTCGGAGTGCAAGGGTGCTTTATTAAGGATATAAAGGTGTAATCATCAAAACGATGTCAAGGTCTGGAGAATAAAACGGTATCATCAGAGCCCTGACTTGTTGAATTTAAACCTAGCAACATTTCTTTTCTATACTCTCTCGCGGAATACGAACTCGTTTTACCGCTTTACAAGCTGTTGAGACGATCTTTAATAGCGTGTGTGTAAGAGATTCAGTACTCATCGTCAGTCTCATAGGGGGCTACCTTTCCCGAGGGAGACGTTTGCCAGGCGCGCTCACATTCACTTGAAAGAGAGAACGGCACATCACACTACCAGATACCCCACTTGGAAATCTAAAATGGAATTTACAGGGGGTCTCAGGACTAAATCAAACAGCTACACCGATCTTATCATTGCTCCCCCGGTATGCGGTATCCCCAAAGCCATCCTGCGCATGCATGATTCCAAGCTTGATACTCCCCTGCCTTCTCATTTCCCGCTCCTGCTCCCTAACTAACCTCATTGGGCCTCTCACAATTGCACCCAGCAAATCCCTGATGTCGAGGGCCTCGACAATCGCCTTTACCGGTCCCGCACTTGCTGCTTTATTGTTGTTCTTATATGGCTTTGACGGGAAAGCAAAACCATCAGGAGAGCAAAGATGGGCATTTCGCAGGCTAGGATTAGCGAAGCGAGGCCGTCGTTGATGTCGTGGTAGGTCATGTACTTGTTGGGCGAGAGGGTGCCGTGGCCGGCGAGGATATTGATTACAAACTTTACCAACAAGCATTAGCGTGGAATTCTAATTTGCTTGCGCTAAGTCCTGGCTGCGACACGTACAGTTTGTACCACGTTAAGTCCGATTATGCTCTTAAATGTAAAGAGTTTTAGCAGAATGTTGTGTTGCAACAACTTCGGCTTGTTCTTGCTGTAAAACCGCAGACAGCTCAGGATCGAAATCGCGGTGACGACGAACTTGAAGATCGTGATCCAGAGATGTGCAAAGTGTATGCTGTTGGACTGTCTACAGTACTGGCCTACCGCGAGGGCGACAATGGTGCCGATCCAGATGATGATGCTTGCAGGGATGAATTGCAGAACGCCGAACCAGATACGCTGGAGTTAAAGTTAGCAATGCGGATGATATGATCAATATGGGTGACGCACCTTCAGCCACCCAGGGCCTTTAGTCTGGAGCGCGCCTCTAGCCCTTGCACCTGCGCCAAATAGATCCTCAAATCCGTCTGGGTGCGACAATACGAAGTCGCACATCAACAGCAGGAAAGCCGAGAGCGCAATCGCACATCCAAAGTCGAGACTTTCAACTAGATAGTTTCCGGCTCTTTCATCCAACACGACGAGGAAGGAAAAGAGCGCAACCCATGGGATCAGCAGGACGATGCGGATAAGCTGACGTTGCTGGACGGGGGAACGAGTAGTTAGTAGCATGTCCTGCGATAATGAAACCACAGATCAGCGTGCTGAAAAGCGCGCATACGCCGGCGACTATGGTTGCGACTTCGTGGAAGGTATATTTGCCAATGATGGGGATTATCGCTGGACCAGCCAGGTTCTCTGCTGGGCAGACATGACTTGTTGCGGAGTCGATAATTGAGCTGGCGTTGATGTGGTTCTTTCTAGACACCAAATTTATCTCGAAAGCCTCCATGAATGAAGACATATGCATGCTGAGTGATTGAATGCTGTAGAGTTGGCTGAAGGAAGGCAACGTGAGGAAACCGTTAGATTGATGACCCCAGACTTCGACACCCAAAGGAGACCCTGTCGTTCTAAATACCTCATCGTCCTCCATCGTTATTAGTCGCGCTGATAACCGCATAGAGGATGGTGCTGCGAGGTAAGCACTTGCGAGTGGGGCTTGGCAAGGCTTGTGCGATCATGCACAGCCATGCATGGCTCAGCTTTGGAGAACTCGGCGCTTTGTAGATCTCTGTCTTTGGTTGGGAATAGCGATGAGAAACAATCGCCATCTTCCGAGTCCCGCGCGTTGCGCGAGTGCAAGCTTGCTGATGCAGGAGACTGATCTGCAGCTGGTGCGACCTACCGAAGTTGGCTGCGATTCGAGCGCAACCAGCGCAGCCCAGTGGCAGTGCATGGTCGATGCCGCTCCGGCCGATTGGTAGTCCAAACGAGTTCTTCTCGCAAACAGTTTTACGAGAGGTCCATGTCCAGCTTGTTAGGCGTTCAGGGTGACACCGAGCCTCGTACGAAGTCCCAAAGAAAACGACGTGTTGCGAAGGCGCAGTCGTATTGGAACCTCAGCGAGCGGTTCTACAGCTACGCCATCGAATTATAGCCACGAAGAGACCGCATTTGTTGCCTTGAAGGTATAGTTGAGCCACTGAGGCTGCGGTCAGCATCGTTGTCTGCAAAGCCGGAGGAATAGTTCGTGTATGCCTTGCGATTTCTAGGTAGTTGACAGCCAAAGCGATAGTACAGCTCAAGAGACATTTGATGCAGCTCCTGCGCCTGTATCAAATTTCACAACGCAGAGGCGAAGACGCAGCCGGTTTGCCCCAAGATCAGACAGCCTCGTTTGTGGGGACGAGCACAGTATGGAACAAGATTCACTTCTTTACATTCTACTTGTTGACCAGACGATGCCCTGACCGGGACACCCAAAAGCAGATAGCCGGCTCGTGCACCCCTGGCCGTATAGCGCGACAATCTCGCGTCGCAGCACAACCCTCTTGACGGGGGCCGGGCTCGACAAGGGAACGCGTTGCCCGTTCGACGCGCTTTATCGTTCGCGCACACGTTTGCGTGATCGCCCCTCGTGCCTCGCGAGGGATGACATGGCTCGGTGCGTTTCGGAGAGCGCTTTGTCACATCGTATGAAAATGACGATGCTGATGGGGCCGGCCAAGAAAACCTTGCGAAAAGTGAGGCGGATCGGCAGCCGCGATGGCCAGCTTTCGGTTTGGGGTTTCAAAGGTCGGGCTATGTGTCGCGCAGGGTAAATCGAGCTCCCGGTGGCAAGCAATGTGCAGCACAAAGATGATGTGGATAGAGACAATAACTTCATTGGTGTGCCTGTGACTTTAAGTGGCAATCAGGGTCTGCGACGCGATCGAAATATACGATCCAGCTGTCGCAGCACGAGCAAGCATAGTAATATACAGTACATAAAGATGATTCCGTCCCAGTGAGCCCATCCAATCCATTGCCGAGCGCCGAGTTGTCGAGTAGAAAGAACCAGTAGATCGTGAAGCGTGATGAAAACATGCGAAATGAAACCAAGACGCGATCCGTACATGCTTTATAAAAAAAGACCGAAAGAGGAAGAGAGTGTGGTCGTGTGCCAATTACATTTCCATCGCGTCGCTAGCGACAGTAATGGGCATGCTAACGGCCTGAGGGGGAGGTGTTGCGGATTCTGATGGAGATGAATCGCGGGCGTTGATGCGCTCGCCCTCGCAGTGAGGTACTGGGCCGGACATGAGGTTGGCGACAGCACGCTCCAGAGACCAGCCAACTAGTTGGCACCACTTCAGGGTATCTGAGAACAGCCAGTAGCCCTGGACACCGTGTTGCTTTGCCCGGACAAGATAGGCAGAAAGCGACTCCTTCTCAAGCATGACAATGACATCGGTAAAGTCGAAGTGTCGCTCGATAAACCTGGCGTATGCGCGGGCTTGATCGCGCAGATTGGGGTTGGTCATGACGTTCTTCCAACCTACGCCAAGCGAAGTAATGAGCGTGTTGATGGTGTTGCCGTTGTCGTCGATGATGGCCTCGCTTATCTGTGTGTCCATGTCGTTGAGCGACGGGACAGTGATGTCGCGAGATGGACTGACGCGTTGCGACTTGCGTGAGACGGCGATCGGTCGAGCGGCAACCTTCTCTTCGGTTTCGATCTTCTCTTCGTACCACGTGCCGGATTGCGACTCGGCCGCGATGCTGTAGCCAGGGTCGTCAGGGTAGATGAGCGTCATTCCTGGACCGTAGACTGGCTCGCCTCTAGACTTTACGGGTGCAGGAATAGCAACAGATCCAGTAGGTTGGTTCTCCTCGGGGTCGTCAACGTCGGCAATGGATCGTTTGCGCCCAGCTGTGGCATTGGAAACAGCAGCTAGATAGTTGAGCGAGGGTGGAGTAGGGTATTTTGGGCGGAAGTTACCCATAGCTGACTGTGGTGAATGGGCGGCGCGCTGGCGAGGTGAGAAGAAGCCCTGGGGTTGCTGGGGTTGCAGGACGACAGTGGGCGACGAGGCATAGTAGTTAAGCGCCATGGTGTCTGTTTGTTTAGTAGATCAGAAGTGAGATGCAGTTCAAAGATACAAGGGTGTGTCTAGTAGTCAAGCAGACAACGAAGCATGCGACAGACGCGGCTAAATAACCGACGGCGACGGTAAGGTAGATGCTCGGCTAAGAGGCGCGATGGTGGTGGTGATGGTTGGGGTTGGTAAAGGTGATGGGATGGTGTGGAAGAGGTGAGGGAAGGCCAAAGTAAAAGCGTTTGGACTCTGATCAAGGCACGACGACGTAGGACTATGAGGGCCTGAGGGGAGGAGAGGTGGAGGAACGATGGTTTGAGGGCGCCAGGCGGTTCTTGTAAGCACTCTCACGGGATGCGCGTGAGAGGCTGGAAGGCTAGGCGGCATGAACCGGCAAAATCGCCGAAGGTGATCAGGGCAGTTCTAGCGCGATTGGCTGGTGGAGCGTCTGCAGTCGAGCTGGAACGGGGATGCCGCAAACGGACTGGACCGGTTCTGCTTGTGTAAGTTTGGGCCTTGGCGACTCTGGAGCAGTCGCGGCCGATTTGGGGCTGCCGGCACGTGACAAGATCAATCCAAGTCAAGCATCCACGTGACACGGAGAAAGTTTTCGAGGCTCCGACGCTGCGGGACATTGTTTTTTGGGCGAAGCTTCCACGCGCCATAGCGACAGATACCCCACGCGTGCCTAGTTTCACATCCCCTCCTTCTCTGTACAACTACTCTAGACACGTCGATTCAAGATGCAGGCGCCTGTGGTTGTAATGAGTATGTGCACCTGACGTCCCACTCTACAGCCAGCACCTAACCCCCACGCAGACACGCAGACCCCTGGTGGGGAGCGCCAGTTCGGTCGCAAAGCTCAGATCTCGAATATCACAGCTGCCAAGACGGTTGCAGACATCATCCGGTCATGTCTGGGCCCCAAGGCCATGCTGAAGATGCTGCTCGACCCCATGGGCGGCATCGTCCTCACCAACGACGGCCACGCTATCCTCCGAGAAATCGAAGTCGCACACCCCGCCGCAAAGAGCATGATCGAGCTCAGCCGGACACAAGACGAGGAAGTCGGTGATGGTACAACCACGGTCATCATCTTGGGTAGGTTCAGTTCAGCTTATTGAACTCGAACATGACTGACAGGTAACAGCTGGTGAGATCCTTGCACAGGCACTGCCTCAGCTCGAGCGCAACATCCACCCCGTTGTCGTCATTCAGGCCTTCAAGAAAGCTTTGGCCGATGCCCTCGAGATTGTCAACGAGATTGCGACCGAGGTCGACGTAAATGACGACGAGGAGATGTACAGGATCATCAACTCTTCGATTGGCACAAAGTTTGTGTCGAGGTGGTCCAAGCTGATGTGTGGCCTGGCGCTCAAGGCTGTCCGCACAGTCTCCACCGAGATGGGGGCAAGAAGGAGGTCGATATCAAGCGCTACGCACGCATTGAGAAGATCCCTGGCGGTGAGATTGAAGACAGTGAGGTTTTGGACGGCGTCATGGTCAACAAGGACATCACACACCCCAAGATGAGGCGGAGGATCGAGAACCCCAAGGTGCTGCTCCTGGACTGCACGCTCGAGTACAAGAAGGGTGAGAGCCAGACGAACATCGAGGTCAGCAGAGAGGAGGACTGGAACAGGATATTGCAGATTGAGGAGGAGCAAGTCAAGGCCATGTGCGATGCCATCATTGCCCTGAAGCCCGATCTCGTCATCACAGAGAAGGGTGTCAGCGGTAAGCCATGCAAGCTGAATTATGTCGAAACATCGCTAAGATTGATACAGACCTCGCACAGCATTTCCTCGTGAAGGCCGACATCACAGCGATTCGTCGTGTTCGCAAGACAGACAACAACCGTATCGCGCGAGCCACCGGGGCTACCATCGTCAACTCCGTCTTCGCCGCAACCGCCTCCGACATTGGCACACAGTGCGGTCTTTTCGAAATTTCCAAGCTTGGTGACGAATACTTCACCTATCTCACAAAGTGCAAGGACCCTAAGGCTTGCACAATTCTGCTGCGCGGTCCCTCGAAGGATATTCTAAACGAGATCGAGCGCAACCTACACGATGCTATGGGTGTCGCCAGGAACGTTATCTGGAACCCCAAGCTGTGCCCTGGAGGTGGTGCGACAGAGATGGCAATTGCTGTTGGGTTAGAGAGGAGAGCAAAGCTCATAGAGGGTGTTGCACAGTGGCCATACAAGGCAATTGCTGAGTCTATGGAGGTCATTCCCCGCACCATTATTCAGAACTCAGAAACAGCCCTATCAAGGTTCTGACACAGTTACGTGCAAAGCACGCAGAAGCATACGAGGATGGCAAGGCCACCGGTAGCTTCTGGGGTATCGATGGCGACGCAGGAAAGGTTGTCGACATGCGTACATACGGTGTATGGGAGCCCCTCGCCGTCAAGGAGCAGAGCATCAAGACTGCCATCGAGAGCGCCTGCCTGCTACTCAGAGTCGACGATATTGTCGCTGCAAAGGCGGCTAAGCAGGTCAGCGGGCCCATTGGTGGCGGAGGTGATGATTAAAAAGCCTTTTCGGAAACACGAGTCCCTCTTAAGCGACCTGTGGTTCGAAACAATAATCACGACAATGAAGAACGACCAAATAACAACACGTACAGTGTTGTCACACCAAACGTCTCGCATCAAATGATTTTGAGTGAAGATGCTAACCCCGCAGCCGCCTCCCATTAAGCCCGAATCAGTTGACAAACCGGATTTTGGCAGTCATCACGAGATTCCAAATGTAGTATCTCAACTCTTTCTTAACGCAGTTTTCATCCAGTAGCCCTTAGTCAGACATCGGCTTCCACAATATCATCCAGTGTTCACTGTGTCCGCCTAACGGACTTATGCCGACGTCACGTCACCAGCTTATGTCAAGACGAACCAGAACATCAACAACAAAGTGAAGATCGAAGTAACGACCAAGAGGCTCTAAAGCAACTTCGAGCAATCCGAGTAAGCAATTTCCTTGATGATGTTGTGACAAACTGAGAGAAGGTCTTTGTCAAAGAGAGTGATAGTTTCGAAAATGATTGCTATCACTGGGTCAGGTACGAGTTGAGTTTCCAAGGAGAGGTCGGCGCAGACATTGGAAGAACCAGGCGATGACGAAACCTTCTACAGGAAGAAAAGGAGGGAAAAGTAGACACAGCAGCGCATGTGTGTATGCTCTCAAGCAGCATCTGGGTTAATGAACGAAACCCCACAATTCCATGCCGACTCAACCACTGCCAAGCATCGAGAATACCCCATTCAGCTAGTGGACGCTGTCATTGAGTGGGCGATAAGAAGCTAAAGTGACACACAGGATCTTACTACGTACATATTCCGTAGGTACGATGTCATAACGCAGTAAGTACACCATAGACAACACTAGTCTGAGGCTCAGGTACAAAAGGAATGTTTTTGCCTGAGAAGCAGACACCATCCACGACAACACCGCATTTCTCGTATCAAACGTCCCACAAAACACTCAAATCCATCACCAACGCCAAACTACAACATCTTAATCATGTTCCATGGCTAACCAGAAGTCTCACCAAGGCATCACTGCCCCCGGCCTCTCTGAGGCTAACCAGAACATTAATAACACGATTGAAGATATCAGCAACAAGGCGTCTGGTCACAAGGCCAACCTCAGCAATCCTAGTATGTGACACATAAAACTGTTCCTTCTCTTGAACATAGCACTGACGAGGTCAAGGCACAAGCGAGGAGAGCAAAGAGAAGTCAAGGCAAGCACTAAAGGACCTCGGAGGCGAAGACGCGTTCTACGGAAAGCAGGGCAAGGGCGAGTAGGATCTGTACACATCTTGGCTTAAAAACCGAATCAATTGGATCAAGAACAACTTCACAACATAATCATGCTTCTACGCAACTCTCCCCTCCCCAGAACGCTCTCAACCACCCTACTTACCCCGTCCACATCCTCAAATACACTCCAATGTCCCACGCCCTGCAGCACTTTCAATTCACCTCTTACTGTTAGCTTTCCAGTCAGGTTTTCGCACTCATCCACCGGCGCAACACCGTCCTCACTGCCTGTAATAATCAAAACCTCAGATTGCACCTGATTCCATTGCGGGACCTCAGCGCCCGCCAGCGCCGAGCACGCCTTGGCATACCCCTCCTTATCTTGTCCAGCCAGACTCATCCTCACAGCCGCTACTGCAATCTGATTGCGCGCCTGTGTCCTCGCACTTGTCCCCGTCTGACTGATCTTATCGGCAATACCCAGCATGCCTTCTCTCCTCACAAGATCCGCTCTTGCGTGCAACGCTTCAATACCTTCTAGGGGAAATGGCAGTGCAGGTGGCCCCAACAGTATCAGTTGTCCTACCTGCTCCGGGTATTTTGTCGCGAACTCAAGGGCGACGAGGCAGCCCATACTATGCGCTACTATCGTTGCTCCGTCTGATTCGCTGATCTTTGCGTGCGAGAATACACCGCGCAAATCTACAGCAAGAGATTCGATGCTAATTGTGCTGAGGGGATGGGTTGGCGAGGCACCGTGGCCTTCGAGGTCGAAAAAGTGGCAGGCGTTTGTGTAGGTTAGGCCGAGGGAGTGTATGAGTGGGTGGAAAGAGGCATGGGTGCCGCCTAGGCCGTGGACGAACACTATCGGGCTGCCAGATTTTGTACCAAGAGAAGTGTAGTAGAGCGGCTTGTTGTTGATAGTTGTCAAGTGGGATGCAGGCAACCGGGCATTATTGTACGCCAGACTCGACTTCGGGATCTTGATACGCGTACAATTTACTGAACCTCTGTCCGCGATGCGATTCGTCAGCGTCCCGAGACCAGATACTGAGATGGCAACGGTGTCGCCAGGTTGCAGGTAGACGGGGGCTTGCGGCCAATGCCCACGCCTGCGGGTGTGCCTGTTGCGAGCACATCCCCGGGCATTAGCGTTTGGCCTTCTGACATTGTTTTGATGAGGTAAGGGATTGAGAAGATGAGATCCTCCGTTGTAGCATCTTGTCTTAGCTCGCCGTTGACATGGGTTTGTACGCGGAGTACTTTGTCTAGTTGGGATGCTGGAACTGCAATCGGGCCCTGGACGTCTGTCAATATTCGGGACAGCTGCAGATGAAGAGATGGCATACCATGGGACAAAAAGTATCAGGGCTCTTTCCAATGTAGAACTGCTTATGATCTCTCTGTCTCTCGCGCGCGGTTATGTCATTGATGATTGTATACCCCCAGACATGGCTCATCGCATCTTCTTCGGCTATTCTGAATCCTGACTTCCCAATGATGACGCCAATTTCACCTTCATAGTCTGCAGTGGACGTGAACTCAGGATGCGGGTATATCTCCTCGCCATCTGCGATGATTGACGTGTAGCGCTTAGTGAAGATGACGGGGTGTGATGGAACGTCTACTTTATCCGAGCTATCGAAGCCTGACGAATTGAATTCTTTGGCGTGGTCAAAGTAATTTTTGCCCACACAAAGAACATCTCGGGCGGCTAGGGGAGGCAAAATTCGGATTGCTGACGAGTTTATAGACGAACTGGAGCTGGCGATGTTGAACTCGCTGGCTTCGATGACTTGGTAGAGGTTGGAGATCGGTGTGCCAGATTTGAAGTTCAGGGGTTGAATAGAATCTTCAGAGAAATTGTAGTGGCCGATTCTATCTTGTTGGGTTTGAGGATCGTAGTAGGCGATATAGTTTGTGGGCGTTGGTGGTGTTTCCTTGGAATTTTTCGAGGACATAGTTGTTGCTGTTTGGCTGTTTTGGCAGATCTTCAAATCAGCCGATTCGCCTATGGACAATTGCAAAGATTGGCCAACTGGACTGCTCACAATCTGATCTGGAGCTCAAATCGCGATGCAAGTGAAGACGGCGGGGAAGGTCATAGCGAACATTACGTCAGCTGTCGATCGCGTCTGCCCCTTCAGGCAGAATCCAAAAATAAATGCCCAGTTAACTAGCTATTATTTTTTAAACTTTAGCTGTAGTTACAGAGCGCTGTGTACTTTTATTAAGGAGGTTTATTCTGCTTGGTGATTATTGAACTCATGATTCAACCTTATCTAACCTGTGGCAGTGGAATTATCGCACCTGTTGCCGCCCCTTCATTGGCAATATCTTTACCTTCGTCACTCCACCGCATTCTTTTGAGAAAGTCGTCATGTCTATCACTTCACTATCTTTCAAATAGAAGTACTGAAACCAGAAGGCCCTTCGGCTGCCATGTTAGCCTATATCTTATGGTCGTTATCAAGCCGTGCTATTAAACAGCTCACAGCCTTTGATTGGCCTATGTAATATCTTCTCGCTTCAAACCGCAGTTTCATTACTTTCCAATTTCTCAAGGTTTACCCAGGGCTGGATTAGGTATCGAGAGATGCAATCTCAATGACAAGGTTACCTAGGATACTATCGATGTTTCAGCGATTCTGCCACGACTGGGTCCATGTTTTCACGAGCTTCGCGAGCTTCGCCACTTTCACAGCCCCGTTGAAGGCCCGAAAATGCGGAGAGAGAGAGACCGAAGATCACGTCGCCAATGAGGAATTTGCAATCAGTCTGCGGAGATTGTTGCGATTCTGAAGTGTTGGAACGTCTTCCCTAGTGCGCCGAGCGCCGAGGTCTCGACCACTCCATAATTTTTCGGCCCATTCACACTCAAAGCATCATACTCGTGCTCAAGTGACTACAAATCGCCCAGAACCTTGCCAATGCGATACAGACTAGATACCTTCAACGTTGAAGTCATATGCCCACTCGTACAGAGCCCAGAGTTCAAACACGTACGCAAAGCCAAGTGCCATGCCGATGCCCACGCGTACATGTAAAACACACCCGCAAAGCCAAGACAAGCCGCCGCCCTACGCGAAGCCTGTGTCTACGTCCATCACAACACCAATTGAGAAAGATGAATTACTTTGCAGCTTCTACGTTTACTTGAAGGAAGCCAACCCTCCTGGTTTTGAGTCGTTCGCCGGTTTGGCTGCGTTTCGCAGTTGGTGCCGCAAACGATGATCTCCAACACGGTACAAAGCAAATGATCTCTCGAATTCGAGGCGCGAAGCGTACGTTCGGTATCAGAGACCCTACAAGAGGAATGAGGGGTAGTTAGTCTTGCTTTTCGATGATGGTCATCCCCGTAGGTACCAGGATCGGTCGGTAGACTACCAAGCCTGTAGTTCAACACTCCGCATCTGGGTATAGCCGATGGGCACAGCCTCGTCATTGATGGTGTTGAGCAGGGACAACATCCTTTTGTTGCGCCGAGTGTAGGTCCGTTGCAGATTATATAGCCCGCTTCTTGTTCACCACCAATAACAAATCTTAAGGAAAGGCCCCTTTTCTTTCCATCTGCACCAGCACCAGCACCTGCACCTAGCTTCGTCTCCTGAAAAACCTGCAGTGCTTGTGTATGCTATCAATATGCGTTCACATCTTACAACGACATTGTTTGCCAGCTTGAGCCTTGGTATGTATCGATATGCGAGTAAACCACGCCTTAACTAACGATACCCCAGGTGCTCTTGCGCAGACGCCAATTGGACAGACCTGCTTCACAGACAACATCTGCTACAAGCTGAACATACCAGCAGTGACAGCCCAAAGTGGTGATGGTAACATCTTCTTGTCGCTCAGCGGGCCGACAACCAGTAGCTGGATCGGTATAGGTCTCGGATCGAGCATGACGAACGCAGACATGTTCATTATGTACACTGATGGTAACGGGAACGTCACGCTGTCTCCGCGCCACTCAATAGGAGAGGTACAACCACAGTTTGATGAAAGCCTTGACGTTGAGCTGCTCAGCGGAACTGGTATTGAGAACGGCATCATGACCGCAAATCTTCGATGTGGCAACTGCGCACGAGGTGGAAGCGTGGATTTCCGCGCACAGAGTGGCCAGTGGATCCATGCACAACGGACAGGAAGCCCAATAGACAGTACTAGTGTCCAGGCCCAACTTACGGAGCACAACGATCATGCCGCCTTCACTTGGGCTTACTCCAATGCAGTTGGCGGTGCTAGCACAAACCCTTTTACGGCTTCGGACACGATCGTTTCTGCTCCAACACCTTCAAGCACTGGTGGCGGCGGCTCTAGCTCTATGCGCAGCAACATCCTCTTAGTTCACGGCATCTTGGCATCGCTTGCCTTTCTGGTCTTTTTCCCTTTTGGGGCGATTGTGATACGCCTGGGCAGGTTCAACAACGTCCTCAAAGTCCACATTGCTACCCAGATTTTCTCCTGGTTGGTATTTATCGCATCTTTCGGCCTGGGTCTCTACTATGGTATCACTGGTGACTACATGACCGAGGCGCATCCTATCATCGGTCTTGTCTTGGTCGCAATGATGTTCTTCCAGCCACTGGCCGGCTGGCTTCATCACAGACAGTTCTTGCGTACGGGACAGCGCAGTACTGCCTCTTACGGTCATGTTTGGGTTGGTCGAGTTGCGATCATCCTGGGGATGATTAACGGCGGACTTGGTTTGGAACTAGGAGGCGTTGATACGAATTACACCATCGCATATTGCGTGGTCGCCGGGGTTATGGGTGTTGCATATCTTATTTCGATCGCGTATGGGGAAATGGCAAAGAAACGTCGAACAAGTGTCGCTCGTAGTGGACAGGAGAAGATGAACGGCTCCCCCGAGCGGTCCTCTAACAGTGCATAAGCGTACTGTTTCTGGAGTGGTGGAATGTTGAACTTCGCAGCCTGATCAGACTGCGTACATTCGATTGTTATCATAGTAATACAAATGGCGAATATTTCACGCCCCTATGGCCATATGTAAAGCTCCACAGTAATTGATAGTATGGTGCATAGAGCGTTGCCTTAACATGTTGATCACATGCTTAATATGGTAGCAGGCATAAGTTTTGTGAGTGGGTCGCGCAGTGGTTGATGAGTAAGCCGTACGTATTGGAACTTTTACAGCGCTACAAAGGGACATAGCACGGACAGTCAGCAGTCGAGTCTGTTGTTATTGGTTCAGTCCGTGCCCCTGAACACCGTTAAGCACTCACAAAACCTATGCCTGCTACCGTAATTAGTAACCCAATTCTCACGTGGCCTTTTTCCGATTGGCAGAGCGTCGAGTATTGGCTATGCGCGACTGCGCGACTCCGCCACCACGTCGGGCAACCGGCTCCAGTAGCTCTTCCCTCACATGTATGACAAGAGAGGCTGAGCACATTTCCATCATGACTGCCTCAGCCCTCGTCACACTTGCGCTTGCACGCTTCCAACATTTACCATACAACCCACCCTGAAATTGTGTTTAGCTGCCGCATTCATCACAACAACTGGTGTGAAATCATGATCTTCGGTGGTCTGGAGATAGTAGCCGGCGGTTACTTCGCCCATAGATACTACAAAAACAAGAACGAAAAAAGAAGGCTAGAAGAGGAGGCTCAAACACGGCGAAACAACACGTTTCCAAATAACAGGCCATCCAGTTACCCACTTCAACCACATTTCCCACCGCAAGAGCAGCATGCTTCACCGCAGAAGTACGCTAATCATGCTTCAACGGCTTTTCTTCGACCGCAATGCCAGGCTCAGCCTCGGTCTCAGCTGAGACCGAAACCGAGCCACGCTCAGTCGTTCAACATACCGCGTCGACCTGTGCCGCAGCGCAAACCAGATATCATTGTGCAGCCGAGTCTTCAGCGTGCTGATTCTATGGCAACGCTATCGCGCATGCCTATCGCCAATGGATATCGACCTTCAAACCTCGTGGAACCGATTCCACCGCCTCAACGCAATGCGAACGGGTTGTCGCCTATACAGCAGTCACCGTACGACAACTCTGCCTTCTCTATTTCTTCGCCTGCGCTTGGTGCAACACAAACATCACCTCCGACTAGCTATATGATGGCAACAGACGCCGGAGTGGGAGGAAGGCATACAGTCGATGACAACTGGGAGACGTACGAGCATGGAGGACACAGGTACTCGGCCTATGCGCCGACAGAAGCATCAACACAGCTGGGCGAGCGGGATCCGCCGCCTCCGTACGTACCGTGATCTACTAGGAAATTGCGCGAGATATATCACGGCTTGGACGCAGGCGCTCGAGCATTGGAGGGTTTCTTTCATCTTTCTTTATTCGAAGTGGTTGTGAGGAGGTCGGTAATACGTTGTTAGCATCTATTCGTGAGTTATGATGCAAATGGTAATTTTAATTGTCTTCATCAAGAATGCACTTTATCAAAGAGATCTTTATGTTACTGAGTCAGAATTGTGGTATGAGATTTGTGTTCATTTGGGACCATGCTGCTTAGACAGAAGAGGATTTCCTCATGACTTTTCTTTCCTGGCAACCTACTGATACGCTGGTCAAAGTAAGAACATAGAGAACCTTCAGCCCAGCAGGCACTTAACCCTGTCGACTGTGGAAAAATCAAGGTTTGGCCAGTCCTTGTTCAACAAAAACTTTTTGACGGTACGTTTCGCAAGCAATGCACCTTTCAAAGGCTACCCCTGTCCCTGAACACACAGTGCATGCAACTCGTGGGTCACTAATTTTTTTATCAACCTCCGAGTTCTACTGTTAGGTTTTAACATACGGATTCCCTCCACATCCAGTACATGTAGTAATCTTAAGTGCGTGAGGATGGTCCAGGTAGCATGGAGGCGGTGTTGTACTTGCTAACGCTAGTGCCGGAGAACTGTGATAACAGAACGACATAGTGACGTTGGTGGAAACTATATCGACAAGATAAGATGTTGATAAGGGGTAATCTTCCTCAGGTAGTAATACTAAAGACAGGTTGTAGTGTAAGTGTGGACTGCAGGACGAGGCCTCCACATGAGGTATTGCCTCTACTATATACTGCAAACTACTGCATGCATCAACTGTTTGTTCGGGGTTGTAACCCAATGTCGTGTGTCTGCGTGGTATCACCTAAACGGAGTCAGCCCAATTCAACAAGATACAAAGCACTAATGCTTGGTGAAGAAGCCAAGAGATCATCGGCACCTTGACTGGTAACTTTGGGGAACGGGATCTGTCATTTATGTCGTTTAGGTAACGTCCTGGAACAAGACAATTGCACAAGTTGCTTGAAATCGTGACAATTAGGCTTCAAGCACCCAAAAGAACATTCATGAGGGATAAAAGTATAGCTTGATGGAGAACTGGTAGATCCTATTGCTAGGGCTGCCTCCTTAGAGGTCAGGTCGGCCCAACGTGAACTTGTTGCATACGACGATACACGACAGAGTAGTTCGACACCGGTCCCCTACAGAAGGGAGAGGCCAGCAACTCGTGGCAACCGTTATTGGATTACAAGGTTTCAGGGCATACTGTCAGATGCAAGCCTCTTACATTTTCGTAATCTCATGCATGGGAACTGTCCCGTTCTGGAGGTAGGTACATAGTGTTCTCTTTTTTCGTGTCGAGATGTGGTCCATCGGCATTGGAACCCAACATCAGAAGAATTCTACGTTACGGCATTGCCGAACGAATCACTCACGAATCGAGCTACCGAGAACTAGGTTTATGCTCAGAGGTCAAATCAACCGCCTTCCGTAAACCAGGCACTGTAGAAGGTGGACTCACTAGGGAACTGTCTGAGCGCTTCCCTGGACAGTACGATAGGTGGATTTTGGTCCGAAAGCCGTTTAGGGTTGACCTGAATTTAGGGTGCCATCGTAAGCGTGCTGATTGTCGCACCGTTGACGTTGTACTAACTGCACTCAAACATCGCAAGCGCGCAAATGCAGATTCACTTCGCGTGTGCAAGGTGGGTTTGGCAGCCTTGAAAGGGATTCTCTCATTCTGGTGCTACTAGTACGAGAGCTTGTGACCTGCTTCTGCTGTTAGCAGACGCGGTCTCATCTGTTGTCGATCCAAGTATAGCACAAAAAAATCATGGTCGAGCGGCGATGGGTCACAATTCACAAATGATGTCATAATGTTAACATTGGTTGTCTTGAGCACAATGTAAGCAGGTGGCCTGAGAGCTGACCAGGTGTACAACTGCTCCAAGCAGTGCTAGAACTGCAAGGTAAACCTAAGCTGTGTCCATGTAGTCGTGTATTACATGTCCTGCAGAATGAAGAAGAGCTAAACTCCCCTATACAGAAGTGCTTCCGGGGCTGATGTAATGTAAGGGAGCCTGTTCCACAGACTGCCAAAACACTATTACATATACTAAAGCATCATTGTTGCAAAGAAGCTTATTATTTTTAAAGAACACCCGCACGACACCTTTCCGGGGATCAACAAAACAGCGCGCCAAAAAGACACTGCTCAACTAATATACAGAGCTATGCCTAAGTCTTAACATTGAGAGATTTTAGTAATGAACGGTGTTCTTGTGTTACGAAACAAACTCGGGGGTTGATGTTGTTCCTCAGTGGTTTCAGTCAAAGATTCGGGTTTATCTTCGTTGTGGCTCGCTATGCACTACACCTCAATTTGGCAAAAATAAGTGTGTGATGACCTAACCAGGGGTCGCTATTTTCACTGTTAGTAGGGATCGAACGCGGGTGGCGAGTGGTGAAAACTTACAACCTGGAATCTCTTGATTGCCGAGCGAGTCGTAGTCAAGCGCCTTGCCATTGGGCCATTAGGCCAGAATTTGATCGAATTGATGGTCTCCATGTCACAATTTTATTATATATAATTTCATATTAATTGTCTCGCTACACGCTTGTCCAAGAGTGTGGTTTTCTTCGTTCTGGAAGTGTAAATTTTTTGCAAGTGATCCCGCTACAGCCGCGCGAAGTGGGGCACTAGGCTACTAGTCAATGAACTAACTATACGCTGCCACATTCCTTCATTGAAGAAGCATATCAGTGCTAATCTTTATTCTGCATATGAAAGGTTTATGGCCTTCAGTAAATTTCAGGCAAGTCGTTGAGGCTTTCAAGCCGTGTATATTTCGTTACCTGTATCTAATTAGAACATAGCTTGGTGAACTCACCTCTGGTTGCCTACCATTGTTTTGTCATTGCCGACAAGATTGTCGAACGTGTCACGACTTAGTCCCAGCAATATTTATTGACAAGCCATCTGCCGTATGCCTTCGTGACCTTTTCCTGATAAAGATGCCATTCTGTAAAACCTATTTCACGTACCGCTGAAACTCTCATTCAAGGTGCTATTGTGTGACATAATCATTATTCATTACTTCAGAGCAAGATGAATGTTACAATACTTTAAAGTCTGGCATCGAGGCGTTCAGGTCTTCGAGCTGGGCTGGACGAGGGTGTTGCCGCCATCTGGGTACAGGATCTGCTCATTGTAGAAAACACCACCTGGGCCTGCCAGCATGAGGACTGAGGCGGCCATATCGGAGTCTTTGCCAGGTCTGCCAGCCGGGTTGGACATACCGCCCTCGATGACACTCTTGTTATCTTCATCGGATGAACCAGTGGTCATTTCTGAGGGAAAGACGCCAGGAGCGATGACGTTAACGCGAACCTTGGTCTTAACGAAAGTCGTCGCGAGCATCTTAGACAGATGTGTTGCCGATGCCTTGGAACTGGCATATGCGAACTGTCCTGACGATGAACCCTTCATGGCACCAGAGATGGAGGTAACGTTGATAACTGAGGAAGTATAGCCTGGAGTCTTCTCTCCGCCCTTTGCGAGAAGAGGGAGGAAGGTCATCGACATGTAGAAAATACTACCGACATTGGTCTTGAAGGTATCAGCCCAGGACTCAGGGGGCGACTTCAGGAAGTGGTTGGAAATTGATTGTGCGTCTTCCCACTTTGGCTCTCCGGCGCTGGAGAACTTGGTTTTGTCATCACGTGCAATACCGGCGTTGTTGACCAACAACTGGATACCCTGGGGCTCCTTCTCGCTGATCTCCTTGTACAGGCGCTTGACGTCCTCCGGGTCGCTGCGCAAGGTTAGCATATTACCATCAACTCCAACAACGAGTCACATACCTAACATCTCCCACAAGGGGAATGATCTCGCCGTTCGGGTGGTCATGCAGCTCCTCGGTCTTTTTCAGGACCTCTTCACGCCGGCTGGTGATGTATACCTTGGCACCGTTGGCGACCAGCGCCTGAGTAATCATGAGCCCGATACCAGTGCCACCTCCTGTAACAAGAGCTGTAACGTGAGAGACGTCGAACAGCTTTGTGTTCTTGAGCTCATCTGTGTTTGCCTTGCCTGGAGCCATATTGCTTGCGAAGTTGTAAATTGTTCTGGGCTGAAATTGGGATCGTAGTACGTTTGAGGCTCTAGGGAGTGTTCGTGAGAAAAGGCGAAGCATAATGCTCAATCTGTATACTCTGTGTTCTGCATCTTATATGGGGTGAGCTGATGTTGTCGTTGACGTAGCAGCAACAAGGGACAGCATTGTCATGACGTCCTGACGACGCATCGGTAAAGATGGAGCCATGACATCGTTACGACAGGAATAAAAACCCCGGTATTAAAATTACTTCCACCGTTGTTACTCCTGAAAACTATTGCAGTTATCCGAAGCTGCCACTGTTGTAGCTACTCAGCTACGAAATGCACGTCAAAGTCTGATTTCAAACCCTCGGGGAGGTTGAAAGACATTGTGAAGGACTTGAAGCATCATTGCCCCTAGAAGTTCAGAATGTATCTACTCAATGCACCTTATCAGCGAGCTACAATCTGGTGAACAAATGCCAAAGTATAGCTATCGTAATTTCGGTGATTCAGTTGTTGGATTATCATCTTTGTAAGCTTGCCACCATTCAATGCTGACAAGCGTGCTGCGGATCCACAATATAATTGGCTCCGACACTGCCCGTACATCTTGGCTGCAGTTTCTGTGGACGTGACGGTTTGCAGATGGGAGCTTTGTAAAGGACGGAGGTGGCAACTGCGATGACGGGCGCCAAGTTTTGCAACGCCAAATTTCTTCCAAACCCTTGCCGGCGTTCGTGTCCAACTCTCCAACGTTATTATTAATCAAACATTCCGATTAGATGAAAATCCTTGAGACGGGCTGTTGCGCAACTTTCTTCTTTGTCGGATGGTAACTGCTGGTTTTAAAAAAGCAGTATTACTAACCGCGGATTTAACGGTCGATGGTATCAACGCCGGGTTCCCCCGCAATGCGACATCCTTAGCGGATGAAAGGCTGGCTTGTCTTCAACATTTCTAATCGTCTCTCTCATACTCACGTATTTAAAAGCATTGAATTGATCACTCCTTATCTCTCTAGTCACATCCAAGATCCTACAATTAAAATACAGCACATATAGCTGCTGACTACCTTGCTACTACCACTAGAATCACCTCCAGACTTTCACCCTTCCTCGTGCGGAGTGAATCGAATACGACCGCCATTGTGGCACAGGACTACAGTCAATCGACATGACGAGCGCCGCATCGCGACCGACCCCCGCCCACCAGCTCTCTGGAACATCGACACCAATGTTGTCAGCCTCGAAGGTGGAAGATGTCAACTTTCAGGGACTACGCATCCCCCGCGGCCCCGTAACCGCATCTCTTTCCTTCTACAAAGCCCCTGAGGACGGGTCACCACCACACAACTATGTTGAACCTCTTCCTGGGATTCCACAGAGAAACTGGGGTGATGGATGGGAGAGTGTCACATTGGAAGACTTGCGTGGTCAGGAACACAAGTTTGATCTCGACCATAATGCATTCGACACATACCAGAACATTCAGAGCGCAGAGACCGAATTCAAGGATGATGCGCGGATACGCAACGTATACTATCCAGAGGTCGAGAAGCTTCTGCTGAACAACATCCCGGGCGCACAAAGAGTCATTCTTTTCGACCACACTATCCGAAGACCTACCGGTAACCGAAACCCTGTCCAGCGCGTACATGTTGATCAAACGCCAATGTCTGCCGTCGATAGAGTAAGGCTCCACGCTCCCAAGGACGCGGAGCAACTGCTGCAAGGTCGATATCGCATCGTCAACATTTGGCGTCCACTCAATGGACCTGTTATGGGCTTTTCGTTGGCTGTCGCCGATAGCCAAACTGTGCAGGATGAGGATCTTGTGCCTATCGAGCATCGTTACCCCAACCGCAATGGGCAAACGGCAGCCGTGCGATACAATTCGGGTCAGAAATGGTACTACTGGTCTGGCATGAAGAATGAAGATCGGCTACTGCTCAAGTGCTTTGATAGCGACGAGAGTGTGGGCCAGTACGGAAGGGTACCACACACTGCATTTGTGGACCCAAGAACACCTGAGGGAGCAATTGGGCGCGAGAGCATCGAAGTTCGAGCTTTGATTTTTGGTTAGAGCTTACTACACATAGTGTGAATGTAATATTTAAGACACGACCTGTAACACGCTTTCCCTGTATTTGTGATCTGCCCGTTTCTGTCTGGATGAAGGAAAGCGAAACGCATTTTCATTAGTCTCTGCAGATTCGCTCTTCATTAGGTATGTATCAGCAAGCAGTCTACCTGACTCATGTAACAGATATCAGGTAGCCGCAGTGAGATGTTATGTGCTGTACGAGGGCGAACACACAAGATCGTCATCAGTGTCTAGCCGAGCACGTTTCACAGCCTTGGCAACTCCTTTTCCCACGCTTCACCATCAGGAACTCTCGGCCTACTTCTTTGAGAAACGGCTTTTCTCATAAAATTTGTGTTAGCTCGCAGATAACCAGCTCGGGCCTGCTGCTATCGTAGGTGTCATGCGCAGGCCAAGACGTGGCGGGCTTGGAAGGTTGCCCCGATTAGGAAGGAGATTCGCTCATGATCACAAACTTGTCGGTCGCGTTTTTGTACAGAATGACTACAGGATGCACGCAAACCCCTCGAAACTTATAAAGGGCTGTGCTTGAACGTTTATTATTGTTCTCTCAGACTGCACCATTCATCATCCGCCACAAGTCATCATGAAGGTCTCCGCGCTCCTCGGTCTGCTACCTACAGCTGCTCTTGCACACGATCTCTTGAGTGTTGCTTTCTTTGCGAAAGAGAAAACACAGTTACTCGAATTTGTCTCGGATAACAACCACATCGACTATGGCTGCCGTCCGGTAGTCATGCGCACCAAAGATGAGCACAAGCTCCATGCTATGCTCACTGAAGAGCAAGTGCATCACTACAAGAGAAGTCTTGACGCAGGTGCCATTCGTGTCGAGACACTTGACCACCTCAATAAGCGACAAATAGCAACAGCACCCATTGGGAAGGGCGATCGATTCAAAGGAGGCAAGGTTGCCCCTCGTGGCTTGGGCAGCCAAAAACCTGATGTATATGGTTCATACCAGAGCGCTGGTATTTTGAATGCAGACGAGGTCTACACCGCACTGAAGGGTCTGGAGAAAGAATATGGGCTGGAGCTGTTCACCGCACCGTACAAGACCTTCGAGGGCAACACAGTCATTGGCGGCGTAGCCAACAAAGCCGAGAAGATTAACAAGGATAAACAGTATATCTACTTCACTTCCGGAATCCACGCTCGTGAGCGGGGCGGGCCCGATAACCTTATCTATTTTATTTCGGATCTTTTATATGCCAACAAGCACCGCAAAGGCCTGACCTATGGTAACAAGACTTACACCAACTCCGATGTGAAGAAAGCCCTTGGCGCTGGTATAGTGTTCATCCCTATGACCAACCCAGACGGTGTCCGCCATGATCAAGCAAACAGCAACCTTTGGCGCAAGAACCGCAACCCAGCCTCCTCCTTGCCCGGCGTCAACGCCAGCGTTGGCGTAGATCTTAATCGCAACTTCGACTTCTTGTGGAACTTCACCAAGACCTTCGACCCCTCCGTCTCTCCAGCATCGACAGACCCTTCATCCCAGGCCTTTTACGGCACAGCTCCATTCTCAGAGCCAGAGACACGCAATATGAAGTGGGTGTATGATATCTTCCCCAAGATCCGATGGTTTATCGACGTACACTCTGCTGCAGGCACACTGCTGTACTCATGGGGCGACGACCTGAATCAGTCCCAGGATCCCAAGCAAAGCCAGTTCAACCCAGCTTACGACGGGAAGCGCGGT
This sequence comes from Ascochyta koolunga, assembly GCA_026119515.1. Classification (NCBI taxonomy): domain Eukaryota; kingdom Fungi; phylum Ascomycota; class Dothideomycetes; order Pleosporales; family Didymellaceae; genus Ascochyta; species Ascochyta koolunga. The sequence continues at coordinate 3,663,161 of JANLCG010000004.1, forward strand.
GTGGTCAACGATACAGTCTACCGTGAATATATCGAAGAAGAAGACTGGCACAACATCGAGCTGCAAGCAAATCGCACCACAGCGGCGATGGTGTCCGTTGGTGGAAGATTATATAATCCGCAACAAGCCGTAGGTCTTTATCCCACAAGCGGTGCATCTGATGACTGGGCGTCCAGTCGCTGGTATGGAAACAAGAAGCTGAACAAGGTACATGGGTACACTTTGGAGTTCGGATACCCTACCAATTTCTACCCTACAGCGGAGGAGTATGTGCAAAACATTATTGACACAAATGCTGGGTTCATGGAGTTTATTCTCACTGCTGATGAGATTGGTCTGAAAGGTTAAATGAAGTGATTGCGTAGAAGGTTGATAACATCATGGAATATGAGAATATGAAGTTGTAGTAGTAATCGTACTTTGAACATATTACATAAAAAGTAGTTGGGCCTTCTTTGATCGCTTCGATACATTGTGGACACTGCAGCATATTCGTGATTATCCTTTAGCCTCTTTCTGAACCAATGACCGTTGATGTCGCTGTGGTGGTGGAATACCACTCGTAGTGTTGGGACTGAGGGTTTTTGTCTCCTTGGCTCTTACAAGACGTCTGCTTTGTATATCTGCGTTTATCTCATTTGTTGATCCAGTTTTCTGCGGAACAAGCGTCTTTCCCTCTCTGTCACCCATCAAGATATTGCCATCCCACTTTTCGTCATGCTCATGCATACTCTCCTTCATCTCCTTCAACCGTCTTCTATCGTGCTCCGCGCTCAATTCTGCACCGAAACCTCTCCATGTTAATTTCAGATTCTTCCTCCTCTCCTCCGCAGCACACAAAGAATCATACCATCCTCTATGCTCACGGTTCACACGTTTAACAGTCCGGGTAGCCAGACCCTTCTCAGCGTAACCGACAACATTAAGGATTTTTCGGGGTTCTTCCGGCTTGGTATCTTCTTGCAGGGCCCAGCTGCCATTGATGCAGACAAGTAGGGCCAGAACGGTATCATCTACAGGGCCGCTGAAAATGAACCACTCCACCTTCTCTGACTCTTGCTCGGTTCGTAGCGCAAGCGCAGAGCCATGAACAAGCAACACACTGGGGAGATATGCGGCCTCTATACAACCAGGTGGTATCTCGTCGCCTTCCACTATGTCCAAGTTGTGCAGAGGATCGAAGCTTGTCAATTTGTCGAGGTACTTTTTCTGGTTCTGCAGCACAGCGCAGATGAGATGAAGAGACAATAGATGCGTGCGCAGGTGATAAATTGAGATAGCACGTTGGTAGGAACGGTACTGAATGACCTGGAGACCGGCGATGACGTCGTGGGAATGACCGTAGCCGTAGGGCTTGGTGTCTGTTGTTGACGATTGCTGGTGATATTCGACCATTTTAGAAGCGGACCTAATATTTGGTTGAATAATGGCTGAGCTAAGGAGGTGCTGATTGGAGAGTAGAAATTTCGCAAGGGCCATGGGCAATGGACATTACATTAGAGGCGCTAAGGCGGGGTGTCGAAGTGAAAGCGCACTTTCACTGTGAAGAGGCAACAGTGCCCAGTGATCAGTGTGAATTCCTGATAGAAGGTCGCCTTATGTGATGATATGTTGCTCAGTTTCCTTTCGCGGTGACCACGACATGGTGTCTTTTTCGTCGCCACCACTGCGATATGTCGTCCATAATCATCGCAACCGCTAAGCTTTTGCTGCTTGAGTAGCTCAATCATGATTGCTCTATTCTTTCTGCCTAATGAACAGCCTAACCACCAACTGATTTCCGGCATGCCTTTCGCTCGCATTTGAAGTGAGAAAAATGCATCATGAGGGAGGAGTATTTGAATATCAGCACTATAACCCAACTTTCAAAGGACAGTACTACAACTTAATGCTGAGTGTGTCTGTGCTTTGCATACACGGGAAGAAAACAGAGGCGTTTGCGTGGTTGTGCTGGTAAGACACATACCAAACGAGCCGTGTTTGGATGAGGTGGTTAATATAGTAAACTAGTCCAGTCTGAGTTAGGTAGGTGATCTTTGCGCTGACGAGGCCCAAAAGTCACCGGCACTGTGATCCATCATACAGGAACGTTGTATTATGCTTCTCCAACTAAAACTCAAAGTGCCAACCTTGTTGTCTGCACACCGCCAGGAGTATAGATACTTCGGACAGATGACGGCATACCTCGGCGCGCTACGGTACTTACCGCTAGGTTGACCCTACCGTAAATAGCATCAAGCTGAGCTGGGTCAGCGACCTGCATCATGCCTCAGCAACGTAAACACCGACCATCTTCTAGAATCCGTTCCCTTTGCTTTGTATATTTCGGCTTCAGTGGCTTTAACGACGCAGATTATTCATCGCGGACTTCTTCATTCGATCTCCAGTGAAAACTGCCAGCTCTAATAACGCCGATCCAGTTGATTTAGAGCTGAGAGTCCTACCTTTGCTCACCACAGAGTCATATACGCCACTGGCTTTTTCACGATGAGCGCAAAGCATAACCTTCATATCGCCGCTTCGATACCGCCGCACCTCCACCCCTCAGAGATTATCGCTGCCCTGCATGACCACGACACCGCGTTGACACTCCAAGCCCTCACGACCAGCCATGAAAAGCTGCCGAACACCGCACCAGAGATGTTGAAAGACAACTACTGGTATCCCACCGACATCAATCCGGTTCACACCTACAGCGTCACTGAATGCGTCACCGTCCTACCTGGCGTTGGGCAATGGGGCAGGAAGAAGATAACCTTCCCCAGTTGCTTCCAGAACATACCTACAGGGATTAAGACACGTGCGGATGCTTCTGGCGTGACAGTGCGCGCAGATTATCGCGTGATAAAGGGTGGTGCAGACAGCGAAGTTGAGGGTGAAGGCCAAGGCATTGGTGACGCAGAGTGGATTCTTGTCGAAGATGCTGAGGTCACCTGCTCGTGGTGGCTGATGCCATTCGTCAAGGGCAAAATGGAGCAGGCGCATGGTGATATATGTCGCAAAGTCATCGAGAAAGTAGAGATGCGAAGAAGACAAGATGATCTTGCGAAGACTTTGGGGAGCGGGAAAGAGATACCACGAAGACTTGCACCCAGCGCAAATCTTAGATCTGTTGAAGCAGATATAAATGAGTCTCACAGAGTTGAGCTGCCCGCGCCAGGGTCTGAGAAGATATTCTACAGCTGATAGTCTGACGTTGTCGAGGTTATGAGTCTGGGTCTAGTTGCTGCCTGCAATCCAGGCTGCAGGGAGAGCTGGGTAAGATCCTGACATATTCTAAACCATTAAGCGGCACTCAGAGTAGCCTTGAGAGCTGTCTTCATGCAGCAATCCTGTAAAGACATCTTGCTGGTCCCTGGAACCTTTCGATCATAGTATTCAAACAGAAGCTTGGGGCCCGTTTTTATGATCCCTACAAGAAGAGCTCCATATTATCAGCTGGTTTGTCCGTCGTCAATGCCGTTCTGGGCTCACTGGATACTACCGAGGCCTAGAGAGACAATGCGGGTGACAGGCTTACTGGACTTGGAGATTGTTCGGAGATGTCGGGAGAGGGAACTGAAGAGCTGTGATTGGGTTTACAGGCTTTGAAAGTCAAGTAGTCGAGTAGCGAGTTGGAAAAGCTCATGAGGTGGAGATGTATTGTTAGGTCGTCACTGTCCCTTTTGTAGGGAGTGAGCCACCTTGGCCTCTTGTAGGATGTGAGGAATTGTGGGACGAAGGGTAACGACAAGCTGAAATCAGTTTTTGTTTACTCCGAAGATTTACTTCTACGGATACAACGTCTTCCGTTTGCACAAGGTTCTTGCACTCTTACAAAACTCTTGTCGACCTTGCGCTTCGTACAACACCATAAGCACGATACTTCTTCCTATATTTTGTTTTTGCTGAGTCTTTTGCTGTCCGAACGCACACCGACACTATGACTGCACACGCGCATGTCGCATTTCCACTTTTGAAATCTTCAGCACACTCTCATCATCACGGCATCCTCACTTGGAAGGTCTTTGTTCAAATTATCTTGAGATACTCACAGCATAGTATAATCGATGGTCCAGCTTCAAAACAGCCAAGGTTCTGTAGGTTCTGAAGGTTCTGAGCCAAATGCCTCAAGCCACTTACGATTCATTTCAACTCTGTCTCAGCACGCAAACGAGTTGTATAATGTTAAATAGACCTTTGCTATTGTAGATACAATCAGCGAACCTCAGTTGTGACTGATAATGCCTGGAAGCATACCTACGCTAATAACGTTCCACAAATACGCAGGCCAGACATTGTAAAGTCATACTCTACAGCCTAATATAAGTAGGCGATACTAGCCAAAGCTCTTTCAACAACTACAGCCTCTTCATTGAGGCTCAACCCCATGATGTCACTCTCCAGCAACCCTACAGCAATCTCCTACCTTTCACTGCAAACCAAGCGCTTTGTGCATGCATGACCAGTGACCATATTACACCCCTCTGGATAAATAAGCCCCACCAAGCTTCTTTCCAGATTGCCATATCAACCACCTTAAAACAACCAAACTTTCACCTCAACACTTCACACTCCACACTAAATTCATTATGTCACGCTTCTCGCGTCGCGAGACCTATAGCAATGGCCAGTACATGTACGATGACCGCTACAATTCTGGTGAGTTCGACAGCTACAGCCAATCTACTTCTTGCGGTCGCGGTCCATCTTCTGGCGAGTACTATTACGATCAGGCTCACTGCAACGACGCTCCATACACCACCTCCTCTTCCTCATCCCGCCGTGCCTACGACGCCCACGGCTATCCTCGCGAGAGCTCCTATGCAGGTGAAAAGCCTCTAGGTCGTCGTTTAGGTCGTCGTCTAGGTCGTGAGTTATATAGTTACATTGACCAACCAACGTACAACGAAATTGGTCCGCGCACGCGTGTAGGTCGTGACAATCGTTCTGAGCATGGGTATGGCCGGCGCTCGGGCTTGTCCCAGCAACTCTCCGTAGAGGACCGCCGTCAAGCCCGTCGCGAGGCAATTCACCTTCGACGTAAGCAACAGCGCCAGCATCTTCGTCAGTCCCGATCTTCCACCACCACCCTCGAGGACTACGCGGATGGCAACCCTTTTGTCCGCTCAGACCGCTCTGGACGCGGCTGTGCTGCTACTGTTGCGAACGACCCATACCTTGCTTCCATGCAAACCATGCGTGGTGAACATCAAGCCGCGTATGATGATCGCCCTTCCCCGGTGCGTGGGTTTGGGAGGGGTTGGTTTCCGGCGTACGAGTCCCGCTAAAAGCGCTGAGACGTAGATCTGGTGTGACTCGATTTAAGATACTCTTTAGAACCTGTATACGGTGATGCTCTGGGTCTCGGTGTGGTTGTGGATTATTTTTGCTTGAACTCCTCTATCTAGGCGTGAGTCAGACGACACGGAGGTACGAGTGTGAGCATTTCTTCTGCGCATCTATACGGCGATATTAAGTATACGAGGTTTTTAGAATCTTGGTGTTTTGGAGCATGTTGATAGGATTGTAACTCAAGCGTAAGTTGCGCGAGGAGACCTTCCACGGCTCTTATATCTTTCAGCCTGGGTGATCTTTGTCATCAAAAAGAGACAATGTACAGTCGCGCGTCAAAAGTTCCTTCCGCCCAATCTGGAACCCCACCAAAATCAACCATTTCTCACTAGAATTCGAAGTATTAGACTGTTAGAGCAACTTTCCACAACATAGATAAATCTCTGAGCCCTCATGTATAGTAACTAAAGAGTGGATAAACTTTCTTTTATATTATTAGATTTTTTACTTAATGCTACTATAACTGCAGGGTATTGCTGTAAAGGCATAAGTAGATAAAAAGTAGCATAATTTTCGCGTTTTTAGCGCTTTTCTCATACAAATCTAAGGAAAATTAGAACTTGCTTCTCTTTTAATCTTTGTCACATAACTAAGCTGTATTATTATCTCTTCTTACTTCTTTTAGATATTATTTTGATAAATTGCTGTCTTCTTGCTGTCTTAAAATAAATATATCTAAGCGTTGTGGCTGCGAGAATTTGAGCTGAAGTTAGCCAGTTTTGGTGAGAAATCGCTTAATCCAAGGAACTTTTGACGTAGTACTTTACAGTGTATTATTACAGAAGGATTAGATTCTGTCTAAATTGCATTGGAGCCTACTATGCTACGGGCAGGATGTATGGGTTGATTGGACAGAGAACAAGAATGTGAGAGGATGCAGGACAATTACTTGACTTGACATACGGAGGCATTCTTTTGAGGAAGTCCGGTCAGCAGGCTCAACCCATGGCCGCCTGCAGGTGGATATGATGCAACCTGGTCACTAGTGCTTCGTAGTATATTTTATCTCAATAGTTGGTGCAGAGAGTAAACTGCTATTAAACGTTCTGGCAGGTGAAAGTAGTGTCGAAGGAATTCTGGAGCCTAGTCTCAACACACGTGACGGCGCCCTAGCTCGAAAGACCCCTGCAACAATTCGCGGACCGTGTAGTGGAAGTCGCGACTCTGGGAGCTACGACATCGAATGCATTCACGACAATAACGCCTTCCTCCACCGCCATCGCTTTCACACGACTTATCGCCGCGTCCTCACTCCCGGCTTTCACGTCGGCTTTTTCATTCAGATCCTCACGATGGGCTCACGGCTTCACAATGCGCCCATTGTCATTGACAACGGTAGCGGCACAATAAGAGCTGGGTTCGCGGGCGAGGATGTACCGAAATGCTTCTTCCCCTCATATGTGGGGAGGCCAAAGCATGTACGGACGATGGCAGGAGCATTGGAGGGCGATCTGTTCATTGGACCACAAGCGCAACAGTACAGGGGCCTTTTCAAAATCAACTACCCTTTAGAGCATGGCATTGTCACAGACTGGGATGATATGGAGCGGATATGGCAGTACGTCTACAACGAGGGGCTGAAGACGGTCAGCGAAGATGTGAGTGAGCTATTCCCAAAGACTGTTTCACAGGCACATGGCGGGGTATCACAGGCTGACTCTCGGATGCTCTGCAGCACCCAGTGCTCCTTACAGAACCGCCTCTCAACCCACGAGAAAACCGCGATGTGGCAGCCCAGATCCTCTTCGAAACATTCAACGTTCCCGCACTGTACAGTTCCGTCCAAGCTGTTCTTTCGCTCTACGCTTCCGGGAAGACAACAGGACTGGTCCTGGACTCTGGAGACGGTGTATCCCACGCGGTACCCGTCTTTCAAGGATTCGCGATACCCAACAGCATCAGGCGGATAGACGTTGCAGGAAGGGATGTGACTGAGCACCTACAGCAGCTGCTACGGAAAGGTGGCAACGTATTTCACACAAGTGCAGAGAAGGAGACAGTCAAAGCTATCAAGGAGTCAACAGGTTACGTAGCGCTGGACCCAGCGAAAGAAGAGAAGGAGTGGTCCGGAAACAGGTCAGACGGCAAGAGTGTCGATTACACGCTCCCAGACGGACAAAACCTGAAGGTGAGATGAGGATGCGCTACCACAGTTGATGGCAGGCTGACCAGTTATAGGTTGGTGCAGAACGCTTCCGCGCCCCCGAGATCCTCTTCAATCCTGAGATCATTGGTCTTGAGTACCCTGGTGTACACCAGATTGTCGTCGAAGCAATTCATAGGACCGACATGGACCTGCGGAAGGCGCTATATGGCAACATTGTGCTCTCCGGTGGTTCTACCTTGACAAAGGGATTCGGTAACAGGTTACTTCATGAGGTGCAAAGACTAGCAGTGAAGAACATGAGAATCAAGATTCTCGCACCGCCAGAGCGGATTTACACTACGTGGACTGGCGGCAGCATTCTCGCTGGTCTGAGCACCTTCAAGAAGGTCGGTTTCTGATTTGCAAGCAAGAGATACGAACTTAGACTGACATGTGTTGCAGATGTGGGTTGAAAAGGACGAATGGCAGGAGAACCCGGACATCATCCACGCCAAATTTGCCTAGACTAAGCATTCTGATCTCGGTCGCAGAGACACGGCCGTTCTGCGCGTCTGCGCTTCCCCACAGCGTGTACCCGCCTCCGCAATTGGCTCAATTACGGTTCTAGGAGGATGCATGACGCTTGTGCTCCGGAGTGTTAGTCATGGAAACTGAGACGTCCAAGGAACATCACAGGGCCCTGCACACCTGGCACTGTGCGGATCAACGTGTCAGCCGGTTCGAGACGGGAGTGCTATTGTAGTTTGTTTCCCCGCATTTGCTCTCTCAGTGAGTTTGCGAGTTTCCAATTTGGGCGTATTTCTGTTACTTAACTGTCTTGGGTATTGCATGAGTTTGAGGGGTTTCGCAAAGAAGTGATGCATCATACAGGGCGTTTGTGTGAGCGCATAGGGATACCCATATGATTTTGAGATGGAGTCAATACAACGATACTGTACGGCCAAGCTCGCATTGACAGGTGCTGAGAAGGCAATGACACAGAGCATGCAACGCGTGTAGCTGGTCGGGCAGATTGCAAACGCCAAGTATCGTGAACTCAAGCCAGCTAATGGTGTGACTTTGTTTAGCCATATCCGACTACAATTGCACAAAATTGCGCAATGACAGCATGCAGCGTCTACAATCTGACCGAGGTGCGTCCTCGAAGACAGGGAGAAAGGAGCACGTCTCTGAGTCGCTGGGGCGAGAATGCGTCTTGCGCCTGTCTCGTGGACTGTACCTGAGCGCAGACTACGCCTCATGTCGTCTGGGCTGCCGGGACTCACGATGTTCAGCGGTCATGTGCAGCGCTTCGTCTGGGGACAGAGCTGAAGAGGAAATTGCGCAATATGGCAGCGGCAGCATCTGTCGTCAGGGGGACAGCCTGATGAAAACATTGTGAATCACGACCCTGAGCTTCAGATTTTGCCCGGCCAGCACCCACAATGCAATGACGGCGGCTTCGCGGGTGGGAAAAACTCTGCCGCCTCCACACTTTGCGACGGGCGCTGCTTCACATTACGCACGGCTTCCAAGTCATGGCGCCTTCTGTTTGTTCTTGGTCTGTTAAAATTCTGTAGCGGTGGTTGCAAGTTTTCCATTACCCCCTCGAAATCTTCTCATTGGCTGGATGGGGGTCAGGTGCACCTCAAACAAGGCGTGCCCGAGCTATTACGCTATCGAATGCAAAGCCAAGCTGGCTTCACTGAGGACCGATGGCGACCGTGCTGCTTTGTTTGCGTGTGCGTGGCCCGCATGATCGCGAGACTGCCGTTAACTGCAAAGTGCTGGTTTATTTCCAAGCACGCTGGTGCTCGTGCGATGCAATTGCGTTTGCATTCGTGGGTCAGAGATTTTTCGACGGCCCCTTGCCTGCTCACCTGCTCACCTGAGCTGTCGACTTTGCTGCACTCTGCACTCATATAAGAGAGCCGCCCCTGGGCCCACAACTGCCACTCACTTGACGATCCATCGAACTACCACGCATCAATCTTACCTCACACTCAACTAAGAAAGACCTCCATAGTCACTACAGACTTTACTACTCAGCTTTGCTACTCAGCTTTACTACGACACATCCATTCAACCTCGTTACCACAACAAGCCACACAAGCAACTACCAAAATGGTCAACTTCCACATCACCGAGCCTCACCCTTCCGCCAAGTCCTATCTCTACTCTGGCCGCGGTGGCGCCGGCAATGTCACTCGCGTAAAGGCCTCCGACATCACTGACGGCCGCACCGCCTCAGGCCCAGCATCCCGTGTCAAGCTCACTCCTCCACCTACCACCGGCTACTTTGCCTCGGGTCGTGGCGGCGCTGGCAACATGCGCACGCACAAGGAGCGCGCTATGTTCAGCTTCGATGAGGAGCTCAAGCAACAGGAGCGTCTCCGATCTCAACAGGCCCCTGTCTACCACATTGGTCGTGGTGGTGCTGGAAACCTAATCGACGAGATGAAGCCCAGGAGTCAGCGCCAGAACTCTGCGAGCTCCAATAGCTCCGTCGAGAGCGAGAAGGACGGCGTTCGCAGGAGTCTGGAGAGATGGAGCAACCGTTTGTCGAGGAAGGTTTCCAACAACTAGACACAGCCACGTCTACTTCTCTTCTTCGACCTCCTATTTTCGGCGTGTTAACTATCACGGCTGAGGGCTGGTCCTGATTCCTCCCAACATTCACGACACGACCATCTTCAATCGACTTCAAACAAGCATTCAGCACGGCGTTTCGGCATTATTGTACCCAACAACCACAAAAGTTCATCATCATTTACACAACCAACGAGGAGTTCAGGCAACTACCTCGGGTCTCAAAAGTTTTGATACCCGGATAAGCCTCTCACTCGGAAGAGGGCCGCAGTCAAAGGACTGTTTTTGTTTTCGCATCACCACCAGCGGCGACGGATATACCCCAGTGCCGGCGATGATTCAGGACAAAGAGTCCGTCACGTAGGGTCGAAAGACCACATCAATAAAAAGATTCCAACAACTGACACTCATTTTGCGTGAACTGAACTGCACTGCATCGCAACACCACGATATGCAATAGCCGCCCTTTTCATTCTGACATATTCCTGCAGAACCCGTAACCATCCCCTGACCCAAACCAACCCATCGCTGTCCCCTGGTCAGATTCCGTATCCAACTAACGTTCCCCGACGGGCTTGGCACACCTCGTTTCCCCGGATTTTCCATGTACCGGATTTGCGCTGCGTTGCGTGGCTTGGCTCGTCGATCTGGGTTGCTGCACTTAGCGCCCTCGGCCGCCTCCGAGCGCTTGTGAGTCCCCTCGCGAGGGAGTGCGTGTGCGTGTGGAATGGAATGGAGTGGGACGCACGGTTGCTCAACTATATTGGAGCACGAGAGCGTTTGCGTGCAAGCTACGCATCCGTTTGTGGCGATGGTCTGGGAGTTGAAAGATTTTTTCAGGATTTTTTGTGAATGCAGGAGAAGAGCGTTACGCGCGTGTAGCTGTGGCGTTACGCTGGAGTGCGGGATTTGTGTGGCTGGGTTGCAGATTTTTTCCCCACGCAAAGCACAGAGTACCTTAGACAATTTTTTTTTAAATAATTGGGTTATAAGACACTAAGGCAAGATATATTAGGTAATATACTTTTCTAGGAGAACTAAGAATAACGTACTCTACAAGTAAGTGACTGGCACAAGCAAGTGACTTGGTTTTGCCAAGACTACACTAACACTACAACTACTTCGCAATACTACAGTACACAGTAAGCTGCACTAATCTAGAGTTATTTGTGCATCTTTGCTACATGTTTGCGTGTTATAATCTGTCTTACTATATATACTATAGCGTCTTAAAGACTAAGTGCTTCTATTAACGTGCGCTTTTTTTTTTTGCCTTCTTCCTATTACTACAGGCCTTAAACTCCTTTAGAGTAGTTAGCTACACTTACTTACAAAATAGTAGTAACTCTTTATGCTAAATTTGCTTTCTCTAATATAATTTATAACGTGTAGTAGCTGTTACAATCCTTAGAATGTAGAAAAGATTAAGCTATTATAATCTTAGACCTTTACAGCTAATTAATTACGTATTAACTAAACACAGCCTACTCTAGGCTAATAACAAATAACAAATAGAATAGATTATATAACTAGCTTGCAAGTAGATCTATAAGCTTACGCTTTAGTATGTAAGAAGAATTAATATATATAACTTACTTATATAGCTAATAGTAAGCATTATAGGATTTATAGCTTAGTATTACAAGCTTATACTTTAATAAGTAAGCTCTATAAATTTATAGTAGTATATAAGATTATAGAAACATAACCCTTATAGTTTGTATTTAACTTTGTTATTTAACTTTATTATTAGATTATTTTAGACTGTATAGAGCTAACCTCTAAGGGAATTTGCTAGTAAAATACAAGATAAATTTAATAGTTAGCTACCTCTAGGGCAGAGGTTGCAGAGTTTTTATACCCCTGTTTTAGATGTATTAGCTCTACTCTAGAGCTCTAAGAGGGGGCAGGTCTTCTAGCTAGAGTAAGGCTAAGGCGGTGTTACGCTAAGGAGCCAGTGTTCTAGTGAGTTATGCTTAACCCGTTGGTATGTAGAGGACGGAGGAGCCACATTGCTGTGCAAGAAACTACAGATACAGGTTACGCAGATAAGATATAAACTTTATTTCTTTATAGTAGTATATAATAGTCTATAAGGCTTTATCTAAACTTGTTAAAGTTGTGTTTTAGTTAAAGACCGTAAACACTATTCGGTTAGTTCTTAGGAGATAGGTACTAGAGCAGGGTGTAAAACAAAGTAATTACCTAAGCAAAGCTTGTGATAATTAAAGGGTACACTAAAGAGTATCTAGTATTAATCTATATTAAGTGCAGGTTAAGTTCTAAATAACAAATATATTGTTAAGGTTGTAACTTAGGTTAAACACAAACTATAAGAGTTGCGTTCCTACTAGGCTATATACTATAGGAGATTCTAGAGCTTACTTATTAAAGCGTAAGCTTATAATGCTAAGCTATAAATCTTATGTAGCTTACTATAAGCTTTATAAGCTAATTATATATATTAATCCTTCTTACGTGCTAAGGCGTAAGCTTATAGATCTACTTATAAGCTAGTTATGTAATCTGTTCTATGTGTTATTTATTACTAGCCTGTTGCAGGCTGTGTTTAGGAGATTACTAGAATAATTAGTTATAAAGATCTAGGATTGTAACACTATCCCCCTCCCCTATTAGATTTGTCTTGAATTGTAATTGCGTCTTTATAAGCGTGCCCTACATCTTATCTTAAGGTTTAGCCTTTGTTATGTCCACTAATTCTTAAAAGAAACAACTACGCCTTACTCTAGAAATTTAATAGCATAAAACCCTTACTAATATACCCTATAATTATTGTTTTACTAATAACTAAGAGTGCTTTATTATAGTATTAAAAGGTTTACGTTGTCTAAAGTGTTCTAAGTGTATACGTATTAGTTGCCTATGCGTAAACTTGTCTTAGGAGTTGCTAGACTATACTTATAAGGAGTATAAAGCAAAAGTAGAAGTAGATAAAAAGCTGCTTGCTAAAGTAATTGCGTAGTTACTGCGTAATAAGAAGATTCTTACGTAGGCTAAGGATAGGGCGCATTAAAAGGCTAAATATTTAGCAAATAAATTAGAGGAGTTAGGTAAGGATGTTTAAGTAGAGGAGTTAAACTGTCTAGCTGTAGACACGCTAATAGGTTATTCTCTAGCTATATAGGCTACCCTTAACCTAATTAATACTTCTATAAACTTTAGTACTGTGCTAGTGTATAGAGTAACTACCTGTTAGGGGCTTTCTATAAGGTTCTAGTTATAGGCAATAGTACTTGCTTTACACTAGGGATAGATAGTAGAGGGATAGCTATAGGTATATTTGATAACAAGAATAATACTTGTCTCCCTAAAGATAGCGAGCAGCGCAGGTTTTACGCAGCTTTGCTAAGGGCAAGACTAATACTAACTAAGGATAGCTCTAGAACACTACAACACTAAACAATTCTATTGCAGGTTGTTATAGAACCTCCCCCTCTAGCTGCTGTCCCTAGCAGTAACCTTGTATAGCCTTAATAAAAACCTCGCCTTAAAGGGAGGAAAAAGAGTGTCTATAGGTAGGTAGTTAGGGCTTCCTGTAGGCGTGCTTTGTGCGTAGTATCTATGTGTTATAATTATTACAGATACGCCTTATATTTGTTATAATCTTAAGGTAAAAGTATTGCTATACGTACTGTTACCTAATTTTTTAGCTTAGTAGCCTAGTAGGTAGTAAAACCTCTTCCCTTTACTCTTTCTTAACACTACAACAATAATACTTTTGCACGCGTTTTTTGCACGCTCCTTACTCCTAGCATAGTTTACTACCCTAACCCTAAGTTTATTAAGAAGTCCTACCTTTAAAACTAATAGCTATTTATGTTCCCTAATGCTAATAAGCGTGCAGACTACATTACTATAGTAGAGACTTGCCTGCGCTGCGCGCAGAATATTGCAAAGCAGAAGAAGGACTATAAGAAGCCTAAGCACTGCTGCTATAAGCATTATGTAAAGGGAAATTAAGGTAGCTACACTAAGGTAAGGTAGACAGGAGCACGCTGCAGGTACGCCTTAGCTAATCTATGTAGGTGCCTACTGCGCTTAATAGCTGCTTAAATTGCCTTATCTATTTGCGCTGCTGCTATAATGCTGCTGTTACTACTGCTACTATCCCTTATACTAATATAGCTGTAATTAACTAAGGCACCTAGCTTGCGCGCTGCTAGCGCTAGTTTAACTTAGAGCTTGCTAGCCACTGCTATATTACAGCCTACACTAGCACACCTATAGGTGTTGCTACCTAGGTGCTAACAACTTCTCCCTAATTCCTAGGTCTAATTCTAGTAGAGCAGCGCTGCATTGCGTCTGCCCTTAAGCAGCTTGTGGGGCATGTGGCCTGCATGGTACGTTTGCTCTTTTGGCGCATCTGGAGTGCATGCTAACCTCTTCTAGGGTAGTAGTAGTAGTAATAGTGATATTAGTAATGAGTTAGAGCAGGAGGAGGAGGGAGATAGTGCTAAGGATAGTAGAGATAGTGGTAAGGGTAGTAAAGGTAGTGAAGGTAGTAGTAAAGATAGTAAAGATAATAAAGATAGTAGAGACAAGTAGGTAGTTGTTAGCAGTTAAGGCGCAGCTAGCGTAGAGTTAAGGCGCGCGTAGTGCGCAGTATTAAAAAGGGTTTTCTTCTTATATAATAGTAGGCCTAAGGCTAGTAAATTAGATTGCTCCTTGCGTGCAATAATAGCGCGCTTAAGATAATCTTAATATTCTTTTTATGCATAAGGATCTCTAACCTAATTTGTACTCCTAGATAGCATTATCTATGTTTTTAAAGTCTAATGCTAGGGTCTATGTGTCCTAGGTCTTATTATAGCCTTTCTAGCAGAGTAGGTACTCTAGTTAGCCTCTCCTTGTTTGTTTCCCTAGGATCTTTTCTACCTCCTATACTTCTTTACCTTCTAGGGTTACCTCTAGTAGGTAGGTATTGTCTTCCCCTCTAGTCCTAGGTTTCTATTGTTCTAGTAGTAATACGTAGAAGATGTTATAAATACAATATAACAGTAGGAGGAATAGGCAGTATGCCTGCGTTCTAATTGCTTCCTAGATTTAGAATAGGCTAATAAACTTGCTAGAGAGTTTCTTGCTTAGTTAGTAGGCTAGGTTAATGTTCTTAGTACTAAGTAACACTAAATTACCTAGGTAGAAGACTTTATTCTTATATTTCTTGTTATAGTACTAGGTCTAGTACTCTTGTGCTTTTTCTAAGTACTCTACTAGCGTTGCTTGTGCGCTGTGCAGTTGCTTCACCCTTTAAACTGCATCTAGTACCTCCCCCTTAGGCCTACTGTCCGCAGGAGGCTTAGTAAGTAGTAGGTGTTTACTATATACAGCATAGAAGGGAGTTGTTTTAGTAGATTTATGCACTAAGTTGTTATAAGCAAACTATGCAGTTAGTAGTAGCTTTGCCTAGTTCTCTTAGGACTCTAAGATAAACATCTAAAGATACTGCTTAAGCGTTTAATTCTAGCGTTTAGTTTGCCTATTAGTTTGCAGATAGAAGGCTGTGCTAAGCCTGCGCTTTACCTATAGTTAGTAGCAGATTTCTATCTAAAATGCAGAGGTAAAGATAGTTCCCCTATCTAATATAATACCCTTTTATATCCTATACTTAAGTATAATATGTGTAAAGTAGGCTTCTGCAAACTGCTTTGTATCCTATGTCTTTAACGTAGGTAGATAGAGTGCTATCTTAGAGAAGCAGTATATAATTACAAGGATTGCATTAAAGGCACAACCTAAGGAATCCTTAGCTAGGGGTAAGCTAGTAATAAAGTCTAGTGTAACTTCTTTAAAGATTTCCTTTAGTGTAGGCAATAGTAATAGCGTCCTATACTTGCTATGCCTTAGAGCTTTACTCCTTTAGCAGATAGCATAAGTTCTTACGTATTCCTAGACGTCTTAACTAAGGGTTAGCTAGTAGTAGGCTCTTCTAATTAGCTTAAGCGTCCTACGTGCGCTAAAATAGCCTACTATACGCGTGTTATAGTTCTAGAACAAAATCTCTTACCTAATAGCTAGTTCCTCTAGAATATATATTCTGCTATTATATCTTAGGACTTTGTTTTTGTCTAAGCGCTATACCTGCGCTCTACTACGTCTTTAAGTGCTATCCTTACTTATTAAGCTTATAATCTAACCCTAAGCAAAGGCATCCCTTTGTTATAGTTAGTGCAAGGTTTTAACAAGTAATTAAGACTCTACTATTGCAGGTTTGCTACTAACTAGTACCTTAGCTAGTAAGCGTGGCACGTATAGTATACATTCTATAGCGCTAGCAGTAGGGACCTTCCTAGTTCTACAAACTGTAGCAACGTGCGTCTTACACGTGCCTAACAAGCTTAGCTTGTTTGTAGATCTGCTTGCTCTACTAGCTATATCTATTACTAACAATTTGTTCTGCAAGGTAGGCAATAATTAGGTTAGTAATAGGTTCTCCTGTTTGTAATCTGCCCTTCTAGAGGGGCTATCTGCAGGGTTTGTTTTGCCTAGACAGTGTTCTACCTTAAAATTAAAAGCCTCTAGGTATATAGCCTATCTAGCTTACTATAGGTTTAGCTTTTGTGCAGCGCGTATACTACGCAGGTTATTATAGTTACTTAGCACCTATATAGTGTGCTGTGTGCCTTTAAGGTAATACCTCTACTGCTTAAAGCTATATACTATAGCAAGTAGCTCTAGGTTATAGACCTTATAATTTAGCTTAGCAGCTTGTAGCTTTTAAGAGGTAAAGGCAACTAGGTGCTACTGCTTATCTTTAAAGAGTTAGGAGAGTATGCCTAATATAGCAAATATAGACGTATCTATCTCTACTTAGATAGGGAGCGTAGCGTTAAAATAGCGTAAGATAGGCGCGCTTAAGAAGCAGGTCTTTAGCCCTTTAAATAAGCAGTTTATAGCTTTATTCTATTGCTAGTCTTAGTTTTTCTTTAACAATTCTATAAGAGGAGCTGTTTCTCTAGCGTATCCTTTAATAAAACGCTAATAGAAGTTAGCAAACCCTAGAAAGGATTGCAACTCTTTAACGTTAGTAGGCTGCAGCTATTAGGTAATAGTGCTTACCTAAGCTAGATTAGCGCATACACTACGCGTGTTAATAATAAAACTAAGGAAGTGTACTATGTCTAATGCAAATATACATTTCTATAAGTTAATAAATAGTTCTACCTTACGTAGGGACTAAAGTACTAAGCATACAGCGCGCTAGTAAAGCGTAATATTGTTGCTCCCTGTGTAGATAAGGATATTATCTAGGTAAACTACACAGATATAGTCTAAGTGCTTAATTAGGGCCTTATTAATATAGGCCTAGAAACTTGCAGGAGCATTAGTTAGCCTAAATAGCATTACTAGGTACTTAAAGTAACTATATTAGGTCCTAAAGGCAGTTTTCTACTTATCCCCTGCTTTAATCCTTAGCTAATAATAGGCGTTATAAAGGTCTAGAGTTGTGTAATAACGTGCGCCTAACAGGCAGTCTAGTATCTCTCTAATTAGTAGGAGCAGGCAACAATCTTTTACAGTAACAGCATTAAGACCTCTATAATCTACACAGAGGTAGAGTGTCCTATCTTTCTTAGGAACAAAAAGTATAGGTGCTTCTGCAGGACTTGTGCTGTGCCTAATCTACCTATTACTTAGCGCTTATTCTAAGTATTCCTGTAGCAGCTTTAGCTTGCGTAAAGAGAGGTTATAGAGCAGTCTATATAGGGGTTCTTTCCCTTCTATAAGTAGGATTGCATAGTCTAAAGATTTAAAGCTAGGTAGAGTAGCAGCAGCTTCCTTGCTAAATATATTAACGTAATCTGCTAAAGCGTCTAGGATGTAAAGTTCCTGCGCTATATATGCTTTGTAGATATAGGTATTGTATTCTAAATTAACGCTAGTAGCTTGCAATACTCCTAAAAGGAGGGGATTAGAGTTAGCTTCTTTAAACTCTATAGAGGTAACTAGCTAGATGCTAGCTACAGTGTATCCCTAACGCTAGGATTGTAATCTACAATCTAGATAGATATATTCTTATTAGAGGAAAGGGTTCCCTAACAGTAAGGGAGTTCCTTCCTTATTAACTCTATACATAGTAGTAGACACACAACGCTTAACGCCTATGTTATTAGTTAAGCGTATCTACAGCGCATATACAGTGTACGTGCTTTAGCGCTACGTGCTAATCTATCCTAGGCGCAGGAGTTCTACCTCCTTAATAGGTAGTAGGTTTATTTCTATAGCAATCCTTTAGCTAATTAAGCTTACATCTGCCTAAGGGTTAAGAATAACCTGTAATTGTTGTTCTAGCGTTGCCTCCTAGATACGTTACACGTGCGCTTTATGCCTAGTAAAATATGTACTAGGGTGCGCCTTACTATCCCTAGGTAGCTAGTAAGGCTTAGCCTTTTCCTGTCTAGTTAATTTAAACTAGGATCTAGTTAGGGTTAGAGTTAGAGTTAGAGTTGCTGCTTTAACATTTGTTAGCATAGTAGCTAGTCTTATTGCACTTAAAGCAGGTAACGCTACTCTTGTTATGTAGGCCTTTGTTAGTAGAGGCATTGTCTCCTTGCTTTTACCCCTTATGCCTCTAGGTACCCTTATAGCGTGTGCTAGGTATGTAAGTTAGTAATAAATAGCGCAGGTTGCGCTTAAGTGTAGAGCCTAACGCTACTAGGTCTTTGCGTGTAGCTAGTACCTAATAGTAATTAGTAATCGCCCTTTGTAATTCTAGCTAAAGCTTAGAGAATAAGTGTTAGACCCTCTGTTCTTTAGTATAGGGGGTAAGTTAATCCTCTAAGACCTCTAAGTAGGTTGCAAAAGCGCAGACTGTTTAGTTCTTCTACTACATAGTATAAGCGTAAGCTGTAGCTAATTCTAAGGTGTAGTTTATAGGATTAGAGAGTAAGTCTAGTAAGTACTGTTTAAAGTACCCCTAGCTAGGTGTCTCTTCTTGTGCTCTAAACGTGCGCTTAAAGTGCATATACTAAAGCTCCCTTAGGTCCCCTAATAGGTACTGCATTACCTAGAGTATCTTATCTTTAGAGTTGCTAAACTCTTATAGTAACAGTTAGAAGGCTATCTTGCAGGAGTAGAAGAACTTATAATATTCTTTAAGATTCTTTCCCCTATATTTAGCTAGGTCTTTAGGTTTAAGCGCGCGCTTTATAGGTTAAGGTGTAAGCGTTATAGATGCGTCCTGCTTATACGTACTAGCCCTTAAGGTCTCCTTAATAGTCTCTACTATACTTAGAGCAGTATAGTTCCCTATGCCCTCTAGTTGTGCAATCTTAGCTTTAAGTAAGCGTAGGCGCTGTAAGGCCTAAAGCTTATTGCGTTAGCGTTTAGCAGCTTAAATGCGCTCTTAAAGTGTTAGAGGTGCGCTTATTATAGGAGTTAGGATCTCTTTGTTAATTAAAGAAATCCTACTAGAGTTGTCCTCCTGCTAGGTTTAAGATAAGGGTGGTTAGATCTCTCTTGTAGGTGCCCCCTAACTGTTCGTTTAAGTAGTTAGAGCTATCCCTAGACTATTAGATTAATAAAGTATTATTATGTAAGGTTCTAGTTATAGGCAATAGTACTTGCTTTACACTAGGGATAGATAGTAGAGGGATGGCTATAGGTATATTTGATAACAAGAATAATACTTGTCTCCCCTGAAGATGGCGAGCAGCGCGGGTTTTGCGCAGCTTTGCCAAGGGCGAGACTAATACCAACTAAGGATAGCTCTAGAACACTACAACACCAAACAATTCTATTGCAGGTCGTTACACTTTCTACCTTAGGCATGCTAACCCTTAGAGACACCTTAGGGCTACCCTAGTAACCTGTTAGAGCTTACACACACGTATATATTCTCCTAAATCCTTAGGGGCTTAATCCCTAAGGATTTGTCTTATCCTATCTAATACTATATGTTTTGTCCTATCTCTCTTGCCTGCCTACAGTGCCCTTACAATTTAAATCCTTTATACTCCCTCTTAGAAGAGGTAGTTAAAAGAGATATCTAATTTTTTCTACATCTATTACAATAGTTAGAAATTAACGTTGCCTATGTAGCGCTAGCAACAACAACGCACTAGGCTTGCAACAGCCTAGCCCTAGTAGCAACCTAACAAATCCCTAGAGGTATCCTATACACAATGTAGTAGCAAACTTATTACTACCTAGTATACCCCTAGCTAGGAACACAACAACTAGTACATCTAACAACCAAGCGTTAGGTCCTATAGAATTAGGAGATAAATAGGCTTGCAGCTCTACTAGTACTCTAACAGATGTACTATTATATTAGAGTTAGGTTAACCTAGCAACTAGTTTGAATGCAGACCCCCTGCCTACTACAGGGACGCCTAGGCTAGATCCTGTAGCTATCCTAACTATAGGTTAACCCTTATTTATTAAGCAACTCCTTAGGAACCTTTTTAAGGCAGAGCTTGCTAGAGCTAGTAAGGCTAAACTAGCTATCTAAAGGAACTAGATTAACTAAGCCTTATAAGCCCTAGGCTTAACTAAGGGCAGGAACTAGTTAGAGCCTAACTAGCCAGCGTTTAATAAGGCTAGAAAAATTATCTAGGTTCTAAACAACATTTAACCTAAACCTAAGCTAGGTATAGAGAGCAGAGCTCTATCCCTCTAGTAAGTAGACTAGTAGATTAAAGATATTAAGACAGCCTTCTAGTACACTTAAGTATTAGAGGACTCTATTATAAGGACCTACTAGGCTATAGGTACTATCTAGTTTAGTATCTATTGCAAACTAATCTAGCAACAGATTAACTAAGGATCTATCTAATTATAGTCTAACCTTAAGGCAGAGGAGGAGCAACTAGTGCAAGATCCTGTCCTTACTAAGTATAAGAACTACACTAAGTTCTTTAATATTAAGTAGAGAGAAGGTAATATAGTTAATACCTTTTTAATACTACTAAATTGCTAGGAGTTACTGCTACTGCATAGCTTCTTTAAGTTTAATAATAGTACTAAGGACTATAACTTTAAGATTGCCTTTGTGTAGTCTAAAACCCTGCCTTATTTCTAATAAGAGATCTAGCGTAACAGCAGTCTAGACAACATCTAGTAATAGCATAAGTTTAAATAAGCCCTCTATAACGTAGAGATAGCAGCTTGCCCTGCAACTACTTATAAGAGTAATAATACTAACTATAGTAAAAGGCATGCTATATCCCCTAATTAGAAGGGAAATAAGAGACATGCTAGCTGTAGGGGCACGCCTGCCTGTAGCTAGGGCGACAGCACCCTAGCAGCTACCTAGCTAAACAATAGCAATAATAGTTAAGGTTAGAACAAAGACTAGGGTAACTAGAAAAGCTATTAGAAGAACTGTAGCTATAACCCCTTTAAAGGAAATAATAACAGCAACTCCTAGTTAATAGGAGAGTTAGAGAAAGGGAAGCCCTAGTTGCTAACCTATCCTAACTATAACTAGGGCCTAAGACTAAGGGAAAGTAAACCTGCATTATAGTTACTATATCTCTCCTAGGCCCTAAGGGGTTCCTAATATTGCTCTAAGCCCTCTATAACTTAGGAGCAGAGCTAAACCTTATTAGCTAATGCGTAGTAGATAAACTCTACCTAGAATATAAACTATTCTATTAAAGACTAGTAGCTATATTCCTTAATAGTAACTACCTAGACATTTAGCAACCCTATAATCTAACTATTAATTGCCCTAACAGCAATAGTATAGTTAAATCTGTAGGCCTATAAGAGTTCTAGTTAGCTGCTTTTAAAGGGTACAACCTAGTACTAGGCTACCTATAGTTAGTATTAGCTGACCTATGCATACGCTTCTCTAAAGGCATATACAAGTAGTTCCCTAAGGACGCAGAGAGAGTACATATTACTACTATACAGGACTTATTCTACTCTATAGAACTAGGGGAAAAGGCGTACCTTATGCACCTAGGTAACTTAGTCTACTAAGTCCTAGAGGAGGCAATTAACACCCTGTTAGGAAGTAACTAGAAAGATAGTGTACTACTACTAGCCTAGGGGCTAAGTAGGGACGCTGTCCTTAACGCAGAATACTTCTATAATAAGGGACTCCTCTAGCTCTAGAATAAAATACTTAAAGCTGTAGACTACCTTTAGTATTGCGTTGCGTAGTACCTAGACTTATTATAGCTCCCTAAAGCTATAGGGAAGCGCATAGTAGCAAGCATTATTTAGGAGCCCCCTTAACGCTCTAGGATGCTACCTATAGGCATAGCCTAAGTCCTCCTAGATAATAATAAAGACTACCCTTCTGTTAACCCTATAGATAATAAACTAGACCTAGAGGAGCTTAAGCACGTCCCTCTAGAGCTGCACTACAAGTAGTTTGCATTTAGCAAGCACTAGTCTAGTGTATTAGTACTATATTAGGATTATAATTACTCTATTAATATTAAACTAGGAAGCAAGATACTAAACATGCCTATCTATAACCTCTCTAGGAAGGAGCTAGAAATACTATAGGCCTACCTTAATATAGTATAGGAGAAAGGCTAGATACGTCTAAGCAAGTCCCCTACTAGGGCACCTATCCTGTTTATGCTAAAAGCTAATAGTACACTGCAACTCTGTGTAGACTACAGGGGCCTTAACAAGGTTACTATTAAGAACTAGTATCCTATTCCCCTTGTAAATAAGATGCTAGACAGGCTGTTAAAAGCTACTATCTTCTCTAAGCTAGATCTACGTAATACCTACTATAGGCTCTAGATTAAGGAAGGTAATAAGTAGAAAAAGCTTTTAAAACTAGGTATAGTTATTTTAAATACCTAGTTATGCCTTTTAGGTTAGCAAACGCTCTAGCTACGTTCTAATCCTATATCTAGAGAGCCCTAGGGGTCTTATTAACTGCACCTGTGTAGTTTATCTAGATAATATCCTTATATAATTAGAGTATAAGAAGGATTATTAAGCCTACATTAAGGAGATCCTAGATTAACTTATTAAATAGGGGTTGTTTTATAAGGTAAGCAAATGCTTGTTTATAACAAAGTTAGTTAAGTTCCTAGGCTTTATTATTATACCTAGTAGAGTAGTTATAGACCCTGTCTGCGTGCAAACAATCTAAGAGTAGCTAGAGCCTAAGGGATACAAGGATATCTAAGTATTCCTTAGGTTTGCTAACTTCTATTAAAGGTTTATCTTTAACTACTCTAGAATTATGCGCCTGTTAGTAGACTATATAACCTCTGCCTAGAGGCTAGAGTTAGAGCTAGGAGGCTCTGCTACAATAAAGGGGAGAAGAAAACGCTAGCAAAAACCTATAAGGGCCTAATAAGATAGTATAAACTATAGAGTTAGCTAGAGGAAGTACACTAGGCCTTCTTTACTATTAGGAAGAAGTTTACTAAAGCCTCTGTGCTATAGTACTTTAATCCTAACAAGCTAATTATAGTCCTTACTAATATATTAGACTTTGCTATAGCTGCTATATTACTGTAACTACAATTGTTAGAAGTATTAATAGAACAACACTAGAAGCTAGTAGCGTTCTAGAGTAGGAAGTTTTAAGGCCTATTAATTAGATAGCATACCTATAATAAGGAATTAGCTGCAATTATTAAGGCATTTAGGTAGTAGCAATACTACCTTAAGCACGTCCTATTAATAGTCTAAGTACTCTCTAATTATAACAACCTATAGTACTTTATAACTATAAAGGAGCTCTCCCCTAAGCAAGCACGCTAGGCAGAGGAGCTAGCTAGGTATAACTTTAAAGTTAAATACAAGCCTAGACTAGAGAACCCTATAGACAGCCCCTTAAGGCGCCCTAATTATACAAAGGGACTGGTTATTAGAGAGCAGCAGGCACTACGTAACGCTATGCTACTAACTCTCTAGTAGAAGCTTTAAATATAGACTATCTAGAAGTCTAAGGCTTAAAACGTTAAATAGGTAACTAGAGTAATAGGTAGCTCTAGTAGGGGTCCTGTAGGATCCTAGCAACTCTCTAAAACTGCCCCTAAGGAATTCTACCTATTAATAGGTACTAGAGATACGTCTCTCTTAGCTCTTAACCAGCTATCTATAGGCTATAGCAGCTAGGGTTAATCTAAATTATTTAAAGCTTAGGAACCTAGCTTTAACATTATAGAGGCTCTCCTTTATAACCTTAATAGACAAGTTAGGTTACCTACCTACCTTATAAATAATGCTGCGTAAGGCAAATCTGCATATACCCTAGACATACTAGAACGCTTAACTAACTATATTAGACAGGTTTAGGAGTAGGACGCTGCCTATAAGTTGCTAATAAGTTAGGAAGTAGGCAGAGCAGCTAAGGGTTACTACTACTAGGAGGTTAACCCTAGTAGGATCCTGCGCAGGAGTAGGAAAGTGTAGATTCCCTAAGACGTAACTCTTTGCTAAACTATCCTTGCAAAGAACTATAATAACTCTATAGGAGGTTACTATAGTTATAAGAAGACTGCCTAGCTATTAAAACAAAAGTACTACTAGCTAAACCTAAAGAAGGATGTATATAAGTACGTTTAGCGTTATACAGCGTGCTAACTAAATAAGATCTGCAGGTATAAGCTATAGAGGTTGCTAGTCCTACTCCCTATACCTAATACACCCTAGTAGCACTACTCCCTAGACTTTGTAACAGACTTACTAACGTTAAAGAATAACTAAGGGAATAAGTATAACTTAATCCTAGTCCTAGTTAATAGGTTTAGTAAGTATGTCTAGTACCTGCCTGTAACTAAGGTAATTACTTCCTAGAGGGTAGCTAAACTACTGCTCTAGTAGTGCTTCCTTAAACATAGTCCCCTAATACCCTAATATTAGACTATAGATTAGTATTTACTAGTTAATTCTAGTCTAACATCTACTACTATTTAAAGATTAACTATTGCCTTAGTACAGCCTTTTACCTATAGACTAACAGATAGATAGAGCGCTAAAACTAGGAGTTAGAAATATACCTGCGTATCTATATAAACTACTAATAGGATAACTAGGTAGATTTGTTACTATATGTAGAATACGCATACAACTTAAAGGCTTACTTAGTATATAGAGAGTCCCCTATTAAGGTAGCTTATAGGATTAACCTACAAGGCTTTAATAGAGTCTCTAATAAGCACTAGTTACACTGCCCCCTAGAACCCTAGGCTAACAGTAGAAAGGTACTAGACCTCTGCTAGCAGGTAATTAGACAGCTAGAGCAGTAGCACAATCTATAGGTAGTAGTAAAGAATAGCTTAGAGTACGCCTAGAAGAGCAATTCTTATTAGTATAATACTAAGTAGGTAGATAGATACTTTGCTAAAGGTAAGTAAGTGCTACTCTAAGCAAAGAACCTAACAACTAGTTAACTATCTAAGAAGTTTAACACCTGTTACCTAGGTCTATTTACTATTATAAAGAAGATTAGCAAACTAGCTTATAAGCTAGACCTACTACTATTAATAGATAAAGTATACCTAGTATTTAATATATTGTTACTTAAACTATAGAGGGAACCCTTTACAGAGAGGAGGTTCTAGCTAGGTCCTACGCAGATCCTAGAGGACACTCTTCTAGTTAAGAGGTATAAAGTTAAAGAGATCCTGCAGCACTATAATACTTAAGCCTATAGGCAAGAGTACCTAGTAAAGTAGCTAGGTTAGCTAAATAAAGAAGCTACCTAGGAGCTACTAGAGAACCTTAACTACTACAAGGAAATCCTTAAAGAGTACCTTAAGACAGTAACTAATATACTATAGTAATCTGCTTACAAGTGTAAGGCTAATGCTTAGTTAGGTTAAGGCAATCTAAACCTACCTTAGTAGAAGAGGGGTTGCCTAAGGAAATCCCCTAGGATAGAACCCTTACATGCTACAAAACTGTAGATAATATGTTAACCTAGGGTTACTGCTCTAAGGCTGTAGATTAGCCTAGTAACTATCTAAGGTAGGAGACAAGGGTCTTAAGAGCATAGGGGTAGGCATAGAGGTTTATGTAGTTATTACATTTAATCTATTACTATACATTATCTAAAAAGTAATCTAAAAGTAGAAGGCCTTACAAGCCCCTAGTAGGGCTAGGCTAGAAGTTAGGGCTACCTGTACAACAGCGCTCTAGAGTCCTCTAAGCTCCTAAGAATATAGATTTAGTAGGAGAGATTGTTAACTGCTAGAAAAGCGCGGCTAGGGCGTTAGCAGCAGAAGGCACATTAGTGCTGTAGTAGTACTAACACTTCTCTACACCCTTAGTAGCACTATCCTGCTAGAATATACGCTTAACCTCTATATTAATAACTATGTTAGACAGTTCCTTCTAGCTAACTATACCTAAGGTGGCCTATATAGAAGTTAGCTATAGCAAGGGTAAAGAGTTAAGAGAGAACTTATATTAAAGCGCTGTAGGTTATACTTACGTAAAACCTAACAAGCCTTATTATAGTTAACCTAACCTAAGCCTAAGTCCTTTATATAGTAACTAACAGTAGCATTATAGGATATAAAGCTAAGATAATAAGCTTTAGTATAGTTAAAGGTAGTCTACTAATAGTGCTAGATAGTACCTAGGATGTTATCCTTAGTTGCAGTGTTACCTTATTAGGTAGTCTCCTTATTTGTCTTACAGATAGCGCGCTTAAGAAGGAAGTTAAGCATATTAATAGTGCAGCAGAAGTAAGGCGCAATCTATATAGGTTAGTATTAGGCAGGCACTAGGCAGAGCTCTAGACTTACCTTAATGTATCTACTAACGTTGCTAGATGTGCACCTATTATACACACTAAAGTTGTTCTTGCGCGTGCAGTACCCTATAGGGCGCCTAAAGACCTAAACAAACAACTTAATTAAGCTATTAGGATTAGTAGAGGACTTAGTAGTAAGCTTCTTTATATACTTGTAGCACTAAAACTGCGTAAGGGAAGGCTGTAGGGCTATATTATTAGGCAGCGCGTAGACAAAGTCTAGTAGCTTAGAGTTGTTAATGTGCAAAGGTAGGAGAGGCATAATAATAATAAAGAAGTAGAGTAGAAAGTGTGTAGAGTGTAAAGTAGAGTGTAGATAAGGAAGACAAAGTTAAGGTATCTACTTGTTATATACTACAACTCTCTTACCTCTGTCTGCTGCCTACTAACGTTCTACTGCCTTACTACCTACTTTCTAAATAATTAAATGCCTATACTTTACATAGTTAGTAAGGAATAATACGCGCCTAATAGGACACTTGCTATACGTCTATAAGGTATCCTAAGTCTAGAGCAAGCAATAGCTAACAACGTAATAAAGGTACTAGTTAACACTACGCAATTAATAGATAAACTCCTGTAACAGGAGTAATCTAAGCATAGGGTAACGCCTCTAGGCATTGTTATAATAAACTACCTATATATAGCGTGTTGCCTTAGGCCTACTTACGTAGAAGTAGGACAACTCCTAGGCACTAACTAGATACCCTACAGGGTACCTCTTAGGAAAAGGTAATAATATGTCTAACTAAACTGCTGTAGCAGTAAGGTAAATAGTCTACGCTCCTAGCAACTACAGTTATCTAGAACAAGGGTAATAATGTCTCTGCAGAGCTTATAGACAAAGGACCTTAGGTAAGTAGCCTTAACAACCTATAGGGGAACAAGTTGTTATACTAAACAGTCTAGGGCAGCAGATTACTGCACCTAACACTAGCTCCTAGGCGATTGCAGTCCCTAGACTTAGAGCAGTAGTACCCTGTAGGGACTATAGTGCAGCAATAGGTACCCTATAGGGAGAGCCTGCTACAAACACTATATAGCTTGTTCTATATATTCTACCACGCTCCTAGAGGTTAAGGCTACTAGACTAAGAGCACTAGATCCTTAAGGGGACTGCGGTAAGGCTGCAGACACCCTACAGGGCAGTACTAGCCAGACACTTATTTAGTAATCTACTAAACTATTACCTAACTCCCTAACAGTCCTAACTATAGGTTTTAGAGTTAAAGATCCCTATAGATCTTTAGGTAAGGTTACCTAGCAAGCAATAAACTAGTGCTAATTACACTCTGTAGGAAGTCGTTCGTGCTAACGTAACCTAATAGATTTAAACACCTACTAATAAGCAAGCTAGCTTTCTCCTAACCTATTTTCCTCTTACATTAGAGGTTTTTTTAGAGTTTAAACAGGCAAGCATTAGGCATATAGGGTTTAGCAGCCTAGGACAGACTGCAAGAAGGGGGGGCTATTATTAGGGGCTTTCTACCTTAGGCATGCCAACCCCTAGAGACACCTTAGGGCTACCCTAGTAACCTGTTAAAGCTCACACACACGTATATATTCTCCTGAATCCTTAGGGACTTAACCCCTAAGGATTCGTCTTATCCTATCTAATACTATACGTTTCGTCCTATCTCTCTTGCCTGCCTACAGTGCCCTCACAAGAGTTCTCTATAGCGTCCCTTTCTACTAAGGAAGGTAGGCTTTAGATGCAAGCAGTAGTAGAGTCTTCCTTAATAATAAATCTAGAGCGTACTAGTGTACCTAAGAGTTAACTGCTTTTAGACTAGCTTACTTGTTAGCTCTGTTGTTTAGTCTGCATTTTAATAACGTGTAATAGTAAGCAATTTAAATGTTAGGACCTCTTTTTATAGAGGTGGCACGCTATTAAGCATTAGAAGGTAGAGGATAGTATTGCAGGTTAAGGATAGACAAATTACTACTAAAGAAGTAGAGCGATTTACTTGTGTTATATAGTTACGCCACCCCTATTCCTTAATTAGGCTATACTAGCCTTGTAGGGAACTATTAGAGTTAGTAGTCCTAACAGTTACCTGCTAAACCTCTAGGACTACAGGCAGTTACCTACTAAACCTACTAGAAATATAGGCAGTTACCTGCTAAACCCCTTAAGACACTAGTAGCTACCTATCTAACCCCTAAGACAAATAGGTAGTTACCTACTAAACACCCTAAGGGGATAGGCAGTTACCTGCTAAACTCCTAGAACTACAGGTAGTTACCTACTAAACCTACTAGAAATATAGGTAGTTACCTGCTAAACCTACTAGGAATATAGGTAGTTACCTGCTAAACCTACTAGGAATATAGGCAGTTACCTACTAAACCTACTAGGACTATAGGCAGTTACCTGCTAAACCTATTAGGAATATTAGCAGTTACCTACTAAATCCCTATCTACAATAACAAGAGCCTAAAATCGTTAATATTAAATAAGGTTAGGGTTGTCCTAGGCTTACCTATACCTTTCCTCTAGTCCCTTATATAAGCTCTAAACAGATTTAGGCATAATTTTTTTGCGTTGCAGGGTTTATGCAGTAGAAAAAATCTTAGAGGTTAGTATTTTGTATAGGGATCTAGGGAGACCTACGCAGTGTTATATAAACTATATACCTCTAATCTATAACATACAATAATAGCTTATAAATAGCAATTGTATATGTAAAGTAAGCGATTAAATTACAAAGAGAAGCACTTTAATTTTTATTTAGTAGCTATTTTAAAAAATTATAAACTGTATTAGCGTTGCTTATAGGTAGACTAGCTAACTAATTAGTAAGTTTACTAGAGGACAACTGTTCTAGAGCAGCGTAGAAATATGCTACAGTATGTATCTAGTTAGGCAAAGGCCTAAGCCTCTTCCTAAGCCTTCTTAGAGAGGCTGTGTTTAGCAGCCTTTAGCTAGTTGCCTTTAAACACTTTAATTATAGCGTGTTTATTACAGAGGTTATACGCGTACTTCTAGGCAACTTATATATTAGTATAAAGCAGGGTCTAGCGTTAAGCATTAACAGCATCGTTTATACTAGCTAAAATTGTTAGTCTATTACATGTCTATTACAAGGACTAAACTTACTAAGGAACTGTAACATAACTATAGACTTATATATAAACTATAATACGTTAATTATAGAAGCTTAGAAGCAAATATTAATAGGCAAATTAAGCGCTTCTTAGATATCTTAGGTAACTTCCTTAACAAGACGCGTAAAGGGCAACTAGGGGATAAGAGCGTTATTAGCAGCTTAGCCCTAGTAATACCTAATCTTATAGAGGGCTTACACTAAAATTAATTAGTTTTAATATAAGAGATAGTAAGGGATATATATACTGCTAGCCTTACGCCTCTTTCTAGTAATCTTCTTAACAAGCAGTGTAGCTAGAGCTAGTAGAGTATGCTAGAAGCGTCCTTTTAGCACCTTCTTCTTCTTCTTCTAGTACTTAGCAGACTTAGGAGGGTTCTAAGTCTTAGTGTGTAAGCTGCTCTAGGTTTAAGTATGTTATAAGGCCTCTATAGTAAGTCTAAGAGAGCTTTAAAGCATAGAAAGTGTTTTTCCTAAGGTTAGGCTAGCACGTGTTAGAGGCTGCTTGCCCCTAAAGCTATTCCTGCTTAGTAGAAGGTAAGGCTGTAATAGGGCAACCTCTAGCTCTATAACTACTGTAGGCGTCTGCAATAACTAGGGGCAACAAATAGGTAGCAGGATGTTATCTTTAGTATTATCCTAGGAACATTAGTAGAATGTCTATTACCTGTCTATTACAGGCCCTTACAGCGTTAGATGTCTCTAGAGAGTCTAAAAGGGGTAGGACGTCTTTAGGGAGCAGCTAGAGGTCTAGTGCTAGGTCTAAACTAGAAGTGTTCTTATAGTAGTAGTTAGTAAGCCCTTTAGTAAACTTCTATGTAAAGATAGCTATTTATAGTTAGATAGACATCTCTTACTATCTCTTACAGTCTTACTATTAAGGGCAGCCTTAGAGGCTAAATAAGAACGCTAGTTAGTATCTATAGTGTGCTGCAGTTATTAGGCATTAGGGGGTAGTAGTGTAGTAATTAGTAGTATAGGGTAAAGGTAGACAGAATTATAAGAGAGAAGCTAGTAGAGTATAGGAGGTTAAGAGAGAAAAGAGTAGGGAAAGTAATTTTAGAGAGGGTAAGGTAAGGTAAAGGTAATAAAAAAGATTTGTAGGGTTAACAATATTTTTATTATTTTTACCTTTACCTTTATGTTATTTGCTGCTAAGATATATTACGTAACTCTTAGGCATAATTCTTACCTTTACTACCTTACCTTAATTACTCTTCTACCCTACTACTACGTCTTTTACAATTCACATTGCTAAAGCTTAGGCCTAGAACCTCTAGCAAGCTACTAAGCCTATAATCTACTGCCTACCTTACTACTTAACCTACATCGCTTTCCTTACCTTACATTCTAGATTACCTAAACGCTAACGCTAAGCGTCTATTACGCTAGGTTCTGCGTCTCTTATACCTAGAGCCTATTCTAGACAATCTAGACTGCAATAAAGCTATTAATAACACAAGATTACCTATACACTAAGCGTCTATTATAGTCCCTTACTTTTTAGAGCTATAGCACCTAGTAAAAATAATAAGAAGACGCTAAACACGCCTGCTGCTTTAGGGCGTTTAAGGGTAGAAAAGAGTAGGGCTATTCTAGGCAGACCTTGCGTAGAGAAGTATAATAGGGAGGTTAACACTAAGGTTATTACTGCCCCTTAGCACAGATATAGCATAAACCCTAGCACTGTAAGGTTAAGGAAGCAGCGTGCACGTTAGATAGGCGTTAGCAAGACTATTACTAATGCTCTATAGGCTAACGTTACTATAGGTTAATAACAATACTGTTGTAAGTGTAAACTAACCCTAACAGGCTATATCCTGCGCAAGAACTGCTATAATATAGGACCTAACAGTCCTATCTATAATAAATAAGTACTTCTATAAGGCTTGCAGCTTTAAAATAGTTAAGATAAAGAAAGACCTAGCTATCTAAGTAGAGAAGGCTATATAGGCAAAGTAGTTAGTATAAATATAAGAGATAGTAATAGATAACTAACTCTAGGCAGCGTTAAGGATAACAGGACCGCTGCTTAGGTGCTAGTATCTAACTAGCTACCTAAAGGATACGTGCTGCTAAGTATTAACTTGCACTATAAGCTATAGCAGCATATCTATAACTTTAGTAACAAGAAATAGATACCTCTACTAGCTATCTCTAACAAGGCTAAAAGATAGTTTATTAATAAGAAGAGGGCGTAGAAGGCTAGAAAGAACTTAAAGAAGCTAAGTATAGCGTGCTCCTAATAGTAAGGTATGTAGTTTATAATAGAAGTGTAATAGATAGTAGTAATAGGAGCAGTTAACATAGACGTAATTAGTACTAGCACTAACAAAGAGCATATAGGAGAAAAATTAATATATAACCTTACTATCTAGGAGTTAATACAAGAGTTCTAGGTAGAAGCTCTAGCCTCTAGAGCTACAAAGTTTTAGGCGCTAGCAGATAACAACTACTCCTAGGAGTTGTATGTTCTTAATATTATAGATAATAGAGCGTTTATAATAAGCACAGCTAATATAGGGCATTTCTAATTTCTATATACTAATACGCGCAGTAGTACCTCCTCTTCTGCTCTAGAATACCTATAGAGGCCTAGAAGGAGTTGTATCTACAGATTAATCTATATAACACTAAGTTCCCTAAGGATAAGCGTGTAAGTAACCTACGTATAAGGGACAGTAAGAGACAAAGCTAACAAATAAGATAAACTACCTGCACAGCTTAGAGATCGCACTAGACTTATTTAGGTACTAGGCAGATAGCCTTCTGCTCCTAGCCTTCCCTATCCTATTTAGCAAGGCTAAGAGGGTAATCTTAGGACTTCTTAACACAATCTAGGAAGTGTAATAATAGTAGGATATTTGCGCGCTTAAGCTCTGTAATAAGTGTAGTAGTCTGTTTGTTCTCCTAGGCCCTTACTAGCAGACTAACTAGTCCTTAGCTAACTTTCTATAGACCTTCCCTACCTTCTTCTTTAAAGTTAACAATGCTGCATATATTATTATAATATTAGTCTACTCTAGGTTAGACACTATGCCTGCAAACATTAACCTATTTATAGCCCTTATTAACGCTGTAACCCTAGACGTAAGTAGTGTAAGAGACAGTAATAGACACTACTAACACAGAACAGGATTCCCTCCTAGAAACTGTAGTAGAGAACCCCTACAACTTCAACATTCTAAAGTAGTAGGGTATTACTAGTAACAATAGCAAGGAATTTACGTAGGGAGAGGGCAAGCTAGGTAACACTAGTGTTAACGCTTAGGACCTCTTCTGTTTTAAAGTAGATAAGCAAGCTAAGAAAGGTGCTGCTGCCTATAAGTAGTAGGCCTAATAGAGATAGTAAATAATACTTATTAACAATGTATAGGAGAGGCTAAGCAAGCATTAAACTAACTTAAGATAACAGAGGACTAAGCCTAGACAGATCTGCTCTACACTGCTGCCTCTAGCCTATAGTTAGGCAAGGGGTTAGCAGCTACAAACAAGGTTAATGCCACAGAGCTAACAGAGCTAACTAATAAGGTTAATGCTATAGAGCTAACAGAGCTAACTAACAAGAGAGCTGGTTACAACAGGGACATAATAGTAACTAAGTAATAGATAGTAAGGGACGTAATAGGAGGCTGCAAAGATAAAGTAAATTAAAACACTAAGTTGTGTAAAGTAGATCTAAATAATAATAAACAAATAGTTTTGTGTAGAAGGACTGTTTACGTAACACAACGTTAACTAAATATAGTTAACTACCTACACGTAGTAACTTACTTAATATTTTATTTATATAGGGCTAGTAATAGCAACGTTCTAAAACCCTAACGCGATAGGACTTACCTAACAGCAAACAATATTACTAATAATAAAGTATTTAACAAACAAGAGCACTGCCTAAAGTAGGAGGCTTTACAACGCCTGTATAGGATTAGACTAAGATATCTTAAACGCAAAGGCAGCAATAAATACTATAGGTACAGCTAGTTAGGTAGCAAAAACATACTAACAAAGTAGGCTGTTTTAAAGCTCTAGAGCAAGGCTTAGCAAGAGTTCTAAGGGTTTATAAGAAACAAGAGCTACTCTTATAAACAATAGCTGCTTAAAGCAGCTCTTTATACGTAGGTAAAGAACGCTGCAATTAAATACTAGTATGCAAATAAAGCCTCTTTAATGCAGCGCCTAACTTGTACAGATTTACAAATTCTTAATATTAGAGCTAGAAGGCAAAGGCTCTAGACTAAACTAGAGAAAGTTTACCTATTTAATAGTTCTTAATAGATTAAACAATAGCATTTGCTATAACTAGCAAGTATACTGCACTAACTAAATACATATAAAGTATTTAGCATACTATTATACTAAACTAGAACATAAACACATAGGATAAAACAACGCTAAGTAAGGATTATAGCGTTCTACTAGTATCTACTAACATAAATTAGGGGTTAGTGTTACAGGTATTTCTCCTGAGGGCTACCGGCCAGACCCCAGGACAACCTCAGGGCTAGGCAGGAGACCTACGGACCACATGTATATAACCCTCCTAAACGCCTTAGGGCTTACACCCCAAGGATTCGTCTTATATCCATCTATCTATCTACTATTCGTCCTATCTCTAAACGCCTGCCTACAGTGCCCTCACAGTTAGGGTAGCAGCTAGAGCAACACTAAAAGTAAAACAAGAGATAATTTAGCCTATAAGAAAGTAAGGCAGTTCTTAAACCTAGAATAAGCATTTTAGATCTTATAGAAGTTCTAGAAAAAGAAAATGTATAAGGTAATATAGAAGTTTTACTAGCTCTTAAGGGGTTAATGCTAAAAGTTTACATCTACACTATAAATATAGAATCTTAGGGTATATATATCTATGTAGGTAGTAAAATTAGAAGATTAATAGTAATAGAACTAGTGTAGTATAGCAAGCAAAGGCTATTTAAGAGGGCATTATTGCTACAACCCTAAGTAAAAGATATTCTAAAGATTATGTAAGAAGGTACGTTTCTTGCACTATAAAGAGAAATAATATAAACTAAAATTTGCCTTAGATACACATAGCGCAGGTAGGGTATTAGGGACATAGTATAATTAGTATATTAGTAGGTTTAGTAGGGCCTTAAAGGGCAGAAGACATAGTAAAGCAATTGCTGTCTACTACTAACATAGTACCTAATAATGTTAGTTAATTTATAGATCTAATAGGAATAGTAGATAAGGCATAGATCCTTAGTTAGGTACTAGCGTTCTAGCAGCATTAAGTTAATTATAGCAATTAAGGATTAGTAGACAGTAATTAAGTATACAGTAGACAGTAATTAATAGTAATAGATAGTAATAGATAGAGAGAAATTGCTTCCTAGCCTACGCAAATATAGTATCCTAAATAGTAGTGTGCTGCTCTATCCTTTAAGCGTAGTTAGCATTACAACGTAATATAACTTTTAATATAGCGCCTCTAAGCTAGGCAAACAAGATAGGCTTATTAAATATTAAACCCTTAATGCTGCGCATGTAAGACACCCCTACGTAAAGAAGCCCTAGAATAAAATTGTAATTACTAGTAACCTTAATAACAGCCCTGTTAAGACTTAGCCCTTAGGACTTATAGATAGTAATAGCCTATAACAGCGTAAGTAGGAATTATATGTAGGAATATAGCTCCTAATTATTATATAACTCCCTACGCTTAGGAAAAATTAGAATAACTATCTAACCTGTAGGCAGAGTGTACAGACCTAGTCTAGTATAACTGTTAACAGACATAAATACTACAAGAGGCATCCTTTTACAATAATTGTCTATATCTTAGGCCTAGACAATATTCTCTACAATGCTACTTGCGCTTTTTATAAGCCTGCGTTTAGTCTAAATATTATAGAGGAGTATAATGCAAGCCCTAACACAAATATATAATTTATTCTATAGGTTTCTAGCGTCCTTTAAATCTAACTGTGCCTATCTTATATTGTTATACTAGGCGTAGATAGTAAGTACAGGCGTAGTAAAATTGCGTAAGGTAGTAAAGTTAATATTATTAATAGCATAGCAAGTAGGGTATAAACATAGTGCAGTTATAAAGCTGTTCTAGGTTGCTATATTAAGAACAGAGCAATATCTAGTTATAAATAATGCCTAATTATTCTAAGTAGATGCCCTAACCTACAGTCTGCTAAGTACATCTTAGAACTATGCCTAAGCAGTACCTTCTTATTATATAATAACATTAAGCTGTACTATAAGGTTAAACTAGTAGTACAGGCAGTAGCTATTAGCCTCTACTAATAAGACTCTAAAATTATTAAACAGTAGCCTCTGCGTAATAAGGGGAAGCTAGTAGAAATTACTAGACAGCATAACACTAAGCCTAGTAAACAGCTAGCTAGCCTAGCTAGGAATTGCTTCCTAACATCTAGAATAGATCTACCTAAGCATCTATAAGGAGACTATTAACTTTTATCTATAAAAATATACTTAAGAGGCTTAAAAATAGCTTAAAGTTATTAATAAGTAGTAATAGACAAGGGCTCTAAAGGCCTATGCTTTACTGTAATAGGAATGCAAAAACTAAGTTAAGTGTTCTTCCTGCTATTAGGTACACAGTAACTCTAGTTAGTGTACATTAAAGAATAGGTAATAGGACACTACACGCGCCTGCAAGAGCGTTAACTATATAAGAGATAGATTTAATTATAAACGTCTTCCCTATCCTACCTACACTGTTAAGGTTAATTAAGAGCTAACCTAGGCTAGAGCTAGCGAGGATTGCTGTATAGTAATTAACAACTAGATTAAATAGTATCTATTACTTCCCCTTAAGTGTAATAGATAGTGTAATAGATAGTACTAGTCCTAAATATAGGTAATCCTGTTTAGTATTGCGCTAGTACGTAAGAGGGTCTAAATTGTTAGGAGCAATATAGGTATTAGCACTCTAGTCTGCAGCGCAATTAACAGGCTGCTGCCTAAGATTCTCCTTATTAACTAACAGCCTAGACGTTTCTAGTTAACGTATACTAAGCTTGTTAAAGGAGCTCTCCTCTAGCTACGTAAGAGGTTCTAGATTTTTATCCTTATTATTAAGACTAAGCTCTATATTACTATAGGAATCTGCAATATTATGCGCATAGGTTGCCTAGTAAGCTATATATGCGCTTTCCTACATAGTATGCTAGACTCTAGCTAGAACTAAAGCGTTAGAGACGTTATAAAATAGATAATATAGCATTATCTCAACACGTGTAAAGTTAGCAGAATTAGCCTAGACCTTATATTATAGGATAAAGTTTAGGATACAGGGAGATGTTTACTTCTTTTGCCTCTTCTATCCTAGCTTATAGTTAAAGTAGAGTAAATAGTTAATATAGGACACAGAATTATGCGCAGATAACTAATATTTGTATTTTATAAGGATAGTGCGCGTCTTCTAGAACATAGGCTTATTATTAAGTATATCCTCTATGCAGCAATTAAAGTTAAATGTTGTTATTTACTTAGACTTAGGGCAACAGTCTACGTTAATTATTACCCTAGAGCAACTAAGAAGTAGGTACTAAAAGAGCGTGTGTATAACCTCTTACGCACTATAGTTACGCTTACTAATTAGCTTGTTTATAAGGCGTAATGCAAATAAGAATAGTAGGTTATTAGTGCTTAGTTATAGGAGGACCTACTAGGCTAATTTCTAATAGGACTACGTTTGCGTCTTACTCTTTAACGTATACACGCCTATATACTACACTACCCTAATAGTGCTTATATAAACTTAAATATCTATATTTACTCTCTAACTAAGGGCTAACATATTAGAATACGCATTTAGCTAAGAGTAATTACGTCTAGGTTAAAACTAATAGTATAATTTCCCTATAGGTTTTAAGAAACAAGGGTCTATTAGTAGAGGCTATAGGGCATTTAACCTACACACTTTAAGTCTAGTTGTTTTATCCTTATGCAAGTAGTAGGCAGTAAAGTATTAATATAGATAGCAATGTGTTAGGATAGAGGATAAGTCCTAGACGTTTAACAGCATCTCTTTAAACGGCAGGGAAAGAGTAGATCTCTCTTTAATAAGGTCTTAGGCAATAGGTTTAGGATAGACACTAGAAATATAACAACCCTAATACTACGCTAGCTAGGCAAACTAGAAAGCGTTGCTCTATAGACCTAGTTTAAGGTTAGGATTAGGGGTAGTAGCACAATAGTATAAACTATAGCAGTAGGTACTGCTACAACCTTGCTACTTATACTAGTACTAGTAGTCTATTACTCTAAATTTAGGATTTACAACTTTAGTGTAGAAGAGATTAAAGCAAAGATAGAAATATATAGCAATAATATAAGGATTATCTCTTATAAACGCAGTAGCAAGGCGTATGCAATCTATTTGCGTAGCTAAGCGCTAAGCAGAGAAGGACAGGTTAAAACAAAGGAGATTATACTAGTAATAATCAGCTATAGAAAAGGTAATAAATAACATAGGACATTGCAGCTGTTATACCTACTTAGGTTAGCGTAACTAACTAGAGAGTAACGTTTGTTAAGGACATATAAGAGACATGTAAGAGACATATAAGAGATGCTAATTATATAAGTGCTAAGTAGTATTGCACATACTATAGCTTTAAGCTTTTTCCTTTACTTACCTAATACGCACGTGTTTCTTTTAAAGATAACAACTACTAAACAACAGAATTTACTAGTTCCTATCCCCTATCTTTAGAGTTAAATGCCGCCTAAATAGCATTAGCAGAGAGGGTAGAACTGTTAGTTAACTAATAGATATAAAATCCTGCCTTTGTAGCAGACTAATAACAAAGGATCTAGTTAAAGATAGCGTAGTGAAAGCGCAGGTAGCAAGTAAACCTCCTATTGCAATAACATATTATGCTCCTTATATAGGCCTTAAACAGCATATATTACATCTAGGGGCTAATAAACTTAGCAACTCCTATAGGGTAAAGAGTTAGGAATGTAAGACTAAGGAGCAGCTCTATATTATTAAATTTAGACAGTAGCGTTGCGCAAATAGAGGTAATAGACAAAAACGCAGCATAAGTCTTAGCCTAACGTTCCCTAATTTAGGCTTGCAAAAGCTAGAACTCTATTAAGTCTAGGGCAATATCTAGAATAACGCTAACCTCTAGAGGCTTACTATTAGTGTCTTTGCCTTTATTATTACTAAAGTTATCTAGAAATAAACTACTAAAATCCTTACTTATTAGAGTGTCTGCTACATGCATCTCTTCTTTAGTAATAGAAAAATCCTTAATAACGTTTAGTTGCGTATTAACAAAGTTATTATTAGAGAGTAACAATAGAGCTAGTTAATTTATAGATACCTCTTAATAACCTAGATAATTCGCCTGCAAGTAACGTAACTAGATGTTTACATACGCACAGTAAACCCTATAGTCCTTATAGAACTAATAGTTAACTAGGTTTAGGTTATCCTCTACTAAGGCTAGCAGTTTTAGTATAATAATGTCTAAATCCTCTAGGATAAGGGGAAGATAGTTAAACATACGCCTAGTGTTTACAGAGAAGTAGTAGATATAATCCCTGTACTTAAATTAAGCGCTGTAATACTACTAAATTTCTATTATAATATAGACTTAAGTAATAAGCATTTCCTCTATTATAGTTAACTTAGGTAAGTAAGACAGAATTAGCCTAGGGTCTAGATTGTTTAGAGCACTAAAAAGGGGGATAAAGCTAACACTATTAGAGCTTATAACCTAATCCTTTATATACCTAGAGCACTTGTTTACTCTATCTATATTCTAACAGACATTAATGTTAAACTAAGCTTAATTACATACGTTGCAAGTTTCTACCTTTATTTTTCCTAGCTAGTAATAGAATTTACTAAGAAGTAGTAAATCCTCTAAGCTAATAGCAGGGCTATTAAGAAAGCCTTCTTCTCCTAACTAAAAGTTAATTAGTAGAGTTAGCAAGCTATATGCTTATACCTCTGTATTCTTAAGGTCTTCTAAGGTTATAGGGTCCTAGGACGTTTTAGATTCTATTTGGCTTGCAGGGACAGAGAAACTACTTAAGGGAATAGAAAGGAGGAGTAGAGGCGATAAATATACAGGTGTTAGCAACAGCAGGAGCGAGCTGTATAGACTGTAACTATATGTTAACATAGTAGAAGTCTAGCTGTGTATTAGCTTAGGTAAAGGTAGGTTTAGTAGTAAGTAGTTAAGGACTACTAATAGTAGAATATCCTAGGTGCTAGTGCTAGGATAGGTATAGTTAATACAAATGCAACTAGGCAGCAGTAGAACGTTAGCTAATAAAAGGGAAGCAGTTAGACAATGCTTACAAGGATTTATGATCTATTAGTATAGACAGCACCTAGATTTCCACAATCTAGTAATTGTAAGGTTGTTAGTTAGGGAAAGTACAAAGCTGCAACAACTACATATAGGTAAGACAGGCATTAGATAATACGCAAAGACTAGTAGGAGTTTAGTAATAGATAGGTAATAGACACTAGATATCGCACAAGCAGTAATAGACAGGTAATAGATAGCTAGAAAGACTAGCAGATTTTAGTATTCTTGCGCTTAGGCTGCAGAGTAGTTAGGTTAGCTAAAAATTAATAGAAGTAGCAACTGCGTTACCTAATAAGATTACCTAAGGTTTTTCCTTAGATTTTTAATCCCCTAAATTCTAGTAGATTGCTTTACTTACTTTGCTCGCTTTATAATTACACGCTAAATTATTTTATTAGTAGGGAGCAACCTGCTAGTAGGTTGCGACCTTGCTAGTAGATTGCAATTTTGCTAGTAGGTTGCGTTTTGCTAGTAGGTTGCGACTTGCTAGTAGGTTGCAACTTTGCTAGTAGGTTGCGACTTTGCTAGTAGGTTGCGATTTTGCTAGTAGGTTGCGTTTTGCTAGTAGGTTGCAACTTGCTAGTAGGTTGCGTTTTGCTAGTAGGTTGCAACTTGCTAGTAGGTTGTAATTTGCTAGTAGGTTTATAACTTGCTAGTAGGTTATAATTTGCTAGCAGGTTGTAATTTACTAGTAGGATTCTTAGTTACTAGTAGGTTATAATTTGCTAGTAGGTTTTAACTTACTAGTAGATTATAACTTACTAGTAGGTTCTTAAAATATTCTAGTAGTAGGCTTCTAATAGACAGGAAATCTCTATATCTACAAGTAGTTTACACTACTACGCACTTAAGCATCTTAGCTGTTTTTGCCTCTAGAGGTACTAAACACGTCTATAATGCCCTAAGTGAAATTTCTAGTATATAGCTAGTCTAGACGTTAATTACAACAAATAAACAAATAAAATCTAAGTAACCTTTGTTAAAATAAGTAAGATGCTAGCTAATAGCCTTACAAAAACGCTTCCTAGATAAGCTTCTAAGCGCTTTTTATTACATTTAAACTTATAGAGTATTAGTTAAAAGAGGAAAGACTTAGTTATAGAAAAAGAGTAGGTTAATAGAGAAAGTAAAGATCGTTAAATTACTAGGAAGGATAACTCCCTCCCTAAAATAGGTATAAGTCTCTCTAGACTGCTAGTAGCAGCTCTTTTAAGCGCACGCCTAGCAGCTAAAGAGCTTATAAAAACAAATTAACTATAGGTAGAGAGGATAACCCTCTCTCTATAGGTTTTATCTTAAAGAACCTACTTATAAATAGGTACTTAAAATTTATACCTATTTATAAGTAGGTCCTTTACTACCTAAATAGTAGTGTATAGGTTAGTAGCCTGCTAAACGCTTGTTAGCTACTATTATTAACTAAAAACTAAGTTACTTACTGAAGTTATTACTCTACTAGAGGAAGCAAGCTCCTCTACTAGTTTAAGCCTAAGCAGCTTACAAGCAGGAGGCTACAAGCTATTAGTCTACTACTTAACTACTCTTTTTAAAGAAAATACCTATAGTAGGTAGCAAGAGTGCCTAAAGGCATAGCACTAGCAGCGCTTGCTACAGTAGCTAGCAGTAGTGTTGTTAACACACAGCGCAACTAAGCTGCTTGCTAGCAGCGCGTCCACGCAGTACGCGCAGGGTATTAACCTACGCGCACTAGGCACCAGAGCGCCTGAGACAGGGGCGGGCAGCGCAGGGGGCGCAGGCGTAGGCACAGGCGGCAGCAGCGCGGCAGCATAGGCAGCAGCAACTGCCAAAGGAGCGGGCAAAGCCGCAACTACAGGCGCAGGCAAGGGCAAGGGCAAGGGCGAGGGCATAGGCGTAGGCAAGGGCGAGCGGGCAGCTAGTAGCTGGCCAGCTTAGGCAGCTGCTTAGACAGCAGAGGCGGCAGCAGTACGCACACAGCGCTAGGTTTTAGTTTATTTCTCTACCTAAGTTAGCAAACCTCTAAAAGAGCTAGGAAAATAGCAATAGTAAGATTGTTTAGATAACGTCAAACAATAAAAGCTCTTAACTAATTAAGAAGCTAGAAACAATTAGCTAGAGATTACTTAGGCGCGTAGAAAACAATTTAGTATACTTATAGGCATATTAATAGATATAACTAGAGAAATAAAGAAATTAAGCAGGTAGGACGCTTATATAGGGGAGGTAACTAGGTTAGTAAAGGTAAAGCTGCTACATAATAGTCCTTACGCTTACTTTTACTACCTAGAAATAAGTTGCTTAGTGTAGTAGTTAAACACCTAGCTTAGCTTTTTTAAATTTTTAAAAGGTTGTTAGTTTAAATCTAGCAGTAATTACTCCTGCAATTTATACAGGAAACTACAAGACTTAGTCTTAGTAAGCAGACTAAAAGGAGGAGCTTACTAAGCATAGCTTTATAATCTAGAGACGTAGGACCTCTCTGTTTTACTAGCTATAACTTACTAGGAAGGATTAGGTTACACTACTTATTTAAGCTTCTAGAGGTTTTCCCTATAGAGGTTTTACTCTAGAAGGTACAAGATTATCTATATTTACTTTAAAGTTTTATAGAGGGAAGAAAGTCTAGCTTATAAGAGCCTAGTATAGTATAACAAACATAATAGTCGCTTCTTAGAGGGAAGAAGGGCTATTAACAGTAGATTTTCTAACAGAAAGGAAAATCTATTATTGCTAAGGTAGTATACACTACTTATTTATATATTTCAGCTGCTTATACCTCTAGAGGTACTAAGCACGTCTATAATACCCTAAGGGAGGTTTCTAGCAGTAGCTAGTCAAGACGTTAATTACTACAAACAAACAAACAAACAAACTACCTAGAAATGCTTAACCTAGGAAGTACTTACCTTAACTATAACTAAGTAGCTTAGTAGGCAGCTATAGGCTTAGAAAATTCAGCTGTTAAAAACAAGCGCCTAAACTAGCAATAAACTGCTTGCAATAGCAGCCTAAAAAGTTAGAAAGATCTCTTAAAAGGAAGAGTACCTAGAGTACGCTGTAGGCGTGTAGTAATCTTAGATATCTAGAGAAATATAAAAATCTAAGATTAGAGCCCTATAATTACTAAGGACATGCTCCTAGTTTAGTTATTTTAAATATAGGATTAACTAGGGGGTATATTACATAACTAAGCGCGTAGAGTTATATACGCAGCTTGTTTTCTAGTAGAGCGTGCTAATCTAGTTAAGCCGCTCTACTCTAGCAACGCTGGTTCCAAGCGGCCCTAATACTAGCTAAACGCTTATTAAGTAAGATTACGTAACCTATACATTTCCTTTGTATTTAAGCAACACGTTCTATATAGAAAAGAGAGACACTAATAAAATTAATAAATTACTTAAGTATAGTCCTCTAAGCTCTATTATGTATATTAATTTTTAAGATTTTCCTAAGGATAAAGCAGGTTATAATTAGATTACAGTTATTATTAATTGTCTAACCAAGCAAGCTATTACTATTCTGTGCTATAAGATAATTACTACGTAAGGAATAGCAACCCTGTTTATATAGTAGGTGTATTAGTTTAGATACACACCTAAAACTATTATAGTTAAGTTAATTAATTTTTGAACCTGCAGCATTGTTTCCCTCTATAGCCTTTTCAGCAGATATTTTAACAAATAGCGGCTGTGTGGATTTGTAGTGGAAGTACCTGAATACATTTGCTCAGTTGGCTGCGCTATCCGAATTACCTGATATGCGTGATTAGCATTGACTAGGATGACTACATCTGGAATTATTTAACAGTAAACCATTCTCCTTCATCGGGTACTATTTCACCTCGCTCCGAGTCGTCCAAAAGCTGTCGAATTGTCCAAGGCTTGTGAACGTATCCAGGCACACCGTTGGTATTCTTGAAAGGCGTTCCCTTTATAAGAAAGCTCGCACATTTCTCATAATTTTCATAGGCGTATTGTTGTGGATCGTGGTCCATGACCC
Source organism: Ascochyta koolunga (assembly GCA_026119515.1). NCBI lineage: Eukaryota > Fungi > Ascomycota > Dothideomycetes > Pleosporales > Didymellaceae > Ascochyta > Ascochyta koolunga. The sequence continues at coordinate 3,707,294 of JANLCG010000004.1, forward strand.
AGCTTCCTACCATGTTCGGAAAAGTATGGCCTTCCTCAACTTTGTCCCAGTCAGTCAGATGCCACACCTCACGAGTCTTGAAACCCATCCTTTGCCCACAAGAGACCCGTTCAGCCCTACAGATAGCCAGTTAGTGAATACAGTTTTTTACGCGTAATGACAAAACCGACTAGGCTGAAGAACGTACCTCAGATGATTATGTACCTTTACGGCCAGTGGGAGGTTGTCTTTACCACCAATCTGTAAGCAGGCTGCCAGAGAGTAACCATCTTCAAGGGCCATGGTGGCACCACTAGCTGAGGTGGGTAGGAAGGTGTGCGCAGCATCACCGATTTGAATGACACGACCCTTTGTTGAGGACCAACTATCTCGGGGATTGCGCCACATAAGTTTGAAGTCAACCGCTTCACGGTCCGGTACGGCGTCGATGACGTCTGAAATGAAGGGGCTCCATCCTTTGACGTGAGGCAACGCAAAATCAACTGACTTCTTGTTCGTCCAGGACTCTTCAGATGTCCCTTCATCCTAGACATGGCGTCAGTTGATTTGGGAGCTAATTCTCCGGTTTCGCTGTACATACCTTATGTGTGAGCAGGAAGACCATCAGGTCTTTTGACCTTGCTAAGATAACATGTGCATTCGGTCCAACAACGATAAAACAGGTATTTGGATCATCTCCAAATTGCTGAGCGACTGATGATCGTTTCAATGCAAGTTCGGCTGGGTATGTTGCACGGAAAATGGCAAAGCCGGAGCTTATTGGCGTCTCTTTGAAACCAGAGACAAGACTCCAGGACTTCGATCCGACTCCGTCAGCCGCAACGACAACATCAGCGACAAGTTTTGATCCGCCCTCAAGGATTACCCCGGCTTTAGTGTCGTCTTCGAAATAGTCTTCAACGCGACATGAGAATTTGATACTAATTCCCAACTTCTCAGCATACCTATACAATGCATGATGGAAGGTAGCACGACTGAGGGTTAGAGGATATTGAACAGTCCCGAGAACTCTTCTATCGTACGTGCAGACGGTAGCATCTCCAATATCATAGGATCGGCAATAATCTATGAATCCTGGCCAGTTTTTAGGGGTACAGAGAGCAGACTTTTGGATGGAAACGAAGTCTCCTGTAAGATTATCAGTATTGATGCCACATGTTGTGCCTTCATATTGGCAGAAGAGAAAGAAACACATGCCATAATCATTTGTGTCTGGTCGACGTTCAAGAACCCGAACGTTGTGCCCCTTGCGATGGGCTTCAATAGCAAAGCCTAGGCCAGCTAAGCCAGCCCCGACCACCAAAACATCGATGTTGCTTGGAGGGTCGCATTTCATAGAAGATGCCTGGTCGATAAAATCTTCACTCATTGTGATGTTGAATGAGGATGTCTGTGGCGAGCTGCTCTGTGTCCTGGGCAGTTGGAATGAACTGGGTCAATGTATAGCTGCTTAGGCTACTACAACGGAGATCGATGTATCAATTCCTTGGAAGCATTTTATATGGTTGCGCTCGGGACCGGTACGCATTTCATCCGCACCTGAGTTTGGCCGGGCCCGTGCGCGGCTTCTTTGTGTATCCTTTTCCCTTCCCCTGATGCATAGTAAATCCGCCTTCCCACCCCTATCCTGTGGCCATCCCATACTAACGATAACGTGTCTGACTGAATAGATCGCTCCACCAAAGAGTATAATGACGACGGTAGGCTTTAGCTGTTAATCTCTATCATTCAACAATGCTTTTCATTCTCCTATTCACTCAGAAAATGAAGGGGTAGGCATATCCGGACGGATTTCACAGTTGTGGACCACCTGTGTTTCGGCTTTGATGTCGGCTCTTTACGCTCGTAATTCCAAGTTTGCGGTGAAGACGGGTTGAACTACTATCCCCTGTCTGCCTCTCCACTTACGCCTGTTACCAGTAGACTCGAGTTGGCCTCACCGCGCCAATGCTTGACACTGATGCTGCTAAATCTGCACCAATGACCCATGGCCATGCAGTCCTACTCGAGACGTATCGGAGTTATCATCAGACCTCTTACTATGGGTAGATGTGTATGGGTGAGACATAATCGAAAAAAGGACAATTTGATATTTTGAACCTCGACCTTGTATAGACTAGTGCATAGTAATGCATAATACCAAGACTGGAACAAGAACGCTACGGCTGCAGGAGACGGGAGACGGGCCGAGGAGCGGTGGAGTGAACACGTCAGTTTACAAGGGGGCCGGGCACTGTTTCCACTACAAAATGTGAGAGCGGTCCCCGTGTGTAAAACGCCCCCGCTCCCGCTCAGAAATGCATACATACAATCAAAAGAAGAAGATAACTCATTCTGGACAGAATTAGACATAGTTTAGTTAGCAAAATGCAAAATATCTTCTTATGCCATAGTTTTTTTCTAGTGAATAGCGTGGTAGTAATGATGTGCACGGTTTCGTATTGCACATGGTCTCGTGATGCACACACCCCACCAGCCTTTGTAGAGCAGTCAAAAATACGGCTATAGAGCCACGTACAATAGCTATTGTTACAGGATCTATTAGTGCAGTACAAAAGTAGTACTAAAAGTAAATTTGGCGTATTTATATTTACTTAGAAGCGTAACATTACAGATACAACAAATAGTAATAATTAAGGTAGCTAGAGCATTTAACTTAGGACTACTACCTATATTACCTGTATAGACAAGTTTTTGAAATTGTTTAAATATAAAAGCTAGTAAACCTATTCTACACTATTTTAGAATAATAAGAAAAAGTAAATAACGTCTTGAGTAAATGTTTGCTATAGATATACAGAAGTAGAAGAACTAAAAGATATCTATAAAATTATTTTAGATTTCACTTTGTACATCCTCTAATATCCTTAATAAATTCTCTTTTATTCTATAGGTTTATTTAAATTAAGAGTTTGTTTTTAACTTCTTAAAGTCGAACTTAGATTTGGTGTTAATAATTAATAAAAACTTGTGATAATAATTTTAAGCTAGAGCTGAGTGTGGAAAGTATTATCTAAGTCTTAAACAATTAATCTCTATTAGGGCCTCCTTTATGGGAATTGTCGCTTTAAGTTAAACAAGGGTAGAAAGTACTCTCTATAGTTAGGAGGGTGCGCGTGACAAGAATATGCGCATCACAAGACCGTGCAAGATAGGCAGCGGGCCGTGCGGAGCGCGGCCCGCTCCCATGTCTGTGTGCGTAACGCCGAGAATTGCGCAATGCTCGTGTTATCCCAACCACACTAGGTATACTTGGACACATCGCTTCTTAAAAACTATTGCAGAGCTCTCTAGCAGGCACCTTGGCAGCTTAGACAATTACCGAGCAGCGATGCCCAATCTACTTGTTTCAATATCGCCTCGCTACAGCCAGTCAATTACTGCTATTCTCTTACTACACGATACAGCCCCACGGTGGCACGATAACAAAAACACCAAGAACAAATTGTTATTACAATTTCGCCTCAGCACAGTTAGTAATTTGCTATTATTTTATAATTACACAATACCATGTCCGTGCGCGTGATGCCCGGATTCGCGTGACGCCCCACCAACTACCCCAACGCTCAGATATAGATGAGGCTATAGAGCCACCAACAATAGCTATTATCACAAGAATCTATAGTGGAATAGTAACGTTATGCTTGCGATCAATTTTCTCTGTTTATATTTGCTTAAAAGCGTGACGTTGCAGCCATAGCGAGTAGTAACGCGTAGGGCAGCCAAGGGCGGAGATAGAGCACTACTATTACCCACAGCATTAATGTAAGTCTGTTTTTAACACTTTTTTAGTGCAGAAGCTTGTAAGGCTGCTCTCTTGCCTCTTTAGGATAACTTTATAGCTTTTGCAGTGTTGCACTCCTCTTGTTAGCGTTGTTTTTGAGCCTAGCGCTCAGCCTTCTGAATCGCTGCATCTGCCTTCTCCTTCACCCTTACCTTTTTAGCTACCTCTCTTGCTATACGCCTCTCTTCCTTCTCCTTCTCCTTAGCGTGCTTCTTCTTGGCTATAAGCTTCTTATTATTAGCTTTTTTAAGCTTAATCTCTTTCTCTTCTTGTTATTTAACTCTCTCTCTAAAGCGTGCTTTGTTAATCTTGCAAGGAGACTAAAATACTGCACTACTATAGTACTACTTCTGTTATTGTAAACCTAAAGGCTTAATCTTCTTCTTATACTTATTCTAAGTCTTTAAGACTCCTTTTAAGCCCTTATTTATATAGTAGAGGAGTATGTTCTAGGTTAAGATGTAGTAGATTATCTGCCTTATCTTTTAAAAGTTATCTATTGCTTGTTTTTTAACAATCTTACGCAATAGTCTTTATTTTAAGCTAATCTTCGCTGCTATATAGATAGAATATGCTTCTCTCTAAATCTAATTCCTCTAGAGTTCTTTTACTAAAGTAATTAAGGAAAATATTAAGTTAAAGAGGTTATATACCTATAGCCTTAAAGGATTTAAGTATTAACCTTACTAAAAAAGCAGCTATCTAAGCTGCCTAAAATAGACTAAAGAAGCCCTTCTTCTATATTCTTTTTGTGTTTTAGCTATTGTAAAGGAATATAGTAAGCTACTTTAGGTATACTATTAATAGAGGCTGTATGTCACAGGTATTCTCCCTATAGCAGGAGATACCTCAGCCAGGGCTTAGGCCAAGGCTGGAGACCTACCAGCTACCCGCGTATATAATATTCACAACCTTAAAGACTTACCTATTAAGGATTTGTCTTATCTTATCTCTTAAATACTATCTATTATTTGTCCTATCTTGCTCTACTTAATTGCCTGCCTACAGTGCCCTTACAATTTAAATCCTTTATACTCCTCTTGGAACAGGCAGCTAATTAGCAGCAGAGGAGCACAAAAAAGCAGCTATTAACAATAGCTAGAGGACGTTGCAACCTCTGCTTAAACATAAGCAATGCAGACAAGCTACTCCCTTGCAATAACCCTAGTTAAGACCTAGACGCCCTACGCTGCAGCGACGCGCTTAGAATGTCACCTAAACCTATAATAGTAGTACCTAACCCTTACGTTAGGGACAAGTTAGACACAGCCACAGCAAGCATTACAACCTTAGGCGTTACTAAGCTACGTGCTGCGCAGCCTGCAATAGACGCGTTATAGGCTTCTATCCTATTACTACTAGAAGCGCTTAATAAGGCTAAGCTATTAGAGGCAACTAAACGCAAAATTAAAATCTAGCAATATTAATTTAATAGAGCTGTTAAGACACAATAATAGACGCACGCTAGATAGACGCTAGGTAGCTACTATCTAGCTTTTAACAAAGCTAGCAGGATAATGTAAGTCCTTAACAACGTCTAGCCTAAACTAAGGCTTAGGACAGATAACAAGCCTCTGTTAACCTAGCAGGTAGACTAGTAGATTAAGGATATAGACACAGCGTTCTAGTATACACAAGTGCTTAAAGACTCTATTACCTATACCTACTAGATTATAGGCACTATCTACTACAGTGTACACTATAAATTAATCTAACAATATATTAATAAAGGATTAATCTGCACCTAGGCTAACCTCTATATAGAGGAGGAGCAACTAGTCTAAGACCCTATCTTTACGCAGTACAAAAACTACAACAAGTACTTTAACTTTAACTAGAGGTCTAATAATTCTATTAATATATTCCTAATAAAGCTAAACAAGTATAAGTCTTTGTTGCCCTATAACTTTGTAAAGTTTAAGGATAGCAGTAATAACTAACGTACCCTACGGGCGAGCGAGCCAACAGGCAAGCAAGCCACTTTTGCTAAGCCCCTACTAAAGTACCCTTTCTATACTAATGTCTTAACAATAACCTATTATTAACGCGTCTTAAGAAGCTTAGGTACAGCTTGCGCTTTAAGCTCTTAAACAAGACGTAAATCTCTCCTAGCAACGCGCTACAGCTATCTATAAAGTGCCTTAAAGCACGCTAAGCTATTAACACACTAGACAACCTTTACAAGGCGATACTATGCCTAACTTACAAGGATTAGATAATAATAAGGAGAGGGTAATTGTTAAGCATATACTTAAGCTAGACGCGTAAGGATTTAGCCCCTAGCTAGCAGATATAGCTGCTATAGCTAATTCTCTGCGCGCTAAGCGCAATCTAGGCCCTATTAGCGCAAACTAGCCTAGTATGTTTGTTAAGCATTAACTAGAGCTTAAAGTAAAGTTTAATCGCAAGTATAACTATAAGCAAGCCCTCTGTAAGGATTTAGGGGTTGTATAGGGCTAGTTTAGCCTAGTAGCTAACATTAAAGCTAAGTATAGCATCTAGGATAATAATACCTATAACTTTGATAAGACAGGCTTTATAATAGGCCAGATCTCCTTAGGAGCAGTTGTTACAGCTTTAGAGAGATAAGGAAGGCCAAAAACAGTCTAGCTAGGCAACTAGGAGTAGATAACAGTTATACAGGGCATTAATGCAAAAGGATAGGCTATTCTGCCCTTTATTATCTTTAAGGCACGCTACTACCTCTCTAGCTAGTATAAGGAGGAAGACCTGCCCTAGGATTAGGTTATTAGAGTCTCTAGTAACAGCTAGACTACTAATAAGCTTAGTCTTAAGTAGTTAAAGCACTTTAACGCGTATACAAAGAGGCAAACTATTAGTACCTACTAACTGCTAGTTATTAATAGCTATAAGAGCTATAACTTGCTCTAATTCTAGCAATACTACAAGGATAATAAGATTGTTACTATATGTATGCCTCTGCACTTATTACACCTCCTACAGCTACTTAATGTAGGTTGTTTTGCCTCTTTAAAGCTAGCGTATAGGCGCTAAGCTAAAATGCTTATGCGTAACTAGATTACCTACCTTACAAAGACTAAGTTCCTCCTATGCTTTAAAGCAGCCTACAATATAGTGTTTACTCCTAGCAACATCTAAGGAGGGTTCTAAGGTGCTAGATTAGTCTCCTTTAACCTAGAACAGGTTATTTTAACCCTTAATATAAAGCTGCAGACTCTATTACTACTACTCTCTACTAATAGCAAGCCCTAGCAGTTGCAAACCCCTAGCAATACCCTTAAATTTAGGTTGCAATTAACTCTAATTTAAGAGAAGTATAAGAAGCAGCAGGGTAGCTTACTAGACTCTGTTCTAAGTGTGCTTAAGCACTACGCAAAGGGGGAGCAATTTTATCCTACAAGCTAGTTTTAGCCTAACAGGAAATTAGCAAGCTTTAAGCAGCTAATAAGGCTACTACGTGACGAAAATCACACAAAAGAAAGCAGGTTTAGAAGGAAGAGACCCTAATAGTTAGAGATAGGCAGCGACTAGCAGCTCTAAAGGAGTTTAGGGCGCATAGTGATAGGAAGAAGCTAAAGAAGCGGATGCGCGCTTAAGAGGGTGAGCTAACCTAAAGGCGCTGCAGAAGGTGCAATTAGACTAGCTACAACGCGCGAACGTGCAAGATTAATGTAGAAGTAGTCTCTAAATGATATTATATGCTGTAGTCTGCTACAGAGTGCCAAAGTGTGGTGTTTTGGGCTATAATAGGTTAGGTTTTGGTAGGGGCTTAGCAAAAGTAGCTCGCTTGCCCGTTGGCTCGCTTGCCTGTAGGGTACGTTATAAGTTTAAGATAGCGTTTGTATAGAGCCTTACTCCCTAGACTCTCTAACAGGAAATCTAATAGAATAGCAGTCTAGAACATATTACTAAGTAGGCAGAGTTTAAACAAGCCCTCTGCAACGCAGAGACCTCTACTGTCCCCTTAAACTTAGGAGTAAGGACTAATAGTAGCAGCTAAAACAAGAGACTACTGTCCTCTCCTATAAGGAGAAAGTTTAAAAGGCATAATAGCTACGTGTTAACCCCCTCTAGGAGTAACGCTAGGAAGATGCTAGGAGACTCCTAGCCTATTAACTACTACGCAAACCTGTTAAATAGAAGATAGACCCTAAGGAGTTAAGGTTACTAATAACCTTAGGGTTAGTAATAAGGTTAGGGATATTAATAGTCCTAAGGCTACCTGCAGTAGAGCAATTAGCAAGGCTATAGAAGCAGCTAACAAGACTCTAGTAGCAAACTAAACTAGGGGAATAGGAAGCCCTAGTTACTAACCTTTCCTACCTACAGCTAGAGCCTAAGACCTAAGGGAAGAAGACCTGCATAGCAGTCTCTATCTAACTCAAAGACGCTAATAGCAGACTTAGGACCCTCTAGGCCCTATATAATAGGCTTAGAGCTAAACCTAGTTATAGAGGCATAGGCTAAGGAACTTAGCTTAACGCTAACTAGAAACAACCTACAACCTATAGCAGTAGTCCTTAACAAAAAGAAACTCCTATTAATTAACTAGTACTAACTAATAATAGTTTGCTATAACAGCAATAGTATAGAAAAGATAGTTAGGCTAACAACGTTCTAGTCTACATTGTTTATTAGTTACAACCTTGTCCTAGGCTACCTATAGCTGGCTAAAGCAGACCTGTGCATCTATTTCTTGTTAGGAACCTATAAGTAGTTCCCTAACAACGCTAAGAGGATCTAGTTATTAACTGCTAAGGAATTGTTTAGTAAGATAGGTCTAGGCAAGCAGCTATATCTACTACATCCTAGAGGTCTAAACCTAGGCAGTCTAACAGACGTCTACTAGACAGACGTTAGACAGATACAGAACGCAACCTATCTTGCTAAGTTCTTAAGAATTATAGTAGTAAGACAAGACAGCAACACTGTCCTAGGAGACAACACCTTAGACATAGAAGAGCTTAAGTACGTGCCTAAACACCTCTATTATAAGTAGTTTGCCTTTAGCAAATAACAGACAAGCGTGTTAGCACCCTACTAGGAGTATAACCACTCTATTAAAATTAAGGAAGGAGCTAAGGTTCTAAACCTCCTGATCTACAACCTGTCCTATAGAGAACTAGACATCCTCTAGGAGTACCTTAAGATAGCATAGGAGAAGGGCTAGATCTACCTAAGCAAGTTGCTAGCAGGAGCCCCTATACTATTTGTCCCTAAGTTAGATAGCACAATAAGACTGTACGTTAACTATTAGGGATTAAACAAAGTTACAATTAAGAACTAGTACCCTATTCTGCTAGTTAGTAAGATAATAGACTGCCTGTTAAAGGTAAGGGTCTTTACAAAGCTAGATTTACATAACGCCTATTATAGGCTCTAGATTAAGAAAGGCAATAAGTAGAAGACTGCGTTTAAGACATAGTACAGTTACTTTAAGTACCTAGTAATGCTGTTTAGACTAGCAAACGCACTAGCTACGTTTTAATCCTATATCTACTAAGCCCTAGGGGGCTTACTAGACAGGATCTGCGTAGTCTACCTAGATAACATCCTTATCTATTCCTAAGACAAGAAGGAGCACAACGCCTACGTTAAGGAAGTCCTAGATTGCTTAGTTAAGTAGGGGATGTTTGCAAAGGTAAGCAAGTGCGTATTTTTAAGCAAGTTAGTAGAGTTTCTAGGCTTTATTATAACCCTAGACAGTGTAGTTATAGACTCTAAGAGGGTACAAACTATTACTAAGTAGCTAGAGCTATTAAGCTACAAAGATATCTAAGTATTTTTAGGCTTTGCTAACTTCTACTAACGCTTTATATTTAACTACTTAGGAATTATCTAACTACTTATTAACTATATAACAGCTACCTAGAGTCTAGTAGTAGACCTAGAGGGACCTAGTCCTAAGAAGGGGAAGGCAAGACTAAAGAAAAGTTGCAAGGGACTAACTAAATAGTACAAACTATAGCACTAGCTAGAGGAAGTCTATAGGGCTTTTCTTATAATTAAGGAGAAGTTTATAAAAGCCCTAGTGCTGCAACACTTTAACCTAAACAAGCTAATTATTATCCTTACTAACGCGTTAGACTTTGCTATAGCAGCTATCTTGTTGCAACCCTAGTTGTCTAACCTAGCAACAGAGCTACACTAGAAACTAGTAGTGTTCTAGAGCTAGAAGTTCTAAGGTCTATCTATTAGATAGCATACCTATAATAAGGAACTATCTACAATTGTTAAAGCCTTTAGGCAGTAGAGGTACTACCTTAAGCACGCCCTAGCAATAATCTAAGTACTCTTAGACTACAACAACCTAAGGTACTTTATAATAATAAAGGAGCTCTCCCCTAAGCAAGCTTGCTAGGCAGAAGAGCTAGCAAGATTTAACTTTAAAGTTAAATATAAGCTAGGACTAGAGAATATAGCAGATAGTCTATCTAGACGTCTAGATTACGCACAAGGTCTTAAGGTTAGAGAACAGCAAACCCTAAGGGACGCTATGCTACCTACCTTACAATAGAAGCTTTAGATCTAGACAATTTAAAAGTCTAGGGCTTAAAACAATAGACAGGCAACATCTAGGCTTAACGTACCTGTAGCAGACCTAGCAGCAGTCTAGCAACTACCTAAACTCGTCCCTATAGAATTCCACTAACATTAGATTAGCTATAGAGATTTATCTCCTATAGACCTTAACTCTCTATCTATTAACTATTAGAGTTAGGGTTAACCTATTTATACTAAAGCTAGGGAACTAGACTTTAATGTTGCTAAAGCTCTCCTTTATAGCCTAGACAATAGAGTTAGTGCCCCTATAAACCTTGCAAACAAAGCTGCGCAAGGATATTCTACTTATACCCTAGAGACGCTAGCAACCCTAACAGATTTTATTAAGCAGGTCTAGCAGCAGGATGTATTATACCCTGCAAAGCAGTTGCTAATAACTAGGACAGACAGCAGAGCAAAGAAGGGACAACACTACTAGGAGGTTAACCCTAGTAGGACCTTACGCAGGAGTAGGAAAGTTTAGATTCCTAATAATATTATACTGCGCTAAACTATCCTATTAAGGAATTATAATAACCCTATAGGAGGTTACTATAGCATAGATAAGACTGCTAAGGTACTTAAGAGGAAGTACTACTAGCTACAACTAATAAAGGACGTATATAACTATATCTAAAGGTATCCTACGTGCTAACTCTACAAGATCTAGAGGCATAAGCTATAGGGTTTACTTACACTACTTCTAGTCCTAGACATAGCCTAGCAGCACTTCTCCCTTAACTTTATAACAGACCTACTAAAGTTAATAGACGCTAGGGGAAACAAGTACAACGCTATACTAGTCCTTGTAGACTAGTTTAGCAAGTACGTCTAGTACCTGCCCTGTACTAAGACAATTACTGCCTAGCGCCTAGCTAAACTGTTAATACAGCAGAGCTTCTTAAAGCAAGGACTACTAGATACGCTATTGTTAGATTAAGGTTTAGTGTTTACTAGTTAATTCTAGTTAGATATTTGCTACTACCTAAAGATTAACTACTAGCTTAGTACAGCTTTCTATCCCTAGACAGACAGGCAGACAGAGCGCTAAAACTAGGAGTTAGAGACGTACTTACGCATATACATAAACTACTAACAGAATAACTAGGTAGATCTCCTGCTATACGCTAAGTACGCCTATAACTCTAAAGCTTACTCTACAAATAGAGAATCTCCTATTAGGGTTGCCTTTAGCACTAACCCTAAGGGATTTAACAGGATGCCTAACAAGCATTAGCTTTAAAACCCCTAACTGTCTAGGATAAGGACAGAACTACGCTAGAGCTTTGCAGACAGGTTGCTAGACGCTTAGAGCGCTAGCATAATATATAGAAAACAGCAAAAGAGGCCTTAGAGTACATATAAAAGGGTAACGCCTAGTAGTATAACATAAAAAGGTCTAAGCAACACTTTGCTAAGGGAGACTTAGTCCTCCTCTACGCTAAGAACCTAATAACAAGCTATCCTTCTAAGAAGTTTAACGCTTATTACCTTAGACTATTTATAGTAGTTAGGAAGATAAGGAAGCTAGCGTACCAGCTAAAGCTCCCCTATCTATAGACAGAGTGCACCTAGTGTTTAATGTATTATTACTTAAGCGCTAGAGGGAACCCCTAGCTAATAGTAGGTTCTAGCTAGGTCCTATTAATATACTAGAAGACGTCCTGCCTAGCAACAGGTATAAGGTTAAAGGTATATTGTCACACTAAGACACTATAGCCTAAGGGAGGGAATACAGGGTTAAGTAGCTAGGTTAGCTAAACGAAGATACTACCTAGGAACTACTTAATAATCTTAACTACTATAATAAGATTCTTTAGGATTATTACTAAGACGCTTAGGCAGGTAATCTATTAGCAGGTAACTAGGTAACACCTAGGGGACTAACGCTACTAAGGCGTAAGAGGGGACATCCTAGAAAGTTAACCTTATAAAAAAATACCTACCTAACATAGCTAAAAAGTAAGGATAGACGCTCCTAGAACAAGTGCGACTAGAGGCTAGAGGAGGCCTAGCATCTATCTAGTACATTACTAGCAAGAATAGCACATTTAGAGTTAGGAAGGAAATTTTAAAGTTTACTTAAATAAGTTACTACTAAAGTAGAGGGTCTTTATAACTACTACTACAACCCTAGGCAGTAGAGCTGCTGCGATTATTAGACAGGCTTATCCTAAATAGAGGACTTAGATTACAATAACAACAACTACTAGAAGTTAGCTTAGTTAGCAAAGCAGATAAGGAAATCCTCTTAAAAGGAGCAGCTAGGGCCTAAGCAGACAAAGGCAGGTTAGTACTATAGTAGTACTATCGCTTTTCTACATTGTTAGCGCTACCTATCTTCTTAAAGTGCTCCTTAATCACGCTGTTAATAACTACATTGTTAGGCAACTTCTAACTAACTATACTAACTACAGCCTACCTTTATTAGTCTTAAGAAAAGGAGGGGAGGAAATAACACTTACAATGTACTACTTAAGGTTGTGCAACTAGGAAACCTAACGCGCCTAGGCGTACTTAGTCTTAGTAAGACCTAACTTATTAATGCAGTAACAAACAATAGCATTATAGGCAACAAAACTGTTGCAATAGCATAAGGCGTAGTTAAAGGCAGTCTGCTAGTACACCTAGACGCAGTTAACAATAGAGTTGTTAGTTGCCTAGTTGCCCTAGTTAACAGTCTCTTTGTTAGTCTTGCAGAGGGCGCGCTTAATTAGGAAGTTAAGTATGTTAACAGCTTAGCAAAAGACAGGGTTAATCTGCTATATTAGTTACAGACAGATGCTAGAACAGCACAGGACATACCTTAACACACTGTCCCTCCTTTGCCTCTATACAGCTAGGGCATATACTAAAGTTGTCCTTGCAGAGCCTATACCTACTAGGACAACAGAAGACGTGCATAAAGGACTTAGTAGTGCCCTTAGGGTTATGCTTAGACAAGGTAGTTAAGCGCTTAACGCTGCTGCAGCACTAGTATTGCAAGAGCGATAGCTAGGGTTGCATATTGTCTAGCAACTAATAGACGTGGTTAGGAAGAGCGTAGTAGGAGATATATAAGGGAGAAGGAGTTATATTGTTAAAGGCAAGGGCTAGATAGCAGATAATAATAGAGGTATAGGGATAATAAGGCACTGTAGGCAGAGATATACAGTCCTTATATATGCTAAAGTCCTATCTGCCTAGTAGGCCTCTAGCAACAACCTAACCTCTTACTACTCTCTTACCTAAGATTCACGTTGTAAATACGCTAGGGTCTAGACTACGCTGCGCAAGAGTCTAGGTAAGGCGTTATATTTAGTAAGGCTAACAGTTAACTGTTACTACTAACATGCAGACAAGATCCCCTATAAATAAGTAAATCCTAGACTAGTTCGCGCAGGAACTAGACTATAGGAGCTGTTAACAATCCTCTTGCAGACGTCTATAGTTAGGACAGATTAGCCTAGTCCTTAAGGCAAACAACGTCTAACTACTTAAGCCCTAGCAACTTTAGTCCCTAGCATAAGGCACCTAACTACCTAGGAGGTCGCAGAGAGTATAAACAAATGTCTACACGCAGGGGAGCCCTTAGCCTAGTGCTAGCTGCTATACGCAAGACGCAGGGAGCAAATAGCCCCTTACACGTTACCCTTAGGTGTACACCTATTACGCTCCCTATAGCCTTAGCCACACAGGTTTTAGAGCTAGGGACTACTTTAGCGTTAACCTCTGTAACGTCTAGTTTAAGCAATTACTTACTATTAAGCCTTAGAGCTAACATAATTGCAGACTTAACCTAGGTTAAGACTCTAGCACATAAGGACTTAGTCGCCTAGCAGCACAATAGTACTACCCTAGCAAAGCACTAAGAAAGCGTTATAACAACAGCGTAGCTAGCGTCCTAAATAATTACTCTTAACAGCTACCTAGCCTTACTTAATACTAGATTAGTTACCCTAACCTGCACTATATTTCTCCTGCTAAGTTTTTCCCTCTATAGGAGGTTTTTCTAGAGCTTAATAATAGCACTAGGGATTCCTAAAAGCGGTTTAGGACAAACCTTTAGAAGGGAGGGGGCTATTGTCACAGGTATTCTCCCTATAGCAGGAGATACCTTAGCTAGGGCTTAGGCTAAGGCTAGAGACCTACCAGCCACCTACGTATATAATATTCATAACCTTAAAGACTTACCTATTAAGGATTTGTCTTATCTTATCTCTTAAATACTATCTATTATTCGTCCTATCTCGCTCTGCTTAATTGCCTGCCTATAGTGCCCTTACACTGTAATATTACTATATTAAGTAGCTAAAGCGTGTAGGTTAAGTAAGTGTTATAATCTAGAATAGAGACTAAAGAGTTAGCGTTTTCTTACTAATAACGCAATATAGGTTAATAGAATACTAAAGCATAAGTTAAGTATAGTCCTACTAGACTAATAGATAGGTAAGGTAAAGTAAGGTATAGGTATAGTTACCTAATAGATAGGTAAGTTTAGATAGAGTAGCCTTATATACCCTGCCTAACTTTTTTAGATAGAATAACACGTAACTAGATATAGGTATAGGTAGAGTAACACGTATCTAGATATAGATATAGATAGAATAACACGTAATTAGGAATAGGTATTAGTAGATTTGTTTGTTTGTTGTAATTAACGTCTAGACTAGCTATATACTAGAAACCTCCCTTAGGGTATTATAGACGTGTTTAGTACCTCTAGAGGCAAAAACAGCTAAGATGCTTATATGCGTAGTAGTGTAAACTACTTGTTAATATAGAGGTTTCCTGTCTATTAGAAGCCTACTACTAAAATATTTCAAGAACCTACTAGTAAGTAATAGCTAGAAAATTATAACCAACTAGCAAGTTGCAAACCTACTAGCAAATTACATCCTACTAGCAAGTTGTAACCTACTAGCAAAACGCAACCTACTAGCAAAGTTGCAACCTACTAGCAAGGTTACAACCTACTGTTACGATCCTAAGAAGAGGACCGCAAGACAGACCTTTATTACAATAACGCGACTAGGATCAGCGCAACGCTTAGCTGTTACGTAATGTCCTACAATGTCTTACACATAGGTCTAAGCTAAGACTGTAAGACAGAGTTACGTAATGTCCTACAATTCCTATAGAAGTCCTATAGTTCTTATAAGGCCCCTATAGGACTTTGTAAGAAACTATAAGACAGTATAGGATAACTTAAGTATATAGTTAGTAGGAACACAACCCTTATAGTTCGTGTTTAACCTTATTAATTAAGTTTGTCTTTAGAATCTTAACCTAACCTTTAAGCTAGATAGTCCCCTCTATACTACTTATTATTACCCTAGTTGTTGTTAGGTGTTTTACCTAGGCGTCTACCCTTACTATTCTAGAACTATTACTTATCCCTAAGAACTAATAGAATTAGTACTTACAAGCTTTGCTTAAAGTACAACTTTAACATTTTAAACACCCCTAAGATAAGTAATACCTTAGGAACATGTGCTACCCCTAGCAACTTAGGTGTTAGAGACACAGACATAAATAACGTTAGCACTACAGGGTCTAGCGTTATAAACGTTAACAAACCTAACCTCTATTATAGAGATTATAGCAAGCTTAACAACTAGCTTATGCAATAGGACCTCTTCTTCCTCTTCTAAGGAGAAAAGGTACCTAAGAACAAGCAAGTTACTCTAGTAGCTAGCTACATGCAAAGCAACGCATTTAAGTAGATTAAGCCCTTTATCTAACAGTACAACGTAGGCAACGCCCTAGATAAAGTAGATAAATAGATTAGCAACTTTAACTAATTTAAACTTAAGATTAAGCTAGTGTTTAGCGTATCTAATAAGCCTACTATTGTATAACGCAAAATCTAACGCATCTAACAAGTTAAGTTAGCTACTAACTACGTAGCTAAATTCTAACAATTAGCTACTAACACTAACTAGGACAACACTGTGTTAATAATAATGTTTAAGTAAGGTCTTAAACTAAAAATTAAGGAAGAACTTATGCGCATAGGCGCAAGCACTAACACCCTTAATAACCTTATTAACACGTTAATTAAAATTAATATTAAACTCTATAAGTTGTAACAGGAACTGTAAGATAATCTGCAGGTATAGGTTGTAAACGTTAAACCTACCGTACTACGCAACTAATAGCACAATAATATTAACTGTAGAAACTAATATTACCTTAACTTAGGACAACGCATCTATAATAATACACGCAGTAGTTACTATAGCCCTGCAGCTATAGATCTCTCTAACCTAAACAAAGGACCAGGAGCCCTACTAGCTCGCTAGAACAACAAGAAAAAGAGAAAGCACAACAATAGTAGTAAGTTAAAGGACTGCTACAACTGTAGCAAACTAGGCTACTTTGCGCGTGACTGTTATTAGAAGAACAAGGTCTTTAGACAGCTTAACGTGCTTACTAGCAGGCCTACTAAGGATGCTAATACTAGTAAATAGGAAATTATTACTAAAGATATAGGATAACTTATAGAAGACCTAGAGTCTAGTTCTAAGGACAAGGACTATATTAAGTCTTGTTACAAGCGCTAATTACGCGCACCTACACCTTACTAACAAACAGTAACAGATAGTAAAGTTAAGAGTTAGGAGAACAACCTTAACTAGATTGCTAAGTAACGTTAGGATAGCCTTATAACAACAAACAATACTAAGATCTTTAAACAAGATTTACCTAAGGAACAATAAACACGCTATAAGAAACGTAGGAACGCACAATAGGCTAGCTTTAATTGCTAGAACCTACAACCTACGCTAGACAACGCATACGTACAAATGTGCCAAGATCTTGTTATTCCTAGCACAGAAGATAACAAGGAACTAGAGAACTAGTGCAACAAGGCTTACTACAAGTATTAAGAATAATACTTCTTAATACCTATTAAAGGCAACTAGTAATTCCTACGCTAGCATAAACAATAGTTATTTAAGGAAAACCTACACTGTATAGACAGGTTTCGCACACTACAGTACAGTATAGATCTAAGAAATCCACACTATAGAGTACTATTGTTTACTGCGTGTTACAATAATAGATGTACTATCTATCTATTAGAAAAAATAGGAAGTGTATTCTTTCCTAAGTAGAAGAAGCTATGTAAGAAAACCTAGACACGTTACAAAAACAACACCTACAAGATGCACCTTATTAACAAACGCGTTAACTACTATTTTCCTAGAAATAGCTTATTGTTAGCTAAAGGAGCCTAACAAATAACAATTAATAGGACCTGCATAAATTAGATATAGCAACACTGCCTTAACCCTAGCTGCATAACTTACAAAGGAGTAAAGCAGGCTAATAGGTTTAGAGGACAGACTAATCCTTTTTAGGACAGCGCTTAAGAGCGCTAGGGATTAATCTATTAATTAAATTAGGACTAATTACTAACTAATTAAACTCCCTATAATAATAGGTAGAGTAAAGATGCAGGCACTCTTAGACTTAGGAGCATAGTTAAGTTATATCTCTTTATAGGCAGCAGTACTAGCTAGACTACGTATGCAACGTAAGGATAAACCCTATCTGCTCTAAGTAGCTAATAGAGAACCTATGCTAGAGGAATTAGAAATTACACACAAGGTAACTAATGTCCTACTTAGCATCTATAGACACTACAAGGAAGTAACCTTAGACGTCTTTGCAATAGCCACGCACGATGTTATATTAGGGCTACCCTAGTTAAGAAAGCATAACCTAGAGATTAACTAGAAGAAGGAACAGCTTTTGTTAAAGCAATATACCTATAGCAACAAGGTATTGCAGCCTACGCAGCGCACGCTGCAGCTAGTAGATAAGAAGGAGATTAACAATATCTCTTTAACAAATAAGACGCGCTAAGTTAGAGCAGTTAACTCTACAGACGCTAAATGCCCTACAGGTCCCTAAGTAAGAGTTAAGGAGAATAAGAATAGTGCACCTCCTGCTATCCTAGATGTGTACAGACAGTACACTAGGATGTTTAAAGAAGAGCTTACAGCAAAAGCCCTACTAAAGCACAAGCCCTAGGATCACAAGATCAAGCTCTAGGAAGGAAAGAACCTAACTTTTAAGAGGCTATATTAGTTATTAGAGAAGGAACTTAAAGTACTACGCGAGTACATTTAGGAGAACCTTAAAAAGGGATTTATTAGATAATTAGAATTACCTATAGGGTACCCTATTATATTTGTTCTAAAGAAGGATAGCAAGCTACAACCTTACATTAACTTTAGGAAGCTTAATAATATTACTATTAAAAACTACTACCTGCTCCTAAACATTACAGAATTGCAGGATTAGCTAGCAGGAGCTTAGTACTTTACTGCGTTAGACTTAAGAGGAGCGTATAACCTTATCTGCATAAAGGAAGGAGAAGAATAGAAAACAGCCTTTAGGACAAGATATAGACTCTATAAGTACCTTATTATGCTGTTTAGTCTAACAAACGCACTAGCTACGTGCTAGGAGTTAGTTAACAACGTCCTTAGGGCACACCTTAATAGGACAGTAGTAGCATATTTAGACAACATCCTAGTGTACTTAAAGATACTAGAGGAGCACGTTCAACACGTAACTAAAGTGCTAGAATGCCTAAGAAGGGCAGATCTATAACTAAAACCTAAAAAGTGCAACTAGCACTAAAAAGAAGTTAAATTCTTAGGGTATATTGTAGGATAATACAGAGTTAAGATTAGTCTAATAAAGGTAGAAGTAGTTAAATTATAGCTAACACTAAAGACAGTTAAACAGATCTAGGAATTCTTAGGATTTATTAACTTTAACTAACGCTTTATTAAGGACTACTCTAAGATTGCAATTCTGCTAACAAAGCTTACGCAGAAGGACACGCTATTTAAGTAAGGAAAGGAACAAGATAATGCATTTAAGGCACTTAAGTAAGCCTATATTGCACTACCTACGTTAATTACGTTTACTAGTAGTAAACTAATGCGTATAGAAACTAATGCCTTAGATCTTGCATTAGGCGCATGCATTACATAAGAAAAGGATAGACTATAGTATCCTATTACTTACTACTTACGCAAGTTCTTAGGACTAGAGGAACAATACAACGTACACAACAAGGAACTGCTTGCAATTGTATTAGCCCTAGAACATTAGAGAGCGTATGCAGAGAGTTGCTTAGAACTTACTATCTACACTAACTACAAGAACCTAGTATACTTTACTACTACTAAGGTTCTAAATTAACAACAAGTTTGCTAGTTAGAAATGCTAGGATAATACAAATTCAAGATATTGTATACACTAGGCAAAGATAATAGTAGAGCTAACGTACTTAGCTAACAACACAACCTTATTAGAGAAAAAACAATAAACTAGTTTATAGTGTTAGGAGTTAATAACAATAGATCTCTAGGACTATTGCAATAGCTTAACAATATAATGCAAGTTTAATAGGAATAACGCATCCTATTACAAGTACTAGGGGAACTTTAAGAAAAAATAATAGCTAGTTACTATAATAACCTGCTATATAGACACCCTAGAATAACGCGTACAATAGAACTTATTAAATAACATTACAAGTTTAGCAATATAAAAGACAAGGTTACTAAGTTTATTAGGAACTATGTATAGTGCTAACAGAACAAGCACAGCACACACGCTAAGTATAGAGAAGTGTAGGCTATAGAACTGCCTACAGCGCCCTAGACAAACATTATAATAGATTTTGTTACCTAATTACTAATCTCTAAGGACTCTATTACTAACTACGCCTACAACTTAATCTTTGTTATAGTAGACAGATTTACAAAAGCTGCTAAGATAATACTATTTTGTTATAGCTACACTGCAGAGCAGCTTACACAAGTGTTCCTAGACTAGGTTATCTAACACCACAGCATACTAGAATTAATTATTAGCAATTAAGACAAACTCTTTACATTAAATTATTAGACTACGCTCTTAGCAGCTATTAGTACTAAGAAGAAGCTTTTAATAGCCTATTATCCGCAGACAGACAGACAGACTAAAAGAACAAATTAGACTATAGAAATATACCTACAGATTTACAGCAACCAGCAACAAAACAACTAGGTTTCGCTGTTACCTATAGCTTAGATTGCGTACAATAACAAATTATTAGAAGTAACAGGCACAACGCTGTTCTTCGCAAATCACAGGAGACACCTAAATCTCTTTACTAGAAGTTTAGATACAACTATTCAGACTAAATTAGCAATTGCCTTAGTAGCAAGACTAAAGGAAGTATATTAGAAATTGCTAGAAAACATTAGCTAAGCTTAAGAACAAGCAATTTCTTATATTAACTAGAAACGAAAAACAGCACCTTAGCTAAAAGAGGGGATAAAGTCTATCTCCTTACTAAAAATCTTTAAACGCAAAGACCTACAAAAAAACTAGACAAAGTTAAGGTTAGACTATTTTTTATTTCTAAACAGATAAGCTTAGTTAACTATAGACTTAATCTACTAAAGGATGCAAAGATCTATCTAGTGTTCTACATAAGCTTGTTAGAACCAGCTGACCCTAGAACTCTAATCTAGAAAGACTTTTACTACTAGGCAGACAGCTAGGATAAGTAGGAAGTTAAAAAAATAATAACACATTAGAAGAAAGGACGCAACACAGAATACCTAGTTAAGTAGTTAGGATACCCTAACTTAGAAAATATATAGGAACTACTTACGAATCTTACGCACTGCTAACAGTTATTGCGCTAGTATTAGCAGCATTAGGATCTAAGGGCGGAGGATGCGTCGCCCAGTCTAATGCGAGAGACCTAGGCATTAACCTGTTCTTAAGCATAGTAACGTTATTAAGTAACCCCTCCTGTTGCTCTAAGTGCTTAATATCTTTAACAAATTAAGTACTTACGTTAAACTATTGCTATTTACAACGCTTTAGGAACTTCTTCTACTTCTGTACGCGACCTAACTTTGCACGCGCCGCCTAAAGAGCAGCTATTACTACTTCCTTAGCCTTAGCAGCTTTATCTTCTATTTGTTCTAGCTGTAACATTTTATTGTTAATTTTAGTAAAGTCTAGAACAGGGAGATCTACTAGCTTACATTTCTTTATACTATTATATTTGTAGTTACTACACTTTCTATGTAACAACAACATCTTATAAGGCACACTCTTCTTTGCGTAGTACTTGCAGGCGACTATAGCTAGATATCTAGTATTATTTATTTAGGTTCCTGTTGTGTGTTAGGCTTAGGTACTTTAAGAGACTATTAGTTAATTTATAAGGATATAAATTGTAGGGAAGGGGGATAGTGTTACAATCCTAAGAAGAGGACTATAAGACAGACCTTTATTACAATAACATAACTAGGATTAGCGTAACGCTTAGCTATTACGTGATATCCTACAATGTCTTACACATAGGTCTAAGCTAAGACTGTGAGACAGAGTTACGTAATGTCCTATAATTCCTACAGAAGTCCTACAGTTCTTATAAGGCCCCTATAGGACTTTGTAAGAAACTATAAGATAGTATAGGATAACTTAAGTATATAGTTAGTAGGAACACAACCCTTATAGTTTGTGTTTAACCTTATTAATTAAGTTTGTCTTTAGAATCTTAACCTAACCTTTAAGCTAGATAGTCCCCTCTATACTACTTATTATTACCCTAGTTGTTGTTAGGTGTTTTACCTAGGCGTCTACCCTTACTGTTCCAGAACTATTACTTATCCCTAAGAACTAATAGAATTAGTGCTTACGAGCTTTGCTTAAAGTACAACTTCAACACCTACTAGCAAAGTTGCAACCTACTAGCAAAGTCGCAACCTACTAGCAAAGTTACAACCTACTAGCAAGGTTGCAACCTACTAGCAAATCGTAACCTACTAGCAAAGTTGCAACCTACTAGCAAAACGCAACCTACTAGCAAAGTCGCAACCTACTAGCAAGGTCGCAACCTACTAGCAAGTTGCAACCTACTAGCAAAGTCGCAACCTAATAAATAAGTAGTGTATACTACCTTAGTAATAATAGATTTTCCTGTCTATTAGAAAATCTACTGTTAATAGCCCTTCTTCTCTCTAAGAAGCGACTATTATATTTGTTATACTATACTAGGCTCTTATAAGCTAGACTTTCTTCCCTCTATAAAACTTTAAAGTAAATATAGATAATCTTGTACCTTCTAGAGTAAAACCTCTATAGGAAAAACCTCTAGAAGCTTAAACAAGTAGTGTAACCTAATCCTTCCTAGCAAGTTAAGTTATAGCTAGTAAACTAGAGAGGTCCTACGTCTCTAGAGTATAAAGCTATGCTTAGTAAGCACCCCTTAAGACTGCTTACTAAGACTAAGTCTTGTAGTTTCCTGTATAAAATGCAGGAGTAATTGCTGCTAGATTTAAACTAACAACCTTTTAAAAATTTAAAAAAGGCTAAGCTAGGTGTTTAACTACTATACCAAGCAACTAGGTATTAGTAGAGTTACTTAGAATAAAGTTTTTTTATAGTTATTTATTATAGAATATATGTTTAGAATTTTTAGAATTTACTCTAATACTATAGGAGCTAAGATAACTAGATAAGAGGATTAAAGTGTAAAAGAGTTAATTAAGTTCCTTATCTTATTATTTAAGCAAAGGATTAAGTCTATATACCTTTCTAGCTACGCTCTAGTCTAGAAAGAGGATTAGTCT
Organism: Ascochyta koolunga; assembly: GCA_026119515.1. Classification (NCBI taxonomy): domain Eukaryota; kingdom Fungi; phylum Ascomycota; class Dothideomycetes; order Pleosporales; family Didymellaceae; genus Ascochyta; species Ascochyta koolunga. The sequence goes on from JANLCG010000004.1 coordinate 3,730,250, forward strand.
AACAAGCTAATCTAATTATTGTAATCTAATCTAGTATTATCTATAATTAGCTTACATTATCTTATATAACTATTATCCTTTACTGCAATACACCCCTAGGAACACTAGTATCTAATTAGTGTTCCTGCTCTAGTAGCTTTGTTATCTTACCCTATTAATCTTATTATAAAATTTTGTAATTGCTGCACGTGTTGCGCCTTTATAATTAAGGTCTAGCTGTTGTTGCCTAATCTGCTCTATAAGCAAACGCGCTTATAATAACAATATAAAAATAACTTATATCTACTCCCTTACTCTCTTAATCTTCCTTACCTTGTTTAAAATCTACTAACTAATTACCTAACACTATTCTTATTAACGTAAGTAATCTAATCCTTATTTCTAGTCTACTGCTTACTCTAATATTAGAACCTTAATTACTACACCTTTAGTGTTCTTAAGATTAAGATACCTCCTAAGGCTTCTAAAAAACTTTCTAAGCGTAGTAAATCTACTCCTAAGCGCTACGTAAGCAATCTAAGCGTGCTTAAAGGCACTCCTATTAAAAAAACTAAGGCTAAGCCTGTAATTACCCCTAGTTGCCTAGCTACTTAATCTTCGTCTTCTTACCCTATTATAGTCTCTAATAATAAGGAGGAATAAATTAATCTATAGGCTCTCTTCTATAAGTTCTATAAGCAGACTAAGACTCTATAGAAGGCTAGGGTTAAAGATAAGTTCTCTCTAACTAGGCCTGTCTTAGCAAGACTACTAGCTATACAAACAGGACATAGGGACTTCTAATAGTATTACTAAAAGTTTAACTACAAAAATGCAAACGTCCTATATAGCTATAGGTAAACAAAATCCCTAGAACATATAGTACTCTGCTAAAAGGCTAGACTTAAGTTAAACAAATAGCTATAGAAAGGTCTCTCTCCCCTACTAGTAGGCAAGAGGGACAGGCATACCTGCAGGAACTAATAAGCTCCCTAGAAGACTTTACGCTCTACCTAGCACTTACAGCCTTCTACACAAGCATATGCCTAAGGTAGAAGAAAGGCCCTAGTAAATAGGGTAGTAGAAGGAAAGAAAGCAGCTATATATGCCTAGCAACCCTACAGGGCTACACCTACTACTAAAAATAACAGGCAAAGCTAAACTATATAACAGTAAACTATAGTAGACCTAGCTACTCTATTTTATAAGAGCCTAGGGAACTAAAACGCAGACGCACTATAAAATAGTAGTATTAACAATTAAATGTAGGGATAAGTAACTCTAATAAAGGCCTGCCCTAGCCCTAGAGTTACTATTCCCTCCCTCTCTTAGCAGTTAAAGACGTAAACACAAGGCAGCTACCTATAACAGACCTAGCTACTCTATTCTATAGGAGCCTAAGGTACTAAAAACGTAGACGTGCTAGGGAATATAGGCTAAAACTACTAAGAATAGAGAAGAGATAGCAACTAGAGCAGCAGAAAAGAAGCATAACTAAGGGGGTAAGCAGGAGGGTACCTATTAAAACCCCTAGGAGAACAGGAATACTAGTAATTACCTACCTAACCCCTAAGACAAACAGGTAGTTACCTACTAAACACCCTAAGGAGATAGGCAGTTACCTGCTAAACTCCTAGGACTACAGGTAGTTACCTACTAAACCTACTAGGAATATAGGCAGTTACCTAATAAACCTACTAGGAATATAGGCAGTTACCTGCTAAACCTACTAGGACTACAGGCAGTTACCTGCTAAACCCACTAGGAATATAAGCAGTTACCTACTAAATCCCTACCTACAATAACAAGAGCCTAAAATTGTTAATATTAAATAAGGTAGTATAGGGTCACTCTAGGCTTACCTATACCCTTCCCCTAGTCCCTTATATAAGCTCTAAATAGGTTTAGGCATAATTTTCGCGTCGTAGGGTTTGTGCAGTAGAAAAAATCTTAGAGGTTAGTTTTTTGTATAGGGAACTAGGGAGACCTGCGCAGCGCTATATAAACTATATACCTCTATTCTACGTTATACGCTAAATTGCTAATAGTAGGTAGTAACCTGCTAGTAGGTTGCGACTTGCTAAGTAGGTTGCAACCTTGCTAGTAGGTTGCAACTTGCTAGTAGGTTGCGTTTTGCTAGTAGGTTGCAATTTGCTAGTAGGTTTACAACCTGCTAGTAGGTTACAATTTGCTAGTAGGTTGCGTTTTACTAGTAGGTTACAACTTGCTAGTAGGTTGTAGTTTGCTAGTAGGTTTATAACTTGCTAGTAGGTTGTAATTTACTAGTAGGCTGTAATTTACTAAGAGGATTTTATGTTACTAGTAGGTTATAATTTGCTAGTAGGTTTTTAACTTACTAGTAGGTTATAACTTACTATTAGATTCTTAAAATATTTTAGTAGTAGGCTTCTAATAGATAGGAAACCTCTATATCTATAAGTAGTTTACACTACTACGCACTTAAGCATCTTAGCTGTTTTTGCCTCTAGAGGTACTAAAAACGTCTATAATACCCTAAGGGAGGTTTCTAGTATATAGCTAGTCTAGACGTTAATTACAACAAATAAACAAATAATCTTAGTACTAATTTCTACTAATAATATAGTCTAATAGTTTAACATAAAGAGCTTGTCTCTATTACTAATAATTAATTCTAGTATACTATAATAGTAGATAACTATTGCGTAACTAAGCGCGTAGAGTTATATACGCGGCTTGTTTTCTAATAGAGCGTGCTAATTTGGTTAAGCTGCTCTACCCTAGCAACGCTGGTTCTAAGCAGCCCTAATACTAACTAAACGCTTGTTAAGCGAGATTACGTAACCTACACATTTTATTTGTATTTAAGCAACACGTTCTACATAGAAAAATAGATACTAATTAAATTAATTAATTACTTAAGTATAGTCCTGCAAGCTCTGTTACAGTTATAAGCCTAGCTTCCTAAGTACAGTAGATCTCCCTACGCACTTAGCAAACAAGCTTGTTAGACTTAGCTTAACTGCTCTAATTACCTAATTATCTTTCTATCCCCTACTAAACACTACTATAGGCGAGCTTATTAACTACAATAAGCAAGCTCTCTTAGGTGTCCCTACAGGACCCTATTAGCTTAAAACAAGATCTAATTAGCCTAATTAGTACATCTAACTTACGTAGCACGCTAAGCTTTGTAACGTATAGGATATAGTAGATCTAGACGCTAAAGACGCCCTAGGCATGCACAAAGGAGCGCCTAAACTACCTATTATAGGCTTGCTCCCTACTTAACTACCAGCTTAATCTACCTAAAGCTAGAGCACCTAACCTAACAAGCCTCTAACAGGCTAAACAAGCGTTAAGAACTATAACAAGGAGCTCCTTAGATACAAGATTAGAGCAAGCAAGTAGGCTGCTAAGGCAGAGCGCCTTTAGAAGATCTAGAACTAGGTTAACACAACAGTATTGCTATTAATCCTCTTACTAGTAATAGTAAAGCTTGTTACTAATAATACTACAACACTGCAATCGCTTGTGCGAGCACTAAAAGAGGAGCTCGCTCTAATAGATGTTAGCACCTAGAACTAGGTTAGGGTAGAGTACTAACAGCATCTTAGAGCGGCTAAATAGTCAAGAGCTACTCTACAAGACTAGTACAACAGGTAGTTATACCTCTATAGAAGAGCTAAGTTATACAAGCTTCTAGAGGTTAATAGGGCGCTTGCTGTGCAGGATTTCTTAGATGCCTTAAGTTATAGGATCGCCCTAGATTAGGCTTGTACTATAAACTAAAAGATTATCTAGGATAGTATCCTAAGGCTTAATTTACTTAATTTAGACAAAGTAAGTAGGGTCTTTAGTAGTTTAATGCATAAGCACACTATAAGAGCAGGAAAAGATAACCTAGGAGTATTTGTAACATTTAGAAGCTAAACAGATACTACTTAAGCTCCTACTACTAACTCTAAGAGCTTAAGTAGGTACTCCTGCCCTTATAAACAAAAAGGAGAGACTTATAAGTAGAAACTAACTAACTACTAACGCCTAGAGACAGCAGTTAGAGGGAGCTCCTTACTGCCTATCTACATAAGCAAAAGCTATCGCAAGGATACTCTCTAGAGGCTTAAGAGCCAAGAGTATATAGATACTAGGAAGGCGATTAAGTAGCTTAATTAGACCCTAAAAGCTCTATTAGCAATAACAGCTCTACTAGCAAAAGGTATCCTACCTAAAGTTAAGTTTCCTAGCAATGTACAGGCTGCTCTAATTAATCTAAAAATAATGCAACCAAGCAACCTAGCTAAGAAACCTAGGGTTTACAACCTTATAGATTTCAACGCTTATCTGCTCTTAGAGAGTACAATTTTAGATAATAGAGCAGCTACACACTTAGTTAACAGCGCGGATTAGCTTGTACCTAGGTTATTTCGCCTAGCTAACTCTACTAACACTGTAGAGGCAGGCACACAAGCGTTTCTAGTAGTAGGACAAGGAGCTTGTTTGTTTAAAAACGCGTTACACAGAAAGCGCAGCCTATATACAGAAGACCTGCTCCTTAAGGATGTAGTAGTAGTAGAAGATTTCTATGTTAACATTATTTCTAAGGCACACCTCTAAGAGAAAGGAGTTTAGTACTTAGGGCTAGATAGCTTACTCTAAGTAGGGTATATTAATAATCTAAATAGGAGCGTTATATGTACTACTCTTAAGCGCGCTTACAACCTCACTTTCTTTAAATATAAGCTACTATCCTACTACCCTCTAACCCTTAACGCAGTAATAAAATAATTGTATAAGTCTTACCTATAAAGCTCTGCTAAACACCTCTAGCACGCTAGAGCAGGTTATCTAGGCCTAGAAGCTCTAAAAGCACTAGTACAACAAGCGCGCAGCGTACACATTAACAGCACGCTCTAAAAAGATTATAAGGTCTGCTTAATAACCTACGCTAAGCAAGTTATATCTTAACAGAAACAGGAAAAACCTACTAAACCCTTTTAGAGAATTAGCTAGGATCTGTTTAATATGCCTATAGGAAGGAGTAGCAAATTATAGATACTTTTAATTAAGGAGTACTATAGTAGGAAGCTCTTTACGTACTTACTGCTAGGGAAGACTTAAGTAGAGATACTGCAGGTACTTATAAGTTTCTTAAGCTAGGTACGTACCTAGTACAAGCTCTGTATCTGTAAGATAAGTTAAGATAATAATACTACTACTCTCCTATAGCAAGGGAGCTCCTAATACAAGCGCTAGGCGATTAATAAGGGAATAGATATTAAGCGTATACCTCTATATACCTATAAGCTAAATAGGGCAGCAGAAAGAGCAGAGCAGGAAATAATTACTAAATCTATTAAAATAAGGAGCAGTGCAAACCTACCTAAGAAGCTCTAGCTAGAGGTTGTAGCAGCAGCAACATAGCTCTATAACATAAGTCTAACTTACTTAAACAAGCTGCAGAGCCTAAACAAAGAGCTTAATTACTAGTTTACTTAATATTTCTACTAGTACAAACCTAAGCAGGTAAGAGTACTAACAGCTAATCTAAGACCTAATTAGAGCGGGATATACGCCTATAGCTGCAGAGCGTATCCTCTAAACAGGGAACAAGCAGCTAGGCGTAATTAGAGAAGCTTTAAAGTAACTCTAAGGGGTTATATTAGATACTTAGTAGGGTACTAAGCTTCTAACATATACTATATATAGGTCCCTAAACTAAACTAGGTAATTATAACGCGTAACGTAACCTTTAATAAGGAGCTCTTTTACAACAAATTAGATAAGTTATTAGCCCTTACAGTCTAAGAAGTAGAAGTAGTTATAGAAATTCTATATAAACCTAATAAGATAATAGAGGTAGGAGAAGTAATAGAGCTCCCTCTTAAACAAAGAGACCTATTGCTTAGCTTGTCTACTAAGCACTAGCTTAGGGGTAACACTTAGGGAGAACCTTAATTGCTAGAAGGCTAGTCTAGTATAGAGGGAGCCCCTAGGATAGATACTGCACGCGCGGCAAGCTTAGCTAGCAAGCCGCTAGAGATCTGTGCAGAATAACGCTAAGAAACAGGTTTACTTTCCCCTAACTAAACGCCTAAACTAGAGCAGTTAAGTATAGGTAGGGAAGCTCCTAATAAGGAGGATAATCTAACTAGTAGCTTACAGGAAGTGCACTTAACTATAGAAGAAGGGAGCAAGCTAGTAGATAGTAAAGATCTTAATAATCTACTAAGACCTGCTTTGCTGCTTGTTCTAATACCTTCTTAAAGATTAACGCGAGCAGATAAGGCAGGCAGGAGACGCGCGTATCAGTAGAGAGTCTAGGGCCTACCTACAAGACAGAGCTGCTAGATAGAGAACTGCGAGCGCAACAAGCCTGCTAACAACAGAGCAGGTTAGTACTCTGTAATAAGCTCTATAAATAATTACAGATACGCCTAGCTTATCTACCTACTGTTTAAACATGCGAACAAATATAGTATAGATAGAAGGGAGCTGCTTACTGCCTACGCAGTAATTATTACCTTAACTCTAAAGAAGGAAAGACTAGTTGCTTAAAACAAGCGCTAGTTACACAGGGACAAGCTCCCTCTACTGCCAAGCAAATAGAAAGATCTACTCTATTACCTACTAGGAGCTCTTTTTCGCCAGGCCTGCTAAAAAGAGATAGACACACTTATTAAGAAGGAAACGTAGAGAGAAATTAACTAATTAAGCGCCTTATTAAGGCCCCTGCTGCTTAAATAGGTCTTTACCTACAAATTTAACTAGGATAGCTACTTCCTTAAATGTAAGGCAAGGATCTGCGTACGTAGAGATCTACAGGCAAAGGATTTAATTATCTTAACCTATGCTACAACGCTTACTACTTGCTTGTTTTGCACTGTAGTAGCAATTGCAGCCTAGTTTAACCTAGAGCTCTATTAGTATAACGTAACTAGCGCGTTTCTAAACGCAAGCTACTAGGACAAACCTTAGGTGCTCTATAAATTACTAGATAGATTTAAGAAACCTAAGCAAGTTATTCTACTACTACAAGCTCTATATAGGTTACGTAATTTGCTAGTCCTATAGTATAGAGAGCTCTCTAGTACGCTCTAGAAGCTTAGTCTCTTAGTATTAAAAGAAGAGCTATGTCTTTTCTATAATCCTAAATAGAAAATAGTGCTACTCTTCTATATTAACAATATTCTCCTAGCCTATTACAACAATAATTAAGCTGCTACTAAACAGCTAATAAGCTTATTAATAGAAAAGTATTAAATTAAAGACTATAGAGCTGCTAAATAGTTTCTAGGCATTTAAATAATTAGAAACAGAGAGGCTTATACTATAACTCTTGCACATAACTCCTATATTAATAAGCTTGCTACTAAATTTAAGATAGTAGAGAAGGGGTCCTTCCCTACAGTCCTATTTCCTACAGAGGAGCTGCTTAAATATAGTAGAGAAGCTTTAAAACAAGAGGTTAAAGCATTTTAAGAACAAGTTAGGTCTATACTCTATACAGTAATTATAATTTAACTAGATATAGCATACGCTACCTCTTAGCTATCTTATTATTTAACAAATCTAGGAGCTACTTACTTTAAGGCAGCTACTTAGGTTTTAGCTTATTTGTATAGAATAAAGCATCTAGGTATAAGGTACAGCGCTTACAAAGGCAGTTATCTGCTTATATATAGAGACGCCTTATTTACTAACAATAGAGAGTCCTATTAATCTTCCTAGGGGTATATTATGCAGCTCTTTAGCAGTCTAATTATCTAGAAAGCTGCACAGCAGTTAATAGTAACTACTTCTACTACTAAGGCTAAATTACTCGCTTTAGAGCATGTAGCTAAAGAGTTAGTAGCTCTAAAACAATTCCTAGGAGAACTTTAGCTAGACTTAGGGGTGCTGTAGGAGATTTTCTGTAACAACTAATAAACTATCTAACTAGTAGTTAAAGAGAGCAAGCAGCTTACTACCTAGCTGCGCTATGTAGATATCTAAAATATATAGTTAAAACAAGAGTACGCTAAGAGAAACCTCTAAGTAACCTACCTTAAAATAAGTAAGATGCTAGCTAACAGCCTTACAAAAGCGCTTCCTAGATAAGCTTATAAGCGCTTTCTGTTACATTTAAACTTATAGAGTATTAGTTAAGAGGGGAAAGACTTAGTTATAGGAAAAGAGCAGGTTAATAGAGAAAGAGAAGATCTTTAAATTGCTAGGGAGGACAACCCCTCCCTAAATAGGTATAAGTCTCCCTAGACTGCTAGTAGCAGCTCTTTTAAGCGCACGCCTAACAGCTAAGGAGCTTACAAAAACAAATTAACTATAGGTAGGAGAATAACCCCTCCCTATAGGCCTTAAAGAACCTACTTACAAATAGGTACTTAAAATTTATACCTATCTACAAGCAGGCCCTTTACTACCTAGATAGCAGTACGCAGGTTAGTAGCCTACTAAACACTTATTAGCTACTATTATCTACTAAAAACTAAGTTACTTACTAAAGTCGTCACTCTGCTAGAGGAAGCAAGCTCCTCTACTAGTTCTAGCCTAAGCGGCTTAAGAGTAGGGGGAGCAGGCAGCAGGAGTGCCTAAAGGCACAACGCTAGCAGCGCTTGCTACAGCAGCTAGCAGTAGCGTTGTTAACGCACAGCGCAACTAAGCTGCTTGCTAGCAGCGCGTCCACGCAGTACGCGCAGGGTATTAACCTGCGCGCACTAGGCACTAGAGCGCCTAAGGCGGGGGTAGGTAGTGCAGGGGCAGGCAGCAGTAGCAGCGCAGCAGCGTAGGCAGCAGCAGTAGTAGCAGCTATAGCAGCAGTGGCAGCAGCAACCACTAAAGGAGCAGGCAAAGCTGCAGCCACAGGCTTAGGCTTAGGCAAAGGAGCAGGCGCAGGTATAGGGGCGGGCGTAGGCAAGGGCGAGCAGGCAGCTAGCAGCTAGCCAGCTTAGGCAGCAGCTTAGGTAGTAGAGGCAGCAGTAGTGCGCGCGTAGCGCTAGGTTTTAGTTTATTTCTATACCTAAGTTAGCAAACCTCTAAAAAGAGCTAGGAAAACGTTAATAGCAAGATTAGTTAGACAACGTCTAATAATAAAGCTATTAACAGATTAAGAAGCTAGAAATAATTAGCTAGAGAGTGCTTAGGCGCGTAGAAAACAATTTAGTATACTTATAGGCATATTAATAGACATAACTAGAGAAATAGAGAAATTAAGTAGGTAAGACACTTATATAGGGAAGTAACTAGGTTAGTAAAGGTAAAGCTGCTAGATTATAGTCCTTACGCTTACTCTTACTACCTAGAAATGCTTAACCTAGGAAGTGCTTACCTTAACTATAACTAAGCAGCTTAGTAGCTAGCTATAGGCTTTAAAAATTTAGCTATTAAAAATAAGCGCCTAAACTAGCAATAAACTGCTTGCAATAGCAGCCTAAAAGTTAGAGAGGTCTCTTAAAAGGAAGAGTACCTAGAGTACGCTGCAGGCGCGTAGTAATCTTAGATATCTAGAGAAATATAAAAATCTAAGATTAGAGCCCTATAATTACTAAGGACACGCTCCTAGTTTAGTTGTTCCTAATATAGGATTAACTAGGGGTGTGTTGCATAACTAAGCGCATAGAGTTATATATATAGCTTGTTTTCTAATAGAGCGTGCTAATTTAGTTAAGCTACTCTACCCTAGCAACGCTAGTTCTAAGCAGCTCTAATACTAACTAAACGCTTGTTAAGCAAGATTACGTAACCTACACATTTTATTTGTATTTAAGCAACACGTTCTACATAGAAAAATAGATACTAATTAAATTAATTAATTACTTAAGTATAGTCCTGCAAGCTCTGTTACAATAACTTAGTCTAGAAACACTTGTGCAAGCTGCTCTGCAGTGTAACTATATTAAAATAGTATTATCTCTACATACTTTGTAAATCTGTCTACTACAATAAATATTAAGTTGTAGGCATATCCTGTAACAGGGTCCTTAGAGACAGGTAGTTGCGTAACAAAATCTATTATAATTTTTATCTATAGAGCTGTTAGTAGTTCTATAGCCTGCATTTCTCTATACTTACTATAAGTGTTATGTTTATTCTTCTAACACTACACATAATTCTTAATAAACTTAGTAACCTTGTCTTTTATATTATTAAACTTGTAATATCTTTTAATAAGTTCTATTATCCTTGTAATTCTAGGATGTCTGTAAAGTAGATTATTATAGTAATTGCTTATTACAGTTTTTTAAAGTTCCTCTAGTACTTATAACAGTATGCGTTATTCCTATTAAACTTGCATTGTATTATTAAGCTACTATAATAGTCCTAGAGATCTATCCTTATTAATTCTAAGTATAGCGTTTTTATTAATTATCTCACTTCTAGTAAGGTTGTGTTGTTAACTAAGTGCATTAGCTCTACTGTTGTCTTTGCCTAGGGTATAAAGTATTCTAAACTTATACTAACCTAGCAATTCTATCTATTATACCTACCTTTAGTTAAGCACCTTAGTAGTTATAAAGTGTATAAGGTTCTTATAATCTATATAGATAGTAATTTCTAAGCAACTTTCTGCGTAGATCCTCTAGTGCTATAGAGCAGATATAATTACTATAAGTTCTTTGTTATGCACATTATAGTGTTCTTCTAGTCCTATACACTTCTAGGAATAGTAGGCTATTAAGTGCTATTTGCTATCTCTTTCCTATATAATATATGCTCCTAATGCTAAATCTAAGGCATTAGTCTTAATTCTAAGTAGTTTATTATTTCTAAATATAACTATTGTTAGTAGTTCTACACATGCCGCTTTAAGCGTTTAGAAGGAGTTTTCTTGCTCCTATCTCTACTTAAATAGTATATCCTTCTGTGTAAGCTTTGTAAGTAGTAAGGCTTTAAGAGAGTAGTCTTTAATAAATTATTAATTAAAGTTAATAAACCCTAAGAACTCCTAAATGTTCTTAACTGTTTTAGGTGTTAGCTAATCCTTTACAACCTTAATCTTTAATTTACTTATCTTAACTCTATATCTTCCTATAATATAGCTAAGAAACTCTACTTTATCCTTATGCTATTTGCATTTCTTAGGTTTAAGTTATAGGTCTGCCTTTCTTAGGCATTTAAGCACTTTAGTTACGTGCTAAATGTGTTCTTCTAGGGTTTTTAAGTATACTAAGATGTTGTTAAGGTATGCTACTACTATTATATCTAGGTGTGCTCTTAACATGTTGTTAACTAGAGCCTAATATGTAGCTAGCGTATTAGTAAGCCTAAAGGGCATAACTAAGTACTTATAATAGCTATAGCGTGTTTAGGACGCTGTCTTCTATTCTTTGCCTTCCTTTATCTATATAAGGTTATATGCTCCTCTTAGGTCTAACACAGTAAAGTACTAAGCTCTATCTAACTAATTCTATAACTCTAGGATATTTAGTAATAGGTATTAATTCTTAATTATAATATTGCTAAGCTTATAGAAATCTATACATAGTCTTAATATGCTATCTTTCTTTAGTGTAAAGAGTATTAGGAATCCTACTAGTAATTCTAATTCTTAGATAAATCCCTTTTTAACATTCTCTTAAATGTATACGCGTAATACTTTAAGTTCCTTTACTAATAATCTATATATTAGCCTAAAAGGTAGTTCCTTTCCTTCCTATTACTTAATCTTTTAATCCTAGGGCTTATGCTTAGGTAATGCTTTTATTATTAACTCTTCCTAAAACATTTATACGTACTATTAATAGACATTAGGGATATTAGGAGGTGCACTGTCTTTCTTCTTAACTCTTACTTTGTAATCTATAAGGTATTTAGCATCTATAGAGTTAACTGCTTGCTATAGGCACGTCTTATTTAAAAAGATATTACTAATCTCTTTCTTATCTACTAGCTACGTTGTAAGCTGCATAGGCTTTAATATAGTTATACTATATCTATATTACTTTAGGGAAATCTATTAATTTTACTAATCTATATTAGGATTATATTCCTATAACTAAGAAAGTCCTAGTATAATGTTATAAGTAGCTATCCTAAAAACATCTAGGGTTATCCTTTCTTAATGTCCTTGTATAGTAAGGTTCTCTACAACTACTCTGTGTGTAATCTAGGATCCTTTAGGCATAGGTTCTCTATTAGCAACTATAAGCTTATAAATATATTCCTTATAAGTAGGCTATAGTTTAGCTATCTCTATAACTTGCAATAATATATAGTTTAACTATACTCTAGAGTCTAAAAGTGCCTTTATCTGTCTTCTATTAATTTAAATAGGTAATCTTATTAATGTAGTACTAGCTCCTATGCTATTAAGCTGCTACGTGCGTAAGCTTCTAAAAAGCCTTATATATCTTAAGTCTAAATCTATTTTCTTCCTTAATCTAGATATAGGTTCTATAGTTAGGGTTTAAGCAGACTTGCTAGTTAATATTCTTATAGGCGTTATTAATTACTAACTATATTATAACAATGTCTATAGGGTTATCTATTCCTAGAAAGTATAACCTTAAGCGCTTGTCTTATAGGTGTACTTTATAGAGGTTATCCTTATATAAATACTACTATAGGTAACAACTTAAATGTTATATAGAGAACTATCCTCTTCCTAACTTATTACTATAGTGTATCTAACGTTAATTAAAGGCGCATGTAGTCTATATAAGTGTAGCGTGTTTAGAATTTTAGATATCTAGGCTATACTATCTTTAAGAGTTTATGTTAGCAATAGGCATTTGCCTAAAGTTAGATTCTAACTTTCTTAGTAGATTGCTTTTGCGCGCATCTATGTTTTCCTTGTTATTAACTTCCTATATTTTAGAGTTATTGTTCTACTACTCTTCTTCCTTATATTTTGCGTTCTAGAGCTATAATTATAGCGTAGGTCCTTTACTTACTAGGTTCTTGTAGTATCTATAAGGCTAAAGGATAGCGTGTTTTTATTATTATTATTCTAACTCTTTTCTTATTTATTTGTTATAGAGTTATACTTCTTACTCTATCTAGTATAGGTGTAATAATATGTTAATTACAATGCGCGTAGAAGGTCTTCTCTTATATTCTTTAAAAGCTTTAGCTATTTATTATAGTTCTTTATCTATTATCTTGTATCTAGAACGTAGCTGTGTATATAAGGTCTCTTAGTATAGTGTTAGAGCCCTTTTATAATAAGCGCAGATTTTGTCTGCCTTAATATACTCTAATTTAGAGTCTTCCTTAGTGCTAGCTCTAGGTCTTCTATAAGTTAGCCTACTGTATTAGTAATAACATTCTATTTGTTATTAATATTAGTGCCTTCTATTGCCTTGTCTTAGGTCTTATAGGTAAGTACATTTAGCTATTAGACTACTATATTAGTCTATTATTAACAGTTCCTAGTAATATAGCCTAGTTTGCTACATGTATAGCAAGTACGTCCTATCTTATCTATATTATTATTGTTTTCCTAGCTACAGGTGTTATTCTATTCTAGTTTTTAGTTAATATTTAAGAGGTCTATAGCTTCTAGTCTATAATATCTGCTTTGCGTGTTACTATAGATACAACATCCTGTATTAGGATAGTAGTAGTTATTTCTTTAGTTCCTTATGTTAAGGCTGTTATACTATAGGCTGCAGGCTAGCGTACGCAAAGGCTATTAGCCTACTTAGGCTTATAGATTATCTTAAAGTTCCTGCTAGAGTTTATAAAGTCTAACGTTAATATTAATTGCCTTATTAATAAGTTAGTCTAAGGTGTTAAGTAAGGCACTGGTGCGTATAAGCTCCTCCTTAACCTTAGGCTTAAGTCCTTATCTAAATATAGTTATTAAGGTAGTATTATCCTAGTCTGTGTTAGCAGCTAGCTGTTAGAAGTTAGTAGCGTAGTTAGTAGCAGAATTGTCTTAATAAATATATTAGATTTTGTAACATATAATTAAGAGTTTATTAGATACTCTAAAGATTAGCTTAATCTTTTCTTTAAATGCGTTAAAGTTAGATATCTATTTATTAACTTTATTAGGGGCGTCCTCTACGTTAAACTGTTAAAGGAATAGTTTAATCTACTTAAAAGCATGTCCTCTTATGTAACTAGTAATAAGAACTACTCTCTAGTTCTTAGCTACTCTAGCTCCTTAAAACAAGAAGAATAAGTCCTACTAGATAAGCTAGTTGTTAAGCTTATTCCTCTTGCTAGAGTAGGTTTCTAGTTTAGATACATTAAGGATGCTTAATGTAGCATTATTAATTGCTTAATATAGGGGTTAGGTTCTCCTCCTAAAGAGCTAGGCGTAGCGTAGGTTCTTATTAAGGTACTTATCTTTAGAGGTGTTTAAAATATTAAAGTTATACTTTATTTAAAGACTATAAACACTTCTAGGTTAGTTCTTAGGAGATAAGTGTAGTAGCAGGAGTAAAATAAGGTAATTACCTAAGTAAAGCTTGTAATAATTAAAGGTATACTAGAGAGTATAGAATAAACTATCTATTCTAAGTATAGGTTAAGAGTTCTAAATAATTAAATATATTAATTAGGTAAAACTTAAGGTTAAATCCAAACTATAAGAGTTATGTTCCTACTAGACTATATACTATAGGAAATCCTAGAGCTTACTTATTAAAATGTAAGCTTACTTATACTAAGCTATATATCTTATAAAGCTTATTGTAAACTACGTAAGCTAGTTATATATATTAATCCTTTGTACGCACTAAGGCGTAAGCTTATAGATCTACTTATAAGCTAGTTACGTAATCTGCGTTGTGTGTTATTTGTTATTAGTTTGTTAGGGAGCTGTGTCTAGTCTGTACTAAAATACTTAGCTGTAGAGGTCTAAGATCTTAACAGATTCTATCTTCTTTTTTTAATAATAGCACGTATTGTTATTAAGGCATTTCGCGTTAATAGGGAAATTAGTAGACTGAGTAGAAAATAAATAGCTTGTTAGGTTAAATAGCTTAATTGTAGAATACGTCAATAATAACAGCCAGTAAATTCTATATATGTCGACATGGTTTTCACATACGACCATAGGACGTTGAAAACAAGGCTTCCCGTTCGCTCAGCCCTATTTAAGCAACGTACCGGCAGATTAGTAGTTAGGTGGGTGACCACTAGCGAATACCTGCTGTTGTATGTTATTTTTGCCGATCAAAGATAATTTGACCTACCATCGACTCAATCACCAAATGCGGCCACCCACCTCTCCATATAAATATCTCAGCACCAAAATCAGCTATGATAATAATAGTATGCGGATACCTTGGCTTAACATTGCTGAAATTTTTTTCTTCTTATTTTTTTGCAGATTCGTTAATTATGCCATGTTTCACCGCATCTTTTGCAGCGTAAAATAACAGGTTTCCTAGCACCTGGCTGTCTCCCTCCTTACGCCTCTCATTATCGACTTGTACACATGTCTCTATTTAAGCAATTCACGTTTCTACTTCTGCCTGGAACCGGGTCTCCTCCTCTAGATACGCTTCTTCTACTTTTTATGCTCAGAAGCAGCAATGTTGGCTGCCTCAAATTCAAGTATCTGGGGTGGCATAAGCGTTAAAGAATGCACCATTATTCGAGCTCCTTTTTTGAACCGCAGCAGCATCTTAACATCTAAAACAGTTGAGGGGCTGGCAAAGACTCAAATCTTGTTCAAAAGTAAGGTTGGATGAGCTTATATCTCGACTGCATTGCTTGGTGTTGTCAGTTGCCAAAAGTTAGGCACTGTCAGAGGTGGTGTCGGCTTGTAAGGCTGTAATTTAAGTCTCAATAGCACCGCTTCTGGGTAGTCTGGATCTCATCGCTGGCGACGTACGTCGCCGAGATGACTACCTATCTACGACTCACGAAACTACACTCAATTGGTCTGGCAGTCTCTGCTGCGGAACTTGGAATTGTAAGACCGACTAACCCAACAGATAGCAACGGAGGTCGAAGTCACCGTGATAACGTACAGTCGACGCCTACCTGCATCTGCGATAAGTAGCATTGGTAGACTGACTGTTTCATCCTAAATACACGCCACCCAGCGCGCCCGAAGACCTTTCGACCTGCTACTGAGGCTTTATGCAAGGTTGAAGAAGTACGAAATGATCTTAAGATCAACGTGCGCACCAAAACTGCTGTCGAGAGGTTGGCAGTCCGGCAACCCATAACACCGGAATGCTACGAGTCAGCGACGGCAGGTCACTTGCCGACGCCAACACCTTTGTGATATCGACTGGCCATTCAATCAAGACTGTTACATTTCAACCCCATCTCGTGTCTTTTAAGGACGAGGACGACTTCATCTAGCTGATGGGAGTCCACATGGACTGTACATGTCAGACATGTATCAAAGCTCAAATGACCCACATCATCTCCAGACACTCGGCTAAGAACTGTGCGCAGCAGCTGTTCTATTGAGTTGCAATAGACATTATCTAAATCGTTCCTATGGGTAAGGAGTACATAAATAGCTGCAAGTACCGCCTGTATTCTACAGACGAGTACTCAAAATGGCACAAATTGCTACACCCAAACGCTAGGACAAGCTAACCCTTACCCGTTGTTTTAAGGTCCTAATCTGCGGGTTTTAGTGTATATACAAATCTAACGTTGTTGTTCTTCAATTTTACAATAAGGAAGGATTCAGTAATAGTCTTATTAATACTGAAGAAGAGCTAGGCATGCTGTACAACCTAGCCCTAGCTGGAACAAATGACCCGAATAGACTCATCGAGCGAGCTGCTGCAGTTCTCATTTAGCAAGCTCGCGCCATGTGTATACATGCCAACCTTCCAAAAGATTTATCACACTAAATGTATTACACTACTGCATACATCCTCAATCGTACTCCTAGAGAAGATCTGGGGTGGAAGACACCGTACGGGGTAATATGGGGACGAAAGCCACTCGTCGCTCATACAAGACCTATGGGCTGTCGCGCCTACATCTACAATCGTGATCTTAGAGTTAGAGACACGCTTAAATTTCACACTCTTATCTGCCACCTCGTTAGGTATCAAGGAACCAACGTCTTCTACATCTGGCGACCTAAAAAGGACATTTTCATAGTCACCAGCGACGTGGTATTCGAGCTTAAACCTTTCTTTGACGGAATTGAAAGTGTGCCTCTAAATCCCTAACCGAGGAAGTGATTAAGCTACTTGAGTATCCAGTGACGCCTTAGGACGACGGTATCGACATTGAAGGCCTATTAACGGCTCGTCAGCGCAGCCGCTCAACAGTACCTGTGACCTGAGCTCCGATAACTGCAGGCTACCACCTGTTGGATGAGGTAGTTAACATCGCTACTATATTAACTCTGCAATAGCAACAGTTCCGGACTCCTCGACTCAGGAAGAATCAGCTACAATGGTGCCAGATTGCTATCTTCAACAAGGCGAGAGCGCACCACGAGACGTCAATCCCGAATCTAATTATCACAGGCGAGCATAATATACTACAGAATCTGAGTTGCTTTCACCCTCTCTCGCTGCCTCACAGATGGAGGAGTGGGAGCAGTTTCTCGCCAGCATGAACCTTACACTTAAGTATACACCTACAATCTGGTTTGAAAATCAACAGACTGATGGTTATGTCACAAAGCAGCACGAAAAGCTTCACACGAAGGTCAAACACGTCGATATTCACCAAATCTGGATCTGACAGGAGGTCACTGCCTCACGTATCAGCGTCAAATAGGTCCCTACTGGCCGTATGCCTGCCAATAGACTAAAAATGATACTACCTAAGCAGAATTTTGCTGGGTTTTTCTGCCTAATTGGCATTGTAGAAATCATAGAGCATCTCAAGTGCCAGCGTCAGGCTGATGGAAACGACCTTGACGCTATCTATATACACTGAGTAAATTCGACTATCTTTAACTTCTATGCCTCTGGGTCTATGCCATCTGGAAGGTGTGTTAAATTTTGAAGTCTCTCTTGCTTGTTGTGGTGCACCTGCCCCAGAAGTGGCTGCCTTGCCGCACTAGTGTTGTTTACTTTCACTTACCTACCTATACTATTCGTAGCTTCATACAATACAACATTAGTTTGATCCATTAATTCTCCCTAAATACCTATTTCCCACACGCTATAACATCATTTCATCAATCCAGTTGACGTGGCTGTCCGCATCGATTAATAAAATGTGAAGAGCACAACAATTTGCTGTGCTCTGCCGATATTTCCATCACCAAATTGGCCGGCTGCAGTAGATATGCTCATGTTAAGGTGTCCTGTATGGTTATGAATGGCGTTATTGCTTCCAGCTTCAGCGGCTTACGCAGCAATTAGATCTTTCTGTGCCAGTCGAGCGCATCTTGTACATCACGTATGATGCGGCTTTCTGTCGCTAAATAACTGTCTACGGGATTTTGGTTCCAAGCCTCCGCTCCAGAAACAGGGTTCACTTTACTGTTTATGGTAAAATTAGTAGTATTTGGGTCAGTCGGTCAGGAGAGGCTTCCTGTTCTTTCAACCGGCGGATTAGTAGTTAGCCGGGTGACCACTAGCGGATACCTGCGGTTTTATGTTCTTGATACATTGTTTTTGCTTCTTTGAGCGCTTCACAACAACCCGTAACTACCGGTATTCTCAATCTAAGTGGATCCTTGACAAGACAAGAGATCTGGTTGCCAGATATCTATCGATCTATCCATCTACTTTCCCAGAATTATACTCACAAGTAATTTAGCATGTTCGAGATGGTTTGAGATTGTAAAACACCGGGGCTAATAGATGTGATACCAGGGCGGTGGCCTAACGGACTAGAAAACAATTTTGCCACACTAGGGCTTTAACCCTTGTAAACGATCACTAGATGCTCAGTGCAAGCAAGCTCCTATTCCAGTTCATTCAAGCACCTCTCTTGTAGGTTATATTAAAGTATGAACGATGTACATGCACAGTCCCGAACAGATGTGGTGGTTCAAAGCCTATCGTCGCTCTGTCTTCACATCTGACACATCTTCAGAGAGTGGTTTTGACGGCTACGATATCAGTCCTATCTTTAATTCAAGGTTTTCTTGATTTTATAGCCTACCATACTTACAGGTGCTCTCGGTCTTGAGTAGAGTTGCTGTGCTATTCCATGCGCTCTTTGATGCACTCGGTGAGACGGCTTTACGATCATCATCTACAGGTCTCTTAACAGTCTAGTAACTCTCACCTAACTGATATGCTCTTCCTCACGAGTTTCTGTTCCTCGGTCATTCAACTCTAAAAGATTCTTCCGGTCACCTTTCATGCACTTGCGCAAGCTTATCTTCAAGGGGTGCAATGACTAATCAACAACGAAATTATTTGAGTCTCCTGTTAGCGTCTTAAATCTCTGGTACGCAACTTGAGAACTGTAGTGCTTTATCAATCTCAAAGTCGGGAGCGTCATGCTTGTTGGTATCGCTGCTAACCTGGCAGCGATAACAACAAGGTCCAGGCAGTGTATATGTCGACATTCCTTGAATATAGCCTAGTGAATTCCCAGCACACTCCTAGTGTGCCTTCATCGCGCTACTAGAACATTTTTGGTCCCTGCACAGTTCGTAGCAACCACCAGAACAAGAAGTTTTCCCGCTTTGAGCCTACCAACAAGCCCAAGCTAAAGGCTTAGCACTGGCTGAAGTTAGATAGAATGTCTGAAGACTACCTTAACCTACTCATAACTGCTGGAGTCAACCGGTTCAGAGCAAGAAGGGGAAGAGGAGAGGGTCTTACAGTGAGGTCAATGAGCACGACAATGCTTTAAGTTCAACTACCACTCCGCAGCTGCCATTAGAGGGGTTTCCCAGTTTGATTTGGAGATGAGATATGAATATTCGACTAAACTGAAAGCTATCAGACTAGTAGGTATTTTGCCTGACGTAAGCACTTCTGTCGACATGCGGGTCATCACGGGGCTGAGACAGAGGAGAACAGGCACCTACAGGTGGCTTACAGTATCTTATAAGGGGCAGGTACGTTCAAAATTAAGGTTAGTAAGAAGCTTAGGATGTCTGCACTCATTTTTAATGTCCTAGATTAGACGTTTTGTTGCTTAAAATTTCAAATCGCTAGTAAGAAGACGTAGTACTTCTAATTCAAATTTGACTGAGTACGAGATTTGAAGCTAGGCTTGGCGCAATTAATTCAGACTATTAGTTACTCTGCTAGGTTAGCTGTGATGAAAACGTTCGCCACTCGTCAAAAACTAGCCAAAACATCGGCTCGCGCACTTCAAATTGGACTGGGAAACCCCCTATTGACTCCACCTATCAAGTCAAAACAAAACGATAATACTTTCTAGCACGATACCAAGCATGTCAAACTAGCATGGAAAACACGGAACTCTTACATGATCTGTGGTAGCACGTGCTTAGTATCTTATTCTTGTTGCATGAGGGTCTCCTGGTCTTCGAAAATAGCTTAACATTGATACATCTTCGATAGCTTGTGCTCTTCTAGATATATGTGGGGGTAGATGAGGCTATGTCTGATGAAGAGGAGAACCTGGTTGAAAAGCCGGAGCACACAACGGATGTTAGCAATGATGACAGCATTGATAACAGCATGATGATCTTGCATACTCTAGAGCCAGCTTGGTCTACAGTACTAATGTAGAGCACGGTTCAGGGCTCCTCGTAGTTACCTCAAGGTTGTTCCTCGGCGCATATGGCACTAGAGTTGATTTAGAAGTTGTGCACATCCCCTTTCGGCCTTCTAGTAGTCAATCGATCGATAAATTATATTGCGACGTATCTAGAAGCCAGTCCGTCCTAAGAGACTCATTCTATAGTAGCCTTGAGCCTAAGCCTTTTAAATTAGTGAGATTCGATGTTTGGAGTGGGTTGTTCTGCATACGGCTTCATGATAAATACCAACTTATACAGTCCTCGATGGATGCTCACATCATAGCGCTTCAAAGGATCGCATATGCGCGTGGGAAACAGGATTTCACATTCTTCTAAGCCTTCTCATTATGACAGTATACCCTGTGCTCTTTCTAAAAGCAGTTTCGTATTCATTGTAGCGCTTATTAAGGTTGCATGTCTAATCGCCGGCACTTTGTCGCACAAATGGGATATATTTACTTTCCATTCCATTCACACTCTACCGATCCAGCATCAACAATAAAGCCTGGCTGGCATAATCCGTAGCATTTCATACTATTAATCTCAGAATTCTTTTTGTGTATTCAGAATATCCGCAGCTGTCGTGGTTGTGCAGCTATCGTAATTTTTGTCGGCGGAGTTGGCCGCGGGCGAAGGTCTGTGTACACGTGAGCCCGCGACAATTTCTGATCAGTCAAAGCTATCAAGCTACAGGTACTGACGACTACACCGGTCGATGATTGGGCAACCCTACTGCAACGAATCAATTGGAACCACACTTCGACCATACGACTATATTACAGCGTGATAAGAACGAAACAGCCTCACAACACAATAATACGTTGCACGTATTGCGGCTTCTGTACGACCTATGGCGGCCCCTCGATGAAAGATGCACTTAGCCGTCTCCACGGTTGCGCAGTTCAACGCCGCACAGCATGTCATGATAAACGGGTGTTGACAACGCGTACACCCTCAATACCCCTCATACAACCGTGGAACGGAGTCGCTTTCACTTCCAACCACCCTGCTCGACGCGCACGTGCAACTCTGATAAATCATCTCTTCACTTCGACATCCGTCGTCTGGAGAGCACTGCACTACAACATTGACACCCATTTTTACCAACCCTCACAAGCCCACCAAACCTACCCTCCACACACTACCAATCATTTCGTAATAATTGGCTGGATCTCACGATACGGAAAACATCAAGCTGACCTGGCCGCATCCGCTTCCAAGCCTTTGGGCATCCGAGACATCCTCGGCGGCCTTTTCTTCGCCACACTGTTCTTCGCCAGCCTATCCTTCTTCCCACTCACCGTTCTATTCATACCAAAACCGCAACTGACGCAGTACATGCCCAGCGGCGTGTTCTGTGCGACGTGCAAGGAGGTATGGGAGCACAATCGCGACCTGTTCAATCGCGCCGATATGCTGTGCTATGGACCGCCTGCCTATTTAAGTGAACTCATGATGGAGACTGTGCGGTAGTGTGACTAATTTGGTGCAGGATAGGCCGACGAGTAAGGATGAGGAGGTTATGTTTAGCGATATCAAGAGGTGCTGTCTGCGTGAGGAGGGGCATGATGAGTGGTTGCGCCCATTTAGGGTGACGGATGAGGAGGCGAGAAAGAAGTGGGAGAGTAAAGCGCGGACAACTATGATCAGAGGAGGGAGATGGCCGCGCCCACTGCTTGCATCTAACCTCTTCTTGCTGAGTGACATTGGTCTGGTATTCCATTCTCAATTTCTCCTCGCTTTTCTGCGTTCACTTCTCGGCAGAGACAGCGAGTTGAAAATATTTTATGTAATGGGAAACCACGAGCCGTACCTCATGACGCTGGAAAACGCCATGAAAAAGATGGGCCAATGGGAGGGGATGCTTAACGAGGAGTTTGAAAAGCGATTCTATTTTCTCAACCGCAGGAGAGTCGATCTTGACACCCAAACGACTATATTGGTATGTACATTATGGACTAGCGTGCCGAAAAATACACACAAGAAGTAGCGGGGACATTGAACTATTCTCAGACAGGAACGGAATATGGAACAGAAATTTAGATGACCACAACGTCGACCACGAGAGGGATTTGACATGGCTGAAAAAGCAAGTCGAGACAATTGGGGAAGAGCAGGCGGGGAGGGAAGTAATAGTTTTGACACACCACTCACCCACCACCGACTCCCGTGCCAATGACAGACGCTTCTCACCCGAGCGATCACTATATAGTGGATTCCGTACCGATTTGAGCAAAGAAGCATGTTGGACATATCCTAACGTGAAGCTTTGGGGGTTTGGGCATACGCATTTTAGTTGCCAGCTCACCGACAAGAAAAAGAGAGGAGGAAGTTGGTCGGTGCGAATCAAAATGGTTACGCAAAACCGGAAGGCATGGGCAACTGGGAAGCGAAGCCGGTAGTTGTTGGAAGGGAAGAAGGAGTGTGGAAGGTGATTGTTGGTAAGAGGAAAGCCAGTGATGAGAAAGACGAGAGTGCGGAGGTTAACCAGCCGAATAGTGATGTCTGAAGGGAAGACGTTGACAGAGGCTAAAGACTGCGCCGCCATGGAAGAGAAGAGAGGGAAAGAAGTGGAAGTGAACACTACGCCCAAAAAGCAGTCTCTATCAAGCAAGGTAGAGTGAAGCTTGAGAGAAAAGAGAGACAGCATGTAGTTACACACTTCATAGGTGAAAGCCTATTGTACCAAGCAAGACAAGTTGCATCCTGAATGCGATACTCGTATTTTACGCCAACGATGTCCTTGAGCATTAGGGAGACTTTCAGGCTTCTGGATAGGACCGGATCGACAAAGTACGGTATACGGTAACCGTCGATCGCCAACGGCTGTTCGTTTTAGGTGTGCAGCCGGTGAACCTGGAGAAACGGGCGCTCTGCAGATCACAATGCTTGGCCGTTTTGTGTAGATTGAATGTCGTGTTGGGTCAGTTGCCGTCGTTTCAAAGAACGCTGTACAGATTTGTTGGTTCTCGTGTCACGGCTTAAGCCTTTGTTGTAGCCCAAGTCTCTGCCTGTTGCGTCTCCTAGAGCTATGGCAGGGCAGAGGGCAGTGTCTCGGCGGCTAGCACACCAGACAAAAAGCATGTGCGGACGAGCTCGGCGACAATCAAATATCGGAAATCATTCACGGCCAGGCGCATGCAGCGATGTGTTGAGCATTGGCAGCAGGCCCACAGATCATCAGCAGTGCTCGAGTCTAGGCAATTCTCCGACTGCAAGGGACGTAGCACGAGAGGCGTGGGAATTAGCCAGGCTGGACATGCTATTGGCTGGCGAGGGCAGCATTGCGCAGATTGCGCCGACTTTTTGAGGAGAAGAGAAAAGTCTGGGTGGGCTGTGGAGAGTTGTGGTGGACGCTGACGAAGGTGTGCCTGGCTAATGCGTGTACATGACAGGTGGTGAACCGTTCATGGAGCGTGGAGCGCCGAGTGGAGCTCGTGTTCCTTCCAGACCCAGGCGGATTGTTGAGGGTGGTGAGGCTGGCGGGGCTGTAGGGGACTTGACAACGGTCCAACGGACCAATAGGTAACTACCTAGACAAAGACGGAAAAGGCACAGAGAACAAGAATGTACATGGTAGGCGAAGGTGCATGAAGGCACTGCTAGATGGCGCACGTGGTGAAGAGCAGAGAGTGGTCGATATATTGGCCGAGCTGCAAGAGGCTGTTGGTACAACCAATGAGGAAGGAGACGCTGCTTGTCCGGAAGCTGGCGGGCCTTGCGACACGGGCGGCAAAGAGCAAGGACTGGAAGCCGTGCGACGTGTTTGCATCGATGCCGTGACGCATCAAATGGCAGCTGCTGCATGGCGATATCTGAGGTGGTACAGGGCGGTGGGAGTTCTCTTTGAGAGGCGGCAGGCGTTGTCAGGTACGGCTAGGGGTGCATGCAATGAATAGATTAGCTTCTGCGCCACGATTCGGGCGAGCAGTCAGCTGCAAGAGAGGGAAAAGAGCATCGCCAGCTTGCAAATGCAAAGACCCCTCGACCCGCCTGCACAACGCTGATGGCCTGTGTTTGACACGCTCCTCCGGTTGCTACACCATCTCCAAGCGAACAGACGGAGCTTTGGGACCTTGTCTTTGTCTTCACTGTCCAGCATCCCTCATCCGCGTGCACACCGCTGTCCCTGGTCTGAGCGCGGCGAGACGAAACACGCGCGGCTTCCACAGCAGCGCCTGGCACCCTCATCTCCCGAGCCGTCCCATCCACACGGCCGCCTTGGTTGCGCGTTACTCGTTGCTCGTTTCTTGACGCTTTTCGCTCATTGCTCGTCGTTGCTCCTTGTCCTTGTTCCTGTTGCTTCGCATCTTCTCGTTACTCGCTGTGTTTGTCTTCGACTGCCTCTTCAGGCTCCGTTGGCCGTCGCCGCTCCCTCATCTGCGCTCACTCCTTTCGCGCCTTCACCCTTCCTTCTTTCCTAGTTCGTCCGCGACCAGTACCGCCGACCGCCTGTCGCACAACGGCTATTCGCGCCGCATCACCATCACCCTCCCACCAGCCCGCGTTGCACCTTGCCGGCTCGTGTGCCTGCCTGCCTGCTGACGTCTGGCCTCTTGACCTACCTCCCTGTGCCTGCCCACCTGCCCAACCATACTCACCACGGCCATCATGACGCTCGGCGCCCGCAGAGGTGCGCTCACCACACTCGACCTCGGCTGACCGCGGCTAACATGCATATAGAGCTCGAGAATGTCTTCAACACGGTCCTCAAGCGCTGCGTCCAGTGCGAGACGAGCAGCGCCCAGTTGTCCTGTGATGGCATGAACTGTTCTGGAGGCAAGATCTGCGTGCAGACGCCACAGAGCTGTGACACTTGCGCCAAAGTATCCTGCGAGATCGACCCCACCAGCCCAGCGAGCGAGCCCAATAAGCCCAACGTTGGTGCCATTGCTGGTGGAGTCATTGGAGGTGTCGCCGTCGTCGCCATTCTCGTATTTGTTGTATGGAAGTACTGTCTCAAGGGAAAGAGGCGGCCCATCTCCGAAATGGAATGGCAGCAGGAGGAGATGGAGCAGCAAGAGAAGGCAGAGAACGACTTTGAATCCCGCCGAAGCGCACGAGCGTCTACCCACACCGTTGCCTCGATGGCCTCGTCTGTCCTCACCCGCGCCTCCAACATCATCCAGATCGCTTACATCCCCGGCGTCACCAATCGCTCAGGACCCGGGTCGCCCGATCTCCTTGTTCCCCCGTACCGCCGATTCCTGCCATGTCTCCCTCGTCTGGCATGAGTAGCCCTTACTCCAATGCCGACCAGCACTTCTTCGTCCCTGACTTCCGCGATTCCATGGCCTCTGATAGCACTGGCGGACGTCAAAGCATTGCTCCCAGTCTCGCCCGAAACAGTGTCGCTTCGACCATGTACCGCCAAAACGCCATCGTATCTCCCCTGCCGGCTCAGACGATCGTGCGTGGAAAGGCTGCTGTCGTCAGTGTCAAGTCGAACGGCTCCAACACCCCCGAGGATGCACTGAGCATGATGAGCACACCTCCCGTGCCGCAAATCGACCCCAAGCACGCCCAGAAAGTCAAGCCCATACGCATCCAGATGCCTGGGCTCAGCTCCAAGAGCTCTGTCCAGAGTACAGCAACACTAGGACCAGTCCGCGCATTGAACATCACGAAGAAGAGGAGCTCTGACACTACACCACCCAAGAGCTCATCAAGCTCCGTCACTAGTGGAGAAAAGACAGCAGTGGCAACACCCGAAGTCCTCGTTCCTTCGGCACGACCACTCACAAACTACTCGGTAGCCTCTACCGACTCAACCGTTTCACACGCACGCGCTCGCCAGGCGGTCAGCTTGGCCGATTCAGACTCTGAATCTGATGAGGAAGAGGACCACCAGCGCTCGCGCCAGAGCCTGCTACGCAGTACAATGAGCTCACGCGACTCAGACGTGACCGAGATCCAAGATGCCACCCCCACTGGCCTGGTAGATGTTCGAAGCCCATTCAGTGACAGCTCAGCCATCGACAGGCTTGATCGACCGGCGATAGGGTCACGTATTACATCTTACGACACCGACCGTTCGCGGATGCCTATGACACCGATCGTTGAAGAGTCAGAGCGACGAGCGAGCGCAATGTCGAAGCGGGATCAGAGCCCGTTCGCCGACAACTTCAGGAGTGATCTGAAGTAAGTCTTCGTGCAAGTTTGATAGCTTGCAATGGGTTGGATTAGTTACTGGCAAGGCGTTTGGTGCATAATCCCCAAGTCCAGCGGACTGGGTGAGCAACTCTTTTTTTATTTTTGGGAGATATCACGGTTATTTAGCCAGCATGGCACTTTCTATTACTTTTACTTGTATTCTATGATCTATGGATACCTTCGACATGTGCGATGATCAGCACTTTTAGCTTCAAATGTATGTATGTATCTGAGCAATCGACTCAACTACAAATCTCTGCCGTCTACAATTGTGTGCCTCGTGTTTATGCTTGCCCCTCTTTGCAAAATGTGCTGTCATGTTTGGGACGTTTGTTTCATGATGCTCTGCAATTAGAACAATATTCGTTGCCGAGGAAGAAGTTGAAACGTGTGATTGCCTGTCACGCCAGTGCAAATTGAATCCATCCTACCAACCAGGGTAGAATTGTGCCAACGGACTTTGTGGGGAGTTGTGACTGTATATATATGGAAACAGTATTTATGTGAGGTTTGTGCACAACGGTGATCGGCGCATGGGGCTTGGAGCGCTTCGGGGGCGCCGATGACAGCAGTAGTGGGGTATCGTGGAGGGGCAGCTGCGACCGCGACGCGCTTCTTGGACTGGGGTGTTGGCTCGGTGAAGATTGATTTCCAGTTGTCTCCCTCTACAATCCCCCTGGGGTTACATTTTAGTTTTGTGGATTTCAACTCCAATTCCGTCAGTCCCAAACAAGCTATCACCAGCTCCACCAGTTACATCTATCTGTAGCAATACACGACAACACCTCGCACCGTGCAATTCTTGAGCCACCAACACCGCAAATCTATCGCTCTCTCCCACTCACAATACACCACTACAGCTTCTCACAATCTCTGCATGCCCTCTTCAGCAACACACCGCATCGAAGCGCTCTCCAACCATCTATCTATCACGGCACCCACGCCCACGAACCAAACCATGGCGACAGAGAAGAAGCCCCCAATCACATGTCACGTCCTCGACACCACCATCGGCAAGCCTGCAGCGAACATACCCGTCATACTCGCACTGCTAAACCCGTCCACGACATCCGATGCCACCCTCAAGTTTTCAGCTACCACAAACGACGACGGACGCGTAACGAGTTGGAAACCCGCGAGTCCGTTCTCGAGCCAGAGTTTGGAGGACGTATTTCACGAGCAGGGAGATAAGAAGTACAGCCTGACGTTCGACACGGAAGCGTACTTTGGAGGGAGGGGAGTCAGCACTTTCTTCCCCGAGGTCGTGGTACAGTTTGTGGTAAGGGGTGCCCAGAAACAAGAGCATTTCCACGTACCGGTCTTGCTGGGGCCGTTTGGGTATACGACGTACCGCGGATCATAGATTTGGGGATCGGTAAAGGGGAGGGGGTGTACCACAATTGAATCGAAGATAGGAGGTGGTGGGGAGAGATGTGATATAAGCCTTTGATCAAGACTACTCGACAGATTCTCCAGCTACTAGATTTACTACACAAAATAGATTCAATTGAGATTGCGCACGAAGGCTCGAGGTCCTCAAAGGCGCTTCTTCCAGCTCGTATGTGCAGCCACCGATACAGAGTTGACCAAAATCTTCTCATACCCCAACTTTGGCCGTCATCTCGCAAACTATGTTCGCGCTGGCTTTGGGGTCTTGTAGCGTTATCATAGTACCACTAAACTGCTCGCAAGCGAATATTTATTTGAGCTCTCACCGTCAGGCAATAGAGTCCGTTTGCAAGGGCTGTACACTGCAAGGCTTTGCCTAAGGCGTTCCCTGCGCTCCGCGGCGACCGTCCTCAGCTATCGCCATCCAGCTCTGTCCAGCCCTGATTTCAAAGCAATACCCCTTTGCAAACTCACCATTGCTTACCATGGGAGGTGCGCTAGAAAGTACGGTTGCGCCTCAATTGGTGGAACGGCCAACGCTACCGACCACTATCGCTGCACCACTGAGAGAGTGCGAATGCTATCGATCGCCAATGATGCCACGAATGCAGGGAGATCGAGATGCAGTCGGATCCGGCAATTATCATCGACTTGGTAGACGGCTGGAACGGCTCTCTCTACCGGGCTCAAACCGCCCTTGAAGTTGCACTGTGAAGGACTCTTTGGCAGTCTGTTCCCTGGGTGTGCTGCATCTGGACTTCTAGTCCAAGGGATGATATCACGACAGGCTCCTGCAGGAACGGAATGCCGACCAAACCGAAGAGGCCGAATGATTGTGTGCTGGGGATCCAGTGGATTTCTCGTGGCAGGCGGTTCGAAAGGGGCAACGATCAGCGTAAGCGAGGCGGTGAGCGGTCCCAGCGCTGTGAATGGCCACACCAGCAGACACGACGGTTCTAGCCCGGAAGATGCTGCATCACGTTATCGGCTTGGCACAAAGCTGCGTCACTTCCAGAAATTGCTCGCTGTCCTGCCCTCTGACCTCATCGCGAACGCCTCCATTGTCATCGTCACCACGAGCAACAATCCCCGTCTCCGCCTAGGGAAGAGCCTCATTGAGATCCCAGTGAACAAGATCACGCTCGAACCAAACTGCCGGGAACTGTTTGGTCTTGTAGAACATCGCGTGTCCAGTGAAAGCAGACCGCGACGCCCAGGAGCGTCCTAACAGGGGCTTGACGTCACTGTCGAAATTCCTCGACATCTCTCAGACAATCGCATCCTCACTGGTGGCGCTTCTGGATATCAGTTATTCGGATCGCAAAGCCTTACCCCGCACTTTGTGCAGTCTTCCGTCTTGCTGAAGGTACGTTGTTGTGCTGCTGTTGCTGCTGCTGTCGATGTGCGCGCCGCATGCCTCGCCCCCGAAAGCCCTGCAACCACCCTCTCGCCGCACCCTGCCAGCACCCATAGCGGCGCATCGTGCAGCTGCATCGCCAAAGTTGACCACGAGCGTGCTGACCATGTATGATAAAGATTTAGGAGCATTGCGACTATCTTCAAAGCCAGCGCGCGTTGGTGCATTCTCGAGACACGTTGTGTGTAGAGAGTGAAGTGTGAACTTAGGCCCGAGTACAGATCGTCCTTGTCCCTACCGCTACGTCACCACCCCGAACTATGGCTGCTGCGACTCAACCGGCGCGCACCTCCCCCAGAACTCGAACATGTCCTCTCCCAAAGATAGCAAAAGCACCCTTCCTGTCGTGACCAACACTGAAGGTGAGTAATCCCCGCCTTCCCCACGCGTTGCCACTGCCCCCTCCCTTCAATTGCACGCTGTACCTGCACCTGCCTATATTTGCCGTTGCGCGCGCATCACGTCATCTCTTAAACATCGGTGCTTGGACCTAGTCGCCATGCGCAAGCATCGCTAACCATGTCATCGCCCACAGAGCCTGCAGTGGTCAAGACAGATACCAAAGATATTCGTAAGTCACATCCTGCTCGACGCGATCGACACTGTCGTCGTCGCGCCTTCTTCGCCGCCATCAACAATGCGTCTGGCTAACCCGCCGAACAGCTACTGTATCTGAGCCAGCCAATACAGACCCTCCGAAGCCTGCGGTGACCAATGCAGCACCGCTGGCACCTCCTCCCAAGCCCGCGCCATCAACAACTGGTGACACGCCCGACTACTTCAACACTGTACACAACCCCTTCTCGCTGGAGCCGAACGTCTTCGAGCAGTCCTTTGCGGGGAACGGCTCTGTAGAAACACCCGGCGGTCGTACCATCCTGCCGCCCGTTGCGAACATCACATCGCCATCGCCATTGCCCGGTATCACACCTGGCTGGCAGTCGTTGCGCGCTGGTCCTCTGAGCCCTGCTATGCTTAGTGGCCCCACAGGTCAGACGGACTATTTCAGCGAATCGTTCCGAGGGTTCCCTACCCCTAACGAATCTTCTCTGCGCACTGGTCTTACGCCTGGTGGAGGCGGGTCCATGTTCCCCGCCCCAAGCCCCAACACCCAGGCCATTTTCAATCTCCAAAGTGCTGGTGTCACTCCTGGAACAGGTGACTTCCAGCAGGCTGCTATGCGAGCAGCCGCTCAGGCTAACCAAAACAAGACTACGGCTGCACCCACTTCACAACCTGACACGGCAACCGCAGGAATGGATCGCCAAAACAACTATCAACAAGCCCAACAACAACAACAACAACAACAACAACAACAACAGCAGCAGCAGCGGTCCCAAAACGACCCATACGCTAACCATGACGTCAGCAGCGCCGCTAACGACTTGCTCTCATTTGCAAGTCAGAATGGCGGCAGTGCTAGGAACAACCAGCCACCATTCTCTATGGCGCCCCAGAACCAGTCGATAAACGCTGGTCACATGCCTGTTCAACCTGTCGGCGCTGACCACAGTCGCCGCAACACGAAGGGTTCCATCAACAGCCTGGCTTCTGCCGACACTGGTGACTTCTCCGAGTCCGGTCAAAGTGAGCAGAACAAAGGATCTCGTACACGAGGCAAGAAAGGTGCTGCTAACGGCAAGCAAGCCGCCGGTACCAAGCGGAAAGCCGACGATGCCCCCAAGGGTGGACGGAAGAAGGGTGCCGCTGCTTCCATGGATGAGGACGACTCCGACGACGAGATGGCGAACATGAAAGAAGAAGAGTTCGACAGCAAGGGTCGTAAGATGACCGACGAGGAGAAGCGCAAGAACTTCCTCGAGAGAAACCGGTACGTCTTACTACTTACTCTGCCAGCTATGTATGTATCGTGCTAACCTGCCACAGGGTTGCTGCCCTCAAGTGTCGTCAAAGAAAGAAGCAGTGGCTTGCCAACCTGCAGGCCAAGGTTGAGCTATTCAGTACGGAAAATGATGCTCTCTCTGCTACCGTCACTCAGCTTCGCGAGGAAATAGTAAACCTGAAGACCCTCCTTCTTGCTCACAAGGACTGTCCAGTCTCGCAAGCACAGGGTCTTCACGGAGCTGCCATGAACAACTTCCTCGGTAGTGACGTCAGCCACCAGAATCCCTATGGCATTGCTCAGCTGCAACACAATGGCGTCCACCACATGGGGATGCCGATGCAGGGTCAGATGATGAACCGGTATGCATACCAACCAGGTGCGGATGATCAGCAGAACGCACGTTATCGTTCGGATGCTTGAACTATGGGCTCACTGTCGTCAGGTAAACTCGATGTCTGAGGTGGCACGGCTGGACCCACGCCTATCCGAGCCTGTGGATAGTTCTTGAGAGGTTCTACCGATAACTCCCCCAATGTCTGCATTACCTCCATTCATCCGCCCTCCCCTACAAACTTGTAATCAACGTACCTTGTCCTTCCTCTCCTTCTGGTGTAGCGCCATTGCATAGTCTGGCGCTTGGCGTACATCGCATCACAACAGGGAATGCAACATATTCCCTTCACCAAAAGGCTTCTCCTACCTCGCTGGGTTGACGACGGAAAGTCGGCTACCAGAGCACCATCACGACATGACTGTTTGTCGGTCCTTCTCTCCTTCAGCACACGTACATACATGGTGGATTCGATTCATTTCTTGGTGTTGCGGCGCGTCTAAACGGTCCTTCTCTTTGGCTTTTCATTCACGCACAACTGGTGCGGCGAGGCGGCTCCTGGCTTGGCGTTACCGGTCTGTGGTATGGCTTTCTTGTTTCTGCGCTTTTCCTTCGGCGATGGTGTCAAGGTGGCTGACGCGGTGGACGGTCTGCATCAGCCTTTCTTCCGCGATCCTTGTTGCGAATCTAGGTAACATGGAGCGGGAATGGCGGCGTACAGTGAAGCTGGGATGGTATGGATACTTGTTTGAGCTGTAGCTGGCGTGACGATGCATTTGTGAGAGTGATGAATGGGGGTGTGTACGTATACGCGAATGGAAACCTTACCTTCAACACTGTGCTTGCTTTGTCTCGTCGGGCGTACGTATGTTCGCTGAGGAACTTGTCAGTAACACTCTATCTCCAGTTCCTGTTTGTGCAAGAATGCTAGCAGCTGGAGTCTCCGGTTGTATTTTGACAAGAGTCTGAAATAGTGAAAAGATCTAGAGTCTTGTCCATTTCCTAGACGTACACTTTTTTGCAAAGCAGCTCTGAGTACCTCCCACGCTTGTGTCCGCAAGGTACTCCAAACCCCAATTCTTCAAAGCCTGCTTGCACTAGCCCCCTAAGGTCCAGCTACCCAAGTCTTCGGGTCAGGTAGCCACTTGGTCTCAGGGTAACAGCGGAACAAGTTCACTTGTGCTTACCCAATTGCCTTTTTGGTGTTGCTACAAGGCTCGTTAATATCAAAGCGGCGAATATGTTGCTCAATATGCCGTCGCAGTAGGCGCCCTTGGACGCCTTGGTGAGAAAGCCATCACAGAGGTGCTGTGTTTTGGTTAAGCCTGCGAAGTGACCCATCAAGTCCAGAAAATCATTTTCTTCTGGGCTGTTGCACTGAATTTGTTTCTCTGGAGCTTTTAAAATATAGGGAAACGAGAAAGAAATTATGCTGACTCGAAGTGAAAGGAAAAACAAGCCCCCACGCAACCTACAGGCCCATGTGCCAAAGCAGCTCCCGCGCCGCTCGAATGATTTGTGCTCAGACTAAAATGCGAACGAAGGACAAAAAAAAAGGATTGCTGGCAAACTATCTGCTCTTGTTTTTTTTTCTATTACTACCGCGTGCAAAGTGCGGCGTGGTGCATCGTCTGTAGTCTCCAGAAAGATGCGTTTCGACACAAAAGGTTCTGCAATCGCGACTGAAGCCGTTCATTAATTGCAGATACATAGTCACAAGAGCGGGGAATAGCTCTTTTCTCAGGTACCGCCTAGAGAAATAGTCTTTTGCAGAGAACCTTTACGGACGGAGTGCGTCGTGACTGAAGATTTGTAAAATTCACAGATTCGCAAATATCTAGCAATCAACCAAATTTGCATAAACGTACTTTCGTCTCCCAGTATCATATCGCCTTTGCTCGATTCACCCGTACGTTCAGCGCTCTTTTTATCCCATAGCATATATGTCGCCTGTTCACCCCAATCGAACCTGTCACGTTGATCTGCCAGCTGCATGTCAAAGCTCCACAAGACCCTGGCAACAATGATACGCATCTCAGCATAAGCAAGTTTCATACCGATGCACTGATGCCGACCGGTGCCGAATGGCTGGAAAGACGCCATGTCATCTTTATCGGTGTGGTGGGAGGGCCGAGAAGGGAGGAAACGCTCTGGTAAAAAGGTGTTGGGGAGATGGAAGTTATACTTTTGTCGGTTTGCGGCGAACTGGTTGTAGGCTACATAAGTCTGTGGTTGTTAGCACGTGTCTTTTTTTGTATCGCAGGTGACAAGACCTGATGAGCCTGAGGTCAGTGGTTTTGGAGAGAAAAAGAAGATTATAACGCACCCCAGCGGGGACATAGCGTCCGCAAACCGTGTCACCACCGGCAGGCACAACTCGAGGTGGTGTGACTACGACGGGTGGATCGAGACGCAAACCTTCATTTATGACTGCGTTCAAGTAAGGGAGATGAGTCGTTGATGCGATAGTGAGTTCTTCCTCGTTCTCGAAAGTAGAGCGTAGTTCGGCAGTGAGACGGTGAAGGGTGCCTGGATGTTGGAAGAGTTCGCGGAAAATAGCAGTGAGCGCCGAGGCAATCGTCTCACTCGAGACAAAGACGAATACTCGGAGGTTGACACCCCACTCTTTGCCTTCTATACCTCCCTTCGTCTCGACATACTTCTTAGTTGGAGTCACAAAATCTGGTCGGTCGGTATTCATGGCGAGGCGTTTCTGTGCCATAGCACTGCTCATAATAGCGTGGTCCTGCATCCTCTGCATGACATTCTTGGGGATTATGTACCGTAGTAGTCGATCCGCTGGTGGATATTGATTGACTGAGGCGACGAGAGCGAGACCTTTTCCAAACCCGTGGGCTACTTCAACCCAGGGGTGGACTTTCCCGCTCCGGAGTGAGTCAAAAGACTGGCCGAAAGAAAGGTCACTGCCGACATCAAAGGCTATGCAATCGACTAGATGTCCTAGATCTACTGGTTCTGCTGTCGATGCCTGTAGTCTTGAGATAAGTAGATCAACATAACCTTCCACAGTCAACGCTTGGTCCCTTAGATGTTTATCAGAGAAGGCATTCGAAAATGCACGTCTGTATCTTGCATGGGAAGCTTCATCGAAGCTTGTGATGGAATGAGGCTCATCAGGGGTTTGTTTCTTAAACCAGGTCCTGTTCCGAGGAAATGGCTGATGGCCAGCCCGGGTTGTGTAGATGTCTTTCCATGCTCTGCTATCAGCGTAGGAGAGCTCGTCCGGAGCAATTCGAACGATTGGCCCGTAGGTAGTGTGGAATTCCCTCAGGCGCTTATGGAGTTGTCCCTTATGGGTTGAAACCACATATGGAATACGGAAGGAACGCCAGAGGAGTGGTCCCGGGTAGTGACGGAGTGGATGTAGCCATGCGTTGTAGGCAGCATAGATGAAGACAGACTTATTCACATGTATTAGTGTGTGAACGCCGACCTTGTAACATACTCACCAGAAATGGCAGTAGAGCGAATGCCCAGACATCCACAGCACTAGCAATTGATGATAGGGAATCCATTATTGCGTGTCCATTCACAGGTACCGCCCCGCTGAAATCTATACCCAACTGCGACTGACGTCTAGTGAAGACCGTAATCGGCTATGGTATTTAGAAAAGTATAAGCTCCAAGCTGGGTTACAGAGGTGTGTCAGAGACGAAAGGTCGTCAAGTGATGTGGCCGCCTCGGTCTAGAGCCCCACTTCCCGTTGCCGTCCCTAGCGGCCATCCAGCGGCCTTCCATCTAATTCTCACGAATACCGGATGATCTACTGCCAATACACTTGATTTATCCATGCATTGAATCTGTCGGCGAACAGAGTGATGGCCCGCATTGCCGAGAAGAAAGCTCGTGGTGCGGGTCCCCAAATTTCCACATGTGTTGGGAAAGCATGCTAATTGCCTCCTTTCGCTGACATGCAGGAGACTAATGCACCTTCTCGATATTGCTTCTCCGGTCAAAAGAGGCATTGAAAAAGCTGGCGAGCTTCTTTGCTTTCTGAGCCAATGAGGGGATCGTATGCGCACAACCGGCATAGAGATCTCAGAGATACTTTGCGCCTAAGACTTCCCCCAACTCCACCAACATCTTCCATTGTCTGCGCAGCCTCAATGTCAGCTTCTACGTGACCATGCCATGTTTGAGCTCTGCTGAGTCTGCCGCATCACCTTGCGCCGCGTGTGCTGACCCCGCCGTAGCATGCGACTGCAATCTAAGGTGTGTAGGCGCCGCCAACATTTAGCTCACATTCATGCCGAAAGCGGGGCTATTCGATAGCTCATGCATGCTATTATCAGTTCATTTGCGGCCTTTTCATCTACATTTGGGTCATTTACGGGCCGTAGGCTGCATGGCGCCTGCACGAAGCTCTAACCGTTACCCAACCTCCTGTTTCTCACGAAAAGACACAACGGTCCAGCCTCAATCGAACTTTGCGAGTGGATCTCAGGATTTTGGTTTCTTGACGGGCCACCTGAGAGGCTGTTGTCTTCGTTGTTGGATGTTGACCTCCGCCTTGCGTGAGGCAGACTTCACATTGCTTTGCCGTGATCTTGTGGAGGCGATTCAAAACAACCAACACGCACAAGACCATGTGCGAATGGAGGCTCAACACGAAAAGCAGTGCCATCACCATGCGGCTCAGACAGACAAACCCGTCGTAACGCCCAGGGTCCCTGTCGAGATGTCCATTTTCGACGTATCAGCGCTTACAACGAGGCAAGGTTTAGGACCTGCCTGCTGCTATGGGCAAGGCGCCATCTATTACACTCGCGCTAAAAACATCCCCAGGTCACACCGGCTCCAAGTTGCATATCGCCTTACGGGTAGCTGACGGACATGCGGTCGTGAATATGGCCGCCTCCACTTACTCGCTTGCATGTGGCGCGTGGACTAGCGTGCAGGCGCGGTCTGTCCAACGTGAAAAGCAGGGATGAAGGTGAACAGGAAAAGAGTATAAGAAAGTTAACCGCCTACTAACGGCGAGAAGCTGCACGCCGACGACACCGACTGCTCTTTCCCAGTGAAGGTGAAGACCAAAGCGGACGGTGGGGAAATCTCTGTCACCTTCAGTCAATCCAGTCTTTTCTACCTCCTACCTCCTACTCTCCTCTCTAACCTCCACCTTATCTTCGAATAAACATCGCCATGCGCTTCACACTCTCCGCCACTGTTTCGGCGCTTGCCCTCGCCACCTCGGTCCATGCCTTGCCTGCCAAACAGGCGCAAGCATATACTCCAGCTAGCAACCTCGACAAGCTCGCCAAGTTGATGCCCAAGAGCGCACTGCCTACTCCAGATGGACTTCAGCTCAAGTACGTCGTTCTCGGCATCGGTACGCAGAACTACACCTGCAAGGTCGACGATGAGAACACTGCTCCAGGCACAACTGGCGCCACAGGTATTTCCACTCCGGTCTTGAAATAGTGAGTGAAGACTGACAACAACTAGCCAGCCTCTATGACATCGGCACTCACCTCAACAACGACGCTTTCGCCAAATGGACCATCCCTTCCATCTCCCCACTCGCACTGTCTTTGAGCGCTCAGCCCACACGCTTTATTCAGAACCTGCAGTCCCTTGGCTTCGAGCACCTCATTGGACACCACTTCTTCGGTGACGGCGCACCAATCTTCGCTCTCGACCAGCTTTCCCCATCTCCGTACCCTCTCACGGTGCTCAGTAAGGTGAATGAGACGGACGCCCCGACATCCTCCTGCCCTGGTACCAACGCCGAGGGCGCAATCAAGTGGCTGCTCCTCAAGGACACCAAAGGCCTTTCCCACGGCGGCATCGACACGGTCTACCGCATCGAAACTGCCGGAGGCAACAAGCCCACGACGTGCAAGGGCCGCAAGGCAACCTTTGAGGTCAAGTACAGTGCCCAGTGTAAGCACCCTCGCACCCCCGCCAATACCAATCTAACATTGCAATCAGACTGGATCTTCGGCCCCAAGAGCGCCGGCTACGATGTCCCGCACTAGATATCTGGGTCTCGCAACTGTTCCTCGGATTGTCTAGGACAAAGCAGTTGCTCCAGTAACACTACAACCATGCCTTACGCATAGCACCGTCTCTACACATAGCACCGTCCACTCTGCCGCTCTTCCCTTCCCTTCCTTTCCTTCTCTTCTCTTCTCTGTACCTACTTCGACACAAGATACCCCTCGGCGTTGCACGGTTTAGCGCGTTCATCTCAGCGAAGCTCTAATCGGAGTGTTTGCTTGAGATGGGACGAATTCAATGAATGGCTCATGATCAAAGAAGCTTACATACCACACCCATCCACTCTTCCATGCAATGCAACGCAGTGACGTGACTCTGCGGAAGTGGGACTTTGCAGACGAAAATGGATTTCGGTGATATATGCTAGCTACCCCACTGCCTTATTGCCAGGCTACGGGATACGTGATAATCTTCTTGTCAGGTGTGTTGTGTGCACGCTTCTCCAGTGGAGGCTGGAGAGGGTGAGTGGCGAC
This sequence comes from Ascochyta koolunga, assembly GCA_026119515.1. NCBI lineage: Eukaryota > Fungi > Ascomycota > Dothideomycetes > Pleosporales > Didymellaceae > Ascochyta > Ascochyta koolunga. Next base: position 3,768,401 of record JANLCG010000004.1, read on the forward strand.
ATTCTTGCTTACGCTTTGCAGCTCGGTGGGTAGACAGACGTTACGGTTACACAGTGTGCAGATGATGTGAGAGTGAATATGAATGCTGTGATAAAAATTTCGTTTCAAGCTGATGTACAGGTACATTTTACAACGCCGATACACACACCGCACACATGACCAGACACCCGGGGAGAAGAGGTGTAGTAATTACAAAAGATGCAGAACAGAGCCAAGCGGAGCGGGTTTGCTCGTTTGTCAAACACGGCTTACTCGTCATCAATAACAACATCAAGACGGCTTACCGCATGCCGAAGCCTCCTGCGCCAGCCCCGCCCATGGCACCTAGTCTGCTTGCCAGCTTGGGGTACTTCTCCTGCACCTCGAGCTGAGTTCGTGTGGCCTCGGCGTAGCTGAGTGCGTTGACAATCTCGCCTTCTGTCCGCGACAGCTCGGCGGCGCGCTCAAAGTACTTGAGGGCTTCGGTGACCTTGCCCTGCTGCAGGAGCAGCTGCGCCATGGTGGCTACGGCAATGTCGCACTCTGGGTCGATGATGAGGGCCTTCTCGCACAGCTTCTCGGCGTCTCCAAAGTCGTTCTTCCACTGGAAGAGAGCGAGGGCCTTGTTGATGAGGGGCAGGACGTTCATGCCGAGCGGCTTGCTCGACTTCTCCATCTCGACGGCCGTGTCGAACTTCTCGATGGCTTCTTGGTACTTTTGCTGGTCGAGAAGGAGCTCACCGTAGTAGTTGTAGACGTCGGGAACCTGGGAGAAGTTCTTCATGCAGCGGCGGAAGGTGGCCATGGAGGAGGCGATGGAGCCCATCTTGTACTGTGTGACACCAAGCTGGATGTGGGAGAAGATGAAGGACTCGTCGAGATCGATGGAGCGCTGGTAGTCCTTTGCGGCCTCGCCGAACTCGGATTTGATGAAGTGGAGTTGTGCGCGGTGGTAGAAGATGTCGGGGTCGTTTTCGTTCTGGGTCAGGGCGGTTGCAAAGTCGGCTTCGGCGGCCTCGGGGTTGGCTGGCGAGGGTTAGCGGTATGTTGGGGTTCGTTTGGTGCGGGGCTGTACGTACCCAGCTCCAAGTGCATGCTGGCGCGCTTGATGAAGCTCTGTGTCAGGGCAGGCTGGAGCTCGACGCTCTTGTCCATGTCTTGCAGAGCGTCCTCGTTGTCGCCCTTGAGGTAGCGGAAGGTTCCGCGCATGTTATACGCAAACGCTTCGTGCTCGCCCAGGTCTCCGAGCTCGAGGGCGCGGTCAAAGGCGGAGGCGGCCTCTGCATAGCCCTCGGCCGTCTTGGTGGCCATGGCCTTGAGGCCCTTGCGCAGCTGGCCCTTGCCCGAGTCGTCGTGGAGCTCGGCGTCGTCTTCGAGGCCGGCGGGGGCGGGCTTGGGGCGGAAGCTCTGCAGGTAGTTTGTGACAAAGGTGGGGCTGGGCAGCTTCTTCTCCTTGGAGGCGAGGATGGCCTTGCCCTTTTGCTCGGCGACCTTCTTCAGCAGGCGCTCGACGCTCTGGGCGCTGCTCTCGTTGCGGAAGCCGTCGATGATGCAGCTGGCCGTGTAGTCGAGCAGGGCCTCGCTGTTGCGCTCGACCTGCTCGTAGGCGTTGGCGCGGCGGTTGAGGGCCTTGACGTACTCGTTGTCGAGGCTGATGGCGGCCGTGGTGTCGTCGATGACCCTGTCCCAGTCGGACATGGCGTTGTAGCAGGCGGCGCGGTTCGAGTAGAAGACGGGGTCCTGCTTGCACAGGATGGCCTTGCCGTACAGGTCGATGGCGCGGTTGTAGTCCTTGGACCCGTACGCCTTGTTGCCGGCGGCCTTGAGCTTGGCGGCGTAGTCCTTGCGCTCCTGCGACGTGTTGTTAGCGGTGGGCTGTGGCTGGCCTGCACGGCCATGGCCATGACTGTGAGCCACGGCCATGACTGTGAGCCACGGCCATGCAGGCATGCAGGCATGCAGCGTCTACGCACCTCGTCTGACAGCGCGCCCACTGTGCTCTCGTCGACCTCGGGCAGCTCATCCTCTGCCGGCGCTGCCACCGCCGCCTTCTTTGCTTCTGTCACCTGATCAGCCCCGTCGGTAGTCCGTGTCCCCTCGCCGGGCTGCGCACCTGTCTTGGGCTCGTCCTTGGCCGCCGTCTCCTTGGCCGCGCGCTCCTTCTCGCGCCTCCGCTCGCGCTGCTTCTTGCGCTTGTTCGCTGTGCCGGGCGCCGATGCGTCCGCGGACGAGTCGGAGCTGAGGTAGTAGATGGCGCCACCGGCTCCGACGACGAGCGTGACGCCGGCGATGGTGTAGACGACGCCCTTGTTCTCCGCCGCCCAGGTGGACAGGCGGTCCCATAGCGAGCTTGTGCCTTGTTCGGGGATGCCTACGGGGAAGGGCCCCGGTGTGCTGAGCACGGGAGCCGGTGCGTTTGTGCTGTTGGCCATGGTGCAAAGGGGAATAGGAAGGCGAAGCGAATACAAGGCCGAAACGGACGGCGCTCAATGGCGGTGGTGATGGATGGGACGTCGACGAAGCTGCGCGTTCGAATTTCGCTTTAGCTGAGAGCTTGGACGGGCCGCACTGCGTCATGCATGGCTGTTCCTTGCACACGTCAACACACCACCGCGCTCCACTGCCTGACTGCTTTCACATATTCACATGCTGCAGCCCAGCCTCCAGCCTCCAGCCTCCAGCCTTGTCCCAGTCTGGCCCAACGCGTGTCGACAGCAGCTGCACCGCCTGCACCACCTACAGCACCTGTGGACACCTGCATACTTCCTTCACGTGACATGAACCACTTCTCCAGCGATGCATCCAGCCTGACTCCTTGCACCCATGCTGTGCTTTTCCACCAACTAGAGAGCCTGTCGTGTGAGAATGCCTGCAAAGCGTCCTGCCTTGCCACGTCGTACTCCAGCAAGTCGGCCATCACGGCATCGGCGTCATCGGACTTTAGTGTCGACTTTACAGTACACCACGCCACCACCTTAACAAGCACCTCAGAGCATAGAGCATAGAGCGTCGAGCGTCGAGCGTCGAGCGTCGAGCGTCGAGCATCATCAAGACACTGCATTCGCATATGCTAATCACTTTCACAGCTCTATACTCACAACAGGGCACACGGCCGGCCACCACCAGTCAAGGATACGAACCACCAACCGCGACGCCGACGCCCTTCACCACCCACCATGTCGTCACCGCCAGCATTCCAACTCTTCACCTCACTCCGCTACGACCCCCTCCTCTTGTCTTCTGAAGAGAACTCCAGGCCAGACCTCAACTTCGTCACTCCGTCACCCTTCTACATGCTCGCCTACCACCGCGGCCGCATGGTTGAAGCAGCACAGCACTTCGACTTCGACCTCGTGACCAAAAGACTCGCCGACGGAAAAGGGCTGCATCAAGAGCTATTACGGAGAGTCAAAGAATGGCAGAAGAGCGAGGGCAAAGAAGACGGGCCTTTGAAACTGAGAGTTTTGTTTGACAAGGCCGCGAATATGACCGTCGACTTCCTATCCATCCCCGCCGTCCCTCTATCCACCCTCTATCCAGCTTCATTCAACCCACCAAATCCCACGCCCAAAGACCACCCAGCCAAGAAAAAAGACTTCAACCCCTCGCCCCTAACAGGCGGCGCTCTGAACCTCGGACCAACAGACTCGCTCCCCGCCGGCGACTCCTCCCAACACCCTCAACCCCTCAACCAAAAGAATTCAAACCCTCTCCCCTAACAGGCGGAGCGCTGAACCTCGGACCCACCGACTTCCTGCCAGCAGGCAACAAATCCCCATCATCCACCATCCCCCCACCACCTGAATGGAAACTGCGCCTCGACACAGCCCCCACGCCATCGAGTCCCTACACGCTCCTCAAGACCACGGAGCGTACTTCCTACGACCAGAGCCGGGCGCGTGCACTGCCGGAAAACAAAGAGAGCAGTGTGCACCGCGAAGTCATCCTCTTCAACACCGTGCGCGAAGTCACAGAGGGCACGCTAACGAGTCTGTATTTTTCCGCGGTGGAAGGTGGGTCACGCCGCCTGTGGGCGTGCCGTCTGCGTTCGCGGCCTCTGCCGCCTCTTCCTCTTCCTCTTCCTCTTCCCCTGGCGCTACTGGTGTTGAGGCTGCCGGAAGTGGATACGGACATGGAAACCGCAACGCCGACGAGGGCGAATTGAGATTGCCCTTTGCAGGGCGCTGGGGCCACAGTGTGAGAAGTGCCAAAGTGGGGGCTGGCGGGCAGCGGGGCACGAGTAGACGGTGGGCGCTGGGGAAGGGGTTCTGCATGGAGGAGACGGTGGAGGTGGGTACAGTGGAAGTGGGCGAGGGCGTCTGGGTGAGCAATGGGGTGAGGGGGTTTGGATTTGGGAGGGTGGTAGCGTAGATGCTTAACAGGAAGAAGAGGGAGGGAGGGAGGGAGTTGCATGTGAATGGATAATGGAATTGGGTATTACCATTTCGCCAGAGTGTTCCAGTCGGGTATCTCCTTTCCATGACTAGATACATCTATGAGCTACGCCAAACACCCCAGTCCGCCCCAGCACGGTCCGTCTAACTAGCTTGCCCTACCTCTCCGTCTCTACACACCTTGATTTATTCCCCGCTTAACTGCAAGATAAGCGTGCTCGCCACATCCAAGAACGGAAACGGGCTTGTGCACACCTTCTCCCCCTCGGTGCGCCCGACACCCACCTCTTCAGTCCTCTCGCGGAGCATGCCCTTGCCACCATCCTTCAACTCCTTTGCAAGATCCTCCGGCAGCGGCTCGCCCTCGTCCAGACGCCGCCACACGCCTTGCTCGTCATCCCACCCGTCTTCATGCTGGTGTTTACTGCGTTGACTCGACGAGAAATCCGTCACGGACGGGTTGGCTTTGATTTCGCGCACGAGGTTCGACACCAGCCGCTCGTAGCCCGCGCACTTGAAGTCGACGACGAAGAAGTCACGGTCGATCGAGTAGAGCTGGATCGACATGTAGATCCACACGGCTTCGGCCGGCTGCGGATAGTCGGAGGGATCGTGGGAGCCGTCGGCGTTGGTCATGCTATCGACTGCGTGACTCGACGTGCTGGTCGTTGTGGAGCTGCGTCTGCGGGTCGAGGGATCGTGGTGCAGATCGACGCGTGATGAGTGTGTGGAGGAGGGTGTGCGACGCCAGGGGGAAACAAGCCGTCTTTGCGGAAGCGTGCGTTGATGACCCAAGGATCTTCGGGGACGTGGTAGCCCCAGTCGTTTGTGTGGTTATAGTGGCGCTTTTGGCGGCCACGGGGCTCTTGGTCGGACGAGGCGTTGCGCACTGTGAGGGGTTTGCGGTGAGGCGAGGCTTCGTCGTCGGAGCGGGCGTCGCCTCTTGAAGAGTGTGATGATATTGATGAGCTTTGCGAGTGAGTTCGTGATCGTGATCCGGATTGTCCCTGTGGCCTTTGAGATCCGCTACGAGAGCGAGAGCCGCTTCCCCCTCCGGATTTGCGTGGCTCCGGGATCTCCCAGTCAGCACCCATAGCCTTGAGAGCTTTGAAAATGGCAAGCATCGCTTCAGCAGGTTGGTTGCGCGAGCGGATACCAAACTGCCACTTGGTCGGCCTCGCTTTCTTTGCTGGCAGAGCTGTCATTGGCTCAGGCCTTGGCCGTTGCGGATCTGGGAGTGTCCTGAAATTCGGCTTCAAGCGGCGAGCATTGGCGGCGCGTTGTTCATCGGTCTGTCCAGTAAATGGTGACCCTTCTAGCCCCTGGGACGCCGGTGATGGCCTTGGTTGGCCTTTCATGTACGCAGTGTGGTACTCTGTAAGACTGCTGGGCAGGATGGCAATGGTGCTGACAGGGCTGCGTATATTTGTAAGCTGGCTGCTCGCGTTGGAACCTTGGCGTGCGCGTTCATGATCGGCGGAAGGAGGTGGGATGATCTGAGGACGAGAACCACCAGCCATGACCTGAGGTATCGACTGGCTGAGATAGTCATGGCCGCTAGGAGGCGACGAGGCTAAGAATGGATGCAGGTTTTGCTCGTTCGTTAGGAGTGCTACAACAAAATGTAAGCATGCTACATCGTAAGGCTGTCACAGACTTGAACAATCCTGTACAAGGCCCGCGGCCTGCAAACGCACAACCGGGGTACATATGCACCGCGCAAAGTGATTTGAGCTGGGGAGATCCACTTACGATTCGCCTTCATGATCTGGTTCTCGCGAACAATCAAGTAGGCATCCTTGATGGCACTGGGCTCGTCGCGCGCCAGCGCCTCCTGGACGTCATGTTTCGCATAACCCATTGTCTTGCCAAGCTTCGAGACAACCGTTTCGTGCAGCTTTTGCACAATCGGCGCAGGCTGCGACGGCGCAACACTCTTGGGGTCTATGGCCTTGTTTGGATCGATGCCTGTATCGAAGAACTCCTGGATGGGTGGCTCAAGGTATGCAGGCAAGTCTTTTGTGAACCATGGATCCATGCGGATCTCCCCAATCGTGATGCGGTGCACGGGATTGACCATGAGCATCTTCTTGATCAGCGAGACGGCGCCGGGCGAAAGGTAATTCGGTATACTGTAGTTGCCTGCGGCGATTTTCTTGAACAGCGTAGGAATGTACTCGTCGTCGAAGGGCAGTCGTCCCACGAGCAGAACATAGAGAATGACACCGCAGCTCCAAACGTCGACTTCCGGGCCAGCGTAGAGCTTCCCGGAGATGACTTCTGGAGCAGCGTAATTGGGACTTCCACAGCTTGTCTTCAGGAAGTTTCCGTCCGTCATGATGTTGCTGAGCCCAAAGTCAGCGATTTTGACGTTGTACTGGTCATCCAGGAGCAGGTTTTCGGGTTTCAGGTCTCGATGTACGATCTTGTGTCGGTGGCAGTACTCGACGGCGCACACAATCTGCTGGAAAAACTTGCGTGCTTTGTCCTCCTGCAGCCTTCCGTTGTTGACAATGTAGTCGAAAAGCTCTCCGCCGGCGTACTCGAGGACCATGATGATTTCGGTGGGGGTGGTGATGACGGTGTAGCTGTGGTAGGGTTAGGATACGATTGCTACCGGGTCGGGGGCATGGCGTGGACGTACAGCTTGATGATGTGAGGGTGGCGCAGGAGCTGCAGATACTGGATCTCACGCTCTATCCTGCCGGCCATGTCGCGTGTGACGAGTCGCTTGCGGTTGATGATCTTCAGGGCGACCTTCTGGCCGCTGACCTGGTGCGTGGCCAGCTTCACCTTGCCGAAGGAGCCCTCGCCCAGCGTTTTCACAATCGTGTACTGGCCCAGTCGCTGGCTCGCCTTGGAGTCTCGGGCCTTGTTGGGCTCGACCGAGGGCGCAGGCAGGACGGGATCGGGGGTCTGGAAGTCGACCGTCTTGGTGGTGCTCGCGCCTCCCCGGCGCGGTGTGGACATGCTCAGAGAGAGCTCCTCCAGGTCCTCGTTTTCGATTGCGGGGACATGATGGGCGGACAGGCGGACGGCAGCGGTGATGGAAGGGTGGCTGCGCCGGCGGCGTCCACGAGGCCAAGGCGTGCCTCGAGCTAGCAGCGCAGCGAGCGGGCGGGTGCCGTGGGCTATGGACAGCTGGTCATGGTTAGCAAGCGTGCCGAAACATGGGACCTGGCCGGGCTTGCGCAGGGCCGAGCCGACAAGACGGCGCCGGCTCTGCGTCCCTTGCATGGGAAGCGGGCAGCCCTTGTTGCATCATGGGTGCAGCGAGCAAACTGACCGTGTGTGCTACGTCAGGGCCGTCGTCGAGAGCAGGACGTGCAGCCGTGGTTCTCGAGCCTCCAGAGGTGGGTGCGCGGTGGTGTAGGGTGGGAGCGCGCTTGGACGTGTGTTGTGTGCCCCGCTCAAGGCTGCGCTGCAAAGGCGACCATCGAACGGCAGAGGGTGCTGGAAGAAGGCTGTCTTGTCCAACACGGGCTATGCTATGCTGCTATGCTACGCGCTGCTATGCTATGCCATGCGTGTGATGCAGACGCTGCTGCTGCCGGGCTTTCCCGCTGATCGGTGTGCGCCGCGGCGGCGATTTGGCTGGGCTGCTGCAGTGGGGCGCTGCCGTCATGCAATGTGTGGCTGGTAGGGAGCCTAGGGACCAGACTGCGGCGGCACCCGTGTCGTGGTGAAGGCCAGCCGCCGTGAGGGGCAGCGACTGAGGTCAAGGTAGGGAAGCTCGCTGCTCGTGGATTCCGCCAACGTGCAGACCTCACCATGTGCCCAACGGCGGGGATGCAAGCGAGAGGAGGGGGCATCGTGCCATCGTGAGAGCGCTGCGACGAGGCACTTGAACGGCCAGACCACTGTGCTACCTATGCTGAACACAGGACCTACACGAACACGACAGTGCCAGCACCTGCACAGCATGAGCACTCACATCGGCAGCCCTTGCCTCTCCCAATCTTGACTCCCAACCCTGGTCCGAGTTACCGAGCAGTTCGTATGGCGTCACCCCCGGGCCAGCACGCCCCCAGGCCGGCACGCGTCGCCAGATGGCCCCCTCGTGACCCTCCTCATGGTATGCTTTGTACATGGCAACTCTGACTTCCCCATTGCCTCGCGATGGGTGCCCTCGCTCCCACTCCGCCTCCCGGGACTTGTCTCCGCCCGCTACAGGGCAAATCTATCTGAAGCAGAACATTCGTCCCAAACCTCGCTGCTGCACTTCGCGCCTTGCAGCACCGTCCAGGTAGACAACCGCGCCCTCGCTCGTCGAGCTTGCACTGCTGATCTGCTTGGCCTTGTTGCTGTTGCCAAACACCTTCAACAGCACAACCATGACTGCCGCTGACAGAATACTCACACACAGAATCCCAACCATGACCAAGTTGCTCTTGCGATACTTGTTCACACCCACAGAGTCGGCAGCCCATCCCGTATACAGCGCGTACGTGGTCAGGATACTGCCCAGGTTGCCCAATCCAGACACCAGTGCGCTAGCGGCTGCAACGCCCACCTCGCCGTGGCGCGACTGGAAGATCTCGTTGGTCATGGCCATGCAGATGGGCACTGTCGGGCCCAGTCCAAAGCCCACCATCAGAAGACCTCCGTAGCGAGCCCATGAGTTTACCCCTCCGGCGAACGTAGTGACGAGCAGACCCGTGATCTGAATCAAGACGGCTGCGCTGAAGAACAGGGCACGATGGTGGTGGAAACGGTCTGAAAGTGGCGTAACAATCAAAATGGCCATCAAGTCCATCTGCACGCGTCAGCTTATGCTGTTTTGTTGGTTCGGAGCCACTTACAATCCAGATCGGCGCAGTGAGTAGACTGAGGTCGATGCCACTGAGGCCGGGGTTGATGCCTCGAATGATGACAGAGGCGTAGTTCTGCGTGCCAATGCCAACACCTACTACACCAAAGTACATCATGACCAGCGGCCACAGCCTCCAATCAATGAGTACATGCCAGACATCCTTCATATCCCACATGCGACGATGGTAGACTCTCGTCAAATCTTCGTAGTGGACCCTGGCATCTTCGCCGGTCAATGCAGGTTTACTCTCAGGAAGAAATCGTTCTAGACCAGTTCGAACTCGAGTCTCGCCAGGAGGAAGTGGTCGATCGGGCAACCACCAAAGCAGTGAGATGCCGACCAAGAATCCGACGACGCCGTAAAGCAGGAACATCCACTGAAAGCCAACCAGCCCACCCAGTCCATCCATCTTCTGGAAACCGGCCGAGACTAGACCAACGACGGCAGCAGAGACTTGAGACGCAGTGAAGTAACGTCCAATACGCTTGCCCGTCCTCGATGGAGGGTAGAAGAGAGTCAGGTAATATGACATACCAGGCCACATTCCTGCGATGACGATACCAAGGAGTAGACGAAGAAGACTGCCCTTTGGTCAGTTTAGGCCCTTTCCTTCGAAGTTCAACACGTACTAGAAGCTCCACGCAGCTTTTACCGCAGTGAAGCACATGCCAATGATGGCGACAGAGATTACGATCCTACTCATCCATGCATGCGGGCTGACCCTCGACATGATCAGGTTCGAGGGTAGGTCGAAAACAACGTAGCAGACATAGAACAGCGCCAGACCAGTAGAGACTTGCTTAGGTGTTAAGCTTAGCTGCGAAGCAAGATCGTGGCCTTCTTTGATATTCATGGTCTGTGCTAGTCCAATGTTCGATCGAATGGCCGAGCACATGAAGTAGAGGACCCAAAAGGCAGGAAGAATCCGACGATCGAGTTTGCTTTGCATCGTCAGTATGAGTACCTTGAGGAGGCTGAGAGGCTTGAACGTACGCGTATACCTTCTCTATCCTCTCAATGTCGACTGCATTATGTCCGACCTCGACATCTTCAAGTAAGTCTCCATGCTTCGGCGCGCTGGTCTCCTCGACCTGCTTGTCAAGTGCCGCATTGTCATCGATTGCTGACACCATCGTGAACCCTCACGATCAATCGTCGGCAAGGAAGAACGATGCTGAGGAGCTCAAGACGAAAAGATCAGATTAAACTTGCCGAGAGACGTGAGCAGCAGCAGTTGCACCAGCTACTAAACCGAGAGCGGCCGATGTTCTGGTACATTTGTTTGATTCGTCAGGATACTGCCGGCAAGCTTTTTTCTCGTCAACGGAGTACGCTAAGAGCAGTTGGGAATTCATCGCGTTCGAGGCTGGAAGACGGGACAACATTTAGAGTCACGCTGCTCGCAAAGTTCGTCGCGCCCTTTTCCGAGCGCCTCGGAGAGAGGGCCTGCAGAAAGACCCTGGGCAATTGGAAATAAGCTAGTCTGTATGAGGATGGAGATCTGCAGTAGCGGATGGAGCTTGGGCGCACTGGAAATGTTCAATCGTGCCGTCATCGCCGGTCAAGCTTCAGACAGTTGAAGACCGCACTGCAATCGAGTCTTGACCACAACGTCAGCGTTTCAATCTTTCAGCAATATTTTAAAAAAGAAAGCCCACCACAATGCTCAGGTTTACATTCGCGCGATCTGTGCGGTCAGTCTGTACCCCAACACTGTACCTGAGAGGAGCACGAAATATATCAACATTACCAGAGAATCCACACATCGTACGTCTCTATAATCTGCATGTGCACCATACCCCCATCCTAAATACAGTCACAGTTCGTCCACAAAGACCCCTGAACCCCACAAAATCCTTGCTCTCGCTCCTCCCCACCACACCTCCGACACCTCAACTCGCCATAGGAACTACAAGCTCGCTCCCCGCGACCCCCAAAACTTTACTTCGAACCCGCAATTCGTCCCACTCCTCTCCTCCATCCTGGCCGAACATGCCGCCTCGGACCCTATGGTGCAGGGCCAAGCCGCCGCTTTTGCTAGCCCCGGGGCTTCCACCTGTCGCGCCCGAACGACGGCGCGGGCGGCGCGAGCCATCAAGGCGGTGCAGGAGGAGGCAATATGGGCGGCTGGATCCACGTCAGTGATATGCGGAACCCTCCAGACTTTGGGCGGATAGCATGGCCCGAGGATATCCTTGGGAGCCTGGAGGTTGACGGGAGCGGGAAGATTATCGAGGGGAGTTGGCAGGACAGTGGAAGCTATAGGGTTGTTACGAGGGAGGGAATCTTGGGGTTAACGGACTTCATGAGGGGAAAAGTGGTAATGAGGCTGCAGGAATTGGAGCAGCAGATCAAGAACAACTCCAACTAGAGGACTGGTGGCGCTGTTCATCGAGCGTGTGTCGGTGCATGCTGGACCATGTATGTATATGTACAATATCTATCGTAACGCTTCAACGATCTATATGGGTATCAAAAGCTCACTACCGCCACCTCCACCAGCTTAACCTTCACCAAGATCCTTCTTCTTTGCGTAGTACATTAGCTCAACTCACCCTTTTCCAACCTCTCTAGAAAAACCTTGGAGAACTTGACTGCCTGTTCATACGCCGTCGTAAACCCATCATTCGCCCCATAATACGGGTCCGCGACCTCTTCACCCCTACCATTCCTCCTCTTCACCCCCAAACTCGCCAAAAAGCATAACCTGGCCAAGACCCTCATCGTCACCAGCTTTCTTAGCAGCGCGCTTCCGCAGCTCGACCAGGTCCGCGAGATTCTCATCGTCCATGGCGAGGATGTAGTCAAAGTGGTGGAAGTCAGTAGACGGGTTAAATTTGCGCGCCGCATGGCGGTATGAGGTGATGCCGTTCTGGCGCAGTGTCGCCATGGTGCGTCTGTCAGGCGAGTCGCCGACGTGGTAGGCACCTGTTCCGCACGAGTCGATGGTCGAGACCAGGCGCTGCGTGCTGCTGGGGAGGCAGAGACGAGCGATTGGAATACGCCTTCTGCCATGGTGGAGCGGCCTGCGTGCTGTTAGTGTGCTGTGTGCATGGGATTGCGTACGGGGAGGGGTGGACGCACATATGTTTCCTAGGCAGACGAAGAGAACGGATACGGGTTTGGGGGATGTGATATCACTCATCTTGAGGGTTGTGTGGGTGGTTGTAGTCGGTGAGGGGCGAGGTGTTGAGATGAATCAAGGTGGTTGGAGTGAATGCGTGGTGAACGGGAACATTTTGGTGTGCCAAGAACAGATGACGGATGATCGACAGGTACGAGGTACAGCGGATTTGGTTGAAGACGGTTTCAGATGGATAGTTGGGTTGTATATAATGCTCAATATTGTCTCTGTATAAGCTGTCATGCTCAATATGGCACGCTCCGAACAATTCCCAGAATGTCGAGCTACTATTCAGCCCACGCGGTCAGCCTCTCGTAACCCCACAAGGCTGTGAACTGCAGCAGTGCCGTGCTGAGGGGCAATGCGCAATGCCAATCTGTTTGTGTCCACTACTCGCTTGGGAGGCCTCAAATTGGTCAGCGCGTAATACCGCAGCCGCAGCTGCAGCCTGCCAGCGTCGACTCAACCGCATCGAGGGAGTCTTGCAAAGCTGCACAGAGAGCGAGAAGGTCCAAGGTGGCAGATAGCAATAACTAGACAGTTAAAAGTCCGGCGCTACCACTACGGCTATGTATCAGCAAACACAAAGGACTCGGACAAATAACAGCCATTGCCGATGATCTCATGCCGTGCCTGAAACGGAAAAAAAGGCTTCGTCAGAAGACGCGGCTGTGTGGTAGCGCCACATGCGGTGGTTTCAGGGATGCATTGCTGCTTTGCCGGGCTGCCCTAAGGAACAGATGCTGAGCCCCAGCTGTGTCAGGCTGAGGGCTGCTTCTGACCGCTCAGCGCATTTGAAAAGTGAAGGTTCCCCAGCTGCGGAGACCAACTGGTTTGCTGTGCGTAACTCGTACTCTGTCGTGGACCCGCATCATCGTCATATCGTCCTGCGCAACGAACGGTTGCTAGGCAAGAAGCAGTAAACAGGACGCCGTGCACCCTACCATCCCCGCCAAACGCATCAGGTTTCACGTTGCGGTCGTCGCCTTGGAGCGATCAACAAAGTCACGTTTTGACCTTCTGAACCGTCCCTTTTGACGCGTGTTTGGGCAGTGGAGTCTATCCGCAGCTGATTGAAGGCGCAGCAACCAAGCAGCCGGCACCATGTCTGGTTACAACCGATTAGGTGAGTAAAGTGACACCTCCGCCTCTTGCAGTCTGAGCCAGTGCGCATTACAACGGTGTCGCACGCATAGCCGGCTGCTGTGCCCAGAAGCACTTTCCCCTCCCTGTCGCTTCCTCGCAGATACCAAGGCATCTTACATAGTGCGGCCCGCGTCCGTCTGCATTCCTCGTCGCCTGCGCATCCATTCGTTGCCTACCTATCGCTATCACCGTCGCTCATACATGCCACATTGCGCGCGCCTGAGGCAGTCCACTAATCGAGCCCTGCAACAGACGAGGACCGCTACGAGATGGATCCACGACGCCCCGGTCCTGGGCGCACACCCTCTCCAGGACACCCACTGGCGGGCTACCAGCTCGAGGACAACTATGGCTCGCACGCCGGCCCGCTCGAGATTCCCATGGGGCCAAACATGACACACCCCGCAGCCTCAGGAGACAGACTTCCTCTGCAACCGAGCGTAGGTGTCTGGCATGCTCACTCTGGCCCGAGTTTCGGTCTGACAAGCAACAGTACTCCGTAGAGAACATACCGTATGCAGGAGGGCATTATCACGACGAATACGACCCACGACCGCAACAACACGACAGCGACTACTCGCTCGACCCGCAAGCGCACCACGATGCGTACTACAACCAGCCCTACGATCCCACACCGCACGACGAGAGCCCACCTCAAGGCTACGGCACCCAGCCAGACCACTACTGGCAGGACGAGCAAGACGGCAGGCCCATGTTGGCGGGCGCCAACTCGTACGGCCCAGACCCACACGACTTAGATGACCACGATCTCGAGAATCCTTTTCACGACGAGCCTATCCAGCACACGGCAAGTTCAGCACCCATCAAGCGATGGAAGACGGTCAAGGAAGTCCAGTTGTTCAAGGGCAACTTGGTACTCGATTGCCCGATCCCTCCGCGACTTCTCAACCAGGTTCCCCATGCACAGCCCCCGAGCGTGACGAATTCACACATATGCGCTACTCGGCCGCCACTTGCGATCCTGCCGACTTCGACGCAGAGCGCTTTACCCTGCGCCAGAAGCTGTTCGCAAAGCCTAGACATACGGAGCTGTTCATTGTTGTGACCATGTACAATGAAGAGGACGAGCTCTTTGCGCGAACAATGATGGGTGTAATCAAAAACATCGAGTACATGAACTCGCGAACCAACAGCAAGACGTGGGGCAAGGACGCGTGGAAGAAGATTGTAGTGTGCGTCGTCAGCGATGGACGTGCGAAGATCAACCCGCGAACGAGAGCTGTGCTAGCAGGTCTTGGTGTGTACCAGGACGGCATTGCCAAGCAGCAAGTCAACGGCAAGGACGTGACTGCGCATATTTACGAGGTACGTCACGCAAAGTGGCTGTGCTCGGGAAAATGACTAACGAGATCTACTAGTACACTACACAAATGACTCTGGACATCAAGAAGGGCGTAGTCGGCGTCAAGAAGGGCAACACTCCTGTACAGATGCTTTTCTGTCTCAAGGAAAAGAACCAGAAGAAGATCAACTCGCATAGATGGTTCTTCCAGGCGTTTGGTACCGTCCTGGATCCCAACATCTGTGTTCTTATCGATGCTGGAACGAAGCCCGGAAAGGACTCGATCTACCATCTATGGAAAGCTTTCGACCTTGAGCCCATGTGCGCAGGCGCTTGTGGTGAGATCAAGGCTATGTTCCGCGGCAAGAAGCTCCTGAACCCACTTGTGGCGACGCAGAACTTCGAATACAAGATGAGTAACATCTTGGATAAGCCGCTGGAATCAGCTTTCGGTTTCATCACTGTGCTTCCTGGTGCTTTCTCTGCCTATCGCTATGTCGCTCTTCAGAACGACAAGACTGGACAAGGACCACTGGAGAAGTACTTCGCTGGTGAGAAGATGCACGGTGCAAACGCCGGTATATTCACAGCCAACATGTACCTCGCCGAGGACCGTATTCTCTGCTTCGAGTTGGTCTCCAAGAGGAACTGCCACTGGATCCTGCAGTACGTCAAGTCTGCCAACGGTGAGACTGATGTACCCACGACAATGGCAGAGTTCATTGGTCAGCGTCGTCGTTGGCTGAACGGTTCCTTCTTCGCTGCTGTCTACGCTCTGGCCCACTCTTTCGACATCTTCCGCAGTGACCACTCGGCCATCCGGAAGATGATGTTCCTCGTCGAATTCGTCTACCAAACCATCAGTATGATCTTCGCCTGGTTTGCCCTCGGTAACTTCTTCCTGGTCTTCCGCATCCTCACCGCTTCCCTGGCCACTGAAATTGGTACGGCCGGTAAAGTCTTGTTCGTTGTTTTCGAGTGGCTTTACATTGGCGTGCTGATAACCTGTTTCATCTTATCGCTCGGTAATCGACCGCAAGGTTCAAATAAGTGGTACATGTCCATGGTATACTTCTGGTGTATCATCATGACATACCTCATGTTTGCATCCATCTACATCACCGTTCGGTCGATCCAGGAACAGGTCAAGAAGAACAACGGTTTCAACTTCGCAGACATTTTCAAGGACCAGATCTTCTTCACGCTGATTGTATCACTGGCCTCGACGTATCTCATGTGGTTCGTCGTTTCGATCCTCTTCTTGGACCCATGGCATATGTTCACCTCGTTCATTCAGTACCTGCTGTTGACACCGACGTATATCAACATTCTCAACGTCTACGCTTTCTGTAACACGCACGACATCACTTGGGGAACAAAGGGAGACGATAAACCCGAGAAGCTGCCATCCGTCACCACCAAGGCTGATGGAAAAGCAGATATACAGGCTCCGACTGACGATGCTGATCTGAATACGATGTACGAGAACGAACTGCGCGTCTTCAGCACAAAATGGAAAGAAGAGAAGAAGGTCCAATCGGCAACGGATAAGCAAGAAGACTATTACAAGGGCTTCCGATCTGGTGTCGTTTTGTTTTGGATGTTCTGTAACTTGGTCCTGACCGCCCTTGTGCTGCAATCTGGCGGCTTAGAAATAACAGTCCAGGATCCAGACGAGCAAGCTGCCAAGCAAAACAAAGTCGCCGGCATCTACCTGGGAGTTGTCTTGTGGAGTGTCGCTGGTCTGGCGGCGTTCCGTTTCATTGGAGCCATATGGTTCCTGGTAGTACGCATGGTAAGTCAACTTCCGATACTAGCATCTACGACCATGAGACTAACATCACCAACAGTTCCGAGGTGTATGAGCCATGTAATCTGTACCGACGTCCTGGTTGTTTGGCGCAGAGTTGGGTATGTATAGTATGATGGCTTCAGCCTACCGCATACAGTGTGTGGAGGGTATGATCTGATGCTATGATGGCGTTTTGCTTATTGCATATGAGCTTCATGACTTGTTACCAGTATTATACCTTGATAGTACGTCGTCTGACCCAGTAGTACAAGTTCTTGCTTGTTCCTTCTTCAGTTTTCATTCCCAAAGTTTGCTGTTGTCGTCCGGTCAAACATCATGCCACAATTTGCACTAACCGTCTTTTCTACTTCGATGTCCATTGCCTCGTTGTGTGTGTAGTCTCAAAATCGTTGTCATCACATCCACCTTGCAGGCTTTCCATCTCTCCCACTCAGCCTGCTTTACAGTGTGACATCAGCCGCTCTTAGTCACAACTTTCTCACTCTCACCACCACGACTGCCTCACCTCCGCCCCGCACAGACCCCTAGTCACGTCGTACACGAACAACACTCTCGCCAAGCCGCTCTCACCATAACGCAGTCCCGATCTTGCACTCGATCGGCGCAACCGTGCTCTTGCAACCACACCTCATATCCACCGCAAGTGATACGCAGAGAACCCTCGTCACTCGACGGCGCTGAGCTTTGCTTGCAACTGTAAGTCCTTCCCGATCTGAGCTTGAGCTTGAGCTTTCTGCCAGCTTAAATATGGCAAGGATGAATGCTAACGCATGGCTGACTTTGCTCGCTTCTTAGGCGTGCTTCGCAAACATACAATACACACTTTCTCTTCTTGCACTCTGCTCTCGCAACGCAGCTATGAGCTGGGATACTGGAGCTGGTGGTAGATTTCCTGCTTTCTTGCCATACATGAATTGCTGACTCCCGCCAGGTGGTGACTCTTGGGGTGGCAGCGGTAACGGCAGCAATGATGCTGGCGCTGGCGCTGACGGTGGTGACGGCAGTGATACCTGTCGCATGTAAGTGGGCTCTTCTGCTTTTGGGCTGTCGTCCAACGACGTAGCTTGGCAGTTGCGCCAGACCCGCTTCACTATGCTAACTATGTAAAGCTGCAATCAGACTGGTCACTTCGCACGCGAGTGCCCTGACAAGCCTGCTGGAGGTGGTCTCACCGGAGAGTGCTACAACTGTGGCGAAGTTGGTCACAACAAGGCTGACTGCACCAACCCCCGTGTCGAACGCGAGTTCACTGGCACCTGCAATGCCTGCGGCGTCGAAGGCCATGCTGCTCGCAGCTGCCCTACCAACCCCATGAAGTGCAAGCTCTGCAACAAGGAGGGCCACAAGGCTCTTGAATGCAAAGAGCGCCGCCTAGTCGACTGGACCGGTGTCCCTGAGCTCGAGGCCGAGGAAGCTTGGGCAAGGCTCATTGACGCTGCCAAAGAGAAGGATCTCGATAGCTTCCGCACCTGCCTCAAATCCTATGCTCATGCGGTCATGGAGAACTTTAGCCTGCCTGACGTCGAGGCCGCTCTTCGCGAGGACGGAATTCCGGTCTACCTCATTGCAAAGCAGCAGGAGGTTCCTGTCAACATGACTGTTGTCGACATGATTGGCAACCCTGAGCGTGAATTTGTTCTGACAATCCAACTGTCGGACAAGCCACGCCGCAAGATGTTCGCCCAAGGCTGGCCCGAGAACGCACAACAAAACCTCGAGCGCCTGGCTTCGGCCGGCTTCGTGCAAGACCGCGGTGTCCCGCTCTGCAGCAACTGCGGCGAGCTTGGTCACATCAGGAAGGTATCGATATCGTCCTCCTGTAGGGAACAAGTACAATGTTGACTGAGAATATAGCACTGCAAGCAAGAGCAGCCGGAACAAGTGTCTATGACACCCGCAGTTCAATGCGTCTACTGCCAGGAAGAAGGACATCGCGCCCGCGACTGCCCTATGGAGAGAATCAATCCCCATGCTTGCAAGAACTGTAAGCAGGAGGGTCACAACTCGAAGGAGTGCCCTGAACCTCGCTCTGCCGAAGGCGTGGAGTGTCGCAAGTGCAGCGAGACTGGACACTTCTCGAAAGACGTAAGTGCTCCGGAAAGCGTCTTTTGGTTTACTGATAGCTCTCTAGTGCCCCAATGTCGAAGCTCGTCCTCCTAGAACGTGCCGCAACTGTGGCTCTGAGGACCACATTGCCAAGGAGTGCGATCAGCCACGCAACCCTGACACCGTTACCTGCCGAAACTGCGAGAAGCTGGGCCACTTCTCTCGTGATTGCACTATACCCAAGGACTGGTCCAAGGTCCAGTGCCAAAACTGCCAGGAATTCGGTCATACAGTCAAAGTTGGTGAAATCTTCCTTTTACTGCAATTCAGCTTGCTAACCCTTGACAGCGCTGCAAGGCCACTCCCGCTGAGGGTAACGCCGTTGGTGGGGGCGGTCCCGTCGAAGCTAATGTTAATTGGGGTGCTGGAACCGATACTGCCGCTGCTGGTGAAGGTGAGACTTCTTGGGGCGGCGACTCTGGTGGTGGCGGCTGGTAGGGAGGGTGTTCTGCTTTACGGACAGCTTCATTGAAGACAGCTACGCTTCGGACTGCTAAGCGCGACGGTAGCAACGATTAACAGGATAATAGCGAGGACAAAGGAAGCGTGGTATGGCTGGTATTCCTTGCAAGGAACTCACACTGATAGTCTTTTGACTCTAGCAGCCTCCAGATTTGGACAGGCTGGTAGTGCTGGTGCATAACGAAAAGTTTGCTTCATGCCACTTCCTCCTTATCTTCACATTTGAATGCGACCGTAAGTCTCCTTCATCTAGACATCACAGGAACTTCTAAGGGTGTGTGCCACACCTCTCGCATGCTTCATGCGTGCAATCTTTCGAGTCAAGAGAATACACGGTGCTATATTGACTTACCAGGCCTGCTTCCAGGGGCATTTATTGAGGATGCGTTACTTTCCTTCTATGTAGGAGCAAGGAAATAGTTCCAGCCGTTCCGCCATTTTTTTCAAATGAGGTTGAAAAGTCGTCGGGTAGCAGTATAGGTACTGAACTCGCTCCGTGCTAGGTCCAGGTCCGCATCCTTTTGCGTTCTCACACCAGCACTCAAGATGGGCAAAAATGAGCCACATTACCAAAGAGTGGCCTGAAACAGCTCTACAGCTACCACCCCCACATTTATGCAGGTGCCTGCGTCGGAACTCAGCGCCTGTGGTCAGTACTGATGCGATGTTCACTTTCCTCACTTTAGAGAATATTGAAACCTTATAGAACATGTCGTCATACTTCATGAGTTGCAGGTAGCTGACCAATGGCACCCCAGCTGTGCACGATGGTCTCTCCACATGGATAGGACGAGAGATCCTACGGACCAAGACTAACCCCGCAGTGTGGTTACTGGGCGCCACGACGCACGGATCTGGCTCCGTCGCGCCAGAAAGGGCCGTCCAAGGGTCCCGGAGTATTGTGGCTGTGTTCTTTGGTAACGGTCTGCTTTTATGTTGATATATGTTTCCTTAAAAGGAAGTGGCCGTCGCTGCCAGCTCGATTAGGCAGCTTTTCCTGTTCCCCAAGACTTCGGTGCTTGGGAGGCATTGAATGTTCGTGCCGACAAAGCCAATGCGAATCTAACGGAGAGAGTAGAGCTAGAAAATGAAAGGTTAATGAGGGTACCCGAAAGAGATGGGGTTGACTTGGAACGAGGGCAAGTTTTCTCTCGCAATCCCCAGAAGCTTTCAAATAAGTGTGGGTTAAATCAAGCTTGGAAAGTACAAACGCTTTTCGTAATTCCAAAACGGATGCTTGGGCCGTACGAAACAAGAGCGAGGAATAGCTTGGTACCCGAGATGGCCCCGATTCTGCTCTGGTCTCATTTCCATAACCCGGCATGTTGTTACGAAATCAAGAAATGCTGAGCACGCTATCCGAGTTTCCGACATTGCTATTCACACTTGTACAGCTCTCAAGAAGCTTGGTAGCCAAGTTATTGCTAGCCAGAATTGTCACAGCTGGATCGGGAGCATAGTATATAACAAAGGTCCAATCCCTGGTCGCAAGACAAGATCAACTGGCAGAGGGTTTGAACTCCTCTACAACCCAACTGCAGAAGACAGAAGCGCATCATGACAAACAGCAGTAGCGACGACAAGTACAAGCCCGGCACAGTCGGCCAGGAAAACTACGATGCTGATGCCGAAGCGTACAATCACATCGACGAGAAGAAGCTGGTCCGCAGAATTGACTGGAGGCTGTTGCCCATTCTTGGCGCTTTGTACTCCATCTCCCTCGTAAGGAATACCGCCAAAGCTTTCCGATGGCCCCTCACATGGTAACAGATCGATCGTACCAATATTGCCAATGCGCGAGTCGCAGGCATGGGCGCCGACCTTGCTCTCGAAGTCGGAGACAGATACACCATCGCCCTTGTCATGTTCTTCCCGACGTACTTTCTCTTTGAACTGCCGTCCAACATTGTCCTTCGTAAAGTTGGAAGCGCAAATTGGCTCGCCTTCATTGCCTTGGCTTGGGGCGCCGTCATGATCGGTCAGGGTTTCGTTACCAGCTGGCAGACTCTCACTGTTTGTCGTGCGTTGCTCGGTTTCTTCGAAGCGGGCTTCTTCCCCGGATGTGTCTTTTTGATTACGTGCTGGTACAAGAGAAGAGAGATGCAGAAACAGCGAGTGCTGTTGGCTTTGGATATTGGGAATTACCGCTGACTAAATACAGTTTGGGTGCTTTCTATCTGGTGGGCGTCGGTATCGGTGGTCTCGCCAACATCCTAGCTTATGGTATCATGCAGATGGAGGGCGTTGGGGGCATTCGAGGCTGGCAGTGGATATTCGTCCTTGAGGGGATCCTCACCTGCGTAGTCGCAATTGGTGCATGGTTCATCATCCTCGATTTCCCGGACAAGGCAGCTCGACAGGGTTTTCTTAACGAGACTGAGGCCAACTTTGTGCTGCGCAGAATCGAAGAGGACCGTGGAGACTCCGAGGCTGATCCCCTGACCTGGGCCAAATTCTGCAAACACCTTGGTGACCTAAAGCTCTGGGCGTTCTGCACACTTTTCATGTCAACGACTATACCTGTTTACGCTTTCGCTTACTTCACGCCAGTCATTCTGGTTGGAATGGGTATGTTCTTCCTCCCCTACTCTCACTGCGTACTAACACCACCATAGGTTACAGCGCTGGCGTCGCCAATGCCCTATCCGCGCCCCCTGCCATCGTGGCGATGATCGCTGCCTTTGGCTTTGCCTGGATCGGTGACAAATACCAAGTCCGCGCACCTATCATTGCCATTCAAGCCATCATATGCCTGATGGGACTCTTACTCGTTGCCTACGTGCCGAACAACGACGTCCGCTACTTTGGCATATTCCTCGGCATCATGGGCGGCCAGGGCAACATACCTGCTATTCTCACCTATCAGGCTAACAACATCCGCATGCAGAGCAAGCGCTCGACTGCCAGTGCTCTGCAAATTGGCTTCGGTGCCATTGGAGGCATCGTCGCGTCCACGGTCTTCCGTCAGCAGGACGCGCCTGGCTACGTGACTGGACTCTGGGTTTCTGCTGGACTGCAGTTTTAAATTCTTATCGTTCTTGCTGTTACCAGTTGGTACTTCTACAAGACTAACAAGAAGGCTAATCGGCAGGTGGCGAGTGGTGAGACGGTGGATCCTATTGAGGGGCATACTGGGTTTAGGTATAACATCTAAATGGAAGAGGGGAGGTAGTATGCAACCTAGACGGTGTCAGATATATCCGAATGTCAATAAAAGATTTCGAACAACACAGCGTTGATCGAGTAGAGAAAGTGTGTGATTGAGGCGGCTGCGGCTGCGACGTTCAGAGAGCTGTGGGGTTGAAAGCGGGTGGTGTAGGCTTGCCCACGACCTCATCCATGCCAAGGTAGAAGACCAAGGTAGCAGTTCATATTAGCAATGGGCTCGAAATCCTTCGTCCTGGAATCATAGTTCTGTAGACCAGAGAGCTTGACGAAACCCTCGCCGAGGGCAGTGTTGATGTTAGTAATGGTGGATATGGTAATTGTCGAAAGAGCGGTGCGCCATAAGGTAGGTAACTTCGGTCAGTCAGTGTGTGCGCCTTTTGTAAGGCAGAAAAGAGAGTAAATGAATGCGTGTTCGCGCAGTTGTTAGCGTACGCGTGTTTATGTCAGCTAAGTCGCGCGAGGGTGCGCTTATGGGCTTGTAAACTGTTAAACGAGTAGAGGAAGTATTTGAGTTATGATGAATATCCAAGTAAGGGAATTTTCTGTATTTACGGCGAGCGGGCACGCACAGGCGTGGCAGTGAACAAGTGAAAGAAAGCGATTACATGACAGGAATCCAA
Source organism: Ascochyta koolunga (assembly GCA_026119515.1). Taxonomy (NCBI): domain Eukaryota; kingdom Fungi; phylum Ascomycota; class Dothideomycetes; order Pleosporales; family Didymellaceae; genus Ascochyta; species Ascochyta koolunga. The sequence goes on from JANLCG010000004.1 coordinate 3,791,329, forward strand.
ACAACAAACAGGGTTTGCAGGGTGCGCTGTTCCTGTAGACTTGAAGCGAGAGAGATTTTGGCTACATGTATCAGCTGAATACTTCCAGGGCCAGAAAAGGTCCTTGATTCTGCTGTTCCTGGGGTGGTGCGAAGCCTGCGCAACGAAAAGCCAAGTTTGTCATGACCTCATCAGCGTCACCCTTCCTCCCGCATTCGCCTCGTCGACCTCTTAACTAACCCCAACCCGCATATAGAACTGAACCTGAGACGGTGTTTCCATGGAATTTCATCACCAAACCCACCTCAGAGCTTCCAGTGAGCGCATTACCCGTCGGCCGTGTTGCCGGACTTCGGCTCTCCACCACGTGGGCCGAACACCTACATATCGGTGTCCATTGCCCCATCATGCCCAAGTCGTACAGCAGCATGCTATCATCAATTGCACATTCTTGTACGCAAATTTGGGGGTGGTGACACGGTGGAGCTTCGGGAGTCTTGTAATAGGGCTGACATGCATATGCATGGCCAGCGCGGAGTTCTCGCGCCTTGTACCCCGAACGGACGGTTACTTCAAGACCTCTGGTAGCTTTGATCACCCCATAGGGTTGCTTATAAATTAGCTAAACCTCTTACCTCCAGTCAGCTTCGTAAGATAAGGTTGCTCGTGCGAGCTTATATACGTTGAATTATGTCTTCTTTCGCCTCAATTTGTCCCAGCTCCACAGCAACTAAACATGGCTTCCTTTATACTTCGCGACGTCCGCATATTCACTGGAGATTCCGTTATAGAAGAAGGCTATGTTCTGGTCGCTAACGGCAAGATCAAATCAGTCGGACCAACCTCAAGCATACCAGAACTAGACGACTCCGTCAAAGCCTATTCCAAACCCAACCACACCCTCCTTCCCGGTCTTATAGACTGCCACATCCACGCCAACAGAGCTGATCCAGAAGCGCTCCCGCAATCCCTCCGCTTTGGTGTAACAACAGTATGCGAAATGCACAACGAGCTGCCCAACGTGCTCAAACTGCAAAAGCAAACTCAGCAACCAGACACGGCATCCTATAAGACCGCCGGCCAAGCAGCGACCATCGAGAACGGATGGCCGATCCCAGTCATCATAGCGCACGACAAAAGTCCGGAGACGGCGGCGGATATAGCAAACTGGCCCAAACTAACCGACAGAGACAGCGTGGTGCAGTACCTCGAGTGGATGAGCCGCGAGATGAAACCAAACTACATCAAACTCATGCACGAGTCCGGCACAGTGATGGGCACAAAGCTCTCCTACCCGTCACTAGACCTGCAGCGCACCATCATCAGCGAGTCACGAAAGCGTGGCTACCTAACCGTCGCCCATGCCACGTCCCTGCAAGACACGCTGGACATTCTGAAAGCCGGCGTCAACGGACTAACACACACCTTCTGCGACCAGCCCCCGACACAGGCCGTGTTGGACGCGTATAAGCAGAATAACGCGTGGTGCAACCCCACGCTCGCCGCCATGGGCAGCCTGACCACCGAAGGCGAAAAACTGCAGCACTCATTCGCGCACGATCCGCGCGTGCAGCATCTCTTCAGCGAGGAGAAGAAGGGGAACATGTGCCAGTGCATGGCGTTTGCAGCTCAGCACGGCCGAGTCGCGCACGCATACGACAGCGTGAAAGCACTGCGCGCAGCGGGCATCGACATCCTCTGCGGATCCGACGCCGCGGGGCCGGCAAAGGGAACTGCATTTGGACTGTCCATGCACCATGAGTTGAGTCTGTTTGTCAACGAGATCGGCATGTCGCCTGCCGAAGCGCTTACCAGCGCGACTAGTCTGGTCGCGAAGAGGTTTGGCTTTGCGGATAGAGGCCGTTTGGCGGAGGGGCTGAATGCAGATTTACTGCTTGTTCAGGGAATCCGTTGGAGAGGATCGATGATACGTTGAACCTGAGGGGAGTCTGGAGGGATGGGAAGCTGTGTAGTGTGTATGAGTCGGTGATGGAAAGCTGAGACAGATGGCCTCAAGATTGAGCAAGTTGCGAGTGCATGTGGTGAATAGTGAAAATTTCAATCCGGCTGATGATGCAGTGCTTGAGAATGCATGTAAGAGCGGCACAAAAGACCGTCTACCTCCAAGACTCCAACTCATAACTCGCCAGCATGAACGGTCCCACGCCCTTGTAGTCATTCACGGCAAGCGGCACGCCAATATAGTACTAGTCAAACGTCAGCAGGCGCCGCATCACAGATTCACACATGCAAACTCACCTCATACGTGCCGTTACTATTCAGCGACCCCACCTCGACGGTCCCCAGCCAATCCAGGGTGCCATCAGCATTCTTCTTCACAAACCTCTCCGTCAGCAACCCATACGCCTTGTTTGCAGCCGGTAGGTATTCTCTCTCATTCAGGTACCCGTTTCTAATCCCCCTGAGCAGTCCATAGGCAAACATGGCGGTACCGCTACTCTCAATGTAATTCCCCTTTTTGCCCGGGTACGGCTCGTTCATAATCAACCACCACCCGCCATCGCGATGCTGCGACTTTTTCAGCGCGGCAGCCAGGCTGGTGAAGTACGCAGTGAGTCTAGCAGTGCCTGGATGCTGCGGGGGCAGGAGGGGGATGACCTCGAGCAGCGCCATGAAATACCAGCCGACGGCGCGCGACCACACGTTTGGCGCCGCCCCCGTCTCCGGATCCGCCCATACCTTGCTCTTGCTCTCGTCGTAGCCGTGCACCAGCAGCCCCGTGCTCGCGTTGCGCGTGTACCGCTCAATCAGGTCGAATTGCCGCACAATGTGCTCCCATGCTGAGGCGTTGCCGGCGTCGAATTGCCGCGTCCACGTTGCGTAGAATGTCGATGCCATGAAGATCCCGTCCAGCCACATCTGGTTCGCGTAGATGGGACTGCGGTGCCAGAACCCTCCTTCGCGGTTCTGTGGGTGCCGGTTCAGTTGCTCGCGGATGGTTTGCGCGGCGGTTTTGTACTTCTCCTCGCCCGTGCGGGCGTACCACCATAGGAAGTTGTTGCCGATGCGGTAGTCATCGAGCGAGTAGTGGGTCGAGTTCCAGTTGGTGATGGAGCCGTTGGGTTGTACGACGACGTTGTCGATTTGGCCTCGGTACCAGTCGACGAGCGTCTGATTGTTGGTGAGTTGGATCGCGGCTTCGAAGCCTTCGTAGAGCGTTGCTTGTGTGTAGCCGAATGTCTGTCTGACACCGTGCCGGATCGAAGAGTCGGCTGTCCAGGCTAGATAGGATGGGTTGGCCACTGCGGCTGCCGTTGCAGCGGACGCGAAGATCCAGGAGTGCTTCATTGTGGTGAGTTGAAGCTTGCAACAACACTTCTGAAATGAGGTATACAGCCTAGAAAAACCTTTATATACATACACATGAGCCCAAGTCTACTATCCGCACTCATACCATTACCGGCTTTTCGGAGCTTCAACAACCGACACCTCCACAACAGCCCACCAACACCAGCTTCTACGAATTGTCCGAAGCGGAAAAATTGCACGTCGCTGCCGAAAGCATCCCATCAAAAGGACCCCACTGAAAGGATTCCAACCAAGGGACGGCCCGAGAATCATAACCCCGTTAGTGCAAGTCCACTTCATAAATTGCGGAGAGCCAAGTCTGTTCCTTGGCAACCCCATATACGCCTCCCTATTTAGGAGCAACAGCCCTGCACGGACGGCCATCATTGGTGCGATTTTGAATCGGGGTGGTGGGCTTGGCTTTTCATGTTCCAAGTGCTCCATGAATGTGTTTTGATGTGTGTGAACGGTTTTGAGCTGGTGCGTGTGACGTTCACAGAACTGCCGAATTCTGGCTTTTGTTTGTTTGTACAAATGGCTTCGCCAACAAGTAGGTGCTTTATCGGAACTTTGCGTGCTCGTTTACTGGGTAGGTTGGTTGTGTTGCACCGCAAATCCAGGAAGGTGTTGACTCCATGGACATTTGCTCGAAATGGAATGGGGCGTCCGCTTCGTGAGCTATAGCTGCTACCATCCAGCGGTAAACCGAACAATATGCCAATGGTGGTGATTGCAAACGCACATATTTTCAATGTTTCGCCATCAACTCACAGCCATCTCCCCAACACCCTTGACAATTCCTCTCATCCTGACCAACAACTCTGCAACGCGGAACGGCTTCCCCACGACGTCATCCATGCCCGCCTGAATCGCCGTGTCGATCTGCTGCTGTCTGACGTTCGCCGTCACGCCAATGACGGGCACTCTGCCAATCAGCAAGCCGTCATTCTCCAGCTCCCTGATTCTTGCAACTGCGTCGAGTCCATTCATGATAGGCATCTCCCAATCCATCAGTATAAGACTCAGTTCGATCGGTGCATCTACAGCTCCAGGCATAGATAGCAACGTCTCCATAGTCGCGTTGGGGGCGGGGACGTGGATGCTGGGGCGCCGTGATTGGGAGCGTGCGGTGTAGGCTTCATGGTTCCATCGCGTGGTCTTGGGCAGGAAATCCAAGCTCTCCCTGCCGTGGTTCGCAACACTGACAATACAGCCCAGATTCCGCAGTTGTTTCGCCAATACCTTTTGATTGACGAGATTATCTTCTACTACCAGGACGTGCAGGGTCTCGGGGATGCTCTTTGCGCGTTTTAGCTCGGCAAAATCGAGAGGCGGTGGGAGACCGAGTGTTTCTGTAGGGGTCACTATGGTTGGCGCTGTAGTGGGACGTGGTGTGGATGAAGGTGTTTTAATTTTCCGTGGCGGAGCAGACGTGAGAGTGCTATCGAGACCGAGACTAGTGTGATCGTGATCCAAAGATTGGCAGTCTTCGTGTGGAACTTCGGGGACGATGGGATGTTTGAAGTCTTGAGGGAGACTTAGAGATGGTTTTTTACTCCGGTGACGTATGTCTTCGGGGAAGACGTCTGGCATACTACCCTTTCGCAGCATGGCGGGCGCGACGAGTCGGGCTCTGATGTAGAAAGAGAACGTGCTTCCTTTCTTGTACTCGCTAAAAAGGCCTATGGAGCCACCCTGCAACTCGGTCAATCGGCGTGAGATGAACAGACCCAGTCCGCTGCCGCCATAGTGTACGTGTGTGCGTGGTGAGGCTTGCGAGAAACGCGTGAACAGCGACGTTGTTTGTTCTTGTGTCAGGCCCCGGCCTGTGTCGCTGACTGAGAACTGAACAAACTGGGTTTGGCCCAGTTTCCAGTCGTGTTCCAGATGGCGATCGTTGCCAACGAGTTTGCCCTCAATGTATTGGATGCTACCTGGCGTAGATACGGGCTCTGCAGCGCTCGCTGCAAGGGTGATGGTGATCTGCCGTGTTTTTTCCTCTAGACGCGTGAACTTGATCGCGTTGGTGAGGAGGTTGATGAGGATTTGTAGAACTCGCGTCGGGTCCAGCGAAACCCAGTCCACCTCCAGGTCTCGGTACGACTGGTCTATGACGAAAGACAGTTCAACACCAGCGGCCTTCGCTTCCGAGTCGAACATTTTGACAACATGCTTCACCACGCTTTCCGGCTGGGCGTCAACAGGTGTGATGACGAGTAACCCAGAGTCGAGCTTGGAGATGGTCAGTATGTCATCGACAATGTGCCGCATGTGCTGCGCACACTGCGCTATCGTCTGTGCCGAATCCAGCGTCTGTTCGAGCAGATGAAAGTAGGTCGTTGGGCTCGGTGGGCTGCCATCACCAAACGAATAGGATGAGAGGATACCATCAGCACATTGCATGATCGCAGAGAGGGGGTTGCGCATTTCATGCGAAGTGGTGTCGATAAAGTGCTCCAGATGCTGCTTGCTTTCCAGCGCACTATCCGTGCGCATCTTCTGAATCCCTTCTGCCCACTTCTGTTTCGAAATATCGGTCACGCTGCCAACAACCTCTAGCAGCTCATCGTTAGGCCCCAGCTCTGGGTAGGCAGAGCACAGTATCCATCTGTGGTGTTGCGAACCGGCGGATTCTGGGTTTTGAAGCTCAGGTGGCGGCGACCATAGCATTTTGGTCTTAAGTTCGAAAACAACAGGTACTTTCTCCATGACCAGCTTGGCAAACACACTCTCACATTTGGGGATATCCTCGGGGAAAACAATGGAAAGCCAAGCTTGCATGGCATTGTCGACATCAGCCGCGACTTCGAACATATCGTACCTGTAGACAAGTTAGAAGCGTATCTGGCAGAATAGGTAGTTTGCGACGTACCATCGTCTGTTTCTATACAAATACTTGCCCGCCGCATCCATGAGGAATATGGCGACATCACTTCTCTCGGCAAAACTCTGAAACTTCTTTTCCTTTGCCTGTATCTCATCCAGCAGCTGTTTTTGTAACGCAGCTGCATTCTCGATTGCCCTCTCTTTTTGCATGGTTTCGGCATCGAACAAGGCCACACTAGCCAAACTGGTAGCCAGTAATCTCAGCATGACATGCACAAATTGCTGATAGTTTTGGTCAAACGGCCGGCGTGGGTTGACACCAAGAAGCATGAAGCCTTCAACTTGCGCGTTTTCGCCAGTAGTGGGCATGATGGGGCAAACGACTACGACACGGCATGGATCCCCATAGCCCTGCCAGTCGACGTCGGCAAGTACAGACTCGGGGAGATTCAGGTCAGCGAGATGGACGATGGTCGCTTTTCGGAGCCTGGCCGCTTCGAGGAGATATGAATGGAAGACGTAGGAGTTGTCTTGAATGTCAATGGTGGCTGGTGCGAGAGGGTGGCCGCTCTCCACGCCTATGGCGCCTTTGAGGATACAGTCTCCCAGCGGCGCCGGTACGCTGATGCCTGGCGAGGAGATGGAGCTGATGTCTGAGCTACACTGGAGCTCAGTTGAATATAAAAGTGCAAAGGGGACGTCTTTGTCGTTGAGCATGAGGGTCTGCAAGGCGATTTCCCAAAAAGAGCGAAAGGTTCGAGCGTTGGCGGTCTGGCTCCCCAGCTCTACTAGACTAGCGACTCGACGCTCAAGTAGGTGATGTTTGGTGGTCTCAAAGAGGTGGTGGTAGTAGCCAGTGATGTGACCCTCGCTGTCAAGGACAGGCACGAACTGAAAGGACCAGTAGGTTTCTTCGAGGAAGCCGTGTCTGTCAATGAACAAGGGCACATCCTGCTCCCATAAGGAAGTCCCTGTCGCGTTGATATGTTCGACCAGGGGCCTGAAGGTGGGCCAGTAATTGCTTGCATGCGTGCGAGCACTCTTGCCCATGCAAGGGTGGAGAAGGCCTAGGAGCTGGATGTAGGCTTCGTTGTAGAGCATGATGGCGTCTTCGCCCCAGAACAGGATGGCAGGGTAGCTGTCGTTGAGCGTCATATTGACTAGACAGCGCAGCTCGGGCGACCATGACGCCATTGGCCCGAGGGGGTTTGAGACCAGTCGGTGTCACGAAAGTAGTTTGTGTGTTCGGACAGGGCTCCCATGGGCGACTGAAGGGTATAGTCATAGGGACCGTGCTGTTGGCCGTCTGGGGTCAGATGGTTCGGCGGACCGTCGCTCAGGTGTGCGTGGACGGGTGGGCTCTTCAAGACGGGCAGCTCCGTGGGCAGGTGGACGTGGAGGGGGTCATGTCGCGGTCCGCTGAGCTCCTTTGCACTCAAGCTCGGGCGCAGCTTCGTGTTGCTGGGGTCGGCGTAGAACATGTGGACGGGCACGCCGCTGATGATCTTGTAGTGTTCTATGTGAACGGCGGACCACAGGTGGCGCTCGAAGAGGTAAGCGTTCCCGCGCCGGCTGGTGTCGCACTCGTCGGCAACGTCCAACAGCCAGTTTTTGAAGGCACTGTGCAGCGCCACGCTCTCCACAAACAGATCGCGCTGGCTCTGCTGCCCCGTGATGCGGGCCAGCAGGCCCTCTTGCGTCGTCAGGGCCGGGTTGCTGTACACAAGTTCGAGATGACCGTGGGGATGCGGCGTGGAGCCGGCACGGAGAGCAAACGAGGGCCGCTGGTCGACATGGAGGTAGCCCAGCAGCGGCAGCTTTGTCAGCTGGACGTGCAAGGCGTTGCTGGGGCTGCAGGCGGACAGCGTGCGCACGGCGTACATCTGAGCCTCTTGCTCTTTGGCCATGGCATCGTGGTAGTGCTGCTTGGGCGGCGTGGAGCCGTTGGAGGCATGCAGCCCGTGGGTGGCCATGGCCTCATCCAGCGCACAATCGAGACGTTGCGCAGGCTTCGCAGGCTTGCAGCGAGAGACAGCGCATTCTTGCTCGGTCATGAGGCGCAGAATGTGGCAGCAAGAGCAAGAGCAAGAGCAAGAGCAAGAGCAAGAGCAAAAAACCTGTCCTCACCATGGCCCATGGTCCATGGTCCATGGTCCATGGTTCATGTGGGAGAAGGCTAGCTCGGGAGCCTGGTGCTCGACCTGCGCGTCTGGCCCAGCCTTAGCGTCCTGCACTCGACGTCCGAATGCGTGCACCTCGGCACGCTTTTCCTGCTTGCACGTGATCCCCACTCGAGCACTACGCACATGTCCTGGGAGATGGCCGGCCTGCATCGCACGCAGTCATGCATCCGTGTCGCTCGCATCCCACATGCAGGAGCCACTCATGACGCCTGTTGTCCTCGCTTCGCCTCGTATGCGGGGGCCATCGGCGAACCGAACCGGATCGCCAGACCCTTGTCCCAAGCTTGCCCGCATCTAGCCGGTAGCCCCGCGCCTCGTTGTAGCTCATGTGACATGCATCACTCCATGCAAATGCCATGGTGGAATCGCCATAGGGGGATCGCCATGTATCATCAGTACCTACTATCCACGCCGTCCCGGAGCTGCCATCAGCTCTGCTCCTCCAGATGGTCCACTCCTGTCGTTTTCTGCTTGGGTATCAATAGTGGCCGCCGAGTCCAAGTCCCGCAGCCCCTGCGTCCTGAAGCTGTTGGTCCCCCAACTTCCCGTCCTAACGGCCACAGCCGCACACGTCGCCTCTCGCTCCTCTTGGTTGGCCGTCCTCGGCTTGGTCGTCACCTCTCGCACGTGCCGTTGGAGTCTCTAAGTCGCAACCGTCGTTTTTGCGATACCGGGCGTCTCCTTCTCCCGCTCTCGCTTCTTCTCCGTCTTCCGTCGTCTTCGCTCTGGCTTGTATACATCGTTGAAGTTGATGTTCACTGCCAGCATCTTGAGCTCTCCGTCTGGCGAGTGTACCAGATCCCCAGCAACAGGCAGATCCTGGCCTGGAAGTCGACAGCCAAGTGCGCCAGACGTTGTCGTAGCGCTGTGAGAACATCCTCGTCACCTGCCCCTGACCCGCCATTCCCAATACTCACCAAAGGCGGTGGGAACGGCGACCCTGGCTCCTGACGCGAAGCCGCGCGTGACACTGCAAATGGGTCTGGCGTCGAAGTGCGCGAGCCGTCCCTCTCGGAAAGACCCCATCGTCCGGCTGCTGTACGAGTCTCAATCTTGGCCGCAGCTTCTTGTCGGCGCGTGAATTCTGCAACCGAAAACGAGTACAAGCCGTCCACCACGTCCTTGTACGCCAGCATCGTTTTGAGGAGTTCATGCAGTTGACCCGTAAAGTCGATGCTCTGGCTACCCAACAGCCCCTTTCGTGTAATGTTGTTCAGGTACTTGGCGTGCGCATCAATCATGTCGTCCAACGTGCTCTCGGGCTTGTTCAGTGCTTTTTGGAGCTCGATCCACGAAGATTCAATCACTTCAAACAGGATGTAGTGTTGGAGCTGGTTGACAAAGTGGACCATCTCAGCCATGGCGCATCGTGCCTTTTTCCAGTCGTTGCCGAATTCGTCGTCAACCGTACCAAGCACGCCGCGAGCTCCCGTCATGCAGCGACGCCATGTTGAGCCCAGCGCAAATTCAACCCGCTTGACGCGCCACAAGAAGTTGAACACCTTGAGGTACTGCTTCGAGCCATAGGGGTGACGATCACGTCGACAGGCGCATCGATCTTGTACTCGAGCGTGAAGACATCCCAGCCAATCTCGCCGTGTGAAAGCTCCAGCATGCGGGAGTCGAGTCGGCGGAGGACGTCCGAGGTATCGTACTGCGCGTTGGAGTTACGCACAGCGTGCTCGAGCTGGGCTGTGAGTGTATGTCGATATTGCGTATTAGCAGGGCGGTCGAGATTCGATGACAACGATTCCATCAGCACGGCAATGAAATCGCCGGCCCCAAGCAGCATGTACGACTTGAGCGCCTGCAGGTGATCAAAGAGCTTGAACTTGTTGCCCATGAGCTCGATGAGACGCGCCATGGTTGTCTTGTATGCGTCACCAATGGACCGTTCGAGATTCGCCGTGTCACCGTAGCGCAGCTCTTTGGACGCTTTTTTCGAGTACCTGTCGACCCAGTTTGCATCGCCACAGCCGTAGCGTATAAAGTTCAGCGTCTTCCCAATCAGGAAGACCCTTCTGGCAAAGTCGTCGGCAACTATAGTAGGCACCATCTTGTCGTTGAGCTTGTACTTATCCTCCCAGACACTGGTGGCACCGCCCTTGCCTTCGTTGCCATTGACGTCCAGGATGTCGTCTTCGCTCTGCTCGGACACGAAGAACTCGCCGAAGGGGTCAGACAGCTCGCCATCGTACACCCATTGCCGAAGCATGTCGTAGAAGGGCCGTGTGACGTCGGAGAGAAGGCGTTCGGCAAACGACATGACGTATGGGTCGCCGTGGTTGAGGGAGAAGGAGTGGATGAGAGAGATGAGCTGTCCGCCCTTTACGTTCCTGGACTGCTCAACCATAAGGCTCATCAGCCGCAGGCCCATGGTGGCGTCTCGTGTCCATATGACACAGCGCTTCAGTGTGACGCCAGCCTTGGTGATGCTTTGGTGGGCAGGGCCTTCGCCCAGTTGTGTGAGTGCCCTTCTGATCTGGCCTTCAAGAGTTGCGACGAGGCCGAGGTAGGCACGCAGCTCCTTGCCCAGTGCTGAGCGGAAGCTTTGGCCGATCAAGTCTCCCTGGCTGGACTCGACAAACTCGGCCAGGCCTTTGTAGAGAATGGCTGGCTCGGCGAGCGTGTGCAGCAGGCCAATGATGGGCACGGGCAGGCTGGCGGGCAGCTTGAGTGCGGTCGAGGAAGGGAAGACGAGTTTGGAGGAAGACAGACCCTGGAGGGTAAAGGGCAGGTCGCGGAGGAGCTCGCTCTCTGAAGGGCCCATGGCGAGCTTTTCTACGTGGGTCCCCTCCTGCGCCTGCGCCTGCGCCTGCGCCTGTGCCTGCGCCTGCTCCTTCTCCCGAGCTTTGCTTGCTTCGTGCGGGCGGCGCTCCCTCCGCCGCTCAGCCTTGTCGTCGGGCGGGGGTGGCTTTGGCGAGGGCTCGTGAGCGGGATACTGCGGCAGGCCCTGCTTTGCAAAGACGCCGGCGAAGACGGGGTTGTCGTAGGCGGGGGCGGACGAGGACGGGTGCTTCGAGGGCGTTGGGGGCCGCGGGATGGGCTGCGTGGGGCGAGTGAGGCGCCGTGCTGGGCTGCTGAGGGCAGGTCCGAGAGCTCGTGGAGGAAGTACAGCATGCGCCACTTTTCGTTTAGCACGGGCTGGTCTTGGAGGCGGGCGAGGAGGTTGTGCAGGCGGGCGCTCCTGTGCGGGTCGCGGGCCGGTCCAGCAACTGTGTCGCAGTTAGCAGCCTGCGCGCCCGTGTCGTCGGGGACGGGAACGGGGACGGGGACGGGGATGGGGACGGGGACGGGGACGGAACCGGTGACAGGGTCGGGGACGGAATCGGTGACAGGGTCGGGGACGGAATCGGTGACAGGGTCGGGATCGGTGACGGGGTCGGTGTCGGTTTTGGCGCCTCACTCTTGCTGTCCAGCAGGCTCGCCATGTGGCTGACGTCCGGCACGGCTTTGGGCTCTCCAGCCGCGACCAGCTGCTGCATCGCGGAGTCGTACGCGTTCTGGAGGCGCTCCTCGGCCGCTTCCTCGTCGTCATTGGGGTCGTCAGGCACGATGCGCTGCAGCAGCTCGTCCAGCGCGTGCCCGACGCGTTCGTGGTTGAACAAGGTCATGGCGACGCCTTGTTTTTCTTTTTCTCCGCCCAGTAGCGACGCTGTAGATGAACAACCGCTGCCAGCATCTGCAAGTTGCGGGGACGCCCGTTGGTCTAGGCTCCTATCGGCTTAGTCTGCAGACGTCATGCCTTTCACCACACCACACACAACACACGGCTCAACACACCACACCCACGGCTCAACACACCACACACATTGCACAACACACCACACACATTGCACTACACCACACACATTGCACAACACGCCACACACATTGCACAACACACCACACGAATGTCATCACAGGTTACTGCCTGACGCAGTAGATAATCAATAGAGGCACCAGCTCATGAATCCATCCTCAACTACGAATCCCAAATCGGCCCGTACGCCGGAACCCCCTCCTCCAACCCCCACCACCATCCTTGTCACTCTCTCGTTCGACAGCACAAACACCGCCTCCGCATCCATCTCTTTGTACACCCTCCACGCAACAGCCAACAGATCTGGCCTCCCCATCTCGTCCGTGTCGAGCACAATGGCCTTTGGATCAGCCCGCTCCACCAAGCGCATCATGCCTGCACCGTACGTTGCAAGCGGCGAGCGCGTGGACCAGACCAGCCGCCCGTCCTGGCCTGCAGGCCGATCGAGCAGTGAGGAAAGACAGGGTCCGATGCCCGAGCCCGTCGTGATGATGACTACGCGTTTGTAGAGACAGGAGAGTGAGAGGACTCCAGCACGCGGGTGCGACTTCACGTAGAAGCTCACCTGCACACTGCCCTCTTTCTCACTGCCCCCTCCTAACGGTTGATGCCGACATTGTCGCTGCACAGCGGCAATGAGTCCTTTGTCCAGTCTCCGGCAGCACTCACCACCATGCTGTTTCCCTCTTTGGCTCCGTTCGCATCAATATTTGGGAAAGTGGCAAATGGGTGCCATTCTCGCAGTGGGGACGAGGACAGGGCCAGGCAAGAGTACTTGTGCACCTTGTTTGAAAAGCTGAGCTGCAGAGCGTGATGTGAAAGGAGTGTGGCGGTAAATGTCCAGCGACGGAGAAGCAGCCACGGATATATCAAGAGTAAGGTGATAGCAACGAGGCTCCAGAACGTCGGTGTGTTGATGAGTAGATGCTCGAAACTTGGCCCGGGTAGCAGTGATGTGGTGTTGTAGTGGGTCAGCAGCAACATCTGCGCCCAGAACAGTACAATGGAGAGCCAGCCCATGAATCTATGCGTGAGTTCCCACGTGTCATGGTGTCGAACGCGAAGTCGTGGGAGAGAGAGTACGATGATGGTGACCAGGAGTGACGATATCACCAGCGTGAGGATCAAGAGCAGAGGTGTGTAGTTCCCCTGTGTCACACCTTTCCAACTCATGGCCGCAGTGAACAAGACCCACCATACTGTTCCCATGACTGCAGCACCACTATGGATCCCGCCATAGCAGTACACTCTGCTCACCACCCTCCTGGCCCTGAGGGGTAAAGACCAGGGTACAAGCCAGGCACTTCGAAATAAAAGGTTGACAATCCAATCCTGGCGAAAGAGTATGGCCAGGAGGAAATTCGACGACGCAAACGTTGCAAGATTGTCCAGGTGGAAAACTGGGGAGCTGTGCCCCAGCCGACAACGCACAAGGATGAGCACTGCGGCCAGGTTGAGAAAAACGATTAGGGTGAAAAGGCGTTGGTAAACGGCAAAGACGGTGTAGCGCAGCTGGCGAATGACTCGTGGATAACGTTCGGGCGGTAGAGGGGGTTGATCTGGCGGTGGCTCCTTCTCCACAAAGGCAGCAGTCGAGGAGGCTGAAGTCAAACTGCCGTTCCTCCGCCGGCTCCTTCTGGAGTGGCCAGGTTGCAGGCCTTTCTCGAGATCCACAGTTCGTTGTGGTCGGTTCATCAGACGAAACTGCTCAGGACCAAAGACGGCTGGTGGAGACAGAATGGAACTTGATCGGACGGGTGACCTGCCACGTTGTCTGTCGCTCCGTAGTTGTCGTTCTCTCCACCAAGATCTGTATTGGCAAGGGGCTATGGTAGGAAGTGTCGCTCCCCCTGTCTTTGGTGGTATGACATTGTGGGATGTGATCGGTTCTAATGCTCGCTGTCAGGTGAGCTGTGCGAGTTGGCAGGATGCGCGAATGGTTTATAATGCGAACAAACACAACCATGGTCCGGCAGCCTGGACGAACAAGCCGATGGACACAGATTTGTCGGAGGTTAACACAAACACTGAACTGAAAACATCAGTAAGGAGTGTGCGGGACGAAATGAGAGGGAGCACAGGAACGGATGGGTAAAACGATTCTTGCTTCAGCGCCATGGTGTGTCGGTTCATCGGCATGCCGTATCGAGGTGCATATGTCTGACTTCCACACGTGGAATGCGCTTCAGGAAGACACAACAGGAAGGTCTGCATATACGGATGCAGCCCCATATCTCATAAGGCTTGGCTAGCCTGGTTCAGATGTCGATGGCGTTGGTCGACCAAATCTACTATGCATGGTGGCCTGATCACCCCTGGGATGGGATCGGCGGCCAGGTTTGTTGAGCCTCTACGTGTGCGCACCTCGTGGACGGGAGGCAGCGGATAGCAGCATCGGAGAAATCTAAGCATGCAGGCACGCCGTGTTGGACATGGCGTCAACAGTTGACAGTCCAACGTGGTGCAGTAGACTCATTCCAGAGAACTTGCCAAGTCAAACCAATGCTGTCATTGGCGTTCTCCCTTCGTCCTGCAGAGCAAGACTGTTCGACAACGGCAGTGGGAGGAGGCAACACCTCTCAGTGGCGACAACGCATGGGCCTCTTGTTTGTTGTACACACTGCGTGTTTGGATGCGGGGCGTGATGGGCCTGCGCAAAAGTAGCGGCGCTGTGCTTGTATTCCCAGATGTGCTGCAAGGCCAGCCACCGTTGCTAGTGAGGGCTTGCAGACTTGTTGTGCTCTCCATATCTTACTTGATGGAGTATAGCTCCAACGTTTGTTGGAAGAGAAAAGTGTAACTGCATTGTAGGCTTAGAAATGCTTCCCAGCTACACATGTAGTCCAAAAGACAGCGATCGTCCATGTCGGTGTCTGCAAAAGTATGCTTGTTCAGTGTCGATCTGCCGGTAGCCCACGCCACAGTCGATCCACTGTTGTCAGCTCACGCCAGTGGTGTAAGCGGCTCAGGCCTGACGCACCTTCATATCGTTTTGTGTGAGAATGCACGCTTTGCATCTCGAACCAGGTCGTCGGGGACTGTACACCTGGCTCGTTGCGCGCAAGGGAGGACAAGTCGGCCCCGGTCTCAGCCCCAAGTGCAAGTCTAAGGGGATTAACAACATGACCCTTGACGCACAACAAGCCAAATTGTCAAGCTGCTGCATCCGTTCCGGAAGCAGCCCTGACGTTTCGGTGTTCTGCCGGTCGAGGCTGTTGTGGCGCCCAGGTCGTTGTGCTGTGCAACCTACGAACGGCCTTTCGCGTAACGTGGGGAAGATTTCTCCTGGCATGTCACAGTTCAGGAGAGTCAATTCGAAGCGTAGTACACACGCACGGCAGCCTCCAAGGTGTCTAGTGCGCTCATCAGTAATGGTGCAACATGTGCATATCCAGTCAGAGTCAGAGGACGACAAGCGTGCGTCCAGACCTTGCCAGTTCGGTGCAGAGGACTTCCACACGTACCGACAGACACTTTTCAGTTGGCCATTTTCAAGGCTTCGGTCCTTGCTCGGAGGGAGCATGTGCAGGGTGCGCGTCATACATGTAGCTAGCAAGGCCAAGTTGTAAAGCCCTGCCTGCTGGTCGGTGGTTGAAGAATAGCTGTATACACAGGGTGAGGGATTCAAGAACGAATCTCAAGTGAAATACTGTTCGTATGGTGAGTTGGTATGGAAGGAGGAAGACTATAAATCCATGATTGTATAGAGTAAGAGTAGAGAAAATAGAATACCTGCCATTGTTCTGCGGGCTTATCATCCAGAGCCAGCAGGATGCACGCCAAATCATATGGGGCGCAGAGAAATTACTGTCATCATTCATAAATATGAGTAACCGTACACCAAGAGCGTGTTCCACGTTGATTAAGCCTTCAGTTGCCGAATGTGAGTGCTGCAAGACAACCCTTCGACTCGTGGAATGCTGGTGCTTGAGTTGAACGACAGCTCAAAGCGTGGTATATCGATACTCATCCTGGATTTGCCGACTCGTTGATCGCTCTCATTGCAGATTACGACGAGATATTGGTGGAATGTCGATCTCAAAGCTTCATGAGCGATTCAGGATGTTCGACATACTCAGCCTTCAACTCCTTCAGTTGCAGCATAGTCTCTACCATCCGGAGCGCCATGGGGTGGCTGATTGTCTCTTGAATGTATGCCCATAGTTTCGAATGCATCCTCTTTGCCATTACATTAACTACCAGATCCACGAGCCGGGCTGGAGGGTTTTCGTCCTTTAATACGTGCTGGAAGACAATCTCCACAATGTTGTCCGTTACCGCATCCTCATTCTGAATTTCGTCGCTTTCGCCAGCTGACGCAAGTCCGAGGAGGATATCGAGCGTGATGCCTCTACAGTGTGTCTTTTGAATGATGTCGGAAGCGGTGTTGAACAGTTGGCTTAGGCATATCTCGGCGAGTGCATTCACTTGAAGCTTGGAAGCCAGTTCGTAGACTTCGTAGAGATGCTCTGAATTTTCGTAATGGACGTTCCCTTGATAGATCCAGACAAGCAAGGACTGGACAGCAGCATTGCTGGTGTCGCGAAAGATGATTCGTCTTTGAGCCATGGCCTTGATTTGATCTGTCTTTCCTTTCTCCTTCTCGGTAGCCCTGATCCTACTGATAATGCTGCATAGTCGTTCTATCATGTTGAGCATGCCCTGCCAGTTGAGCGAGGTGAGTCGCCCATGCAAGCTGAGTTCAAGGTAGGCCTTGGCGTTGATCTTGGTTTTGGGATCTTTGACATGACCATCTGTTACCTGCACCGTCAAGGCGTCTGTGATTAGCTTGCTAACATTGCGCTGATAGGACGATAAGGGGAAGTGGCTATCAGCGTGGATGATGAGAGATGCAGCCTAGTCACAGTCAGCGTAGATCAAGCAAGCTGGACTGACTCTACGAGAGCACCGCGAGTCGTCGTCACAGTCCATTGAAGAGTGACTTACCTTGCTCTCCACCTTATTTTCCTCGAACTTGGCTGCTGTGAGCCCCAGTAACGAGATCGAAGTAAGCTTCTGGGCAAGCTCTTCGCATTTGTCGTACTTTCCACGCAACGGCTTAGCCTGCGTACACCACAGCTGAACTTGCTGGCTGTGGCAGCAGATCATTCCCTCATGAATGCCGCAACTGTTCTGTAGCTCATGGCCATACTCGATCGAGACCACACTGTCCATGAGCATCCTTGTCAAATAGTCAGTTTCGTGGCCAAGCTGACAAATATATAGGAGCTTACTGAAATGGCTGGAAGCTGGATCCAGAGTCGGTCAGAACTGGCGTGAGATCTGAAGATCTCAGACTCTGCACAATGGAATCTGGCGGCGTGACTGCAGATTGGCCTGGCTCAATGCTTTCACGTATCATACTGAGGGCTCGCGATGGAGCATACAGGCTTACGGGCTGCTCGGGAGTCATTGCGAGGAGTGAAGAGTAGGGCTGAGGAGGAAGGTTATCAGAACCCCAGAGAGGAGAGATGTCAAGGTTTTATACCTGAGGTACTGTTATATAGACTGCTGGCTTTTACCTCAAATGCTGCATCTGCGGTACGATGTAGTTATAAGTGAGAGAATTGTAGCGCTCTGGCAATCCAAGGGTTTCACGTGCTAGGCTTGAGAAGAGCCAAGAGTGAGAGAAGCAAGAGGCCGCTATAGAGCTATGACAGAAGCAACGGTGCTGCTATTTTGACGGTTCAGCAGAGACAGGATTTGATGAATCAGAAGCTATGCTTGGACCTTCTGAACTAGTTGGTTGTTGCAGAGTCAATCAAGGTTACTTGGATAGCTTGTAGGCGGTTTCGCACTGACTGCCTCTGCAGCCGGTCAATGCCCTCCTGCATTAACATGTTGGTGACACAGATGCTTCAGAGAGGGAGTTGTAATACGGACAAAACCGGTTACTTGGAATTCGTATAAATTTCATGGTGAAAATGGATCCTTGGTAGTGACGCATTGCGCTTGCAGTGCGCAGCGAAAGGTATGATAGTAAAACAGTCCAAACCAACCTAGAGCGAGTAGGCAGATGGAAGAAGCGGGAGAGAAACCAATACGCCATCGCTAAATGTTGCCCAACCAAGCCAAGAAATATGTAACATGATCC
Organism: Ascochyta koolunga; assembly: GCA_026119515.1. Taxonomy (NCBI): domain Eukaryota; kingdom Fungi; phylum Ascomycota; class Dothideomycetes; order Pleosporales; family Didymellaceae; genus Ascochyta; species Ascochyta koolunga. The sequence continues at coordinate 3,809,522 of JANLCG010000004.1, forward strand.
TACACATATGCCAAACAGATTTGGTTCCAACAGCCTCGTACTCACTCGTCATCACTCGGCGGCTTGGCGAGTGGAGCCAACAGCGAGCGTCCGGCAAGGATAGCTTCGCGATCTTGACGCATGCCCTCGAGCACGCCGACGAGACCACCCTCACGCATGCGCTCTAGCACGACCTTCATGCCCTCTCTTGCGTTGGGCTGACTGCGCTGGGCACGCGTCAAGCCGATCTTCTCAATGTTGCGCTGCAGTGCTGCGGTGCCCCAGCTCCTCAAGAAGCCCATCTTCGGTGGCTCTTCGTCCGAGGTGGTGGAGGCAGCCTCGTTGGCGGCCTCGCGCTTCCTCTTCCAGGTCTCGCCGATGTGGGAGTGCAGCGTTACCGAGGAGATGACTTCAGTGGACTCGCCGTTGTCTTCCACCTTGAGGGTCTTGGCGTGCTTGTTGAAGGACAGGAATCCGTGCCTGCGGGCGGCGCCCTCGATGCCCTTGAAGACCTGGGCGTCGTCGGCGACGTGTGGGCGCTTGAAGTACTGGCGTTCCACGACAGACAGCACGCCCGTCCACTCGAGGTTTCGCGACTCGGTGTCCATCCAGCCCTCGTTTACATCTACGACGCTCTTCTCCAGGATGTAGGTCTGCGTGTCTCCGGTCGCTGAAGCGCCGAGCAGGGATTTGGGCAGAAGACGGAGGACAGCGCCGGGCAGCTTGGAGCGCTTGAGGTGCAGGCGGATGGTGGTGAGGCGCTGGGTGGCGGGGTCGTAGGAGCGGGCGATGGTGTCGGTGGAGAGGACGTGGGTTGCGTAGGGATTCGGGTAGCGCAGGAAGTAGGCGAGGGTGACGGCGGGGAAGGAGTAGGCGTAGGTCTCCTGGGACGAGTAGAATTTGACCATGGCGGCAGTTGTGTGTGTGTTCACGTGATGGTGTGGGTGGAGGTGAAGGCGTGCGATGTCGAGGAAGAGCAAGAGGCAGGTCAGGTCAGGCTGGCGGTGTTGCTAGTGCTGCGAGGTGCGTTGCATGATCAGGACGGCCAATTGTCAGGCGACCATTGGACGGAGGCGTGATGTGTTACGTGTGTGAGGTGAAGTGCGTAGGCGAGGTGAAGTGCGTGGGCGAGGGCGTGGGCGAGGGCGTGGGCGAGGGCGTGGGCGCGGGTGCGGGGAAGGTGGAATGCGAGTGGTGTGACGTTGGCACTGCTGGGAGAGGTGATGATGGAGCTCTGCTGACGGGCGGCAAAATCGGGGAGTGGCTGAGGCCTGGCTCTTCTGTGGCGCGGTGTGGCGCAGCTGCCCCGCAAAGTGGATTGAATTGCCTGACTGTGTGTAGTGGGGTCGGCCTGTCTCTTCACCCATTCTTGACTCCCGTGACTCGAGCAGCTCCAGTGACTCGAGTGGCTCCAGTGGCTCTTGTAGCTCCAGTGCCTTGCGTGCCTCCACTGCCTCGTGCCTCGCCTGCCTTCACTGCCTCCACTGCCTCACGTGCCTCGCGTGCCTTCACTGCCTTCACTGCCTTCACTGCCTTCACTGCCTCCACTGCCTTCACTGCCTCCACTGCCTTCACTGCCTCCACTGCCTCCACTGCCTCCACTGCCTCCACTGCCTCCACTGCCTCCACTGCCTCACGTGCCTCAGGTGACTCGACACGTGCATACTTGTCCGAGCCCAGCAGTGAAGCTCCGTCGGTCCTGGAACCCCCGCTCGCCATGACGGAGCCCGAACCGCCGTCGGTGGCTGCCCTCAGCATCGCCGCGACAGCTGCAGAGCCCGTGTCCAAGGCCACGGCGCAGGAAATCAACCCCTGGGACGTACAGGCCGCCACCGACGCCGACGGCAACATCCAGGAGTTCGACTACGCCGCCATCTCCGCCCAGTGGGCCACCAAGCTCATCGACGATGCCCTCCTCGAGCGCTTCGAGCGCGTCACGGGCCACAAGCCGCACCGCTGGCTACGCCGCCGCCTGTTCTTCTCCCACCGCGACCTCGAGCTCATCCTGGACAAGTACGAAAAGGGCGACGACTTCCTGCTCTACACCGGACGTGGCCCAAGCAGCGATGCTATGCACATCGGCCACACCATCCCCTTCGAGTTCACAAAATGGCTGCAGGACGTCTTCGACGTGCCTCTGGTCATCATGTTGACCGACGACGAGAAGTTTCTCTTCAAGGAGAAGCTGAAGCAGCCCGAGGTCTACGAATTTGCCCGGCAGAATGCAAAGGACATCATTTCCATCGGCTTCGACCCCAACAAGACATTCATGTACATCGATTCCCACTTCTTCACTTCCGGCTTCAACAGGCACTTCAACCTCAACGCCACCGAGTTTGAGAAACTCATCACCAACAACCAGGTGCGCGGCGCCTTCGGCTTCCATGGATCAACCAACATCGGCAGCAATGCCTTCGCTGCTAAGCAGTGTGTTGCTGCTTTCGCCTCCTCCTACCCTTTCATTTGGGGACAAGACTACCAAACATACCACCGCTCCAAGCAGCTTGCCGCCATTCCTTGCCTCATTCCCTGCGCCATCGATCAGGACCCTTACTTCCGCCTTGTTCGCGAGAACTGCAGCAGAATGGACCTGCCCTCACCGAAACCCGCCCTCATCCACTCCAAGTTTCTTACTGCGCTGCAAGGTGCAGGTGGCAAGATGAGCGCATCCAACCCAAACTCCGCCATCTTCATGAGCGATACCGAGAAGCAGATCAAGAAGAAGATCAACTCGCACGCTTTCTCCGGTGGACAAGAGACGCTGGAGCTGCAGCGCGAGAAGGGCGGCAATCCCGACATTGATGTGCCATACCAGTACCTTGCCTACTTCGAAGACGACGACGAGAAGCTCCTCAGACTCGCCGATGAGTACCGCAAGGGCGAGCTCACAACAGGGGAGATGAAGAAGGAGTGCATCGACATGATGACACAGTACGTGAAGAAATTCCAGGAGGCGAGAGCCAAGGTCACAGATGAGACGTTGGACCAGTTTCTGCGCCCCAGGCAGCTGGAGTGGAAGGGCAACCCCAACGTGGTCAAGCCCAAGGCCGAAGAGAAGAAAGAAGGCGAGCCAGCGATAGCAGGCGCAGATGGCCAGCCCATGACCAAGAATCAGATGAAGAAGCTCGCAAAACTTGCGGAGCAGGAAAAGAAGAAGGCTGAGAAGGCGGCCGCGGCAGCTGCGAAGAGCTAGGGGCAGGCAAGATACCAAAAGAACAAATGTACCAGTGCGCCACAGCTCTTAGCGTCGGTATTCAGAGCGTTTCGGTTCTGAATGGGCTCAGTGAGTTCATTACACAAATGACTGTTCAATGCTGACGCATCCAAGTTTTCTATGACCGTGATTATGAGTCTATGCCAAGACCCCCACAAACGTGGGAGAAATGCTGCAATACGCCGCATTGTTGCTCACCCAAGAGCATCGCCATGACGTGTTATATATCTGATAGCTTCTTTTTGTTAGGTCATCCCTCAACGCTAGAGGGAGAATAGCGGGGACAATAGCAACATTTAGTAGCTGCATCCATAGTCTACCGTTGTTTCCTTCCCGCCCGGCCCGCTTGTGCCAACAAAAAGCTTGACCCCATATTGAAATCCTGCCGCCTCCACCTCCGCATCAATCGACTCGCTCTGTTCTATCCGCTTTTTCAACATCACGCGACGGTCTACAAGTCTCTTTGATGTTCTCAAGCCTTGTACTTACTACTTTTGGGCGACTCGGCCCCAAACTGCAATTCTTTCACAATCTCTCATTCGATGACCACATCTTGAACATCCCCACTCATACTGCTCTAAACTTGACCTCAATTGCTTTGCATAATTCGTTCCGCACGACCGCTACCCATCAACAAGATGTCATTGCAAATGGTTCCGCCCCTTGCTTCCGGGCTCGCTCGAAATCTCGAGAAAAACATCAAAACAGTTTCACATGCCATAAACAAGCACTGTCTCGAGCTTCCACCCCACCTGGAACGACTTTTTGCTGCCTCTCTTGTCGATTCTTTAACGAGAGGCTTAGCTAGCCAGTCAACCCCCTGATCCATCATGATACCTACCAGCGATACGGAAGGGCGGAATGTCACAGGACAAACATCATCACCGACTATTCAATGCCAAAATAGAGTGTGCTCGGATAGCTCAGACAACACCAATTTATCTTCTGCCTTCACCAACACAACCTACAACTCAGCTACCCCATGCTTATCACAGTCTGCTACCACCTCGACCGCAGCCAACAGTGTTGAGCAAAATATGACCCTCCGACAGGGTCTCCGCCGCTACCCAAAAGCCATCATGTGGTCCGTCCTCTTTTCTTTGACTTTGATCATGGAGGGCTACTCTACCATCCTGGTGCCGAATCTATACTCCTCGAACCATTCCGCCGCCAATTTGGTACGTTGCAACACAACGGTGACTACGAGATTAGCGCTGTGTGGCAAAGTGCATTGGTCAATGGCGCTTTAGCAGGCCAGATCATTGGACTGTTTGCAGCTGGGTGGCTGGCTGAGAAGATTGGGTACCGCAAAACACTTATGACTGGACTGGTGGCGATCACTGCCTTCATCACCATCACGTTCTTTGCAACGAGTAAGCCCATGTTGTTGGTAGGTCAGTGTTTACTTGGGGCGCCATGGGGTGTATTTCAGACAATCAGCACGGTGTATGCTGGTGATGTGTTGCCTATTCAGTTGAGAGGCTATCTGACTACGTATGTGTTCTGCCCGACGCTTCGAACCCGATCATTCAGCCCCCTTTGATTAGCATGAAAAACTAACAGACATAGATATGTCAATGCATGCTGGGTAATCGGCCAACTTACCGCATCCATTGTGCTCCGCGCCATGCTCTCCATTCCCTCGCAATGGGCATACAGAATTCCTTTCGGTCTCCAGTGGGCATTCCCCCTCCCCATCTTTATCGTCGTATTGCTCGCTCCTGAATCCCCGTGGTGGCTAGTCCGACAAGGCCGATTCAAAGAGGCAAAGACTTCGCTCCGCCGCTTGCGCAGGCAGAATGAAGACGAACCGAATGCCGACTTTGACGCAGGTTTGGAAGAGACGCTGGAATATATCAAGCAGACCAACGACAATGAAAAGGAAGCGCAGAGTGGGACTAGATACGTTGACTGTTTCAAGGGCGTGGACAGGAGGAGGACAGAGATAACATGCATGTGCTGGGTCATCCAAACACTATGTGGTAGTACATTCATGGGCTTCTCAACCTACTTTTGTACGTGTGATCCCTGTTCATTCCCTCTTCTTCTGGAGACTCTCTTCACGGCCTCCATGCTAACACTTGAAACAGACGAACAGGCGGGCCTCGGTGCCCAGCATGCTTTCACACTCTCTCTTGCACAATTTGCCCTCGGCCTCCTTGGCGTTCTCGCTTCCTGGATCCTGCTCTCCTACCTAGGCCGTCGCACAATCTACCTCTCTGGCCAAGTGTTGACATTCCTTTGTGTCTTGTTGATTGGCATCTTAGCCTGTATTCCACACCCGCACCCTTCCACATCTTCCACAACCACGAATCTGCCTCGCTCCACTGGCGGCGGAGGTGCTGGCAGAGGCGGACGAGTAGGAAGCAGCGGACCGATTCCCTGGGCAATCGCAGCGCTTCTCCTCGTCTTCACCGCCGTATACGACGCCACCATCGGTCCTCTCTGCTACACGCTCGTCTCCGAGATCCCCTCCACCCGGCTCCGTTCAAAAACCATTGTCCTAGCACGGAACAGCTACAACATCTCCGGCATCATCACCAACCTCATCACCCCCGTATGCTGAACCCAACCGCCTGGGCATGGGGCGCCAAGGCAGGGTTCTTCTGGGCCGCCACGTCCGCCATCGGACTTGTGTGGAGTTGCTGGAGGCTCCCCGAGACCAAGGGGAGGAGCTTTTCCGAGATTGACCTTCTGTTCCGCAACAGAACCGAGGCGAGCAAGTTCAAGCGCACGAGATTTGTTCGAGGCCTGCAGAGAAGCGAAGCCACAAAGGCGAACGGGGCATAGGTGCTTCTACTTTACGAGAAGAAATGCATAGTCATCAAGATTCTCCGTCTTTTTTTTTTTTTTTTTTTTTTTCCCTGCTGTTTATCCACCCACTGTACGTCATGACCTCCTCGCCATCTTCTCCGGTACTGTGCTGTGTCAGTTTCGGATTCCGCACGGCGCGTCGCATGTCGTGCGCAACGCGGGGGAATATCTATTGTGCGGATGAAAGACAGCGGGCTGCTAGGCGGGTAGAGCAGGCTGGTGGCTGAGGAGGTAGTCGGATCATGTGCTGATATGGATTTGTAGGCGAGTTTGCATAGGGCAGATAGATATGGACCGCTCCATGTGCGCAAGGAGATTGGTGTAGGTAACCGGCACGGCAGCATGAATAAGAATACGGGTCTGTCGAGACGGATGGGGAGGAAGGAGAGATGCAAGGTTGTGTAAGCGAAGATTTGGCGGGCGGGGAATTTTCCACATGCTGTTTCTGTGCCTGGATGGCTCGGACTCGGACTAGGTTCGTTTGTACGTGTACATGTCAGCGCACGCCATGCTCAACTATGTGCACCGAGCCAGAAAGAAGCAGTTACGGGAGGAGACGGAAGGTCAATGCAGGTTGTACATTACAATGCGACTACTAGTACATGCGATTGAGTGAGCGTGCAGAAACAAGAGTTCCACTCGTTTGCAGTAACAGTCGGCATAGGCAAAGCGTAGAAGAGCGGGCAATAGAAGCAAGAGAAAGGGGTATATTGCAGGAAGTGAAGGTAGGAAAGGGTATCAGTAAACGAAAGCAAAAGACAAGGGTATATCAACAAGTCATACAATGCCGTGCTTAACCATGCTATGCCGATACGCGATGCGAAAGTCAAGGAATAGGGCGCTGGGAAGAAAACAAAAAAGCGAAAGTAGCGCGGCAAAAAGGATATGGCAACGGATGATGCCAAAGGCGACAACGATCTTGGCAAGGGGACACTGAACCACATTCAGATGCCCCAACCTTCCCACCCGTGACCGAGCATTCTCTCGATTTGGCCAAGGGTGATATAGCTGAGCTCTCCATGTAATTCTCCGCTTGAGCCTGCGTCAGTAGCTGCGGATTCTTGGTTGCTGAGAGATGCGCCGCGAACGACCATCTTCACCCAAAGGAGTAGGCTTGTACAGCCATGTTGGCAGGATGCGATATTGAACGAGGTGATGTCCTCAAATGCAGATGCTAAGAAGCGTGACGTGTTCAACAGAATCTCCGAGTGTGGTATTGAAGTCCGCCCATCTGGAAAGGCTGGTACAGTTGACGTCTGGATGTCTTGATCGAGCTCTGAGAGATGGTGTGCAGGTTTCGAATATGTTAGATGGTTGGTTACGTGCGGAACCACTGTCGGCTGCACCATAGCGAGCATACTTGAGTGCGATGCTAGCGACGACTGCGATTGCTGGAATGAGAAGCTTGATGCAAGTCTCGAGTTCGCGGCGACGGTTGCAGCCCATATCACCATAGCTGCCAGAAATAAGCTCATTTCACTGCCCATGCCCCACGTGGGTGGCTCGCTAGACTCAAACGATTGCTTCAAGATGTCAATGGAGAGGTGCAGGGCTTCCAATGTGGGTTGGAGGTATTCGTCGACAGTGCTGGACCAAAGCTGACCTATCCACGTTTGAAGTGTGATCCTCAAAGCAGAGAACTCCGATTCCGATGTGACTTTCGTACCGAGAATCCAGGTTTCGCCCGATACAGCCAATAGGGCACGCATTGGCACCAGTTGTGTAAGCTTTGCTGTCCGAAGGTGAAGGAGAGTCGGAAGAGAGTCGTCCAGAAATTTCTCTATGCCTGAATTTGTACCAGATGAGGGTCCAATAGAGTGGGTATAATGTGCTGCAATAAGTACGGCAGACTGGAAAGGATCGTACCTCCCAACGACTGGGCTGTTCGAAGCTTCGAAGACGGTAATAGGGCTTTCTAAATGATGCTGACTGACGACCCACTTGCGAGAGCTTGTAGTATCCCACAGGGATCTGTGTACTGGAAAGGGAAGGTCATGGCTTGAAAATTGTAAGAACAAGTCAGAATCGCGCGCAAGCAGCGTGGATTGCTGAGATTCCAGGATATAGCATGACAGGAGCAGGTGCTGCCTCGCAGATAGTTCCACCCACTGTATCCAGAGGTCCTGGGATTTATCTTCAGATGTAGGAACAAGGGAAGTAGGTTTGAGGATGGCGGAGGGAATAAGGCCGCGCATTCCTACTAACTGCAAAGGCATCAGCAATGGTAATCATTCATAAACAGGGAGTTTGGTACCTTTCTATACATCGCCATGAATCGCGTTGACAGTGTCTTTGCGCAGCGTTGTGCACTGTACTGAGCGAAAACTTCAACCAAGAAAATAGCTTGATGATCGCAAAGTCTTTCGCATCTGGTTAGGTTTGATCGATCTCTCTGCTTACAATTAGCTTGTCATTTTCCTCTGGCAGTGTATTGCAGAGCGAATACCTCGTCGAGCAGCTTGACGCAAGTCTTATGGAGCTTGATAGCTATTTGTCTGCCGTAGATATCGTTGCTATGCTGTGCGCCAATAGCGATCATCGCAGCGTAGAGCATAGGTGGTGCTTCTAGGCTGGCGAACGTGGGTCGATGGATAATGGGGAAAGTGGGATCAAAGAGCCTCCAGTAATTGTTCAGATATTGCTCAAATTGATAGGTGTGGACGATTTGGCTCATACCGTATTGTTCTTCAGGAAACAGCTCTAGTCCCTTCTCGTGGTCTACCTGAGCCACATTGCTCGCACAAAAGTGTCCGTAGTGTCCCAACGGATCCACAGATGCGTTCAGCGGCATATCGACCGTGGAGTACGAAGCAGGAATATAAGGGAAGCTGGATGCCATCATGTTTTTCTCTTCCGGTGGCCAAGAGTATTGGAAGGAGGTTGAGACGGAAGATGTTGGCGATTGTGAGCCTTGCCCCCATGGTCCAACGAACGATGCGTTGGAAGATGCGCGTGTTCGAATCATGTTCGAGCCGTATGGTGGTGTTGCGTACGTATGGCTATACTCGGGACCGGGCATTGGGGAGGCGTGGCCACTCGAGCAGGAGTAAGGCGATTGTGCGAACGACTCGTGCCAGTGTCCGCCGGAGGCCATGCCTCCATCGACTAGTATGGGGCCTGATATCGAGTGGCGAGTTGGAAAGGCTAGGCCCTGGCGCTTCAGGTTGCTGGACCTACACGTCAGCTATGCGCAAATAAGAAGAAGGGATGTCAGTAAAAGAAGGAAACAGAAGGAAATGGAGCCAGAGGTTCTTGATATGTGCGCGATATAAACTCACATAGGAGGACTCTTGAAACTTGGACTGGATCGAAAGACATGATTGCTAGGGTTGAAAGGAGCAATCTTTGAAGTACGAGGGAGTTGAGGAGTACGAAACAGATTTGGATTGTACCTTGAAAACGCCGTGGCCTCTAGATGAGGAGACAGAACCTGCGGTGGAGTGTATATCAGGCTTGGCGGAAGAGTATTGGTAGATCCCAGAGGTAGTGCCGCAGGCATGGACATGGGAGATGTATGGGCGGAATGATCGCTACTGGATATAGACGGTTGGCGAGACACATTGCCAGCTTCGTTACTACAGTCTCTCAGTATTGGCACTTTCTTGACGACGCTACAACTCACTGTCGTTCTTCATGTCGCTGTAACAAGTCGGTCCTGTAGAAGGTTTTGCCACAGTCGGGATACTTGCAGAACAAGGCACCCTCTTGACCATGATTCCGCCGGTGACGTCTAGGGTCATGGGTTAGGCAAGTTCAGTTGAACGAGTGCTATATGATCTACCTCAAATGTTCGGCGCGCGTGTATGACTGATAGAAGTCAGTAAAGTTCCTACGCAAAAGCAAACTTGAGGAAGAGGCAACAATGCTTAAACAAAAAATAAAAATAAATAAAAATAAAAATAAAGAATTTGCAACTACGAGAAGTGAGCACACTTACACGTCCACATTCACAATCGTGTACTTTGAGACCTTTCTTGGCTTTGCTCACACGCCCTGTCTTGGTGTAGTTGACTGTAGACATGAGTGACGTGCTGTTAGGACTTATAGTGGACCGTTGTGCGAAGTGGGAAGAGCCAGTGTTGGGTACGATAGTAGATTCGTCAGTGGTCTCGGAACGGCGTCTAGAGGACACGGATTTGGTATCTGCCGTGGTACCATTCGATGATGTTGATAATCTCTTTCGACGTTTGTCTTTGGGGGCATGAACTAGGAAGTAGAAGGAGTATGTTTGGGCTGCTGCTGTTGCTCGGTAGTCGAAGCCAATGGGCGGCCGCTTGTCTCACAAGGCTCGGACATGATGGAACGAGGATGCGAATTGATGTATATACTGGAGCCGAAGGCGATGGGGCCAGAAAGGATGGGAGCCGTAAGTGGAGCTTCGGATAAGGTCAACTAGAGTGTCCAGAACGGGCAGTACTGCAGACGGCTAGAGGCCAACGGTCATGTCTGGGAGAAACCGGCGTACTTGCCATACGACGATGATAGGCAGACTGGGAACGCGGGGATAAGTTAAGGGACGAGCGTCGCGGGAAATGGACCACCAAATGGAGTGGAGGAGACCAAAAATGGGTCGCTGACCGATTCCAATCGAGATCCTGGCGATGTAGGGATGGCAAGAGAGTGCACTGGGGCCGCGTGCGGTTAGAAAAAGTCGCTGTAAATATCTGCAGGCTGTGCCTGAGCCAAGCCAGAACGAGGATCGAGGTTGAGAAGAAAGATGAGACTGTGGACAAGCGACGAGGCATGCTCCAAGTGCGAGTCGCGCTTGTGAAATGACAGGGGTCGTGTTAGAGACGTGCCAATGGCGATGTTGTGGACGACCTGGGACCATGTCGCTGTATGGAGCCCACGGGCATGGCTGTCGGCGCGTAACCGAACGGCTCCATACGCAACCCAGGACAAAAGGGCACCCGGGCACCAAAAATGGGGCACAAGACAGGGTCCTTGTGTGGATAGAGGTACCGCAACGCCATGTTGCGGACCGTCCCTGGCTGTGAGACTGTGAGGATTGAAGCAGAGCGCGGCACACGCTGCGATGAAAGGTGGCTTGGTACCCGAAATAGCGACTCGCCAAACAAAGGCCGTGCTCAGCCTTCCTGCAACGGCACACCATTCCTGCTTACGCCAACGTGCAGGATCAGCACATGCAGACAAGGCGAATGAGTTTGCAGAAATAGCAGGGTGCGTTGCAACGATGCAGTCGGATGACGAGACTGAATTGTCACACGGCAAGTCTGTCATTCCGCGTCCCCAGCGTTGGCATTACCTACAGGTGTCGCCTACCGTACCCCTGCAGACTGTATAATCTGACATTCGACTAGGTGGTGTATTTGTGCACAAGACGTCTTGGCGCGAGTGCACTGGCCCTGTAGCGGCATATGCAGGATGTGAAGTGATGTGTGAGTCTGACTCTGCCGCGTCGAGGGAAGGGACCGGTCGATGGAGAAGAGCGCAAGGTGCCTATCCATGATACCGTCTGCCAGTCGGCTATGACACATGGTGTGGGATGGTCGCATCGAAAGTAACGTCAATTTCGAGCATCTGCACGCTGTTGGGAGGCGGAGCCAACATGTCCTCCGTAATTCTGCTCATTCGCCGATGCGTAGAGATGAGGAACGTAAGCCCGGCGAAGAGACCCTCCGTGCAGGCGATGCCGGGTGTATGTAGCTGTCGCCCGGCCGCGATCCCGCACCATGTGGGACAAGCTTTCTCCAATCTCCACACGCACGACTGCCAGCAAAAGGCTGTGGGAGGCCTGAGGAGGGAGCGCACCCACGCACCCACGCACCCACCCGCAAAGCCTGGGAACAAGTCAACCAGCTGTATTCCGCCTTCTCAGCCTTTCAAGGCTTGGGCGCGAAAGTGAGGCACAAAGGTGCACTAACAACGGCTCGCAGGTTGGTAGAGTCCAAGGGCACGTGCAAAATGGTCGACTGCTCGGTGCTTGGTCCCTCGGCAGACTGCGTGGTACTTGGATGGCTCAGATTCCCGTCTGTATGTTTGGAAGGCTGTGTAAGCGTGGAGGCCAAAGTGCGGAAGGATCAAAGAGCCGCTCCTAGAGCAGCATGGTTGGAGGGAGCAGCTTGTCGCGAGATGTTTGGCGGTCGGCGAGCCTTGCTTCCCACGCAGTCGGGATAGGGCCGCCAGGGCTATCTGAGAGACCGGGCCACTGGTTAGTAGGAAAGGGAACCCTGACCAGCCGCCTGCCAGTCGCCCACACGCACGAGGGTTGCCAGAGCCGACTGGCGGCTGGCGCGTACATGGTACGTACAAGGTGGCAGGCAAAAAGGCCAGGTCCAAGCACGGCGACGCAACAAGATGCCCACAACGTCTCGCAGCTCAACCCACGCGTTTCAACGAGCCGAGAAGAACGATGGATAGTCGAGATGGCTCGTGCATAGTCGTGAAGGCCGATGCCATATGCCACTTTTGTGCAAGCGCACAAGCCAAACTGTGCAGCAACAGGGTCTAGCGAATGTGGAGAGGGCGCTTCCGAAAAAGTCTTCTTCTGCGAGGCGGCATGCGTACACCATTCCCTAGCTATGTTCCAAACGCGCTCGAAGCCGGGAGCACGCAAACCAGGGACAAGCTTCAAGGCGGCTTGTGGAGTCGCCACGTGATCTGGCCGCCCCGGCTGCGCGGAATATACCAGATGAGGACAACCCAACACGTCGGCACGTGCCTGAGATCACGACATTCCCATGCCAGCCATGACGCTGCCTGACTCTGCCTGGCTCCAAGAACGACGTGTGAGCACGAGGCTGATTGCCTTTTCCCCTGCTGTTCGCGATTCGTCCAACCCATCATCATGTCAAGGATGGCACTCGCCTGGCCGTATTTCGGTCGGCTGAGGGCGATCTGGACTGTGCGAGTGGAGAGTGTGATCCCCCTCGAGTTCTGCCGATGTGAGTCCGCACGTCTTCTCCCCATCCATCCGTCGTGGTTAACGCGGTTCGAAAAAACCGTACGGGTGTCGATACAAGCAAAACCGGCCGCACTCGGCACTTTATTGCTACCTTACCCGCTCCTTCACACGCCGTCGTCGGCCTTCCCGCCGACGTGGCTACGTGAGATGGTGGCTGCGTGCAAGATTGAGGTTCAAAGGATTCCCCGCGCATCTGGTAGAATGTCCGCCTTTCTGCATGTCGCAATCTTGAATCACCTTTTTCAGCCACTTGTGCGTCCAGGCACGTGCAGAGCCAGCCCTGTCGCCAAACTTGTCCAATGCAGTTGCTTCTCGCCGGGCTCCGCATCCAGGGCTGCCTACACCGTACCTACCATTACCCAGTAGTACGTAGTACACAATCGCTACGTGCATCCTGCATACCCACATGATCAGATTGTCCGCAACTGCCTGCCACTTGCTCCGCTACCAAGATATGCCCTCTGTCCACAGCCATGCAAAGCTCGCACTTTGGTTGCTGTACACTTGCCTTCACAGCCTCACTGTACGCTTTCCGTTGCCGCGGGCAAGTAAAAAGGACGCTAGCGGGCTGTTCCCTCCCGCTGCTAAACATAGACTATCGCGCTGAGCTTCAGCCATGAGCCATGAACATGAGGCTAACATGAGGCTACCAGGCTGGACTTCCTTCGACTATCATGAGTCTGCCTCGCCAAATGTATAACAGACTCGGTCATCGCCATGGGGCATCTCAGATACCCTTCCATTGTCTAACCAATCCCTACGGATACTCCAACGGTATTTTTGACCTCCCATGCACACATGCGTGTGTATGTGTGACAGGCGCAACCGCGAATATGACATGCTGACACTCACGCGGGACAAACCAGGCTGAAACTGCATACATCATCATCTGCTTGGCGTCCACCCAAACACTTTGTGCAACGCTGCCATTCTGTGCATCGAGCAAACCTGGCTCTTGCTGGAATCAAGACAGATCCTCGTAACAGCAGGCTGACAACCCGCAAACACCAAGAACAAATGCCTGGTCGACAGATCCCAGCAGATTTCTAAACGGATCTCATACGCATGTATTTGCTGGGGAAACCCTTTTCCGACTCACGATGTCGAGTATCGCAAGTCTGAGGGCATCAACACCCTATTGATCCTGCACAGGTCCAAATCGAATCAGCATCACTTGCACCCTGCCATCCTTGGTTGGCGACCCATCATCCACGACTCACGCCCCGCTCCATCCTACTCACGTTACGACCAAGAACACACATCCTCTGCTTTTAAGTCTGAGGCAAAACAATAAAACAAAAACATAATGAACCTTGACAGCTCAGCTATCTGAAACACCCTGTATACCCTCCACCTGCCAACATGAACCGTCTTACCCCAACCTTACCTGTTTTGCGTACGCCCCGAAGCCTCATTACAGAATCGGCTTCCCCAATGGACGGGCGGCAAATCTCCTTCGCACACATTCATGCACGTGTTGGGCTGGCTCTACACAACCATCCATCCCCTGCCCCTGCATCGAGTCGTGTTTCACAGCACGCCCAAATCTCGCATACCTTTCCCTCGGGTTCCCCGAAACCATCCAAGGGAGCCATGGTAGGATCCGCAAAGGATCCCCAAGCTAATCGGCATGTGCGGAACGAGTGCACAGCGGACATTTGCTTCCGATGCGATGCGTACGCCGCGAGCAAGCACTAGCATTTGAACCAAGGGTGTAGCAATGGCCGTGGAAACCAGGGTGCTGCATACACTTGACTGCGCTACATGGCCGTCTAATCGCCACCGTGCGAGAGCATACCAAAGTGCCAAAGAGCATGTGAAAACGCACTAGCAAAGCCTATATTCACGCTCGTGCGATACCTCTCACCCTTCTACAATCGACGTGTTTCCTTCACGCTACCTGCTGCCTTGGCGATAACTCATCGTAAACGCATCCTCCTCGTCACTCTTATCATCGCTCTCCCGGCCATCCCCTCCCCCGCACGCAGAACTACCAGCAGCCGAAAGCGTCGCAGAAGGTGACCTAAGTGACGTCGAACGTTCAAGCGTTTGCGACGACTCCACCCCGTCCAAAGTCGAACCAGACGATGCTGAAGAGCCCGCAAGCGTGCGCGACGAAACCGTGCTGGTGGATCGAGGGCTATAAGACTGACTAGCTTCGCGCGAGGAGGATGCGGACGGGAGGCGTGTTTCCCTGCCTCGAGAACGGTCGGACGGTGGGGGTTCATGCGTGCTTTCTGGTAAAGACAGTTCCGACTTTGGCTTCTGCGGGGTTTTGGCCTTCGGATTAGGGCGGGCTGCTGGTACTTTGCGCTTCTGCGGGCTTGTTGCTAATTCACTGCATGTCATGTTTGCTGTGTTGTTTGTGCGGTTATAAATAGTTGCAAAGGTGCATCTGCTTATAATAGATGGATAGCAGGCTGGAAACCATCGTATCCATCGCATTTATCTGTGTGCGTCACTTGGGACAAGTGTTTCACGGAGGAAGACATCACGACAACTGAGCGTGTGGTCTTTGAGATTTGACTGGTTTCAGATAGGAGCACTTCAACACGCTAGGCTTTTAGTAACCGCTCAACACCGCTTCCTGTCTGGAGTGTCAGTGCATGTCTTTGTGTTGTCGCGTATGGTAGACTCACCCTTGCAACGGCGTACAGCGGCTTGATTCCTGTCCAGTACTCAAACTGATGCACACCTTGACCAACGAGAACTTCGAGGCCATTGACAGTCTTCCAACCAGCGTCTTGTGCCAACTGAATCAACGCAGTAACAGGAGGCTTGTAGGCCATCTCAAGCAGAGTCATCTGCCCAGCGTTCTCCGATGTCTTGGCTTTCTCGAACAATGCACATAGTGTCTCGCGAATACTCGGGTCAATGGGCTTGTCAGCAGGAACAGTACCAATAGCAACGGTAGGCAAGCGCTCTAGTGCCTCAACGGCATCTGTGTCCTTGATGACGCGGATGTTGTATTCCGCGGGAAAGTCGGCTTGTAATTTCTCCATCTTTTCAATGTTGCGGCCAAGAAGGTAGATTGGGCTATACTGCATTTCGTGCAGTGCGTAAATGGCCGCACGACTGGTTCCCCCGCCACCGATGACGAGACCGGAGTGCTGCTCTCCAGGCAAACGCTGGTCCCCTGCATTCTTTAAAACAAGGACCATTCCAAGGTAGTCAGTATTACGGCCGATGAGGCGCGTAACTTCTTTACCGGTCGATTCATCAGTTGAAACTTCTGGCACGATGGTGTTGAGGGCACCAATGGCCTCCACCTCAGGACCAATGCCGTCAAGTAGTGGGGCCACGTCCTGCTTTAGGGGTATGGTGACGCTAGCTCCACCGAAATCTGGTGCGCGGATGATGTCCTTGATTGGCGTCGTGTCAGCGGTATCAACGATGGTGTAATTGTGTGGCAGTCCTGCCTCGCGAAACAGTCTGTTGTGCAAACGCGGACTGGGACTCTGCTGAACTGGCGAACCGAAAATGCAGAACTTCTTGGGCTGGATCTCGCCCATTAACGACAGACCGCGACGAATATCAGCAGCAGTCAACTGGCCAGGTGCTGTTGCGGACGGGAGTAAAGGATGAGAGACTGGAGTCATAAAGCCGTTCAATATCCTACTCAGCTTGCCGTGCTCGCCCATGTTGATGGCGATGATGGGTACAGGGTGAGCGGACTCTGCCCATGACTTGAACTCAGCAAGGGCAAAATTGTCCTTCAGTGACTTGGCTACACTAACAAGCTTGATGACGTGACCATATTGCAAAGCCCGATTGTAGTACTGAATCCACGAGCCGTTGTCCCAGCTCAGCTCGCCTCTGGGGTCATGGTGGCTGGCGATAATGCTTGTGTGGCCCTTCTGCTCTGTGACCTCGCGGAGGATATACTCGGGCATCGTCATCTCGAGATCCAAAAACTCACACCCTAGTCGGAGTGCTGTCTGGTAAAGTTCTCGAGCCTCGTTATAAGCCTCGTCAGGGAACTTACCGCCTTGCAGTTTGGTCCGTATTGTGAAGATGACTGGTAAAGAAGTTGCCTGGCGGAGTGCGGTCAACTGTTCAATGACGAACTCAGGTGACGGCAATCCCTTAGGTGACGTGGGATCCTCAAGTAAATCAACTCGGAGCTCCACTGCATCTGCACCCACGGTGATTTCTGGCAAGTCCTTCTGCAAGGGCTGGATTTGTGGTGCTGAAAGGCAGACAAAGAACGACTGCTTTCTCTTCCGGATCGACCGCAACGCCGACGTCCTTCCTGTGATCATCTTCAAGAAGCGAGCGAAGTCCTCCAGCGCCCTGACAAACCCAGTGGAGTCCGAACTCTGGCTGTTGACCAGATAGTTACTGCACTCCAGGTACCAAGGTTTGCGTCGGAGCCAAACACCCATCATGTCCTCTACGTAGGCTGGTCGTGTCTTGTCGATCTGAAGGAAGTCCATCACTTTGGAAATATCCCGAGACACCAGCAGGACAACACCGTTGCTCTTCTGGTAATCGACGAAAATCTTGCGTGCCTCTGGAATCTCGACAATGCCACCACCACAAGCGAAAACGTGCCCGGTTGGCTTCTCCTTCATTGTCCTTTGCAAGATTTTGAGCTCTTCTGCTCGGAATCCTTCCCACCCTTGCTGCTTGATAAGTTCAGGGATGGTCATGCCTAGATGTTCCTCGAGCGCTGTGTCGAGATCAACCAGCGGCCATCCGAGGATACGTGCAGCCCATCCGCCCGTCGTTGTCTTGCCAGCACCGCGCATGCCGATGAAGAAGATAGACTTGTCCTTAACCGTCGAGCCAATCCTGTTATCTTGGATCGACTTGTGCGGGAGCTCAACGCCATCAAGCTCGGCCTTGAAAATTTGATTCAGGGAGTCCCAGTAGCCGGGCCATGTCTTGCCAGTGCAATCTTTCTCAAGGATGAGTACCGGCTCAGGCGCGACCAAAGCAAGGACAGCGAAACTCATGGCAACACGATGGTCATCGTAGCAATGAATGCCTTCCTTGGGCGCATCGAGCTGGTAGCCGCGCCCATCAACCTCGATACCATCGTCGAATTGTCTGCAAGTTACGCCAAACTTGGCGAGCTCGTCCTCCATGGCTTGAATGCGATTGCACTCCTTGACACGCTGATTGGCGATACCATAGATACGCGTCGTGGTTGACGTGCCGTTCGAGGACGCCACAGCAGCCAGCACCGATGCAGTCAGGAAAGCATCGGTCATAGGCTCCATGTCAATCTCCTTGACCGCCTTGAGCTCTCCTTTTGGTGGACCAGTAACGGTCGTTGAAGTGGCTGACTGCTCGACTTTGCAGCCCATGGGCCTTAGCACTTCAATTGCAAAGCGAGCATCCCCTGCAAAGAGCTCGACCCAATGTTGGGTACCGTACAAGTTGTTCCTGTGATAGCCGCAATAGCCAATGGGTACGTGGCCGAGCTGGCATCGCTCTCAACGACATACTCGGCAGGGTTCGTGTAAGGCTTGTTTGGGATGTGGTAGGTGTTTGCCTCAGTGGAGGACTTCTCGACCTGAACACCAAATGAAGCCATCATAGTGATGGTCATGTCGATGTATGGTTGCGAGATGGGTTTGCCGCCAACCAAGCGAAGAGTCACAGGCTTCTTGGAGTAAGGCGCGCACAGCAAGATGGAGGACACATACTGTGAGGAAACCGTGGCTGCGAGCTCAATTTCCCCAGTGAAGGCGTTATCCCCCTCGCTCGCACCAAAGCCGCTGCAGGCTGAGATGCGCAAAGGCAAGCTACCTTGATTCTCTTGGTAGTCGATGTCGATGCCCATGGTTCGAAGCGACTTGACAAGCGGACCGATTGGGCGCTCCTTCATCCTGGCGTTGCCGGTAACGACGGTTGATGTGACGCCGTCAGCCGGCTGTGCAAGTGCGGTGACGGATGTCAAGAAACGTGCTGCTGTACCAGCATTTCCGAGGTAAAGCTCGTCGTTGGTCGCCTTTAGATTGCCGCCATTTCCAGTGACGACTAGTTCTTTGCCGTCATTCTCCCACGAGAAGCTTGCGCCTTGCATTTTTGCAAGTGCGTCTAACATGACTTGGGTGTCGTCTGAATGCAAAAGGTTGCTGATACGACACGATCCACTTCCAAGCGCGGCGAGGACCAGGACTCTGTTCGAGATGCTCTTGGATCCAGGTGGGATGCAGGTGACGTTGAGATCACTGGGGACGCCAGGGTGCACTGATATGCTGGGAGAGAGCGCAATCTTGATGTCCCGATCGGCGACGGTGCTGGCCTTCTTCTCGTGTGTTCGGCCAATGCCGGAGAGAAGGACAACCTTTTTGATGCTGCCAGAGTTCTTCTTGTCGACAGCCATGATTTTAATGAGCTCGTCGACGGGGCAGTGCTTGTTTGCCGTCCGTCTACGCACCGTCTTGTCTGCAAGGGAGGTAGGCAAGCCGTAGCTGGCTATGCACTTGGTCAAACGTGCAACAGCCGAGGGGTCCAGCACGCCGAGGTAGCGGGCTAGCTCTGCTTCTTTGACCATGCCAATGGCGACTGCTTCGCCGTGCAGGATTTGAGGCGTGAGAATGGCCTCGAACGCGTGACCAATGGAGTGACCAAAGTTCAGCAAATTGCGTAGGCCGCCTTCCCGCTCGTCGGCGGAGACGACCTCGGCCTTGACGCGCACAGAGCCGAGAACGATGCGCTTCAGGATGTGTGCAATACTGTCAAAGGTGCGTCTACCGTGATTGGGGGTTGGTCGAGCGCTGCTAGGATCGTGTTGGCATTGCCCTCGAGTGTGGTGAATTCCTTCTCGTCCCAGATGGCGGCCGTCTTGACGACTTCGGCCATGCCGTTGATGAGCTCGCGCTTCGGTAGCGTCTCGAGGAACTGCAGGTCGATGTAGATGCGCTCAGGCTGCCAGAAGGCACCGACGAGGTTCTTGCCAGCCGGGGTGTCGATGGCAGTCTTGCCGCCGATACTCGAGTCGACCATGGCCAGCAGCGTGGTGGGCACCTGGACGAACTTGATGCCCCGCATGTACGTGGCAGCGACAAAGCCGATCATGTCGCCAATGACGCCGCCGCCCAGGGCGACGATGACGGTGTCGCGAGTGCATCCTTGCGACAGCAGCCAGTCCTCGACGACGCCCTTTGTGTTTCGCGACTTGGAGTTCTCGCCGGGGGATGGTGTAGGTGAGCAGGCGCGGGGGCGTGGCGCAGGCCGAGGCGGCGGCGCTGAAGGCTTTCGCGAACGTGGGGATATACGTGGGGCCAATGTTGGTGTCGGTGATGAGCACGTACGTGGACGAGGGGATGTTTTTGACCAGGTCGGCGGCGATGTAGCTCTGCCAGAGCCCGTAGTCGACCACAATCGAGTCCTTGCCCAGGATGGCCACCTTGGTCGGCGCCGTCGACGCTGCGGCGGTCGCCATGGGTGCTGCTGTGATGTGGTGCTGTTCTTTGCTGTGCTGTGGTGCTGTGGTGCTGTTCTTTGCTGTGCTGTGCTGCTGTGCTGTGCTGCTGTGCTGTGCTGCTGTGCTGTGCTGCTGTGCTGTGCTGCTGTGCTGTGCTGCTGTGCTGTGCTGCTGTGCTGTGCTGCTGTGCTGTGCTGTGCTGTGCTGTGCTGCTATCCTGCTATAATTCTATGCTGCTATCCTGCTATAATTCTATGCTGCTGTGCTGCTGTGCTCTGCCGAGGGAGCAATGTGCCCTGCTGCCCGTTGAGCTTCTCTGCAGCCGGGAGGAGCGCAGGAGAGGAGGGTGAAGGTACGCTTGTGAGTTGGGAAATCACAGCATGTACAGTCGGTGTTACGATTGGCGTGCAATCGGCGTGCAATTGGCATGCAATCGACGTGCTATAAAGAAGCCTCCCCTCCACGATGCTGCTGTGCGTTGACTCAATCCGGCAGAACCCTCACATAGTTTTGGCGGGAGCCCAGAGCGGTGAGCAAGGCCCCACTCATCCCACTCACCACCTCAGCCCCTCTGTTCGCTCCCACAGGGCTGCAGCGTCTTCTCCACCACCTCCGCACTTTTGGACTGTGTAACACTGCATACTAGAAATCCACCTGCACTATGCAGATCCGTGGCACTGCACCTCACCTCTGTCGTGCCTGGTGGCAGTCCGCCTCGTGGTGCTGGGTAGGGCTGCGCCTAGTTAGCTAGCCAGTCGTGCTCATGACCGCATATGCACATGTATCAAAATCTAAATTCATACCGTGTCGTCCGCGGCTCCCATCAACGCCTTGGTTACTGGCTTCGGCGCCTTCCTAGACGCCTCGACGAACCCCTCGTGGGAGATGGCCTGCAGACTGCCAGCCTCCATCTCAGGCGCAGACGGCGAGTCAATCCAGTTCATCGTTCCGAACCATCCAATGCCTGCCGCCTATCATGATACCAGGGAGGACGTCGTGGTCTTGATCGAGGCCCATGCGCCCGACCTCGTCGTTCACATAGGCTTGGACGTCGACAGCGGACATGGCGTCTTCAAGATCGAACGTAGTGCGCCCCGCAAAGGCTACCATGAGATTCCTGACATCCGTCGCAAAGTCTTCACACAAGCCGAAAACAAAAAGACGTTTGCAAAGTCACCTACGTCGCTGTCAACCACCCTAGACATCGATGCTGCGCATCGTCTTTGGCGAGCCAGTTGCGCCTCCATCGCCCTGACAACGCAGGGGGATTCGCAGCTAAACGCCAAGAAGAGACAGAGTACGGAGAAGAAGAGAAACGTGCTGTTGCAACTCAGCGACCATGTCGGGACCTACGTCTGTGGCTTCTGCTACTGTTTCCTGCTCCACCTGCAGAGTCACACCGGCAAGCGGCAAGCAATTTTCCTGCACGTCCCGCCGCTAGAGACCGAAGCTGACATTCTGGTTGGCGTGAGAGTAACACAAGAGTTGGTTCGCGCACTGGCCCCAGTCATGTAAAATCGGTAGGCTGGGAAAAGCGATACAGATTTCGAAATGGCTGACCGGTCAGCGGCTAAAGAGTTTGACTTCACGCTAAGCTTTCGGAAACGATCCTAAAACGAACGGCTTAGCCGCCTTGGGTTAAAACCTTCAATATTTACAGGAGGCCTGTCAGGCAACCACAGCGAAGCGGGCCTTGGAAACAGGATCTGAGGCGCAAAAGCTGTCGCAAGATGCAGTACTTATTGACCTGCTGTACCTCCAAGGGACCGCATACCCTGACCTCCTCGCATCGTCTTACACCGACTCCATTCAATTAGCCATCTACCGACTCCACTCAGCTCAAGCAACCCGTGTTTAATACTCTGCAAAATGCTCCTCAAATCCTATCTCACTATGGCCGCCATGGCAGGTTCCACTCTTGCCGGATTCGACATCCGGACCGGACAGACTGAATGGTGGTATACCAATGATGCCGAGGTAGGCTTATCACTTGCAAATCGAAGTGTTACGGCAGCTGACAAGCACAGTCTACGTCTATACTCAACGCCATCTCATCTGCCTATGCAAGCTACGAAGCGGCCATTGAGACGCAGGCTGATGTCAAGAGCGCCCAGGGCGCGTTCTACACCTACGCACGAACGCGCGAGGGTATTCCAGACATTGTGACAGCGACAGGTACAGCGTACACACGGTATACTACGCTTCCTGACTGGTAAGGCCGCCCCGTCGCAATCCATGACTCTCCGTGCACACAAATCCATCCGAGTCACCCTCACGTTCCGAGCCACCGCTAATCACCACGGACAGGTACGAAGCTATGCCGACAGAGGCTCTGAAAGTATTTGAAAGCGTCCGCAAAGAAGAAGACAAGATCTGGTCCAGCGTCGTTCCCAAGGCCGCAAGAACCAGCGCAAGCCAGGGTGCTGCTCCGCAAGCAACTGGGATGGGTATCTACGTCAACGGTGCAATCGCCGCTGTGGTAGGTGCTATGGCCGCCGCCTTGTAGGCAAACTCTGTTTGCAACGACTTTTACGATCCCGTCCGTCTTCATGTCTCTCGTTGTTCTGAATATACCCAATCACGATCCTGTCTTCACTTGCATCTGACTTGTGCGAGTTATCTCTATTAACTATGCTCTCTACGAACCATTTTCTCTATGCAAGCTTAAAAACACTATATGCGCAATCACCATTTTGCTTTGTCGTTAGCTAGGATTATTTTTACTGTCTTAAATAGATGGTAAGAGTTCTTAAAATTTTAGTCTACACTTTTGCAGGCTAGTGTTTACCCCTACTACCGAAGACAGAGAATCTAGTAGACTAGTGTTCCAATAAAAAGAGCAGAGATATAAATACTTTGCACCTAAAATATTGCGCATGAGGTAGGTCCTCTGTTGCATAAACCTCTACCTACAGCAGCAGCATCAGCAGCAGAGCGGTGCTGGCAGATGTGCCCTGCGCACTCATCTGCCCATAGGCTACCGTGTCCGTGCTCGTGATGCGCCAGTTCGCGTGATGCGCCACCCCACCACTTTTTGCAACCTACAGAATTGAGGTTATTAAGCCACGTACAATAGTTAAATTGATATAATTTTTTAGTGGAGTAATCTATATACCTATGCGACGAAGTTTGCTACCTAAATCTTTTTGGTGGAGCAATTTTGCGGCCGCAGCTGTTGTATGTGGGTAGAGGTGCTAGGGAAGGCTCATAAGCAACCACCTGACTACGCCTAGCACCACTACCACGCTTCTTTATTGTTTTTAGCTGCAATTAATATAAGGCCTTACGCTTGCCCTAATTAGGCAATTAGATACTTTTTTAGCGTTGTAAAGCTGTTTTTAACGTGCTCTCTTAGCTTTATAAGCGTTAATTGCTGCGCGCTCTTTAGCCTTCGCCTGGTCCCTTACTACCTTAGCTGCCTCTTGCGCCACACGCTTCTCTTCCTTCTCTTTCTCTTTAAGAATCTTTCTATTGTGTTAAAGCTCTCTCTTAGTTACCTTTGCTATCTCTTGTTTAGTGTTATACTGCTTAATTGTAGCGTTGCGCACATCAGCTTCACGCTTTAATTAAGGACTCTACTACACTACCCCCTGCCAATTTAAAGTGTGTAAGTACAAGGGCAATACTTTCTATTTTGCCTTCTTTGTCTTCTTGTTCTCTATGCCTTGCTTAATGCCTTGTAGCTTATGCAAAATAAGCTTATTTTAAATATAAAGTTAGTAGATTTTCTGTTCTAATGCCCTAGCCTTAGTACTGTAATTATCCTTTACTACACTTTAAAGCAACATCTTTGCTTGCAGCTAATTAGGCTTAGTAGGTGCTGCAGCAGGTCTAGTTTGCTCTATAGGTATTCTTAGAGGTAAGGGCGTTAGTGTTCTAAAACGCTTAAGGATAACGTCTATGTTAGGGGGTGTATACCTGTAGCTTTAAAGGCCTTTAACACTAACAATTCTATAAAGGTGTTTACCTAGGCAGGCTAGAATAGTAAGAAGAAATTAGCCTTGTTAATAGGCAGCTATCCTAGCGTCTTGTGGTTGTAAGTATTAAGCTTAATTAAGTAGTTTTAACTAAGTAATTTAAAGCAAACTACGTCTAACAGCTAGAGAGTATAGGTAGCGTAAGGGGGAAAACAAGTAGTAGAATCCTGTAGTTATTACAGTAGTTAATAAAGTCTTTTGTTATATGGCTGCTGTGGCCGTTAAGTATCAGCAGCCTATACCTTCTCTGTGCTTTGGCCCTAGTGTAGCAATTAAAGACCTGCTCTAGCTATGTTACCCCTAAATCATTGTTTGTCCATCCATTCAGTGAAGTTGTAAAGTAGATTAAGTGCTTTTTTAGATTAATATTGTGTACCTAGCTTGCCTGCACTGCAGCACTAGCTGCTAGAAAGATAATGCCTAGGGGGAGAGTTAATCTATCTGCGCATATTGTTGCTAGCACTGTTACCTACTCTTAATTGCTATTATGCTATAATTACTTGTTCTGCTTCTTCTTATACAACACCCTATTAAAGCACCTTTTTGCCCTGCTAATTACTCTAATTATAAAGCCCTTCTTATCTATATTATATATATTCTTAGGCAGCACCTTATGTTTAGCTATCTTTTAATGCAGAAGAGCAAAGTATTAGCTGTATTTCTTACTAGAATTAGCCTTATAACGCAAAGATTCTATAGGGGTTAACTAGGCAGTAAGGAGGTTGTTAGAGTAGCAGTAGAGAAAGCAGGTAACCTAGCTATCAGAGTGTAAAGCACTAGTCTCTGAAAAGTGTCACACCCTAATTCACCTCTAACTTAGCTCCTTTACGTTTCTGTTCCTGCCTGTAACTTGGTTATAGCATTCTAAACTTCCCTGTATTCTAGCAGTATAAAGGCATGAGGAGAATTATCTATAGATAGATAGTTTTTAAGTATTCTTTGTACAAGACCTATAGGAATAGAATTATCTCTGTGTTACCTATCCTAGTGCTCCTATACACCTTGTAGCGGATACACACGCATTCTAGAGCTTTCTATTATCCTGTGTTGTTACATTATACTTAAAAACTCGTCCTAGCTAGTAACAGCCTCTAAATAATATCGCAAGTTTGTTTAGTTATTGTGTACTAAGCAGATTTAGACCCCTTTTAGTTACAAACTATACAGGTCCTAATCATCGTCTATCTAACAGTTAGGATTCCAGAGACCTCCTAACAACTAAAGCCTTTAGGTTTAGAACTTCCTATAACTCACCGCTCTAGGATTACTTTAGAAAAGTTGCGTTAGATTGCGCCAAGATAAAGACTTAGAGATTATTAATAACCTACCTAAATTAAATCACTACTAATGTTAGGTACTACTAACCCTGGTTTAAAGGAACCTATTAGACAATCTACTTAAGGACAGGCAACCGCGCCTGCTAAGGGATCAACTAACACCTAGACGCTTAGCAAGAGCAATACTAAATTAGACTTAGAACAGGTAAATCTTTATAAGTTAGTTAACTAACTAAGGGCTAAAGTAGCCTAGCTTCAGGCCTGATCCCTTCCCTACGAAGATGTACCTGTGCCTACTACAGAGTCTCCCCTTGTTTAATCTCAGCAACCTCCCAAAAGGTTCTGGTCTAAGACCCTAGTCTACTACCCTAGGCTTAGTAAACGCACACTAGCTATTAACGAATTAAGTAATAGAAAAGACCCTACTTTTAGACAGTGGCAAGCCTTGATTCAGGACCAACTCAACATTAATTTAGATTACTATCCTACAGAACGAGCTTGTATAGCTCTGGTATAGGGATATACTTCTAGGCTCGCTAAGGAATACCTAGAGCCCTAATACTTGTCTTGTAAAACAGACTAGTTCTAGAGCGCAGAGGAAATAATAACGCTTCTCTGCTCCTACTTTATTACAGGGAATAAGAGAGCTAAAAGTTAGGCCGTTTTCAATTAACTCTAAATAGGAAAAGATAACACGTTTCTACTTTTCAAAGCGCGCTTCCTGAGTGCTGCTATCTAGGGACAAGTACCTAAGTTAGAATAGTTTCACTACATGTGGACAAAGGTTACCCCTGCCCTCTAAAGTCCTAACCTAGGATTTAAGAGGTAGTGGGATAACTTATTTAAACTTATAGTAGAGCATCTCACAGCGTATAACATAGAAAGAAAACAACATCCTGGTTATGCCTTACCTAATACCTTACTGCCTTAGACCTAACCCTAAACTGTTAACAATCAGCATTAGACTAACAACCTACCTCTAAATCAGCCTACACCTAGCATTTAGAAACCTCCTATATCTACTCCTACTCTAGCACCTAGGACTACACTGTCCTAAGCCACACCCGTAAGAGAGCTAACCCTAGGCAACTGCTACAACTATAGCAAGACAGGTTACTTTGTAAAAGATTGCCCTAGTCCCTAGGTACAAGAAATCTAAGTAGATATAGAGGAATATGTCAACGCTAAAGAAGATTTTAAAGAGGAACTAATACCTAAGGGAAACAGCCCCGCCTAGGAGGACAACTTTACCTAGGCCTAAACTAATATAACCTATCTAACCTCTCTTTATCTTATTTGTTTAGTAGCCCCTATTTCCTTACTTCTTCTATTCTATTAAACTAAGGGCTAGGCGTACAACTTAACTCCTTAGTTAATACTAGTGCCTAAGGATTTTTATTTTTAAATTCTAACATTGCTACTTTAGTGTCTGCTGCACTTAGGACTCCTATCTGAAGGTTGCCCTTTAAGGTCTAAGTTAAAGGATTCTAGGATTAGATTACAACCCTAGTGAACTAGTACATTTAGTTGCACTTAACTATTAATAGGCGTAAGATACGCAACTGCCCCTTTGTTATTGTTAATCTAGGATCCTAGGAATGCATTATTAGAATTAAATAGTTAAAACGTTTTAAACTCTAACTTAATATAGAGCAATCTTAGCTTATATAGCCAGCGAGGTACCCTAGGTCGTATAACCCTGCCCCTCTATTAATAATAACCCTACATTAACCTTTGCTACAAGCCTACGTCCTATAAGACGTACAACAAAGGGACAACCTATAGGAAGCCACAGAGTACTAACGTCGCCAAAGTCTAAATCACTTAATACATTGTATAAGAGGTGTTATTTAATTGCTAAAATGCTGTTCCTTACTAACAATCCTAACCTAAAAGCCTCTAACTTGCTACCTCCTAGGGAGGCGCGCATTTCCTTACTTTCATTAAATGCTTTTTACTTTTCTATAAAAAAACCATAGAACAAATTTTTTACTACTAGTCTATACAAGATTAATCGCGTTATTGACTACTGTTGTACCTAAGACAACCCTAAGAACGCTCAGCTGCTTAACAAATGATTGCTAGACAAATATATTCAATATGCTGATATGTTTAGCAAAACAGAAGCTAAAACCCTTCTAGAACACTGCCCCTACGACTACAAAATTATATTAGAGGGCTAATTGCTAAATTCCTACTCGCCCTTGTATAAACAAAATCTCAAGGAACTTGAAGCTACTAAAAAGTTTGTGCAAGACTAACTACGGCACAGCTAGATTAAACATAGTTAGAGCCCCTTTGCGTCGCCTATACTCTGTGTTCAAAAACCAAATAGGAATTTGCACATTTGTGTTAACTATTGTAAACTTAACGCCTTTACAAGAAAGGACTCCTATCTAATACTGCGCATAGACAAATTGTTAGCACAACTGTCTAAGGCTAAGGTATTTACTAAATTTGACATCTAGAATGCCTTTAATTAAATTTGTATAGATCCTGCCTCTAAGGAGTACACTACGTTCTGTACACGTTACAGTAGTTATAAGTGCAAGGTTCTACCCTTTAGGCTATGTAATGGACCAGCTACTTATTAACAATATATAAATAATGTTCTTATTAAATATCTAGACAACTTCTGTATCGCATATCTAGATAACATCCTTATCTACTCTAAAGACCTTGTGACCTACAAACAACATGTCAAGCTAGTACTTAATTAACTCTGTATTACTAGATTACAAGTAGACATTAAGAAGAGCGAGTTCCACGTTACCTGTACTAAGTACTTAGGTTACATCCTAACTAACAAAGGAATTGAAGTGGACTCTGAGAAGGTACAAGCCCTTAGGAACTGGATCCCTCCTACTACCGTTACTAGTGTGAAATCGTTCCTAGGCTTTACTAGGTTTTACTAACAATTCGTACCTAAATTCTCTCGCGTAGCTAAGCCCCTCATCGCCTTACAAAGCCTAGCAAATCTATTCAAATAGACTGCTTAATGCTAATCTAGTTTTAAAAACCTAAAGGAAGCCTTGTTGTCTATCCTAACTCTATGCTATTTTAATCCCAACTATAATACAAAGATTAAAACTAACGCCTCTAATAGAGTTGTCGCTAGGGTTTTGTCATAGCAGCACCCTAACAACAAGTAGTACCCTGTAGCATTCTATAGCCAAGTACTCTCTAGAGCTAAACTTAATTAGGAAATACATAATAAGGAGTTGTTTGCGATTTTACAAGCCTTTAATAAGTAGAGAGCTAAACTCACCTTAGTTACGAAACAGATCTAAGTCTACTCTAATTATTAATCCCTAGAGTACTTTATAACAACTAAAATCTTAAATACTCAACAAGCACAATAGGCAGAAGCTCTAGCTCTGTTTAACTTTAAGATTAAATACACGCTAGGCAAGAACAACAAGCGTGCTAATATCCTAAGTCACTAAGAACAGGATCTTGCAAATCTAAAGTCTGCTTAAGAAGACAATTAGTCCTAAGTCCTACTAGGTCCACAGCGGTTACACAACTAGATTAATTCTGATTTGGCTCAGACATATCTAGCTAAGACTAACCTAGTTGTAGCTACTATCCGCTCAGTACAGCCTATTATAAAACTAGATTCCTTAGAACTAATTAAGGCGTTAATACAAGAAAACTAGAAATCTTTTAGACAAGAACAACTGTCGTTGCTATCTCTATATCAGATCCAAAACAGACTCCTTCTCTACTATAATTAACTCTATGTCTCTGCTAACTTAACCCTATGCACACGCCTAATTAAGGAAGCCTATAACCAACCATTAACTGCTCACCCTAGTGCTAAGAAGACCTACCAACTGCTATTACAACAGTATCACTGGAAAGGTATAAGTGCTACATGTAAAAGATATGTCTAAAACTGCATCCTATGTCACCAAGGCCATCTGAGACAGACCTAACTCTGTGGGTACTTGCATCCCTTGCTAATACCTAACAAACTAATGCAACATTTGTGCATTAATTTTAAGGATTTTCCTAAGGACAAAGCTAGGTATAACCAGATTATAGTTATTATTAATTGCCTAACTAAACAAGCTATTACAATCCTATGCTATAAAACAATTACAGCACGCAGGATAGCAAACTTGTTTATATAATAGGTGTATTGGTTTAGACACACCCCTAAGTCAATAGTAAGTAACAGGGGCCCCTAGTTTATCTCTACTTTCTAGACAGAATTCTGTCAAATTATAGGTGTGAAAGTCAAG
Source organism: Ascochyta koolunga (assembly GCA_026119515.1). Taxonomy (NCBI): domain Eukaryota; kingdom Fungi; phylum Ascomycota; class Dothideomycetes; order Pleosporales; family Didymellaceae; genus Ascochyta; species Ascochyta koolunga. The sequence continues at coordinate 3,839,336 of JANLCG010000004.1, forward strand.
CTATCTACTGCCTATTACAAGGAAACTAACAGTTAAACAGAGATTATAAACAAGTATATAGACTAACAGCTCCGTCCCTTTGTCTTGTACTATTAGGATAACTAGTCTAAACTCCTACTAATTATAGATTGTGCCTAACTTACTCTGCTACATTCCTTAATTAGAATATCACCTTACTAAGTAATTTATAGTAGCTAACCTAAACAGAGCTAGAGTTAGAAAGGAGCTGATACAGCAGTAACCCCTGTAGAACAACTTAACCACAAGGAGGCCTTAGCATTAGCAACCTGTATGCACAACGCCTAGAAGGTAGCTAAGGAGAATATAGAGAAAGCCTAAGACTGCATGCGCTCTGCAGTTAACGCTTATTACAACCTAGTTAACTAGACTGTAGGTAACAAAGTGTACCTTTCTACTAAAAACTTAACAAGTAAGCAACTAAGCTAAAAGCTATCTAACAAGTAGGAAGGTCCCTTTAAGGTCCTAGAACAGGTTAGTTACTTATATTACTTAAAACTTCCCCCTAGTTCAAAAATACACAACGTATTTGCACCCAACGTTCTGTGTAAGGATCTAGATAACCTGTTGCCTAGTTAGGAAGCTCTAAAACCCACAGGTATTCCTATTTAAGGAGTAGAGGAATAGGAGGTCTAAGAAATCCTAGCTAGTAGGTTAGTCCGCCGTAGTCTTAAGTACTATGTAAGCTAGGTTAGCTATAACCTAGACCTAACTTAGTATCCTGCAAAAAACTTTACAGGAGCACCCTATAAGCTAAAGGCGTATTACAACAAGTACCTAGAGCAGCCTAGTCTACTAAAGGTATTAAACAAATAGATTATAGTATAGGAAGAAGGTCAAGAATTGTAGGGCAAATAAAGATATTATAATTTAGAAAAGGATAAAGGAAATCTATTAACTCTAAAACGCCTCTAACCGCGTTTATACAATAGATAACAACAAAAGAAATCCTCCTTACTGTACAGCTAGAGAAACCCTTTCTTTTTTAAGGGTTCTTAATGTCACTTATCTCCTTAGAGCTACTGTTGTTGGTTTCGTCCAACGACCTAGGAGCACCCTTTTTTTTAGGTGCTGGAAGTGGAGCTAGCTTTACTAACTTACCTCTAACTCTAGAGCTATGAAGGGCCATTTCCTGTCGCAGCTTGATGACCTCCCTAGTTAACACTAACAAACCCTCTACTATCTCCTCTATTACCTGGCCCTGCGCTGTACTGGCGTGGTACTAATGCAGCAACACGTTATTAGCGGTGACTCCCTTGAGCTGCGCAGTCGCCACCTGCACCACACTCGCTAGAGCTATTGCTGATGCTATAAGGCTACGCTATGCCTCCAGTGCTACCTCTGTTACCTCCTCTGCTGCCTCTCCTGCCGCCTTACCCCTAGATTCCTCCTCCTACATAACAAGGTTGTTATGAAAAGTGGTATACTTAGGACTAACGTAAATCAGAACCTATAACTATTAGTATTAGTTAGAGAGTAGGAGTAAAGAAAAGTCTAGTTACTAGATGACACTTCTTATTTTAAAGTGTGCAATAAGCATACTTTAACAACAACGCCTTGTTAAAGGCGTAGTCTACCTTCCTCCCCCTCGCAAAGGCCTAAATTAAACAAAGGCAAATAACCTAATAGGCTACTGTAAGAGCTCTAGGCGGGACTAGTATTAGCATAGTAACTAATTAACAAGCCTGGGAGCATTAGCATAGGAATAATTAAAAGAGCGTAGGGATACTTACAGCAAGAAATAGTGTCTGTTAGAGTTAGGAAAGGTGTAAGGATTAATTATTTATATACCTACGCGACGCGTCCCAGAAATTGGATATAACAATAACAGCAAACCTGTTTCCCTCTAATTGAGTCACAATACAGCTCATTGTCACGTTAGATTCAGGCAGCAGAGTCAACAAACAAAAAAAAGTTGTCTTTACTTTAGATAAAAACAACAATAAAACACTAAAACAACAACCTAAGTTAACTAAAAACCTAGAACAGACGCTAAATTGACGCACTAACGCTACAGGACAACAACTATTATTACTTACGCGTATCTAGGACAATCTGCCTACACAGGAGGGGGTAGTGTAAAGCACCAGTCTCTAAAAAGTGTCACACCCTAATTCACCTCTAACTTAGCTCCTTTACGTTTCTGTTCCTGCCTGTAACTTAGTTATAGCATTCTAAACTTCCCTATATTCTAGCAGTATAAAGGCATAAGGAGAATCATCTATAGATAGATAGTTTTTAAGTATTCTTCGTACAAGACCTATAGGAATAGAATTGTCTCTGTGTTACCTATCCTAGTGCTCCTATACACCTCGTAGCGGATACACACGCATTCCAGAGCTTTCTATTATCCTGTGTTGTTACACAGAGGGCTCCTAAGAGACTAGAGGAGTTGCAAAATTAATAATCATACGCCTAGTAGGCATTAAGTGTCGCTCTGTAAGTCCTTTGATATATTTAACAAGCTCTGCCTTATCGTGTAGGTAGAGGAGTAGCTAGTCTTCTGACTTGTCTTTATGCGACGTAACTTAACCCTTGTGTTAACGCAATAATGTTAATTAGCAACAACTATGTTTTTTAGTAAGAGCCTAGTACGAAAATTGTTCTCCTAGTCTTAAACTATCTAGCTCTGCAAGGGCTTCCTTTAACGGCATTGTGGCGTTGAGTTATAGGGGTGGAAAGATGGGACGAAAAGTGGTGGGGTGGCGCATCACGCGAACTGGCGCATCACGAGCACGGACACGGTATGCCTCGCTTACTTTCACTGTCCTAACTCCAAATGGTTAAGCTACTGCTGGGAGCAACGTCAGCAACGTAGAATCAAAAGTGATGCAACGCACAGAGCAAAAAGAAGAGCACACTTTGCACCTGCAACATCGCACATATAAGGTAGATTCTCTACGAAAAATAGCTTCTACGAAGTTGGTGTGAAGGCATACTTGGCCAGGTCTGATGGAACGCTGGCACTGTTTTCGAATGCTAAATCCTTCAACCTCTGAGCGTCTGCCTCAGGAATTCCATTCGTGTGATAGTGCTGGCCGTTTAAGACAACAGCATCTGGTTGCTTTGAATCCGTGCAAGTCCAAACATCTCTCTTCTTCCTCTTGTTGTCGCCAGGCTCGGTCCAGCTGAAACCGTGGAGTGATCCGCTGATGCACGTTTCGCGCTTGCTGACGGCTTTGTTCTGGTCGATATAGCCGCACTGTAGCGGACCGTCTGAATTTGAGCCTGGGCCTTCACCCCAGCCAAGGAAGTGTTTCTTCCCGGTTTCTTGAACTTCCAGTAGGCCGGACTGGACGGTAGTGATGCGCCTGGTGATAGCGTCTTGGATCGAAGTCGCATTGGCGGTAATGGTCACGGCGCAGATGTTGTGGTCGATGTCCTTGAAAAAGAAGGCAGATCCGGTGCAACCTGGCTTGAGATAGGTGTAGATATTATCCGCCGCGACGAAACTGGAAAGGCTTCCGAGGGCCAGGAGGACAGGAAGGAAGGAAGGTATTGTGAATAAGAGCCAGGTGTTGCAAATTTGTTTCTTGGGTTGTATAGTTGATGGTTACGATTTCATGCCTGTGGACATCCCATATTGGGTAGTACAGCAGCATTTATACCAAAGAATACAGGGCCATCACTCATGACGCAAAGTAACATTGGTATGTGGTTAAATGGAAGCCGGAGTAAGCACCGGCTTATGAATTAAACTCAATTTATCGCTCCCTGTACATATAATATAGAGGTGCTGCCAGGTTCTGCATCATGCAAAATCGTGCCTGACGTGAACTACATCATACCTACCAGGTTTTTAACGAATGAAAAATTAACCACGTACTGCTCGCAGCGAATGAAGAATGGTCTTCGCAGATTTGAACTAGAGCAGAATGACACGCGGTCTAAATGATAAAAAGGACTGGCATCGGATGCGTCGGAAGAGATTCGGTCTGGAGAGTAACGGCTGATGTTAATTGCTACCCCGCTTGCGTGGCATTTTTATTTTCGCAAGTAGCATCAGATGTGCCGGGAGATATCTAATCTAGAGAGGTAGGGCCGTATAGCACAGAGGTCATCGGCCATTGGTTTTCTTTTGTGACGTCATTTCTTACATCTTTTGACTATGGTTAATCCTGTCGGACCTTTGTATCTTGTCGCAAGATATCAGATCGCCGCCTATTCCTGTTGGTCATCATTGATCTGTCATTGTTACTGACAAAGGTGTGCCTTTGCTGCTCCCTATAGAAGAAGCAGAGATATTAACCTGGCTGCGTCCTCCATAGTTGCATTGCATGATAGGAAACACTATATAGGCCACTGTTGAGGTCGTAATTTTAAAAAAGCTTGTAAGCACTTTCAAGTTGGTTTCCAGGGATGAATGGCTGAAGTTGATGATCAAAGTAGAGGTATTTCAGAATTTAAGATTATTCAAATATTATTAGGTTATTAAAAAAGGGATTAAATATCTTAGGCTCTGTAAGGCCAACAAGCCTACGTATGTAGCTTGGCTGCCTCTCCAGTGTAGGCATATGTACTGTTCTGGCCACCGGCTCATTATCTTAGTAAGCATCAATACCTTTTTCTGGTTGTTCTAGCACGGTAGGCAGAGCCGTGCCCTAAAATTATGCTCACTTAGATTGCTATAGCGTGCGTGGGTTCAAGCCTGGTGGCAGACTAGTAGACGTTGTTCTACCTGCCGGATGTCTACGGGTGTTTAACCCTGCACAGAGCTAATGATAATCAGGCCAGCTCCCGTGGGGAGTCCAGGCACATCGATCGTTCCCACCTCTAACCCAACGTGGGCATATGTACTGTTCTGGCCATTGGCTCACTATATAACTAAGCATTGACACCTTTTACTAATTGTCCTAGCACAATAGGCAGAGCTGTACCCCAACAGAATGTATTATATTATACTGTAGGTAGAGGATAGTAGAACTACCGCTATATTTCAAGTATTATCTTATAACCCTATGTCATAGCTTGCTATGCTATGTAGTTAGGTTTTATTGTCTAGTTCTGCTGGATTTAAGGTCTAACATGTGCTAAATATAGAACTATTGTTTCTTAGAAGCTTTACTTGTCCTTTGCTAGCTAATTATACTAGCTAGATTCTGTTAGATTAGGATTTTAAGATCTGAGCTTCTTTTATAGAAGCTTTTAGAAACTTCCCAGAATACAAAGTAGCGTGTTTAATTTCTAAAATAACAGAAGCCCAGCACTAGCTTTTATGTTCAATCATGTAGTAATAGACATAGTACAGCGGACAGATAGCTTCTAGTAGCTTTTAGTCAATAGTTTCAATACATAGTTAACCTCTGTATCTAAGCAAGACTTCTAGATTACTATTTTTAGGTGCGCTTCCTAAACTGAAACAATAACCGAGATGATCATGTCGACTTTATTCTCTGACATTGTTTTGGTGCGTCTCCAAAGCTAGACAATACAACATGACCTTCCCAACCTGCAATATTAAGTCTGCGTTCTATCGAAAAATAAAATAATATATATATATATAAAAGATGCGGACGACTCAGCAGGGAATCTCGGCGGCCGTGTTCATGTTTTGCGTGTCTAGAGTCTTTCTACCAACCACCTGACACACGGTCTGGATGGGTGAGAAGCCGAATGCACCACTGTCCGTCTCGTCTTCTTATTCGGAATTCATGACTCTGTTTCAGTTGGAGCGTGCCAAGTTTGTTGTTGGCCTTGTTTAAAATTGCGAGTTTGGCACCTAGCTTGTCCCTCGCTGACAACCCACCGCATTATCTTAGGAAGCCGTAAGCCGCAAGTAATCAATGATAGTTACTCTGTAGGCTTCATGTAGAATTAATGTTACTATGACAGCCTGCAACGCAATAGATAAAGTGTCTCCCCACAAGCTTGTCGCCTACGCGTGAGCTTTGCGGCCTTGAATTGCCAATGTGGCTAATAGGTCATGACACTTCATGATACGCCTCCCAAAAAGCTATTTAGATACTACCAGTATGAAGCTCTTTATTGGAAAGAATTCATTTTTCAAGTTCAGACAACAGTACAAAGATTTTTATTTGCAGCGGTAGTACAGCCAGTGGAATCATGGCATTTGGGGAGCTTCATGTGTGAACTATTGTTTTCCATGTAGGAAACTCTATATCGTTTCGCGCACTTTGCAAAAAATAAAAGCTTTTGATTGCATGCTCGATCAGAACCTTTGTACCTTACAGAGATGTAAACGATATCTTCACAGATCATGAGTGGCAGAACAGCATACCTATAACTCTGGACTTTTTAAAAATCGGTCAAAGCAGCTCAAGAGAGACTTGCAACAGGGAGTCGAGGACCAAAAGGAGGCGCTTCCATTGATCTAAATGGATGAATGCAGTTCCGCAAAGCTTCCGGAGCAAGTCGCACAAAGTACTGTAAAAGGTGACTAGATATCAAGTAATGTGGCAGCATCTGCTCTGATAAGTCTCAAAGTCTTATAAATACGTAGCGGAAGATGGAATGGCGAGGTCTAGAGCGATCTGCCACTGACAGTTCGTACAGTTCTTAGCAACATCGTGTTACTCAGAGACCCTGACGCGGCGTTCAAAGATCACTACCAAGTTCTAAACTGAGGAGCTCCGGCAAAAGTAAGTAGCGTTTGGCATGATGCGGTATAGGCTATGTACAGGTCGCTCCGTTCAGTCTATACCTATGAGTACCCGCTGTGGCTTTTTTGCTCAGCATAATTATAGTTTGCAAACTTCTCAACCAGCTCACTCTTCTCAATTCTCCTCGATGTGTTGATTACTCCAAGTGGGTTTTTTCTCGTCTTGCTGGTTTTGCAGTCGCAGCCACGAAATTCTGCAAATCGCAAATGTAAAAAGACTTCGAATGCTCCCAGCAACGCTGTGTTGTAAGCTAACTGTTGGAAGTACGATGAGATGACTGGAATTAACCCTGCCCTTGAAATCCAACTGCTAATGCCCTACAAATAGTAAGCTGTATCGCCTCACTATTTTTGGAGCTATGCTAAAACCTCCAATTCTAGTCTGGAGTACACTTGATGCAGTCTTGGGACTCTTTTACATCGATCGCTCCCAATCCTGCGTATGCTGAAGTTATCAGAACACCATAAAAGCCTCAATACGCCTATAGATACCCCACCTGATGCTTGAAAAGCCCTGGAGCTCACTTACTGCACAATAAAGGTTTCTAAGGGTCAATGAGCGAGTAAAATTGACAACAAGAAGTGCAAGAACTTTACTACTGATGAAACGGCAATGCATAACCTATATATAGCATAAGATCGTCTACGTTATATAAATCCCACCGTGAGTCTAGAAACCACCCAATGTTTGCAAGGTGCTGGCCTGTACCTCTAGCACCTCTTTAAATACTGCAAAATCCATGCATTCCATCGGTGTATACACGCGCGAGTGTTGCGGCTCTCCTTCTTCGCCAACTAGCGGCGAAAGCTCCTCTTTTATGTACTCCTTCAACTCATCCTTCAATACTTGCGAGGCTAGCCCTGAATGGTAAACTGTACCAAGGCCCTGAATCTGCATGCGTAGAATATGCTGCTCGCCTTTATAGAAGTCGTGGATGTGCGGGTTAAGCGTTTCAATTTGCAGAATCTTTACTTGGCGAGCCAACGGTGCAGGTGAGATGGACGCTGGGCTTCTGAAGCCGAGCTGAGGGGGTGTTGAAGACGGTGTCGGTGGAAACTTACCAGATCGCTCCCAAGCATTGATGAGCTGGAATGGCTCGACTGCGTAGCTAGTTGCAAAGAAAAGCTGCAGTGCAAGGTCTATGCTCATGGCGTGCTCGCCTGCGTTGGCTGTTTTGATCAGGTCGTGATCAATGGACTCGCCCATGGTGGAATTGAGCAGGCGATTCATCCACTTGTTCACAACGCATGAGCAGCGTCCTGATTCTTGGGACACAAGCTTTCCACCAATGATCTTGGTCTTTGATTTCCACTTGATGCGCACCATGACGTGCGGTTGCTTGCTGGTATCAGCGTTATCTGGGTCGTTACCGTGTAGTGCGTAGTGTAGACCTGCGGCATATACTTTGCAGTACTCATGAACTGCCCCTGGCACGAAATTGTCAGCATCGATGAAGCCCACGAACTGCTTACCGGCGAGCTTGGCAAGCGCTGTGCCAATGATCATGGCTTCACCTTTGCCGTTGCGGATATGCCCGGCGCTTTTCCGCTGCTGTGGCTCAGCTGTGTTGTCCATGATGCATGGCATGCCGGCGTCCAAGAAAGCTTGCGCGAGACCTGAGTCCTGCTGGTGGACAACGAGTCCTTTTCGTTGTGTATTAGCGCAGAAGTCTGTGAGTATCTTGCACTCAGCCTTGAAGTTTTCAGTAGTGCTGTTCGAGACTAGAATGATCAAGCAGTCGTGTGGGACGCCGTGCAGTACGCCCTCGATAATAGGATGTTCTTCGTTCATACAAGGAACTATAATGGCGAGGTTCATCTCAATGGCGTGAAGTGATGTATGAGATAAAGAGACGTTCAAGGTACCATCAGCAAGGCTTCGGACTTCGTCCAGTCCTGTGATGAGGCCGGAATCGAGTTCTGTAACGTGGAAAAGATCATGAATCTCAACATTGCCCACGTGAGTAGATTTTAGTTTAATATGAATCTTCATGTTCGGAGTGTTCGGTTGGTAGGTTGCGGTGTAATATATCAAAATGTCCTACATCAATAAGTGGCAGAGATATCCACGGGTTTATATAGACGCATGAGAGAATTTTTGTCCATGAACAATGCGCAAAGGCTGAAGTGTGAAGACCCAATGCACAGAAAGAAAATGAATGTTAAACCAGGGATTGATAAGGACAATCACTCAGACCAGGTTTTGTCACAAATGAATGCTCGTGCTGATGGACAATGCTCATAAAGCATACCTCCTTAGAAGTATCCCCAGTTACCCTGCATACAATAAGACTAAATCCATTCAGGTCATTCTCGAGGCCCACCAGAACTTTGGGCTATTGCTTCAGATGCCTACAAAAGCATGCTTGGAAACTCCGCTCCGCGTACATAGTGAGCCTAGAACGACAATAAACCTTCGGAGAGGGACGATTTAACTAAGTTTGTAAGCTTCGAAAGTACTGACGGTGGCATTTATCATGATTATAGAATGTCGCCCAAGGACAATTGTCGAGAGCACGAGGCGAACATTGAAAGAAAAAACGGGATATGGGCAATAGGCATTGCAAAGCTGCAAATGACCATGGATGAATGCGGTTGGACTGAAAGCGGAGCCGTTTGGAGTTGAGGCCAAATAGAGAAAGCGCGCTAAGAAATGGCCTAGAGACTTGTAGCGTTCACCCAACATACTCTGCGGTCGGTCAATCACACACCGCTTCCAAATATGCTGTGATTCTTCACAAAAGATCCATCATATCAGGCCACTTATCCTGATGCGTTTGATGACACTGAGCTAGCCGAGCTCCATACTCGGTGCAACCCGTTGGGATCCGCCTTATCCTTTTCGCCAAGCACCACTCTTTGACACCACGAGCACCAACTCCTCAGTTTCCCGTCATTCTCTCTTGGCAACCACTGTATCGACTTCTCGCGTTCGTCTTCATACATCTTCACGCACTCGCCCACTCTGGTATGCTTTTGTGCTTCACCTTGAGCACGCCGCCAATGCCCTCGATCTCCTGCGCAAGGTAGCTTGTACCCCGCCACCTTTCTGGGGACTCTGGTGTGTTATGGCTCTGGTCTCGTGCAGCCAATGCCGCCAATGTTTCTGCCTCACAAGTCTCGTGCTCAACGATACGAGCACCCAGGCAGCTGGCACCTCGCCCACACTCGACGCCCTGTTCGCCCTCGCCAGCTCCTGTGCCCACGCTACCTAAATAATGGCTGTAACGCGTGCGCCAGCTCCAGCCACGCACGTAGTTGGTGTCGGCGTTTTTCAAGTCCTTCCCACATGGTGCGCAAAGCCACACTACATTTTCGCAATTGCACGGTGTTCTTTCGAAGGCAGGTGTGGTGAAGGCTCGAGGCGCATCACTCTCCCAAAAATGGGGCGCGCATTCGGCGAAGACGGCGGCGAAGATGAGCTGCCAGAAGATGACGTGCGCCTCTTCTTGTCGGCCATGAGCAACGGCAGGGGCGCTTTGGTACATGTGCGACATATTCGACGATGGCGGGCGCGCAGAGCGGGCGTCGGTGGTGGTTTCATAGTGCAGTTCTGGTTCTTATCAGCGCCACCCCAGCTCTCCAAACAAGGCGTCATACCCGGCAAACGACAGCTGCGCAGCGCTGACACTCGCCTACCATGTCTCGCGCACACTTGCCAATCTTTCCGCTCGTCAAATGTCGTGATGACTGGAAGCTGGCAGGCCTCTCGCGGAACCGCGCCTGCAGCTGCGGGTCGGTGTCGTCATCCTCATAGCAGCAGTGCAGCGTGTGCTTGATAAGCTGGTCGCGGTATTCCAAGAGATTGGCGTGGAACTGCCTGCACGTACGCGAGAGATCATGCAGTGTGTTGAGGTCGAGCTGCCCGGCAAGCTGACTGACAATACTGTATCGTTGATGTGGTTAGCATACCGTCATGGCATGGAGCTTGTCCTTGCTCTAGGTTCAGGCTCACGGATAACAGCTGAGGGCTGCCGAAAACCCGTTGATGTTTGGGTTTGGCCTCTCGTCCGCTGTTTTCGCATGCTTATCGTCTGTCGAGGCCAGCAAGTCGTGCAACAACGGCTTCACGTCAGGGATGCTGGGTGCTGACGTGTTTGGGGCAAAATGCGCAGCAAGCCCATCTTCTTCTAGATCAACTAGGACCACCATCGTGGGCAGCAGCGGCAGGAATTCGCTGCATTGAAGCCAGAGGGCGCTCAAGATGTAAGAAAGAGACTTCCTGGAAGATGTTGTTAGAGCGATGCCGGCGCCATGACAAGCTGAAGTGCTGGCGTGGGCGGAAGGGCCCGACCAGTCAGTGGTCACGGTCTGATAAGATCAGCCAGCAAACATCTTATCAGATCGTCAAGCCGTCTGTGCTTCTAGTCTCGACACGAGCACGCCATCAACACTCCGCCATGGTAGCAACGCGTCTCTATCATCTAGAACGAGCTTGGCACGCGTCAAACGTAACTTAATTCTTTGAGATCCGCTCACAACGGCTTTTCACGATCAGGCTCTCCACAAAGCTCCGGATTTCCTCTCACACTTACGGCAGTCCTATACAACACCGTTGGCCGAGACAAAGAGCTAGGCAGATACAAACAGATACCATCAATGTGTTCATCGAAGAATCCACACATGACAGTATCTGCTGTACCGCCTCCGTTAAGGTGTCTGGAAATCTTGATGAAAATAAGATGGCAGACGAGGCACGCCGACACAACCAAGCAGCGCAGTCCATTTCTTTCCCGTCCTAGTGGCTGAGATTCGCATGGGAGAACACTCCTCCACCGCTTTACTGACTAAGGCTAGGATACTCAAGGGTGTAAGAGTTTTCGAATGATACTAGAAGACTACCCATATTATAGATTGGTCATCGAGACCGCAGGGACTTGAGCCTATGAAGCAGGACCAAATAGCCATCCATCATACCCTATCGTCTAATCGAGTGGCCCTGAACATGTTCAGCCTTCGCTTCGAGTTCGTTGACATCCCAGTTTGCCCAGATCATCTTATCATTCAAATATTTTATCTTTGGCTGTGAAAGCCACACAAGAAAGTACACAGGCAGCTGGACTGAAACTAACTCGTCAGTGCCTATCCACTCTCCATGAAGTTTCCAGCACTCATCTTTGTCCATCGGCAGTTACTCAGGACTTGCCCCGAGCTCCTGAAGATCTCAGTCTTTACCATTCCTGGGTGCACTGTCATCACGAACAATTTTGAGTTCTCGCTCGCAAAACACTCCAAGACCTTGGTCTGTGCAGTCTTTACAGTCAAATACGCAGAGTACCCCGGTGTTAATGCCGGCCGCATCACCCGCGCCCCCGCCTTAATACCATACATCGCTGCCCCCTCTTAGCGCTAGGAACAAAAGCCCGTGAGAACGAAACAACCGATTTTACAGAGACCTCGTACTGCCGCCACCAGTCGGTTACCTCGCCACCAACAGTTGAAGGGTTGAGAGGATGCGCGGCGTTCAAGATCAACATGTCCTAGGCACCCACCTTCTCCGCCAATTCTCGTACTTTCGGCTCGTCCGTCGCTGAAATGGGGTAAACTTTCACTTTTGTGTTTTTGTTGGCAGCAATCTCGCAGTTTCTTGGAGCGTCGCTACTGTGCGGCCGATCAATATAAGGGACGCGCAGCCTGCTGTGGCAAATGCGAGGGCTGTTGCGCGGCCGACACCGCTACCCTGTATACGTCAAAACACGCACTAGATATGCGACCAAGCTGTGTTTACAGCGCCTGTGATGATGGCCGTTTTCCGTTCTGGCTGAGATTGGGGCTTGAAGGGTCAATGGCCGATTACGTGTCATTGTGTTAGGTGGCTACTGTGTGGTCAATGGAGTAGACAACCTTGGAATTGGGTGACAATTACAGCCACGACGGGAACCTTGGGACTTCATGTATGCAAAATCGGGAGAACACAATATGAAGACAGCGGTTCTGCCACACAGTTGTTTCGGTGGGACTTTTTCAACACAGTCGTCCTGAGTGGTTTGGTGCGCTGAGGTCGCGGGGGTTTTTTTTTGCAGCTGTATCAGTGGCTCAGATCATGCTAGCATCCCTCGCATCATATACAGTTCTGGCTACCAGCTCGTACCCGCGAGACCTTGTATGGAGCAAGGTATACTACAGGAACACCACCGCAACACAGGTGCCACCAGGCTCAAAGTCAGCCTACAGCGCGAATCGGAAGTCAGGATGTTCATCACCCAACTCCTTCATACTCTCGTCCAACACCTCTGGCAACTCAGCTCTCCTTTGGTCTCTTTTCTTGTTCTCTCGCTTGCACCCCCACCATGTGACAGTAGCCGCTAAAGCTCCCATACACGCCAGGCCCAGACCGGTGCTGAAGCCAGTATGAAACTTTGGTGCTTCCTTGAACAGAAAAACATTGGAGCTGACGAACGCACCTGCAGTACCAAAGTTGATGATAGCCGCAATGGCTACGGCTCGTTTGTACCCACTACCCGAATTGATCGAAACCCAAATGATTGAGATTGGCATCGCAAGGTAACAACCACAAGCAATGAAGAACATGCCCATGTAGCGTACTTTTGGGTTCGCTGGGTAGACGATCTCGACGGCAAGACCGGATGCAAGGACCGCCCAACCGAGTATGTAAAAGTAATAGCGGCGCTGCAGATACTCGCTCATGTATGCAAATACGACCGAGAAGACGGCGCCAACGACGTATACGGGTATGGAGTGGACTTGTGCCTGTGTAGCGGTATATCCGAGGCCTTTTAGGATGGTAGGCTGAAAGTTGGCAAGCGAGTTTGCGTTTTCAGTGACACCCAGGTTCATCGCAACGCTAAATCCCAGTAAGTCTCGATCTGCGCATGTACGAAAAGCTCAACTTACCCAGCCCAGATCTTCCAGTCTCTGAGGTAGTACAAGGCCTTCTTGAATGTGATCTCGTCATCCGCTATGTGGCCCCCATCGGCCTTAACACGAGCTAGCATGAGGGCCTTGTTCTCCGGTGACAGGAAATTGCAGTTCTCTGGGAATGGTGGAACGACTGGCCAGCAAATCATACTGACGATGATGGTGATGCAACCCTCGATTATGAATATCCTGTCATATTATAAGTCATCAGTCTGTTGGTACGCTCGAAACAACACTCACCATCTCCAGGCACCGTATCCGGCAGTTCCGTCCATCCTTGCAATCAAGGACGAAAGGAAGCCATTGATGGCTCCTGCCAAGATACCTGCCGTACAAAAGAACACAAAACGTGTCAGATACTCGGCCTTGGTATAGTAGGTGCCTATCAAATAAGCCGCACCAGAGATGTACGCAGCCTCCGCCATGCCCTCAAGCAGACGACAGACCACAAGCTGCTCCCATCGTTTGACGAGCCCGCACCCAATGACTGTAATACCCCAAGTAAACATCATCACACAAAGGCTCTTCGGTCCATATTTCTTGAACGCAATCTGTAATGGGATACCAGCAACGAGGTATCCAAGGTTGAACACCCAGACGCAGATGTTGAAGCGCTGGCCAACAAGCTCCAGTTCCTTTTCCATGCCCTGGATCTTAGCGTTGCCAATATTTGCACTGGGGCAGCGTATCAGTATCTTGTTGCTGCAAGTAAAAGAAGCAACTAACCGATCAATGAAGTTTACAAGATACAGAACCCATAAGACAGGCAGAATCCTAAGGTCCAGTTTTCGCAAGAGGCGTCGCTCTGCAGCGCGGTCGAATGTTGGGTCGAGCGTCGACAATTCTGGAGACACTGAAGTGCCTTGAACGAAGATGCCCTTCTCGACAGAATTTGAGTCTGTCATCTTGAATGGGTGATGGAAAGAGACTGTACGAAGTGGTTAAATATACTGCGAGGAGAATATTGCAGTATGTGCCGTTGGGAAACACATCGCATCTGCTGCGCAGGTTGATTTCCCAAGCCCTCCAACCACGGAGACTGATCAAAGAGGCTTGCAAGCCGGGCGGTCAAGGGTTGGATAGTTGAGATGCTGGTGGCCCAGACACCTGCATGGACTCCCGTTTATGGTGTGATGCTGCAGGGCTTGCAGGATTTACTACTCCCGCCCCATGGATACAAGGCCGCAAATCCCCCGTTGATAATCGAATCTGCTTCGAAGGATTGTCGGTCAGGCCACCGTCATCCTCTACGACAGGGTCTATCGGGCCTTCGCGTGCTAGCCCATGCCGCGTCCTGTAGTCAATTAGCTACGATGGTTCATTCAAACACCTACCTGTCTTTTGCTCGTGCAACGTTCTAACCTTAGGCCGGGCTGCAACTGTCTGCGAAGCTTGTAAGCATATCGCAACATTATACCGCCAGTAGAGTACCTCCTTCAAGCGCCTGCCAGCACCAGACCCCTGTCTGTACCAGATCGTCGGGCCCGACGCGACCCTTCGGCAAGCCATCCCGCCCGCTCCGCTATTAGGAGTTTTACAGCTCTCTTGTTCGGTCTATAACTGTTCCGGTGTTGCGTACTATATGAAACCTGGGTGCTGAATGGCCAGGTCACATTTACCCGATCGTGCTTTTAGCATCGCGTATCGCAACTATACCTGCTAAGAGGTAAATCCATAGCCAACAGCCGTGGCAGAATGGATGCGAGCACAATGTACGTCTTGCGCATTTACATAATTTCTAGGGCAAGAGGACCACCTTTAATCTCTCGGCAAGTGTAGTATGACACTTTGAGTTAACAGCATCATTGCCTGTCCTTAGGCCCTCGATACATGCAATTTGATGCGCATGAGCAAGTAAGCAAAGAAAGCGGAACATATAGTTGTCATGTCATAAACTACAATTTTTTGGTGACATGTTGCAGGCTTGCACTGGACTCCGCCATCACATCGACGGGAGTTCGATTACCTATTGAATATGCTTACTCGGCCCACAATGCGACTGTCCTTAACGGCCGCAATACAACCGTAATGACAAAGTTCTAGGACGCCAAGTGTCGGCAATCCCGTCTATGGCGACTCATAGGAGCAATTGCATGGACGGGAAGACCTCGGTGCAATGGAGATGAGCTCATGCTATTTGCCGTTACGAAGGAATTGAGGGGGTGCGCAGCCAGTCAGTTGGGTTCTTGTATGGGTCGCTAGGTAACGATATGATGGCAGAGTAAGCTTCCCGAGTCTCTTCGTTGATGCTACATGCCATTAGTATACGCTGCACGATATTACTTACTACACCTTACTTGACGATAGTCGATGGTTTTTCACGCTTATCCGGAAGAGCAGAGAGACTTGCGATGGGTTTCACTCACTTTAACGGCAATTGCAACTTTCTTGTTACTTTGCAGGTTGACAGCAACCATAAAAAATAGAGGTTGGCTGGGGCTAGAAGACGTGCTGGTTATAGCCGCCAATGTAAGTCCAGATAACACACTACTTGGTGCCAGGCTAACGTTATAGATGTTCCTCATTATCTTTGCAGCGATGATATACAAAGCAACAACCTACGGATTCGGCATGCGAGTGGTCGACATCAGGAGAACAGGAGGTGATGTAAAAAAGCAATGAGGGTGAGTTAGACATCAACGTGGTTATCTCAGTATCAAAACCTCTGACATTCAGATGTAGTTCTTCTGGCTCACGCAAAGTTTCTACACACTCGCCAATGGCTTCAACAAGATGGCGTTCATTGCCTTATACTATCGTATCTTCCCACTGCCGCGCTTCAGACAGGCCTGCGTGGTTTTAATGGCTATATCGATTGGCTGGACTGTGTCGTATCTATTCGTTGTCATCTTCCAATGCACGCCCGTACCTCGTGTGTACGATCGCACCATCCCAGGTACATGCATCAACTTCTTCTGGCATCGGTACGTACATTTTTTTGCTAGCACTGTTAGCTACTACGGACGAGGTTGCGACGATATCATGCAGAATCTAGGGTCACGGGCTAATGTAAGCTGCAGCTGGTCGAACGCTCTTCTCAACCTCTTCACCGACATAGCGATCTTCATCCTTCCAATACCGGTTATTGCACGTCTGAACATGTCCATTGGTTCGCGCATTGGTTTGGTGGTTCTGTTTTGCATGGGCTTCTTTATCTGCCTAACAACCGCACTCCGCATGGGAACACTGCCTCTCACTCTCAGAGCGAAGGAGCCAACCTGGGAGTCTGGACCTACCAACCTCTGGAGTTTCATCGAGTCCGCAACCGGCGTTATATGCGCATGTCTGATTAGCTTGCGACAAACTATCGGTTCGTTGTGGCCCAAGAAGTGGCGGAGCCGCAAGGGCACATCGTCAGGACAATATCAGTATAAAGGAAGTGAAGGACCGGACAGAAATGGACTGGGAGGCTCACGACCACGAGAAGGGTCAGGCCCTGGGCATGCAGGATCATATTCTTTAGGTGATGTAAAGAGCTCTAGGAAAGGCGTGCGCGAGACTTATGCTTCAATCAGTCCGAGCGAGAGCCAAGAGCAAATCATGGGAAGCGCGAAGACCGAGGCACATATTACAACGAACCCGAGCGGCCACCAGAGTGCAAGCGAAAGCGATGATCTAGATATGCAGAGAATAAGAGTGACCACTGACGTCCAGGTGGTGATGAACTAGACATTAGCAAGAGACTTCTACTTTCTTACAACAGTTCTGCAATCAACACTGAAATGGACGAGACGTCAGCTTAGCCGGACTGCAAAAATCTGGACCGGTGATACGAGCACTATTACTGCAGCTCATTGTTCATATCACCAGCTGCTTCCCCCGAGCGGATAATTAGCGCGTGTAATTACCCCGGTTTTTTTAAACCTGCACAGATATCTGGCGCTCTTCGTCGCTGCTGATTTTCTCAAAAGATGATAGCCCCTACGCGTACTGACTCAAAAGGATTTTCTCCCCCACATCCATGTGCTAACTTTCCGCTCATAGGATATGAAGGCACTGTAGAGAGCAATATACTCGTACGCAGTATGTTAAACGCGACATGCGGCACAGTATTACCCCGTGGCGGTTCTGCGGTTCTTTTCGGCATACGCAATGTGGGGCCGACATGCAAGCGTGCCTTCGCGCTTACGTTAGTTACAACCCTGCGTGCACTTGCAGAACGGAGTGACACGATTTATAAGCTCGATCTCAAAAGGCTTACTGCTGAGCGGTATTATGCAACAAGGTTTATCTTCGACAGTATCACATTATTTTCACAAGGCGGCACTCAGCACCTTCTTGTCAGAATGGCCATTCCCGAACCTTCCCTAGACGCACCAAACATTGCCATCGTTGGCGGTGGGATTGCCGGCGTTACGCTCACCATTGGACTACTTACTCACTGTCCGTCTTTTCGCATCACTCTCTATGAGTCGGCATCAGCGTTCGGTGAGATCGGAGCAGGTGTCGGTTTCCAGCCCGTCATGGTTCGCACAATGGGTTTGATTGACCCACGCATCGCTGCAGCGTTCAAAACATGTATTCAAGGCAACGAAGAAATAGATCCCCCTACCTGGTTCACGGTTCGGGTTGGCGATCAAAGGAAGAAAGATGTAATTATTGGAGAGGATCTGTTTGTCATACCTGCACGGGCTGGGCCGAGAGGCGGCGTGCATCGTGCGCATTTCCTGGCTGAGCTGGTTAAGCTGATCCCAGAGGGCGTCGCACGATTTGGGAAAAAAATTGGTCGAGGTAACGAAGGCAGAGGATAGCTCAGGTATAGTTTCAAAGTATTCACCTCATACGAAGTTATGTCTGACATTTCCCTGAAGAAGATGCATTACTGCATTTTGCAGATGGCTCCACCGCCCAGCATACCGCAGTCCTCGGCTGTGATGGTATCAAGTCGCGCGTTCGTTCTATTGTTCTTGATAAATCAGACCAAGCCGCTGCTGTGTTCTCAGGTAAGTACGCGTATCGCGGGCTGGTTCCAATGGCCAAGGCCGTGGAGATCCTGGGTGAAGACGAACCCAAAACGCCACAGCTTCATCTTGGCTATCACGGTCACATATTGACCTTCCCCATAGCCAATGGTAGGATCTTGAATGGTATGTGATCTAGCTCCAGTTTGCTTGATGTCCACTAACATTTATCTTAGTTGTGGCCTTCTCCTCTCGTTCCAGCTGGACAGATTCCAACTGGGTGGTGCAGACATTTCGTGAAGAGATGCTGAAAGACTACGAGCATTGGAGCCCAAAGGTACGCGCGCTCATGGCTAATGTCCAGTCTCCTGACATCTGGGCCCTCTTCAACCATCCACCAGCTTCTACATACTACAGGTCTGAGCCTCTTGTATGTCTGGTTGGCGATGCCGCACATGCATCGACCCCACACCAAGGTGCTGGCGCAGGCATGTGCATCGAAGATGCATACATCTTGAGCCAAGTGCTCTCTGCTTGCCGCTCAAAGACAGATCTCGAGCGTGCTTTTCGCGCTTACGATTCAGTAAGAAGACCTCGCAGCCAAAAACTAGTTAAGACTAGCAGAGAAGCTGGTATGCTGTGGGAATTCGAAGGCGAAGGGGTGGGTGATGATTTGTTAGCACTCGAAACGAATGCAGTGACAAGGATGAGTTGGATCTGGGATTATGACATCAGCAGCGATCTGGAAAAAGCCAAGGCTGTGATGGCTGAGTAAGATCAAGATCGAGTGGGATAGAAGTTATTGAGACAGCCATGTCGATCATGACTTCTGGTGAACGCAGCTAATGAAGGTAGGGGTGATAGCGATCGCGTACAAGAAGCCCGTCCCAACCTTAGTAAACCTTTTTAAATCGTAATGAACAAAGATCTAGCAAATTTCAAATTGTGTTGCTCACTGGTGTCATATATAGCTCGGTGCTCGACGTGCGTGACTCTACGACTCTTCACAGGATGTCCTGTGACCAACGTCAGTTTAAACGAAGCACAACACGTTCAGTACATGATTGCGAAACAATGTGTAAGTTCAATTAAAAAAGGTAGCTTATGCTTGAACTACCGAGGTAATGTCATTAGATACGGCGCAGCATTCACTTGGAGCATATCCGTGGGACCGGGCCAAATCCATTAGTGCGCCCTTAATACGCCTTCCTGAGGACCTGAATTAGGCAGCCAAATCGATGTAAGCTTCTGAAGAGCTAGGAGTGGTCACGAATTCATTGGCAGTTTTAGTCCCTAAGTAGTATTCCGAGAAAGCAAGATTTGGAATAAGATACATCGAATTGCGTGGCCCTCGAGGCCACGAGAAAATACAGAATGCCGATACCTGACTATACCGCTTCTAGCTCACCACATGTAGCCCCAGATTTACTTGCCGAACGTGAACTCAGGGATGTTGATGTCGGTGACCTTCCAGGTAATGCCACCATCGTCCGTGGAGATTTCGCCACTAACTCCCTCACCCTTACCCACAGTCTGGTCATAGTTCGGGTCGGCTGTGTCGAGAGTGATAACTGTGTTGATCCACTTGTGGGCAGGCATGGTACCACAGTTGTTATCGGCACATTCAACAGCACTTCCCCAGCCCTGAGCGTGACCATCGCTGGTGCTGAGTGTTTTAAGCTGCTGGTCGTTGATGGAAACGTATTGGGTGTAGTTGCCAGTTGCATCATCGAATTTGTCTTTGGTTCTGTTAGACATGATCTGGTGCATCAAGGTGTAAACCACTTACAGTGCATGGTGATCTGATCGTTGGCAGCAGCGTCAACACCTTCATTCTGAACGGGCATCTGAGTGGTTGCCGAGGTGCTCAAGAGCGTGTACGCATAAATATTCCACTTTTCTGAGTTCGCGTTGTCGGCAATCGACTGGATCAAATCACCATTGGACGTGCCCATGCCAACCCAGAGAGAGCATCACCAGCATTGCTGCTAGGGACCTTAGGCAGAACAAGAGTGGAAGTGGCCTCGCGAATCCAGGAACGACCGCCAACTGGGCCAGTACTGAAAGATGGGCCCATGGCAGCCTCAGCAGAGGCGGCGGCTGCGAGAACGGGAAGAATCTTGCGTAAAGAAGGCATCGTGATGGATTGAAAGGAGTGGCTTTGGGTAGGTTAAGAATGAAGGTCAAGGATAAAGGTAAAGAGTGCTTTCAAGTTAGGATGAATTTATACTTATGCTTCATTGAGTGAGCGAAAGAAACCGCTTTAGTATTAGAATGCGCATAGACAGTGTTTCGACTGTTTGCGGACCTTCGTATAAGGTGGGCCTCCACGCTGTGCCTTTCATCTAAGCGTATACGGTATCGATGCCCGGATACATGCTTCCGTCGCAGCCAGGTATAACCCCACAAGCTTTTCGGAAGGTTGTTTTCCCCAAATACTTGTTTCCCTTGGCTGAAGCTTAAAACATCGACTATATACCCCTTCAACTTGCAGGCCGCGCAGCTAGTCTGACAATTTGGTGGTTTCAACATGACGGCCACCCTGCAGCAATGTCGACATCGACAAAACCTCAAACACAGCAATAATAATAGAACGTATCGTTACCTTTTGCGGATGACTTAAAACACATCCCTACTCTTTAGCAACAAGAGATCGCCTGCCACAGGCCTTGACATGATATGCTCCTGTGTGAGCGCACGAAGCTGGTGAATTCAAAATATGTGTAGTGTCACAAGACCTCTCTTGTAATGAGTTTTTTATAGCACACGATGACCGTTCCAGCGAGACTGTTTGAAACTGTGAGTTATCACAGAACGATCAGTATCATTGACGAGTCAGGCAAGCGCAAAAGTTCATGAATCATATACGAGCCTGCACTTTGCCACCCTCACTAGATTCGCAATGAGGTCAGAATAGCATTGAAAATAATTTTTTAAGATTTCTTTACGAACAGTACATTTCCATGAAACACAACGATAAAAGAGACAAAGAAAAAAATCAGTTGGCGTAGGAGTTCCTGAAGTGTCACCGTCGATCAGCGGCATCTCGAGTCAGTATACATGAATATCATTTGTTTCGGATTCTGCTCCACTTCGCTTCGGGTTTCTTTATGCTGTTTAACACTCCGACCGGGGTTAACACTCCGACCCGGGTAGGGTTGTAACGCTTCGACTATACAGCTTTGTATATACCGAATATTCTACCGTATATAGGAGGTGCCCCTGTTTCATACCAAAGTGGAAGCCTGTTGACAGCTTATGTCAGCTTTTGCTGGCGATTTCTCATAGTAAACCTAGCCTTCTGCATCTGATCGTTCCACGGAAAGCCTTTTTACTACTGAAGAGGTCAAACAAACTGAGGTTGATGCTGAGGATGAGAATGATATACCCACAAGGTCGGCGCGAGGATGCTAGGGTTTTCATAGATCCAAGCTTGGTGTAGTTTGCTTCGTAATCTGATATTCTGGAGTATTCAATATATACGGAATATTCACACAAAACCGGCCTAGGCTTGTAGATACAACAACCCTAGAGTCGTAATAGCAGATGGACACTACTCCATCGCCGTTGGAATCGGCTGCCTCATGATCATGTCAGCCTCCTCGCGAACTGTACCAGCTCCGTCTTTGCCGTCACTCTTGTATACTGCGTTCTTTTCGCGCGGTGGGCAAATTTACTGCCTGCAGGCTGAGCACTTGTTCGACCATGGGTCGATCCCGTTGATAAAATGACCCAGGCAACCATCGTGAAACAGATGACCGCACGTATCTACCTTCACGATTTGTTCACTGCCACCCAAAAGATAATCTTAATGTATGGGACATACCTCTTCCGCGTACTCTTGTGTTTCCGTGAAGTTGGGGGCGAAGTCCAAAAGGTTGAGACGCGGACCTGTTGGCTCGCATTTAACGTTCTCGGGATCTTCCATTTGAAGATCTTGTCACGCAATCATAGACCAATACTGACCAGAAAACGCGACATCTACAGGATAGTTAGGTTCCTATACTCGATTGATTTCGGTGAACTGCATCCAGCTTGAGATGCGGTCCTGGTCTTCAGGCTCAAGCTCAGCTGACATGGCGCATGAAAGAATCCAGCGGTACATTCCGTAACTTGGATCCTCCATTGTGATATCGTGGTTTTCGCTGGCTATCAGCCGTTCTACCTGATCGGCCATTGCACTGCAGATGCAACATATGTGAGCGTTACTTATGGCCGTGTGGATGTGGAGTGGAACCGGGGACAAAGCGTCGGGCAACTCGCGAGCGACTCCCTGTACAAACCAGTCTTTCTTTATCGGGTCATATCCTCCTGTCGATAAATCCTTGGCAACTTCGAAACTTTATCTACCAAAGATAGCGAAAACATGTTCGAAGTCCTCGTCTTCGGATACCAGACTCGTGCGTAGTTTGTGCTCAAACTCTAGAAATCTCTCTTCAGTGTTGATGTTTTGTTCACTATCGTGATCTTCGTTCAATTCAACGTAGCTTGGCCTCTGGCGAAAAAGAGATCTTAGCCAATCTGAGTTCTTGCTTTCCACCTTGATGTCCGGGTGGATGATGCAAGTTAAAATGTACGTTGTATATGATGACTCGATTATTCCACTGCCAATCTCGTGCTCTTCGCAATAAACAATAGACTAATCGAGCAGCTCGTCCATGCCCTGTAGCAAAGCTTCCACTGTCTCTTCATTATTTTCGAATCCAGGTGTCTGTATATCGATTGTATCCTGAAGATGCATTTTCAAAGCGGCGACGATAGTGTTTTCTATGTCCGGTACGTGTCAAGTTTACGACGACACATCCATCGACCAGCATGGACGCGTAGACACTATTGAATATGCAAAGTAGAGTTTTAAACGGTGGACCAGGAAAGTAAACAAGTAGAATCCGCCTTAGGGCTTCCGGAATGTAGAAGTGAAGCTGTCTAAGTTCACTGCCATCGCTGTTATTGAGTTGCCTCAGCGACTCGCAACACATCTTCCAGTGGTTAAGCCAATCACTCTGTGGCGGGCAAAAAGCACTCGGCGGGTGGCGCTGCCTGGGCAAATATTTGGTGGGGTAAATACCTGTGTGAAAATTTGGCAGGGCCGCCACAACCCTGCGAACTATAGGTATTTACGAAAGACCAGGCAGACCTCGTGACTCAGAGACTCTAAGCGCCGATGAGGGGCAAAATATTACTGTATCTAATTTGTTAGCGTTTATAGGCAAAGTAGTACCCTAACTACATCTAACACCTATAAGGAAGCTTAGATAGCTTAAATCTACGTCTTATAATTATTTTCTAGTGTTGTAGTTGCAAATAGCTTACTCTTAGAAGCAGAAAAACATAGCTCTAAGTAGCAGCAGTAGCTCAAGACCTAGTAAACGTTAACGTTAGCCTCTAGCTGTGTTTAAACAGGGCGTTAATCCTGTAGCACCTCCTACTCTACTGTTAACAGTAAGGCGTCTACAGCACCTACAGGACTATACTCTATTATAAGGCGCGCAAAATTAAGCCTCTCCTAGCCTATTATTTAAACCTAAAGTAAGCTAGCTTGCGACTAACGCGTACGCTATTAAAATACTTAGCAAGGACAATAATAAGGAGGAGCTGTTTAACGTAGTAGTAGATAATAACAAGTAAGTAGAGTATACGTTGCAAGCTGCTAAAGCTATTAAACAAGGTATTAGTAGGCAGCTAGCTACCGCAACAGGAGACTTACTTAGTATTACTACTACTACTACTATAGTTGCTTAATTAAGCCAGTAGCAGCAGCCTCTAGAATTATAAAATAAAGCTATTAATAAGGAGCTATATCTACACTTCTAGTAGTGCGCTTGTTAGGGTACAATAGAGAAGAATATAATTGCTTTAGCTGCTTGTTTTGCGCGTAATAAGCCTATATACTTAGTTAGTAAAGAGAAGGTGTAGCAATAGGCAGAAGAAGTTGTAGAGAGGTAGCAGCTGTAGGTTACAGCTATTAATAGTTTAACAGCTACGCTATACTATAGTAGCTGCTAAGCTAGAGGCAATAGGTATACTATTACGCTATAATAACGTTAAATTATAGCTAGTAAAGGAGTTAGCTTAGGCAATTAGATAGGTTTAGACATGCAGGTAACAGAGATAGATAAGGAGAGTACTTAGCTATTAAACTGTAACTTTAATTTAGTGTTAAAAGAAGAGCTATTAGCGCTGCTAGCGCCTCTACTAACTACTAGAGGTGCTGTTTGTGTACGTCCTAGTATAGTTACAGCTATACAAGAGGATAGCCTTGCTAGTATAGTTACTATAGAACGCTTTGCTTTAGGCACTACTATTAGTATAAGAGACTACTAGAGGTGTAGAGAGGAATAGTGTAGTAACTTACTGTTTATCTGTTAGATTTAGCGCCTGCTAGAGCGTTAGATTAATAGGTTTAAAGACTACTATGCTGTAAGTAGTAAGATAATTACAAGATAGGTAGCTATAGTTGCGTATAGCAAGTATACTATTAAAGAGCTATCTAATAATATTTAACTTGCTATTATAATAGTAAGAGATTAGAGCAATAAGAAGAAGTAGTAGTAGTAGAAGGTGTTACTAATATCTTTAAATTCTAGCCTTAAGAGTCTTACAAGAGTAATACTAGTTAGTTATCTAGCTTAGTTAAGAGTGCCTTAGTAGTGTTAACACTACGCTGCAGAGCCTGTTACTAGGCGCAAGATAAAAATATAGGTAGACTTTAACTATACTTGCGCGTATCTTTATTAGCACATATCTAATTTCTTCTATTACTAGCTTAGTGCTATGCTATAGCACAAGAAAGAGATTAAAGGCATCTACTAGAGCGTTTTTAAGGATAGTAGCTATAATATTAACATGCTTATAGATGTTAAAGATAGGATAATAGTTAATATATAGGTAGATTACTTTAAGTAGACTCTAGCTATACTATTACATCTTTAGAGAAAGGTATATAATTAGATAAAGAACTACGCTAGCTTAACCCTAGAGAATATATAGTAAGTAGATAGGTTGTTAAATAGAGAGGTTAGAGCAGAGGTTAAGGCAGAGGCTAAAGCAGAGCATTAAGAGCTGCTGTAAGAAGTTAGTAGCAACTAACTTCCTCTCTATTGTTAACACCTAGGTACCTACACTACCTATACTATAATCTACAATTAATATTATAGTAGCTATTAAGTACTATAAGCTCTAGAAAGAAGCAAAAATTAAGCTACTCCTCCTGCTCTTAGCTGTGCTTTTTATCTAGCTTTTTAACACCTTAAAGCTCTACTTAATAGGGTTATAGTTAGGTAAGTATAGTAGCAGGTACTCTAGTTGTACGCTAGAGTCTCTGCAAAGCTGTATAATTACTAGCAATTAATAGATTAACGCGTTATCTATTAGTAGTACGTAATAGCCTAGAGTATAGCATAGTAGCACATCTTGCTACAGGAACTCTACTATTAACTTAGTAGTAATTGCGCCTTAAAACACGCAGTGTATAAGGTAGCTGTCTATAGTTATTGCTGTTAGGACCTGGCTCTGGCCCACCTGGCTAAGACAACCTAAAAAGGTATGAATAATCACTCTGATAGTAATCACAAGGCCAGAACAGTACAAGTACTTATTGTCATCCTAGGGACACACACCTAGGATCTGGTCAGAGGTGGGTCTGCTATATGCCTTCTGGACTCATCAGCTACGCTGTGCCTAACAATATCTCCCTCTATAAGAGCGTACGTCCCAGACGCTTACAGGCGCCACACACAGGATCTTGCTTAGGGATAAGATCTCCTTGATCCTCTAACGTGTACTAGACCTTCCAGCAGCAACAGCACATAATAGTACACTGTAGGCCATCACCCCACTTATAGCTATGCCTTAACTCAGAGAGCTAGCTTGGCTAAAACTGGACCTGTGTAGGGTTACTTCTGTGACTATCTAGTCAACCACGTGACTATAGTTAATAACTAGGTAGGTAGACAAAGTCTGCTAAGCAGGTAGATAAGGTCTGCTACAGGCTCACAGCTTAAACCTACGCACTCTAGCATTAGAGTAATTATTATGTTAGGACCTAGCTCTAGCCTACCTAGCTAAGACAACCTAAAAGGTATAAATAATCACTCTAATAGTGATCACAAGGCCAGAACAGTACAAGTACTTATTGTTATCCTAGGGACACACACCTAGGATCTGGTCAGAGGTGGGTCTGCCACATGCCTTCTAGACTTATTAGCTACGCTGTGCCTAACAATTGCTAGCAGGAGACTCTAGCGCTTAGAGCGTTTTATAGAGTACTCTAGCTTAATAGAGCAGCTAATAGGACCCTACCTATACTTGCAATCGCCTATACGCTTATTACAGGCGCTCTTATTAATAGTAATAAGCTGTTCTACTGTATAGTTCTGCTAGAATCTTGCCTAGAAGACGCAGCAGAGAGTGTTACTCTACTCTACTACCTTTTTTATTACAATTTTACAACTCTACTTTATATTCTATAGCTCCTAAGACTAGTCCTATGCTTATAGGTATGTTAAACTTATCTAATAACTTATCCTTTATCTCTTCTAAGTACGCCTGTAGCCTCCTATTAAGATACTTGCAAAGGCAGCGCCTGTAGATATCTTAAAGCGTTGTTAGCTAGCTAACCTTTACAGTAGCTAGCGCGTACAGCTAACTCTATTAGCTTAAATTAAGCCTCTTTCTACGCGTACAGTTAGGTGTTACACTAGTCTAGCAATAGATCTGTGTGTTATTAACTCTAGCATCTATGCAGTTAAGTACTACCTATAGAGTTGTTAGAGCTAGCTTATAGCTAGTAGGACAGGTTATTGTAACAGCTAAAACACTAGAAATTAGTTGCAATAGGCAATTATAAGGCTTTAAGAATAGCTACACAGTGTAGTTATTCTTAATTCTTAGAATTATAATTTTACTATAGCAAAACGTCTGTGCGCAAGAACACCCCGTAAGTCATGGGGTGCGCTTGGTCTTTCGTAAACAACCCATAGCATTTGCAGGTGCCCTGCCTAACCTCCCAAAAATATAGCTGGGCCGCCACAACACCTGTCTATTACTACAGTAGTTGGAGAATATTCCATGATGAGTATTGATAATGAGTGTATAATTGGTCGTTTTAAAGTAGCTAGGCTTGAAAATTGGGTATTGTAAACTCTTACGCAAGAGTGGAGTGGGTACGAAGTTGGTGTAAAGCTGATAAAGTTACAGGACGGTTGGTATTCATCTGTCTACTTAGGCGTCTCATGTACTAATCTTGCATTTCAAAAAATTGCTGTATCGTTGCTTTGGTTCAGTACCCAGCCATTGCGCCAACTGCATAGCCTGGGTTTCATCAGTTATACGCCATTCACAGCTCTTATTCATAAGCCTTCAACACTTAATTTGTATTTTAGGCCATAAGATCGTCGTACGGGCAGGAAGTGTCGGCGCAGCCACGTTTTGTCTTGCTACGCCGCAATAAAGTCTTGGAAAATGGCGAATGTATCTCCAGTGCACCTATGGTGAATATGCAGATCAAACCTGTGCGTGATTTTTAGCAGCTTCATTTTCCTTTCACTCGATTTTGTGTGCCTTTGCGCCTTCACGGTGCTCATCACAGAACTCATGATGTTGGGAGTCACGTCGGATACAAGTTCGGGTCACGCAAAGGTTTCACTCAACCACCCAACCAAACACCAATAACCAAACCACGGTATCAACTCCAACAGCAAATCATTGCAAGAATAGGCCCTTGTCCTGATGTCTCAAAGCTCTAACATCCGATTTGTAGAGGACACACCCGTTCCAATTCCATGTCTGCAAATGCGGTGACTATTTGCCTCCAGCGTTTTAACGATCCATACGTACTGCAAGCGCTGATACTTTTCTTCGGTACCCTTCTTTCCCCCATCCGACTTATCGTCAGTTAGACGAACAGGTGATCATGCAAATATGGGAAGCGCGCTGCGACGACCTCCTCAGCCCATATCACCATATTAATCGAGACGCCGAGACTAATGGACGAGCGATTGCAATCATCGAAGAACTCCATCCACTAGCTACGTACAAAGAACTTCGATTTATAGCCTTAATGTTTCTTCGGGGCGACCCACAAACGACAGATCGACCGATCCCACCAGATTACATTATGGTCAATCGAGGCCATGATCGAATCATGCGTTGTGCATTGGAAAGTGTTGTACCAGAGAACGCCAAGGTTTAGCTCTAGCTCATGTACGAGAAGCAGCCCCGTAAAGTTATTGATACGCCTAGCTACATCATGATGGCAGGAAATGTCTCATTCATGAACTCTATGCGGAAGGCTGCTCGTCGTGATGGCTTTGACGCGATGATCCCTGTCATAACGTTCTACCTTCGACAATTCATGAGTATCGCTGACACCCGGGAGGGTTGGGTGTCAGTGGATATGGGGTCCTTGGCGGCGCAGTCAGGTATGCCTGACTACTCGTGGTGCGTAGCAGCCTACGAGGAGCTGTGGTATCAGTTCAAGAAAGATCTGCAAGATCCTTTATCTGAATATCCATACCAGGTCCGAGACCAGCTGAAGCTACTCAGCTACATGTGGATTTTTGAGGAATGCTGGGCGTGGGTGCATTTCGAGGCTCAAGTTATGCATGCCGATAACTTCAACGGTCACAATGTGCGAGTACAAATGTATAACCACGTGCTCACTAAGGTACGAGACAAATTCCAGCCTTGCAAAATTAATATCGCAGAAGTCTTGAATGAAACTTTCGGTTCTCTCGATCTTCTTCCGAAAAGCGAGTTATCAACCTCTCAAATGTCACTGGCTACCCATATCTGGAAAAACTCAAAGCTCTTGAGGATGATCTGTGTAAGGATTTTTACCATCTTCTTGAAATGAGCAAGTGGCAGTATGACGCACGATACCCAGACTCTGAGTCAGAGTATGACTCGGAAGATGAGTCGGACATAGATTTCTACGACGATGAGTTTGAGCTAGTGGATGTCGAATTAGAGGCATACGGAGCTCCACTCAACATTGCAGATTTCACGCTTGACAAACAGTCTGGTGCAGATAATGTCTGTACGATCTGTCAGTCCACAATCGACTTGGATGATACGGGCGATCAGCGTGGCGTTGGCCCCATGAGATGTTCAGAATTTTACCATGCTGGTTGCCTAGATAGTTGGGTGAATGGTGGATTAAGGACCTCCAACTTGTGCCCGAACAGTCAGAAAGAGATCACAAGGCAACAGCGGCCGTGTCTACCAAAACAGTAAATAGAGTGGGGTATTGTAGATAGTAATGAATTGAAACATTTATATAGCATACATATCATAAATCAATTGAAATACAGACCGTGAGACATAAGTGGAAGTAAAAATTCTAAGAGCGATCACCATCGCTCGACGTTGTTGATAGCATAGAGTCACATCGCCGTCTTGCTGGCTTTTGTGCAGCTTGTAGAAGCACGGCGAATGCTCGGTCTGTCTCGGTGCGGCTATTACCAGTGTGCATAGCTCGCGCTGGTAGTCTCTGCGTTGGCATTGACGAACGTACTGATGTTTCGCAGGTTCTGCGCTTACTGCCTTGTTGGGGTGGCGGGAGTCGTGTCATCTCAGTGCTCTTTTTATCTACCCAGCTCGAGCTCTGGTCATGATAGACATCATGGTTCAGTGAAGTTGAGTGTCTCAATATTGGCCGAGTCATCGTTTTCCCTCTAGAGGCTGGCGACGAAGTCGTGCGAGATAGCGGACGGCATGCCACAAGGAATGAAGAAGGCAGATAGTTACCCCAAGACAACGGTTGCTGTCCGAGCGACTTCGAGTCTGAAGAAGATTCGAAGATGACTTCGTCAATGACAGGTGAAAACGATACCCTCTTTGGCAACAATGGTATTGATCGGCTGGGTGGGACATTAAGCGAGGCTATTGGTTGGCATGTTTTTGCGAGTATCGGAACTGGGGGACTGGGAGAAGGAGTACATGGGAACACAATTCCAAGTGCATTAAGCTCCCGTGAAGGCCGAAGCTGATGGTCCCCTGTAGCCAGAAAATGTTTTCCAGGACGCGTGTGGAGTGCTGGACTTGGATGTACCAGAGGTATGAGCGCTCGCGATGACGTATTCTGACTGATACTGGTAGAGTCTATTGGTTCGTGCTCGCCCAGTTCCTCATCTTCTGATATTTTGGCATAACCTTTGTCGTTCCCCAGACTTGGCGATGACCACCAGTCAAAGTAGCCTCGTCTCTCTCTCGCCTCGCCAAGCCTTGGAATACCTGACCAGCTCTCATTGGGAACTGGTAATGGGGCAGATCCAACAAGTCTTGCTGGGGCAGGCGAATATGTCATGTGGCTCGACTCGCCTAACGTTGGTGGAGTATTTGGTGCCGATTGTGTCATCACCCACTCAAATGAGTCGACACGTCTGTGGGAAACCGAAACTTGAGACAACTTGTCGTATGGACTCTCAGGCTCTTCGCACGGCTCTGGGGTGGTGATTGGCGTTGGTGGCTCTTGTTCACCTGATATCAAGACTGGTGAGATATCGTATTGTCGAAACACTGAAGGAATGGATGGAGCGAAAGACAGCAAAGGAAGGCAAGTCATCTCGAAAATAATCTTTCGTGCAGTTTGGGTTGAACAGAATACAAGAACAGGCACAAAACTATAAAAAAATTGCCTCTGTTCCCAGTTCTCGAGCAACAGGTCTCAAATATACCCTGGGAAATGTTGCGCTCGTCGAAATAAACCAAGACATGCATCATGTCACTTCGCACACCGGATGCGTGAAACACCAACACACAGCCATGTACACCGGTCAAATGCAGTCGCAAGAAAATTATCACCATTTCTGTAGCTCGTTACAACTTGGTTGTCAGACCTTGAAGGACTGAGCAGGACATGATACATGCCTGCTTTCTCTGTGATCCATCATCGAAGTCCGCGCGCTAGGGCCTGATCGGGAAATCGTTGGCAATGTTCGGTGAAAGAAGCATGGGTCCGCACTGCCAGTCTACGGAGAGCTGTCGGGTGGTAGTGTGCGACGCACTTTCGGATATGATGCGATAGATACCAGTGTCGACGATGAATCGATGATCGAATGACGATCATCAAAGGACGGTGCATTATCTCATGAATCAGACGCTCCGCATACTAGCGCTTCGCTTCGCTCAGCTTCGTCGCGCTAAAAACTTCTGCAACCTTCTGAGCCAATGAGATCACTAGCGTGATGCAGCTAACTCCTAGGCCAATCAGAAGCTGCTTATGTAACAATTGCGCAACGCGTATGTAGAGCGTCTAAAGAAAACTAGTTCTAACTTTAGTAATACTCCTACTAATTTTTAGGTTTTAACTTAACGTTATTATTAATAACTTAATACTACTATCTTGCAGTATACTTATGCAGGCTTATATTATACAGCATGTAATTCTAATTCTCCTTATATACGTAAAAACTAACTACTGCGTAGTTAGGGCTGCTAAGTATTACCTTACAAAGTAGGACTTTTTAGTCCTTTATTATCCCTTTAATCCTTAATTACGCTATACTCTATAAATAGCCCCCTAACAAGTATAATAACATATTATTCTACACCTTAATAGCTCTTTTAGGTTCCTACAAACTCCTAGTCTAACAACTAGCTGTTATAGCGTCTCTATCTTCTATCTAATAGTCCTGCAATTGTCCTGTAAGCTCCTGTAAACTCCTACAAACTCCTATAAACTCCTATAAACTCCTATAAACTTATAGTCTAATAACTAGCTATTATAGTATCTTTATCTTCTACCTAACAGTCCTACAATTGTCCTACAAACTCCTAGGCTAATAAGCACCTATTATAGCGTCTCTGTCTTCTGTCTAATAGTCCTATAATTGTCCTATAAACTCCTAGGCTAACAAGTATAGTAAAGTATAGTAGGAGGAAAACTACTGTTATAAGATAATAGGGTAACTAGCAGACAAAGCAGGTTTAGACATAGCAGGCAGCAGTAGTCTCTACAACTACAGACTAGTCTGCTAATATTGCACTATAGAGGTATATTTAGCGCATCCTAGATCTGCTACTTAAGCGTCTGCCTAAGGTTATTAAGCGTAGTTACTAACCTTATACTATACTACTATAAGAAGAGATTATATAGATATGTTTGTAGCGTATCCTGTTATATAAAACAGTAGAGGTGCAAGCTCTATAACTAGAGCAGGTCTAGACGTTACAACAACTTATCTTTAGTAAGAGTAACATGCTCTTAGTTGCTTATACTAGCTTTAGGAAGAGCCTAATATTCTACACATACTTAATTATAACTAGGAAGATAATATTACAGCTTATACTGTTAATAAAGCTTAGTAATAAGCAGTTAGGAGACATTTAACGCTTTACTAGTGCTAGGCCTTATATTATTAACGTAGAAACTAAGAAAGAGGAAAGAGATATCTTATATAGGGTAGTAGCACGTTAGTATACGTATATACTCCTTAGACTAGAGCAGGTGTCTAGCTATAAATTCTGTAACGCACTTAAGAGTACTACGTTTTAAGCGTATATTAGGTTAGTTATAATTAATAAATGCTATCTAATTATAGACTAGGAGAAGTTTTAGCTAGCCTTTACACTTATAGGCAAACTATGCATAATTCTCTACTAAGACGTTGTGTAGTTTAGATACTCTGCTACCCTAGACACGTTAGGCAAAAAGAGAGTCCTAGAGATAGCTAGCTTCTAGGCTATTAGTAGTTATATACACTAGACTAAGATTATCTACACTTTAGTTAATTGCCTAGATGTTGCGCTAATTATAGTGCCTATACTATAATAGAAGCTGTTATTATAGGACGTGTTAGACTTCTTACTCTAAAGCGCTATAGAGGATAGGTGTAACGACACAGGATGATAGAAAGCTCTGGAATGCGTGTGTATCCACTACGAGGTGTCTAGGAGCACTAGGATAGGTAACACAGAGACAATTCTATTCCTATAGGTCTTGTACAAAGAATACTTAAAAACTATCTATCTACAGATAATTCTCCTTGTGCCTTTATACTGCTAGAATATAGGGAAGTTTAGAATGCTATAACTAAGTTATAGGCAGGAACAGAAACGTAAAGGAGCTAAGTTAGAGGTAAATTAGAGTGTGACACTTTTTAGAGACTAGTGCTTTACACTACCCCCTCCTATATAGGTAGATTGTCCTAGATACGCATAAGTAATAATAGTTGTTATTCTGTAGCGTTAGTATATTAATTTAGCGTCTATTCTAGGTTTTTAGTTAACTTAGGTTATTATTTTAGTGTTTTATTATTATTTTTATCTAAAGTAAAGACAACTTTTTTTTTTTTTTTTTTTTTTTTTGTTTGTTAACTCTGCTGCCTAAATCTAACGTGACAATAAGCTATATTATAACTTAATTTAGGGAAAAAGGTTTACTATTATTGTTATATCTAATTTCTAGGACGCGTTGCGTAGGTATATAAACAATTAATCCCTACACCTTTCCTAACTCTAACAGATACTATTTCTTGCTGTAAGTATCCCTACGCTCTTTTAATTATTCCTATACTAATACTCCTAGGTTTGTTAATTAGTTACTATACTAATACTAGTCCTGCCTAGAGCTCTTGTAGTAGCCTATTAGGTTATCTGCCTTTGTTTAATTTAGGCCTTTGCGAGGGGAGGAAGGTAGACTACGCCTTTAATAAGGCGTTGTTGTTAAAGTGTGCTTATTGCACACTTTAAAATAAGAAGTGTTATCTAGTAACTAGACTTTTCTTTACTCCTACTCTCTAACTAATACTAATAGTTATAGGTTCTAATTTACGTTAGTCCTAAGTATGCTACTTTTTATAACAACCTTGTTATGTAGGAGGAGGAATCTAGGGGTGAGGCAGCAGGAGAGGCAGCAGAGAAGGAGGTAACAGAGGTAGCACTAGAGGTATAGCATAGCCTTATAGCATTAGCAATGGCTCTAGCAAGTGTAGTGCAGGTAGCGACTGCGCAGCTTAAGAGAGTTACTGCTAATAATGTGTTGCTGCACTAGTACCACGCTAGTACAGCGCAGGGCCAGGTAATAGAGGAGATAGTAGAGAGTTTGTTAGTGTTAACTAGGGAGGTTATTAAGCTGCAACAGGAAATAGCCCTTATAGCTCTAGAGTTAGAGGTAAGTTAGTAAAGCTAGCTCTGCTTCTAGCACCTAAAAAAAAGGGTGCTCCTAGGTTGTTAGATGAAACTAACGCTAGTAGCTCTAAGGAGATAAGTAACATTAAGAACCCTTAAAAAGAAAGGGTTTCTTAAGCTGTATAGTAAGGAGGATTTCTTTTATTTTTCTTTTTCTTGTTATCTATTATATAAACGCAGTTAGAGGCGTTTTAGAGTTAATAGATTTCCTTTATCCTTTTCTAAATTATAATATCTTTATTTGCCCTACAATTCTTAACCTTCTTCCTATACTGTAATCTATTTGTTTAATGCCTTTAGTAGACTAGGCTGCTCTAGGTACTTATTATAATACGCCTTTAGCTTATAGGGTGCTCCTATAAAGTTTTTACAGGATACTAAGTTAGGTCTAGGTTATAGCTAACCTAGCTTACACAGTACTTAAGACTACAGCAGACTAACCTACTAGCTAGGATTTCTTAGACCTCCTATTCCTCTACTCCTTAAATAGGAATACCTGCAGGTTTTAGAGCTTCCTAACTAGGCAACAGGTTATCTAGATCCTTACACAGAACATTAGGTGCAAATACGTTATATATTTTTAAACTAGGGGAAGTTTTAAGTAATATAAGTAACTAACCTGCTCTAGGACCTTAAAGGGACCTTCCTACTTATTAGATAGCTTTTAGCTTAGTTGCTTACTTGTTAAGTTTTTAGTAGAAAGGTACACTTTGTTACCTACAGTCTAGTTAACTAGGTTGCAATAAGCGTTAACTGTAGAGCGCATACAGTCTTAGGCTTTCTCTATATTCTCCTTAGCTACCTTCTAGGTATTATACATACAGGTTGCTAATACTAAGGCCTCCTTATAGTTAAGTTGTTCTACAGAGGTTACTACTATATTAGCTCCTTTCTAACTCTAGCTCTATTTAGGTTAGCTACTATAAATTACTTAGTAAGGTGATATTCTAATTAAGGAATGTAGCAGAGTAAGTTAGGCACGATCTATAATTAGTAGGAGTTTAGACTAGTTATCCTAATAGTATAAAACAAAGGGATAGAGCTGTTAGTCTATATACTTGTTTATAATCTCTATTTAACTGTTAGTTTCCTTATAATAGGTAGTAGATAGCTTAACTTTCACACCTATAATTTAACAGAATTCTGTCTAGAAAGTTAAGATAAACTAGAGGCCCCTATTGCTTACTATTAACTTAGGGGTGTGTCTAAACTAATACACCTATTGTATAAACAAGTTTGCTATCCTACATGCTGTAATTGTTTTATAGCATAGAATTGTAATAGCTTGTTTAGTTAGGCAATTAATAATAACTATAATCTAGTTATACCTAGCTTTGTCCTTAGGAAAATCCTTAAAATTAATGCATAAATGTTGCATTAGTTTATTAGGTATTAGCAAGGGATGTAAGTACCTATAGAGTTAGGTCTGTCTTAGATAGCCTTAGCGACATAGGATGTAGTTTTAGACATATCTTTTACATGTAGCACTTATACCTTTCTAGTGATACTGTTGTAATAACAGTTAGTAGGTCTTCTTGGCACTAGGGTAAGCAGTTAATAGTTAGTTATAGGCTTCCTTAATTAGGCGTGTGCATAGGGTTAAGTTAGTAGGGACATAGAGTTAATTATAGTAAAGAAGGAGTCTGTTTTAGATCTAATATAGAGATAGCAACAACAGTTGTTCTTGTCTAAAAGATTTCTAGTTTTCTTGTATTAACGCCTTAATTAGTTCTAAGGAATCTAGTTTTATAATAGGCTGTACTAAGCAGATAGTAGCTACAACTAGGTTAGTCTTAGCTAGTGTTAGAGCTGAGATAACTAGACAAGATAATTAGAGTGTGAAAGAGTTAATTAAGTTCCTTGTCTTATTATTTGAGCAAAAGATTAGGTCTATATACCTTACTGGCTATGCTCTAGTCTAGAAATAGGATCGATCTTCTAGGTAGATTTAATTGATGTGATCTGATCTAGTATAGTCTGTAATTGCTCACATTGGCTTACATAACCACTATCCTTCACTGCAACACACCCCCTAGGAACACTGGTATTTAATTAGTGTTCCTGCTCTAGCAGGTTTGTTATTGCACCTTATGTAATCTTTTTGTAAAAATTTTCTAATTGCTGCGCGCGCTGCTGCCTTTGTAATTAGGGTCTAGCAATTGTTGCCTAATCTACTCTGCACGTAAACGCGCTCACAACAACAACAAAAAACAAACTATAACTACTCCCTTACCCTTATAATCTTTCTTACCTTGTTCCTTATCTACTAACTAATTACTAAACACTATTCTTATTAACGTAAGTAATCTGATCCTTATTTCCTAGTCTAATGCTTACTCTAATATTAGAACCTTAATTGCTACACCTTTAGTGTCCTTAAGATTAAGATGCCTCCTAAGAGCTCTAAGAGCACTCCCAAGCGTTGCACAAGCGCTCTAAGCGTGCTTAAGGGCACTCCCACTAAGAAGAT
This sequence comes from Ascochyta koolunga, assembly GCA_026119515.1. Classification (NCBI taxonomy): domain Eukaryota; kingdom Fungi; phylum Ascomycota; class Dothideomycetes; order Pleosporales; family Didymellaceae; genus Ascochyta; species Ascochyta koolunga. The sequence continues at coordinate 3,876,354 of JANLCG010000004.1, forward strand.
TAAGTCTAAGCCTCTAATTGTTCCTAAACGCCAATCTACTTAATCTTCTAATACTTAACCTATTATAGTCTCTAATAATAAGGATAATAAGGATAAGCTAATTAATCTGCAGGCTCTCTTTAAGGAGTTTTATAAGCAGACACAGACCTCTTGTTAGCCTACAGTTAAGGATTAATACAAGGATAAGGATAATAATCCTTAGTTTAGTGCTCCCTGCAAGTATCCTTACTCTCGCTGTCTTAAGCGCTTTTGGATAGCAAGGGAACAGGTGTCTACTACAACTATATCCACAATCCTAACGCCCGCAGCCAAGGCAGTAATCACTATGTTAATTGTACTACTTATTAGTGCAGTCCTATGTAAGTAATCTAATCCTGATTTTGTTATAATCTTCTAATGTTTTAATTAGCTTCTACACTCTTTGTAAGCCTGCTAAGGCTGCAATCTTTGCTGTTTAGCAGAAAGTTTCCTTAGTAAGTAGTTAATCTTAATCCTAATAATTATGCCTAATGTTTCTAGGCAATCTCTAAACCTCTATTTAACGCCTTGTTTAAGGCTATTATTAACATAGAGGGTTAACTTAAGACTTAGGTTTTAGACAAGGATATAGTAAGCAATCCTAACGCTAATAACTTTAATTACATTAAGGATAATTAATACGCTATAAGTGGTAGTGGTTATGCTATAGATTAGATTGCTAATGCTGCTGCTCTTACTCCCTACTAGGCTACTCTAGCTCTGCTAGCTCCTAGATCGGCCCGTAAGCCTCTAAGGAGGATACTTAATTAGATCAAGGTCTAGGATCCTCTATACTCCTAGGGTTAGGTTATTGCTCAAGGATGTTAGGAGCAGGGTTAGGGTAGTCCTCCTTATGATTAAGGAGTCTAGGATTAGGGTAGTTATTCTTAGGGTCCTGCCTTCCCTAGTGATCCTTGTCTTAAGAATTGCCCCTTCTACCTAGCTGCTTGCCCTTATAACCTTTGTTATGTTTATTATTAGTCTGTTCCTAAGGTCCCTATTTGTTAATCTGTTCCTGCAATCTGCGCTAACATTGTCTCTGCTATCTAATCTGTTCGCAGTAATCTCTAAAACATTAAGATGTTAATCTTAGAGATCTTTGATTAATCAAGCATGCGCTAATTGTCTTGTCTCTTAACACCCTTTGGCTTAATCAATCACAGAGATTGATTAGTCTTGTCTAGAAGTAGATTCTGCCTAGTAGGTTAGTGTGTAGGATACTATAGTTTTTAGATCAATCTACTCTATTAACCCTAACTTCCTTAATAATATCCTACATGTTTTCTACCTCCTCTAACTTATGTAGATTAATTAGTTGCTTAAACTTATTAAACTGCTAATAAGTAAGTAATTTAGTTAATCTATCTGCAGGCATGCTATTAGTTTCTAGATAGCTAATCTAGATTAATCCCTTAGTGTACTCTTGCCTAAGCTACATGTTTTAGATATCTACATGTTAGAGGTGAGTGGTAATCCGCTTATTTGCTCCTACTACTAACCTAATTGTTTAGAGGTTATTACACTATATATTCTACGTATTGCTTATCTTAAGATTAAGCTTGTTAAAGAATTGTCTAATTGCAATTATCTCTTTTATAACATGTTTAAGAGCTAGAAGCTCTGCTTTAGTTATAGATGTAGTTACAGTGCTTTGTTATGTAGCTTTCTATAGGATTAGTCCTCTAAAAAGCATAACTAGGTACCTATAAGATGATTGTTAAGTTTCTAGATTATCTGCAAAGGAGGCGTCTCTATAGATTGTTAGTTCTGCTCTATTATAGTTGCTGTATTTAATGCCTTCTAATCTTATTTAGTAGAGGTACATAATTACCCTATCTACAGCTTTCTAGTGCTAATTACTTAGATTAGTAAGAAAGTGTGATAATTTAGATACTGCAAACGTAATGTCTGGTTGGAGCATAATTGCTGTATAGAGCACTAATCCTACTTTCTCTTGATATGTTTTGATCTCTTTCTTTTCTGCCTCTCTAGTATTCTTGATTAGATCCTCTAATAGTAACAGCGTTAGTAGATAAGATCCTGTGTTTAGGTTAAACTTCTTTGTAATCTTGTTAATGTAAGTATTGTGTAGAAGTGTAATTGTTCTAAGCTTTCTGTTACAGATTACTCTGATCCCTAGGAACTATTTAACAGGTCCCTGGTCCTAGATCTTGTATTTCTCTATAATTCTGCTCTAGAGGCGTTTTGCTTCTTGTTTATTAACCTTAGAATAGATTAGGAGTATATTGTCCACGTAGAAGAGTATAATAATCTTTTTATTCTTATTGTAGAAGAGACAGGGCTCTTCCTTGCTTAATCGTAGACTAATTAATTAAAGAGTATTAGAGAACTCTTTATACTAGAGAAGTAGAGACTCTCTTAATCTATATAGTGCTTAGTTAAGCCTAACACAGTATCTATTCTTTCTAAATCCTTCTAGCATCTAGCATAGTACTGGATTGGCTGCCGTGATTAACGCGTTAAGGAACGCTCCTACAACATTGTATTGTATAACTTCTAGATTAAATTAAGCTACGATCGCTATTATAGCTCTAAACAACTTTGCTGCTAGCGTTGCTGTATAGGTAGATTAAAGAGAGTTTGTTTCTTGCAAATCTCCTCTAACAACAATCTAAGCCTTGCACTTAATAAAGTAGCTATCTTAATTAAACTTGTAGGTCCACACCTACTTTAGTAGTAACAGTTAATCTTTAGTTTTAATCTTAGATACACAGATTTCTAACCAGGTGCCTTTCTTAATCATCTAATTAATCTCCTTGCTTAAGGCGTCTATAAACAAGACCTTTATTAGATAATTTAGGAGTTGTTTCTATATGCCTAGTAGAGGTAGGAGATTATCTTAATAGAAGCGTGGATAATCAGGTTGGCTTTTTAGAGTAGCTGCTATAACTACTAAGTTTAGCGTTTTATAGCTAGATTGCTTGTCCTAGGACTAGTTTGTTTCTAGGAGATATGTGTGTTTAAAGTTGTCTATTAGATTAGTCTTTTGTAGATCTGCAATTAATATATTAACGCTCTCTTAACTCTTACCCCCTAGTTAATTGTTGTGATCTTTCTTTCTACAGAGTAGTAGATATATGTTTGTTAGTTAATCTATCTTAGGCGCTGTACCTCTAATTCTTTGACTTGTTCTTTGTGTTAAAGTATCCCTTACTATATCTAGAGCAACAGAAGTAGTACTAGCAGATCTTGTATTAGGATTAGTTAGGCGCTCCTGCCTTAACTCCTGTAATCCTATCTAATCACTAGGATGCAACAGGTTAGCTCTTACAGGTGTGTTCACGTCCTGTTAACTGTCTATCCCTATACAATTGTTCTAATCGTGTGTGCCTAGAACTCCTGTCCCTAGATTAGTTAGTTCAGGAGTTTGTTCTAGGGTTGCTAGTCTAATGTTTTTAGGTTAATCTAAGCAGATTTCTGGGTGATTACTAGCCTTGTAAATACCCTACTTAGTCTCTGTGTCTCTTATCTCCTAATCCTAAACTAGGCCAGTTCTTGAATTGTTTGATAGAGTTACTTTACCCCTAAGTTGTTGCTTAGTAGTTAATCTAATTGTGTTGGATAGCGTTTAATCTCTAAGGTCTAGGACATTAATATCCTGACCTAGATTATCTAGTTCCCCTTTATAAAGCATATCTGTAAGCTTAATTGCCTAATCTTTAGGCATTTTGTTATTCTTCTTTCTTTTATAGAACAGGGATTTGTTAAACGTAACGTTCCTAGTAACAATTACTTAATTAATTGCTAGGACCTATATCTTGTAGATATTAGAGGCTATATAGCCAACTAGGTACCTAATATAACCTTGTAGATTGACCTTATATCTACGTTAATCTTGCCCTGCTGCTTAATCCTGTTCTAGGGGGTATGCTTAGCAGCTATAGGCGTATATACCACTCCAGTCTGGTTGTAGATTGGCTAATTAGTGTCTAATCTAAGCAGGCTCGTACTATCTAAAGTACTGCCTAAACTAGTTGTCTAGAACTTCGTTAGGTAACCTAAAATAATAGATTGCAGTAGGACTAATCCTATGTAGGTGTGCTGCAGCATCTATAATCTCAGGCTATAGCTTAGGTAGGAGGTTAGCGCCTATTCTTATCTTGATTAATTTTGTAATTAGCTCCTTTCCTGCTCTTTCTGCTAATCTATTTAGTTTATAAGTATAAGAAGGTAGAGCAATAATCTTAATCCCCTTTTCTTCTGCCTAAACCTTATAGCGTAATTAACCTCTCTATAGCTTAGTGGCTGTATTGTTATCCTAGTAGATTTTAACAATATTTAGTTAATACTTTCTCTTAACCTATTCTTTAAACAGTTCTATAATCCTTATAATATTGTCTAAGGATTTTAACTGCACGTTGTGATTAAAGAACTTTCCTAAGTAATCTTCTTTAATAATTAAAGCCTATTCTTTGTTGATCTAACCTGTTAGCATGTTAAACAGATCCTAAGATACTCTGTAGAAAGGTCTTAGTAATTGTTCCCTTAGTCTTCTAGATATAACTTGTGTTAAGTAGGTTATTGCGCAATCTTAGCAGTCTATCCTTTTTGTTCTATTTATCTAAACGTTCTAAGTAGCCTGTACTAGTGATTAGAGTGCTCTCTGCCTAAGATGTCCTAATCTTCTATGCTATAGGTCCTTACTATCTAATCTTACTATAGGTTTTAATAATTGTATTATTGTGTACACATTAGGAATAGAATAAGAGGCAATCTTGTATTTAATAAAGGCTAGATTATAAGCAGTGTAAAGTTTTGCTATAATTACGTTTTCTTTAATTGTTCTATGCCTAAGTATATTATCTAATCTAAGGTACTAGATACCTGCCTGTTTAAGACGAGCTTTAGATACAATGTTTACATAGAATCCCTTAACAACCTTAACGTTCTTAAGCATAAGATCCTTAGTCTTTAGTCTATTATTCCTGTTTAGGATCTTTTTTTAGCACTTAATTGCCTGTTCCTAAAACTAGGAGTAATTAAGTTCCTGCATTAATCGTCTTATTAGGAGAGGATTGCTTAAATAAACTAGGTATTAGGAAGGATTAATTATTAACTAAGTAGACAGCTCCTCTACTATCTAGGATTGTGCTTAAAGATAGAGGGTGTTTTAAGTTAATAGTAGAGTAGACTCTACCCTTGTCTGATTAGAAATGTAATAGATTAATTACAGCCGCTAAAATTAATCTAGGATATTTAGCCAAAGAAGATTTGTCTAAGGAAGATTTGTCTGTAGTAGATCTGGTCTTCTATCTAGCATCCTTGATCTGTTCTCTAAGCTTGGTCCATTCTGCAGTATCTAGCCTCTCCTTGATCTTTGATTTATCAAGACTTAACAGAGATATCTTTAGTGCTCTAGATAGGGTTAATCCTGTAATAGCAGCTTGTAGTCTTTAGCAGTTAATTAGTTCCTAGGTGTGTAATCCTCTTAGTTTACATAGGCAATTCTTCCAGTTTGATCCTAAGCTGTTCTTATCTTAATCTAACCTTCCTCCTAGGGTTGCAAAGGCAGAGATTCCTTTTCCTTTAATTAAGGTAGCTACTTATTCCTAGAGCATAAGGGTAAAGACTTTAGATAGATTACTTATATCTATTAATTGTTATCTAAAGGCTGTATCTATAATAATTTGTTGCCTTATTAAGCAGGACTATTCTAGAGCAATCCTAGGAGCAATCGCGTTAAGAAAATTAGTAAGAGCAAGTTAACCCTTAATCTTAGTAATCCTAAACGCCTAAGCTTTTCTATAGAGTATTTGCTACTTATTAAACTACTTATCTAGCAAGATCTGACCTAATCAGCCCTTTTTAAGGTAAGCATAATATTGCTGCCTAACTAGATGCATAGTGTTGCTGTTAGTTAGTGCCAGATTATTCTTTAAAATTCAGATTAGCGCTTGTAGGGTTAATTCTTAGGCGTTAAGCATCTTAATTAATACTAGGGCTATAAGATCAGCTAATATAGTTTTGTTAATCTAGTCTTAGATATTGCTGAGTTTTGCAGCTATCCTTACCTATTTTAAGGTTGCAATCTTATATTTCTGTACCTCTTTAGGGTAATCCTTGATCGCCAGCTCGTATGCCTCTATTCTAAGGGTGTGCTGCTCTTTATTAGTAGCAGCGCTCTGCTTATCTTAGTTACTAGTCTCTAAGATGCTCCTAGGGACTGGCTTTAGAGGAAGAGTTAGATATTCTAGTTCTTGTTTGTTAATTGCTGCAACTGTTTCGCCTTCTAGATTAATCTAATCCTATACTGCCTTGTCTCTTGTATAAAGTTTAAGCTAAGCAAACTAGTAGGGCTAATCTAATCTAGTCTTAAGGAGTATTTGACTGGTTAAGAGTTAGGAGTCGCTTTCTATTTTTAGGTGTTAAGAGAAGTAGATAATATTTGTGATTAATTGTGTCTAGCTTCTTAGCTATACAAAGTACGCAGGAGAATCTACTGTGTAGTCTTTATAACGCTAGGCTCATAACTATTAGAGCTGAGATAACTAGACAAGATAATCAGAGTGTAAAAGAGTTAATTAAGTTCCTTGTCTTATTATTTGAGCAAAAGATTAGGTCTATATACCTTACTGGCTATGCCCTAGTCCAGAAATAGGATCGATCTTCTGGGTGGATTTGATTGATGTGATCTAATCCAGTATAGTCCGTGATTGCTCATCGGCTCACATAACCACCATCCTTCACTGCGACAGCTAGGTATGTCTAAGCTAAATTAGAATTAATCTAGTTGTGTAACTGCTATAGACCTAGTAGGACTTAGGACTAATTGTCTTCTTAGGCAGACTTTAGATTTGCAAGATCCTATTCTTAGTAACTTAGGATATTAGCATGCTTGTTATTCTTGCCTAGCGTGTATTTAATCTTAAAGTTAAACAGAGCTAGAGCTTCTGCCTATTATACTTGTTAAGAATTTAAGATTTTAGTTGTTATAAAGTACTCTAGGGATTAATAATTAGAGTAGACTTAGATCTGTTTTGTAACTAAGGTAAGTTTAGCTCTCTACTTATTAAAGGCTTATAAAATCGTAAATAACTCCTTATTATATATTTCCTAATTAAGTTTAGCTCTAGAGAGTACTTAGCTGTAGAATGCTATAGGGTACTACTTGTTATTAGGGTACTGCTATAACAAAACCCTAGCAACAACTCTATTAGAGGCGTTAGTTTTAATCTTTGTATTATAGTTAGGATTAAAATAGCATAGAGTTAGGATAGACAACAAGGCTTCCTTTAGGTTTTAAAACTAGATTAGTATTAAGCAGTCTATTTAAATAGATTTGCTAGGCTTTGTAAGGCGATAAGGGGCTTAGCTACGCAAGAGAATTTAGGTACAAATTGTTAGTAAAACCTAGTAAAGCCTAGGAACGATTTTACACTAGTAACAGTGGTAGGAGGGATCTAGTTCCTAAGGGCTTGTACCTTCTTAGAGTCTACTTCAATTCCTTTCTTAGTTAGGATGTAACCTAAGTACTTTAGTATAGGTAATGTAGAACTTGCTCTTCTTAATGTCTACTTGTAATCTAGCAATACAGAGTTAATTAAGTACTAGCTTAATATATTGTTTGTAGGTCACAAGGTCTTTAGAGTAGATAAGGATGTTATCTAGATATGCGATATAGAAGTTGTCTAGATATTTAATAAGAATATTATTTATATATTGTTAATAAGTAGCTGGTCTATTACATAGCCTAAAGGGTAGAACCTTACACTTGTAACTACTGTAACGTATACAGAACGTAGTGTACTCCTTAGAGGCCTTAGAGGCAAAGGCATTCTATACAAATTTAGTAAATTAAGATAGTTGTGCTAACAATTTGTCTATGCGTGTATTAGATAGGAGTCCTTTCTTGTAAGGGCGTTAAGTTTATAATAGTTAATATAAATGCGCAAATTCTATTTAGTTTTTAAACATAGAGTATAGGCAACGCAAAGGGGTCTAAATTATTAAATCTTTATCTAAGAATAGTTAGAATCTATACACAAACTTGTAGTAGCTTTAAGTTTTTTAAGATTTTTAAGTTTATATAAGTAGAATTTAGTAATTATCTCCCTAATATAATTTTGATAGTTATAGGGGCTGTTCTAGAAGGGTTTTAGCTTCTGTTTTTGCTAAACACATTAGCATATTAAACTTTTGTCTTTAAAGTTAAAGCTGCTAAGCTAAACTCTATAGGGTTATCTTAGGTATTTGCTAGTAGTTAATAATCAAATTAATCTTAAAACTATAGACTAGTAGTAAAAATTTGTTCTATAGTTTTTATAGAAAAGTAAAAAACATTTAATAAAAGTAAGGAAATGCGCCTCCCTAGGAGGTAAAGTTAGAGCTTTTAGGTCAGGATTATTAGTAAGGAACAGCATTTTAGCAATTAAATAACACCTCTTATACAATGTATTAAGTAATTTAGACTTTAGCAACGTTAGTACTCTGCAGCTTACAAACAGGTTGTCCCTTTTGTTGTAATCTTATTGGACCTACCTTATAGAACAAATTGCTAGCAATAGGGTTATTATTAATAGAGGGGCAGGGTCTATAAACTATAGGGTACCTTACTAGCTATATAAGCCAAGATTACTCTATATTAAGTTAGAGTTTAAAACTTTTAACTATTTAATTCTAATAATATATTCTAGGATCCTAGATTAACAATAACAAACCTGCAATTACGTATCTTACGCCTATTAATAGTTAAGTATAAACAAATGGACTAGTTTACTAGGGTTATAATTAATCCTAGAATCCTTTAACTAAGGACCTTAAAGACAACTTTTAGATAGGAGTTCTAGGTATAGCGCTTAGACATTAAATTTAAAAATAAAAATCCTAAGATATTAACTAAGGGTTAGTTTACATAGTTTAATAGAATAGAACTAAGCAAGGCAATAGATTTTACTAAACAAATAAGATAAAGTAGTTAGATAGGTTATATTAGTTTAGGCCTAGGTAAAGTTGTCCTCCTAGGCAGGGCTGTTTCCCTTGGTATTAGTTCCTCTTTAAAATCTTCTTTAGCGTTAACATATTCCTCTGTATCTACTTAGATTTCTTATACCTAGGGACTAAGGCAATCTTTGCAAAATAACCTATCTTGCTACTTTGTAGCAGTTGCCTAGGTTAGCTCTCTTACAGGTGTGGCTTAGGACAGTGTAGTCCTAGGTGCTAGAGTAGGAGTAGATATAGGAGGTTTCTAAATGCTAGGTGTAGGCTAATTTTAGAGTATTTATTAGTCTAATGCTAATTAATAGTTTAGGGTTACTAAGCGCGTAGGTATTAGGTAGGGTATAAACAGGATGTTGTTTCTTTCTAATTATACGCTGTAAGATGCTCTACTACTAGTTTAAACTGGTTCTCCTACTGCCTCTAAATACTAGCTTAACGACTTTAGAGGGTAGGGGTTAGATCTACATGTAGTAAAACTATTCTACATTTTATTGTCCTTTAGCAGCACTTAGGAAGCGTTCTAAGTTAGAAACATGTTATCTTTTCCTATTTAGAGTTAATTAAAAATAAGCAACTTTTAGCTCTCTTATTCCCTGTAATAGTAGGAGTAGAGAAGCATTATTACATGCCTCTGCGCTCTAGAACTAGTCTGTTTGCGAGACAAGTATTAGGCTTAAGGTATTCCTTAGCAAGCCTAGTTAGTATGCTCTTGCTAAGCGTCTAGGTGTTAGTTAATCCTTAGCAGGCGCTGTTGCCTGTCCTTAAGTAGATTGTCTAATAGGTTCCTTTAAACTAGGGTTAGTAGTGCCTAACATTAGTAGTAATCTAATTTAGGTAGGTTATTAATAATCTACTAAGTCTTTTATCTAAGCGTAAGCTCTAGAAAGCAACTTGCTCTAAAGATGTCTAGGAGCACTAGAATAGGTAACACAGAGACAATCTAACCTATCTTTAGTTGTTACAGCTAAACTTAGAATCTAACTGTAAGACTAGTAATAATTAGGACCTTTATACTTTATAACTAAAAGGGTCTAAATCTACTTAGTACAGGCAATAACTAAACAAACTTGCGATATTATTTAGAGGCTGTTACTAGCTAGGATAAGTTTTTAAGTATAATGTAACAACATAGGATAATAGAAAGCTCTAGAATGCGTGTGTATCTGCTACAAAGGTGTCTGAGGAGCACTAGGATAGGCAACACAGGCTGCTACAATTCTGTTCTATAGGTCTTGTATAAAGAATACTTAAAAACTATCTATCTATAGATAATTCTCCTTATGGCCTTTATACTGCTAGAATATGAGGAAGTTTAGAATGCTATAACTAAGTTACAGGCAGGAACAGAAACCTAAAGGAGCTAAGTCAGAGGTAAGGAGGGGTTTTTAGACACTTTTTTAGGGCCTAGTAGACTAGTGCATTTATAATAGCATGTGTTACCTAGTAGTATACTAAAGACTATTATATTTATTAATAGTTAGAAACTCGTTAAGGCAGCTGCGTAGGCAATAGAGGTTGCTAGAACTATTAACTAAGTATAATATAGAGCAATCTATAGGCAAGTATGTGTCCTTGTAAGGTTCTAGTTATAGGCAATAGTGCTTGCTTTACACTAGGGATAGATAGTAGAGGGATGGCTATAGGTATATTTAATAACAAGAATAATACTTGTCTTCCTAAAGATAGCAAGCAGCGCAGGTTTACGCAGCTTTGCTAAGGGCAAGACTAATACTAACTAAGGATAGCTCTAGAACACTGCAACACTAAATAATTCTATCGCAGGTTGTTACAGAACCTCCCCCTCTAGCTTGTCCTAGCAGTATCTTTTACTGCTTATATAGCGTATGTAGGTTCACAATAGTTATAGGCAATAGTACTTGCTTTTACACTAGGGATGAATAGTAGAGGGATAGCTATGGTATATTAATAACAAGAATAATACTTATCTTCCTAAAGATAGCAGCAGCGCAGGTTTTTACTATAGTTTACTACTCTAACCTAAGTTTATTAAGAAGTCCCCAACTTTAAGGCGTTATTCTAGAACACTACAACACTAAATAATTCTATTACTAGGTTGTTATAGTTAATACCTCCCCCCTCTAGCTACTGTCCCTAGCAACAACCTTATATAGCCTTAATAAAAAACCTTACCTTAAAAAAGAGAGGAAAAAGAGTGTCTATAGGTGAGTGATTGGGGCTTCCTGTAGGTGTGCTTTGTGCGTGAATTAACTATATATTGTAATTATTATAGATGTGCCTTATATTTGTTATAATTTAAGGTAAAAGTATTGCTATACGCACTATTACCCTGAGCTAATAGTAGCCTAGCAGGTAGTAAAACCTCTTCTCTTTTTACTTACTCTATTTAGCTACTATAATAATGGCCTACTTTTACGCGTTTCTTGCACGCTCCTTACTCCTACTATAGTTTACTAGTTCTAGGTCTAATTTATTAAAGCAGAAGTCCTACCTTTAAAGCACTGTTCCTTATATATTTAGCAATAATAATAAGCGTGCTTTAAGTTACTACAGTTAATACTACCTCTTCTGCGGTGGAAGTGGTACTAACTAGAAGAATTATAATAAGCCTAAGCACTACTACTATAAACATTATATAAAGGGAAATTAGTAGTACTAGCTATACTAGGAGTGGGTAGATAGGAGCACGCTAATAGGTACGCCTTAGCTAATCTATGCAGGTACCTGCTACGCTTAACAACTGCTTAAATTATTAATAATATTTACGCTAGTATTACAATGCTGCTACTACTAGCTATGTACCCCTTGCACTAATACTAATATAATTACCTAAGGCGTTTAAACGTGAGCAGTGCGCAGTTATAAAGTCCTTTTTCCCTTTTATATTGTATAGTAGGCCTAAGGCTAATAAATTAAATTGTGCCCTATATGCAACAGCGCGCTTAAAAGATAATCTTAACGTCCTCTTTGTTTATAAAGATCTCTAACCTAATTTATATTCTTAGATTGCCTTATCTATATCTTTAAAGTCTAATGCTAGGGTCTATATGTCCTAAGTTTTATTATAGCCCTTCTAGCAGAGTAGGTATTATAGTTAGCCTCTTCTAGTTTGTTTCCCTAGAATCCTTTTTCTACTTCTATACTTTCTTACCTTCTAGAGTTACCTCTAGTAGGTAAGAATTATTATCTTCTCCTTTAGCTCTAAATTCTATTATTCTAATTACAATATGTGAAAACGTTATAGATCTAGTATAAAGGGTAGTATTAGAAGTAGGCAGGCTATGCCTGCGTTCTAATTGCTTCCTAAACTTAGAATAGGCTAATAAATTTGCTTAAGAGTTTGCTATTTAGTAATTAGGCGCTAATAGCGCAAGGTTGAAACGTGAGCAGTGCGCAGTTATAAAGTCCTTTTTCCCTTTTATATTGTATAGTAGGCCTAAGGCTAATAAATTAAATTGTGCCCTATATGCAACAGCGCGCTTAAAAGATAATCAGTTCTTTGTTTATAAAGATCATCTAGTACCTAATTTATATTCTTAGGAGGCCTTATCTATATCTTTAAAGTCTAATGCTAGGGTCTATATGTCCTAAGTTTTATTATAGCCCTTCTAGCAGAGTAGGTATTATAGTTAGCCTCTTCTAGTTTGTTTCCCTAGAATCCTTTTTCTACTTCTATACTTTCTTACCTTCTAGAGTTACCTCTAGTAGGTAAGAATTATTATCTTCTCCTTTAGCTCTAAATTCTATTATTCTAATTACAATATGTGAAAACGTTATAGATCTAGTATTATCTATTCTAACAATTTGTTCTATAAGGTAGGTAATAATTAGGTTAGTAATAGGTTCTCCTGTTTGTAATCTGCCCTTCTAGAGGGCTATCTGCAGGGTTTGTTTTGCCTAGACAGTGTTCTACCTTAAAATTAAAAGCCCCTAGGTAAGACTACTAGCAGCAGCTCTTACTACACGCCCTGGCAGCCAAGGGCTTACAAAACAAATTAACTATAGGTAGGAGGATAACTCTCCCTATAGGTTTTATCTAAAAGAACCTACTTATAAATAGGTACTTTAAAATTTGTACCTATCTGCAAGTAGGCCCCTTTTACTACCTAGATAGCAGTACGTAGGTTAGTAGCCTGCTACAGCGCTTGCTGTGGCAGCTAGCAGCAGCGTTGATGACGCATAGCGCGACTGGCTGCGCTGGCAGCGCGTCCACGCAGTACGCGCAGGTATCAACCTGCGCGCACTAGGGCACCAGAGCGCCTGAGGCGGGAGCGGGTGGCGCAGGGACAGGCGGCGCAGGGGCAGGGGGCGGCGGCAGCGCGGCGGCATAGGCAGCAATAGTAGCAGCGGCTATGGCGGCAGTGGCGGCAGCAACCGCTGAGGGAGCGGGTGCAGGCATAGGGGCGGGCGCAGGCATAGGGGCAGGCGCAGGCAAGGGCGAGCGGGCGGCTGGCAGCTGGCCAGCTCTGGCAGCAGCTTAGGTAGTGGAGGTGGCGGCAGTGCGCGCGCGGCGCTAGGTTTTTGGTCTGTTTCTATACCTAAGTTAGTAAAACCTCTAGAAAAGAGCTAGGAAAACGTTAATAGTAAGATTAGTTAGACAACGTCTAACAATAAAGCTCTTAACAGATTAAGAAGCTAGAAATAATTAGCTAGAGAGTGCTTAGGCGCGTAGAAAACAATTTAGTATACTTATAGGCATATTAATAGATATAACTAGAGAAATAGAGAAATTAAGTAGGTAGGACGCTTATATAGGGAAGTAACTAGGTTAGTAAAGGTAAAGCTGCTAGATTATAGTCCTTACGCTTACTCTTACTACCTAGAAATGCTTAACCTAGGAAGTGCTTACCTTAACTATAACTAAGCAGCTTAGTAGCTAGCTATAGGCTTTAAAAATTTAGCTATTAAAAATAAGTGCCTAAACTAGTAATAAACTGCTTATAACAGCAGCCTAAAAGTTAGAGGTCTCTTAAAGGAAGAGCACCTAGTGTTAGGGCCTTCTACCTTAGGCATGCTAACTCTTAGAGACACTACAGGGCTACTATAGTATCTTAGAAGAGGTAGTTAAAAGAGATATCTGATTTTTCTATACCTATTACAATGGCTAGAAATTAACGTTGCCTACGTGCTAAAGCAATAACAACGCTACAGGCTTGCAACAGCCCAGCCTAGTAGCAACCTAATAGATCCCTAGACTATCCTATACATAATGTATGTAGCCGAACTTGTTTACCTGGCATACCCTAGCTAGGAACACAACGCCTAGTGCATCCAGCAACTAGAATTAGGTCTAATAGAATTAGGAGATAAATAGGCTCTTAGCTCTACTAGTACTCTAACAGATGTACTATCCTATCTAAGTTAGGTAAACCTAGCAACTAGTTTAAATGCAGACCCTCTAGCTGCTGCAGAGGCGCCTAGGGTAGACCCTATAGCCATCCTAACTACAGGCCAACCCTTATTTATTAAGCAACTCCTTAAGAACCTTTTAAGGCAGAGCTTACTAGAGCAACTAAGGCTAAACTAGCTATCTAAAGGAACTAGATTAACTAAGCCTTATAATCCCTAGGCCTAACTAAGGGCAGGAACTAGTTAGAACCTAACTAGCTAGCGTTTAATAAGGCTAGAAAGATTATCTAGGTTTTAAATAATATTTAACCTAAACCTAAGCTAGGCACTAAGAGCAGAGCTCTATCCTCCTAGCAAGTAGACTAGTAGATTAAAGATATTAAGAAAGCCTTCTAGTACGCTTAAGTACTAGAGGACTCTATTATAAGGACCTACTAGGCTATAGGTACTATCTAGTTTAGCATCTATTGCAAACTAATCTAATAATAGATTAACTAGAGATCTATCTAATTATAGTCTAACCTTAAGGCAGAAGAGGAGCAACTTATATAAGACCTTATTCTTACTAAGTATAAGAACTATACTAAGTTCTTTAATATTAAGTAGAGAGAAGGTAATACAGTTAACACCTTTTAATACTGCTAAATTGCTAGAAGTTACTGCTACTACACAGCTTCTTTAAGTTTAATAATAGTACTAAGGACTATAACTTTAAGATTGCCTTTATATAGTCTAAAACCCTACCTTATCTCTAATAGGAGATCTAGCGTAATAGCAGTCTAGATAACATCTAGTAATAGCATAAGTTTAAACAAGCCCTCTATAACGCAGAGACAGCAGCTTACCCTACAGCTACTTATAGGAGTAACAACGCTAACTATAGCAAAAGACATGCTACATCTCCTAATTAGAAGGAAATAAGAGACATGCTAGCTGTAGGGATACGCCTACCTGCAGCTAGGGCAACAGTACCCTAGCAGCTACCTAGTTAAACAATAGCAATAATAGCTAAGGTTAGAACAAAGACTAGGGTAACTAGAAAAGCTATTAGAAGAACTATAGCTACAACTCCTACAAAGAAAATAATAATAGTAACTCTTAGTTAACAGGAGAGTTAGGGAAAGAGAAGCCCTAGTTACTAACCTATCCTAACTGCAACTAGGGCCTAAGACTAAGGGAAAGTAAACCTGTATTACAGTTACTATATCCCTCTAGGGCCCTAATAGGTTCCTAATATCTCTCTAAGCCCTCTATAACTTAGGAGCAGAGCTAAACCTTATTAGCTAGCGCGTAGTAGACAAACTCTACCTAGAATACAAACTATTCTATTAAAAGCTAGTAGCTATATTCCTTAATAGTAACTACCTAGATATTTAGCAGCCCTATAATCTAACTATTAATTGCCCTAATAGTAATAGTATAGTTAAATCTATAGGCCTGCAAGAATTCTAGTTAGCTGCTTTTAAGGGGTACAACCTAGTACTAGGCTACCTATAGTTAGTATCTGCTAACCTATGCATACACTTCTCTAAAGGCATATACAAGTAGTTCCCTAAAGACGCAGAGAGGGTGCACATTACTACTATATAGGACTTGTTCCACTCTATAGAACTAGGAGAAAAGGCGTACCTTATGCACCTAGGTAACTTAGTCTACTAGGTCCTAGAGGAGACAATTAACACCCTATTAGAAAGTAACTAGGAGGATAGTAGACTACTACTAGCCTAGGGGCCAAGCAGGGATGCTATCCTTAACGCAGAATACTTCTATAATAAGGGACTCCTCTAGCTCTAGAACAAAATACTTAAAGTTATAGACTACCTTTAGCATTATGTTGCATAGTACCTAGACCTATTATAGCTCCTTAAAGCTATAGGGAAGCGCATAGTAGCAAGCATTATTTAGGAGCCCCCTTAACGCTCTAGGATGCTACCTATAGGTATAGCCTAAGTCCTCCTAGACAGTGACAAAGACTACCCTTCTGTTAACCTTGCAGATAACAAGCTAGACCTAGAGGAGCTTAAGCACGTCCCTCTAGAGCTACACTACAAGTAGTTTGCATTTAGTAAGCACTAGTCTAGTGTATTAGCACTGCATTAGGATTATAATCACTCTATAGACATTAAACTAGGGAGTAAGATACTAAACATGCCTATCTATAACCTCTCTAGGAAGGAGCTAGAAATACTATAGACCTACCTTAATACAGCGTAGGAGAAAGGTTAGATACGTCTAAGCAAGTCCCCTGCTAGGGCACCTATCCTATTTATGCTAAAAGCTAATAGTATACTATAACTCTACGTAGACTATAGAGGCCTTAACAAGGTTACTATTAAGAACTAGTATCCTATTCCTCTTGTAAATAAGATGCTAGATAGGCTGTTAAAAGCTGCTATCTTCTCTAAGCTAGATCTACAAGATGCCTACTATAGGCTCTAGATTAAGGAAGGTAATAAGTAGAAAATAGCTTTTAAAACTAGATATAGTTACTTTAAGTACCTAGTTATGCCTTTTAGGTTAGTAAACGCTCTAGCTATGTTCTAATCCTATATCTAGAGAGCCCTAGGGGTCTTATTAACTATACCTATGTAGTTTACTAAGATAATATCCTTATATACTTAGAGTATAAGGAGGATTACTAAGCCTATGTTAAGGAGATCCTAGATTAACTTATTAAATAGGGGTTGTTCTATAAGGTAAGTAAGTGCTTGTTTATAACAAAGTTAGTTAAGTTCCTAGGCTTTATTGTTACACCTAGTAGAGTAGTTATAGATCCTGTCTGTGTGCAAATAATCTAAGAGTAGCTAGAGCCTAAGAGATATAAGGATATCTAAGTGTTCCTTAGCTTTGCTAACTTCTATTAAAGATTTATCTTTAACTACTCTAGAATTATACACCTGTTAGTAGACTATATAACCTCTACCTAGAGGCTAGAGTTAGAGCTAGAAGGCTCTACTATAACAAAGGAGGGGAAGAAAACGCTAGCAAAAACCTATAAAGGCCTAACAAGATAGCACAAACTATAGAGCTAGCTAGAGGAAGTACGCTAGGCCTTCCTTACTATTAGGAAGAAGTTTACTAAAGCCCCTATACTATAGCACTTTAATCCTACTAAGCTAATTATAGTCTTTACTAATATATTAGACTTTGCTATAGCTGCTATATTGCTATAACTACAATTATTCAAGGTATTTATAGAATAACACTAGAAGCTAGTAGTGTTCTAGAGTAGGAAGTTTTAAGGCCTATTAATTAGATAGCATACCTATAATAAGGAATTAGCTGCAATTATTAAGGTATTTAGGTAGTAGTAACACTACCTTAAGCACGCCCTATTAACAGTCTAGGTACTTTCTAATTATAACAACCTGCAGTACTTTATAATTATAAAGGAGCTCTCCCCTAAGCAAGCACGCTAGGCAGAGGAGCTAGCTAGGTTTAACTTTAAAGTTAAATACAAGCCTAGACTAGATAACCCTATAGACAGCCCCTTAAGGCGTCCTAATTATACAAAGGGACTAGTTATTAGAGAACAGCAGGCACTACAAGACGCTATACTACTAACTCTCTAACAGAAGCTTTAAATATAGAATATCTAGAAGTCTAAGGCTTAAAACGTTAAATAGGCAACTAGGGTAACTAGCGGCCCTAGTAGGGGTCCTACAGGATCCTAGCAACTCTCTAAAACTGCCTTTAAGAAATTCTACCTATTAACAGGTACTAGAGATACGTCTCCCTTAGCTCTTAACTAGCTATCTACAGGCTATAACAGCTAGGGTTAATCTAAATTATTTAAAGCTTAGGAACCTAGCTTTAATATTGTAGAGGCTCTCCTTTATAACCTTAATAGACAAGTTAGGTTACCTACCTACCTTATAAATAATGCTACGCAAGGTAAATCTGCATATGCCCTAGACATACTAGAACGCCTAACTAACTATATTAGATAGGTTTAGGAGCAGGATGCTACTTATAAATTGCTAATAAGTTAGGAGGCAGGCAGAGCAGCTAAGGGTTACTACTACTAGGAGGTTAACCCTAGCAGGATCCTGCGCAGGAGTAGGAAAGTATAGATTCCTAAGACGTAACTCTTTACTAAACTATCCTTGCAAATAACTATAATAACTCTATAGGGGGTTACTATAGTTGTAAGAAAACTACCTAGTTATTAAAATAAAAGTACTACTAGCTAAACGTAAAGAAGGATGTATATAAGTACTTTTAGCGTTATGTATTATACTAACTAAATAAGATCTGCAGGCACAAGCTATAGGGATTGCTAGTCCTACTCCCTGTAACTAATACACTCTAGTAACACTACTCTCTAGACTTTATAACAGATCTACTAACGTTAAAGGACAACTAAGAGAATAAGTATAACTTAATTCTAGTCCTAGTTAATAGGTTTAGCAAGTATGTCTAGTACCTGCCTGTAACTAAAGCAATTACTTCCTAGAGGGTAGCTAAACTACTGCTCTAGCAGTGCTTCCTTAAATATAGTCCCCTAATACCCTAATATTATGTAAGGGCACTATAGGCAGGCGATTAGAGATAGGACGAATAGTAGATAGATAGATAGATATAAGACAAATCCTTAGGGTGTAAGCCCTAAGGCGTTTAGGAGGGTTATATACATGTAGTCTGTAGGTCTCCTACCTAGCCCTAAGGTTGTCCTAGGGTCTAGCTAGTAGCCCTTAGGAGGAATACCTGTAACAGAGCCTCCCCCTTTCTTGCAGCTCGTCCCAAGCTGCTAGATCCCTAGAAGAAAACAGGTTTCTGTTGTCCCTACCTACAGGTATTATTAAACTCTAAAAAAACCTCTTCTTTTTAAGAAAAATTGCGTTAGGAGAAATGCTATATAAGGCTTATAATCGCCTATATAGCTACTAGGTCCCTAGGTCTGCCTAAGCGTGCTCCTATAGGTTTCCCTGTACTAATTATAGGTTAGGTGTAACCTACTTATTTGCTTATAGCCTTGTAGGCAGGCTACTAACGTCTATGTAAACGCTTAGCTAAGTAGGTGTTACTAGTTAACAGTTTACTTATCCTGCTAGATCCCTGTAGGGATCCTAGTAGGTCTCTAGTAAGGGTTATGCTTCTGCACAAGACTAACTAGAGCCTAGCGTGTGTAGGGCAAACGTTTCCTCTATAAGTATTAACATTAGTCTCTTAGACTAATGTTAATAGTACCTTTGTCTTATTAGTAACTGCGTAGTATTACCTGTTTAATATTATAATATAGCAGGGAGGTAAGTAAATAATATTGCTTTACTATTAACTAATTGTAAGTAACTATTTACTAGTACATGTGTTTCCTTACTAGTATATAACAGTATACGTGTAGGCAGGTAAGAGCGTAGTAAATAGTTAGAGCGTAGTTAGTAGCTGTCTAGGGGCTTACGTATAAGCATATAAACAGCTATCCTAATACACTTTTCTAGCTATTAATATTATAATTTTTTCTACTATACTTCTACATTAAGCATTACTATAACCCTGCCTCCTGCCTACATTACTAATAAGGCTCTGCCTAACTTTGTATACTTGCTGCTAGATAATATAGCCCTATAGCCTTTGCTTACTAGGTTCTAGTGTTATTGCTGCCTTACCTGCCTTACAACTAAGTTAGTAAAGGCGCCTACAGGAATAATTAAGTTATTTATTGCAGTTCTCTACAATCCTAAGGGTTACTACACATGCAAGAACAACTTTAGGGTATATAGTAGGTATATTAATATAAAGGAGGGTAGTTATATTAAGGTACGTTGTCTCTTAACTCTACCTAGTTTGCCTGCCAACTATGCTAGATTAACGCTTATTTCTACTAGGCTATTAACATGCTTAACTTCCTTATTAACTATGCTGCCTATAAGACAAATAAAGAGACTATTAGGCTTAGTAACAGCGCTAGCAATAATAAAGTCTTAGAGAACACTTAGTAGTACTAGCAGACTACCTTTAACTACGCCCTTAACTGCTATACTAGGTTTATTAAGTATAATAGTGTAGAGCGCTGCAAGATTAAGGAGTCTAGTATAAGTAAGCTTAAATACTACAAGGCCTGCTAGACGTCCTACAAGCATAACCTTAAGCGCTTTAACGTTGCTCTTAGTACTATTAGTATAAAGGCCCCTACTAACACTATTATTAATAAGGTAGTTAAAGACTACTTTAAGAAGAATAGCGTAGCTATAAATGCTAAGAAGCGTTAGTACTATTATAGTACTAACATCCCCTCTATAGTAGACGCCCCTGCAGCCCCCTTCTAGAGGTTGTTATCTTCGCCTACTAAGCTGTACACCCCCTCTAGGCGTAGTAGCTCCTATTGCCTTATTAATAAGTATAACAAGGATAATAGGACCTTCTAAGTAGTTTTTAGGTAGCCCTATAATCTAGCTATAAAGGTTAGTTGCAGTAGGTAGTAATTTATAGTAGTTAATAAACTCTATTACTTTTCCTATAACTATTTCTATTGTAACTGCTATCCTTAGACGGTATCTAGCTTCCCTTTAGTTTAGGGTTAGAGAGGCATTAGGTCTGTTTGCAGTACACGCCTTATATTGTTATAAGCGATTCTAGCTATGCCCCTATAGGTAGCTCCTGTAGAGTGGCCTAGGGTAGCCTACGTGTAATCTATGCCTTATATTATTATAAGCAATTCTAGCTATATTCCTATAGGTAGCTTCTGTAGTCTTCCTCTCTTCTGCCTTTGTAGAGGAGGTACCTAGCTTAGTAGAGTTATAGTGCTCTGTTTAATACTCTTATAGTAGTCCTCTAGAATCTTATTATAATAATTAAGATTAGTAAGTAGTTCCTAGGTAGAGTTTGCATTTGTCTACCTAAGCTATTTTACAAGGTACTCTTGTCTGTAGGTAGATGTATTGCAATAATTAAGGATGCCTTTAACTTTGTACTAGTCTATAGCTAGTACTTTGCTGTTTGCTATCCCTACAGGGCCTAGTTAGAACCTAGTGCTAGCAGTTAGTATTATCTAAGGTTTAAGTAAAGATACATTAAACACTAGGTAGATCCTGCTTATTAATAGTAGTAACTTTAATTTATACGCTAGTTTCCTATTTTCCTTATAACTATAAATAGTCTTAGGTACCTTATATTAAACTTCTTTAAAGGATAATTTATAGCTAGGTTCTTTGCCTAGAGAATTACTTTATTACCTATAGTAAAGTGCTTCTCTATTTGCTTAGCGTTATACTAGCGCGTTATGCCTTTCTAAGCATACTCTAGGCTTTCCTTTGCTGTAGCCTACATCTTATACTACTGCTCTAGGTAGCTAGCGACTTGCTGGCGTAGCTCTAGAGCTGCTGCGTCCTTTCCCTATACCTGTAGTAGTTGCCTTAGCTAGTGTTTATTAGGTACTCTGTTAAATCCCTTTAGGTTAGTCCTGTAGGCAACTTTAATAGGTAATTACCTATATGTAGAGTAATACTTAGAGTTGTAGGCATACTCTACGTATAGTAACAGGTCTACCTAGTTATTCTAATTGTAGTTTATGTATATACGCAGGTATGTTTCTAACTCCTAGTTTAGGCGTTTAGTTTAGCTGTTAGTTTAGGGATAGAATATAGTACTTAGCTAGTAGTCTATTTTAAGGTAGTAGCATATGTTAGACTAGAATTAGCTAGTAAACACAGATCCCCTGTCTAATAGTAGGGTGTTAGAAGGACTATGTTTTAGGAAGTACTGTTTTAAGAGTAGCTTAGCTACGCGCTAGGCTGTTATTGTTTTAGTAACAGGTATGTACTAGACATACTTACTAAATTAGTCTACTAACACTAGGATTAAGTTAAACTTATTCCTGTAATTATCCTTTAACTTAAGCAAGTCTGTTACAAAGTTAAGTAAGTAGTGCTACTAGGCTATATTAGGTACTAGCAGTAGCATAAGTAGTCCCTATAGTTTGTGCTAATAGATTTTATTTAACTAACACGCTAGGTACCTATAGATGTACTTATGTATGTCCTTAGTTAACTATAGCTAATAGTACTTTTATTTCAACACCTAAGTAGTTTTCTTAGTCCTATAATAGCCTCCTATAGGGTTATTATAGTTCTTTAATAGGATTGTTTAGTAGAGCGTTCTATTATTAGGAATCTACACTTTCCTACTCCTGCGCAGGACTCTATTTAGGTTAGATTCCTAGTGTAGTTAGCCCTTAGCTGCTCTGCCCTCCTTCTAACGTGTTAGCAACCTATAAGTAGTATAGGCCTTATTACGCTCCTAAGTCTACCTAATATAATTAATAAGGTAGTCTAGGGTTACTAGTACGTATGTAGTTTTATCTTGCGCAGCTTTGTTTGCAAGATATATAGAAGAGCTAATTACTCTACCTAGGCTATAAAGGAGAGCCCTTAGGACGTTTCTCTTAGTCTTCCCTAAGCTTTAGATTAATTAGTTTAATCCTAGCTATAGCTTGTAGAAGGGTAGTTAAGAGCTGCAGGAGACGTATCCCTATAACTAACGTATTAGTAGAATTTTATAAAGGTAGTCTTAGAGGTTATTATAGCGTCTGTTGTTGCCTCCTTATAGTTGCCTACACTATACACTGCCTGTTTAGTGTTGTAAGCCTAAGACGCCTAGAGAGTCTAGATCTAAAGCTTCTGTTAGAGGGTAGGTAGCATTGTGTTGCAGAGTGCTTGTCCTTCTCTAATTATAAGTCCCTACGCGTAATCTAGACGCCTTAATAAGCTATTAGCTGCGTTCTTAGGTCCTAGCTTATACTTAACTTTAAAGTTAAACCTTACTAACTCCTCTACCTAGCAAGCTTGCTTAGGTAAGAGTTCCTTTGTTATTATAAAGTTTCTTAGGTTGTTATAATTAGAGAGTACCTAGATTATTAATAGAGCGTGCTTAAGGTAGTGTTGCTACTACCTAAACGCTTTAATAATTGTAGATAGTTCCTTATTATAAGTGTGCTATTAGATAGATAGATCCTAAAACTTTTAACTCTAGAATACTACTAGTTTCTAGTAACATTCTGTTGCTAGTTTAGTTATCTAAGGTTGTAGCAAGATAGCAGCTATAGCAAAGTCTAAGGCATTAGTAACTACTATAATTAGTTTAGTTAGGTTAAAGTGTTAAAGTATAGGTGCCTCTATAAACTTCTTCTAAATTGTATAGAAGGCCTAGCGTACCTCTTTTTAGGCTAACTCTATAGTTTATACTATTTTGTTAGTCCCTTACAGCTTTTTGCTAGTCTCTTCCCCCTTCTTTAGATTAGAACCCTTAGGGGCTAATGCTAGGTTCTAGGCAGCTGTTATATAGTCTACTAGCAGGCGTATAATACTAGAATAGTTATAGATAAACTGCTAGTAGAAGTTTGCAAAGCCTAGGAACTGCTAGATATCCTTAAAACCTCTAGGTTTAGGCTACTCTTATATAGTTTATATATGCGTTAGGTCTATAACAACGCCCCTAGGGGTTACTATAAAGCCTAGAAACTTAACTAATTTAGTTAAGAATTTGTATTTACTTGCCTTGCAAAATAGACCCTATTTAATAAGGTAGTCTAAGATCTTCTTAACGTAAGTATTGTAATCCTCCTTGTATTTAGAGTAGATTAGGATGTTATCTAGGTAGACTATACAAGTGTAGTCTAACAGGCTACTAAGGGCTCTATAAATATAGGACTAGAACGTTGCTAGGGCGTTTACTAGTCTAAATAGCATTACTAGGTACTTAAAGTGCCTATACTAGGTTTTAAATACAGTTTTCTACTTATTGCCTTCCTTAATCTAGAGCCTATAGTAGGCATTGCGTAGATCTAGCTTTAAGAAGATTACTACATTTAAGAGTTAATCTAATATCTTGCTAACAAGTAGGATAGGATAGTAGTTCTTAACTATAACTTTATTTAGGCCCTAGTAGTCTACGTAGAGCTGTAAGGTACTGTCTGCTTTAGGTATAAATAGGATTAGTGCCCCTGCAGGTAACTTACTAGAATAGATCTAGCCTTTCTCCTATACTATGTTAAGGTATTCCTAAAGGATATCTAGCTTACGTTGTAATAGGTTATAGATTAGGAGGTTTAGTATATGTGCCCCCTCCTTAATCTTAATTGCATAGTTGTACTCCCTATGTAGGTAGAGTACGCTAGTCTAATATTTGCTAAAGGCAAGCTACTTATAGTATAGTTTCTTAGGAACAAATTTTAGCTCTTCTAGATCTAGCTTGTCTTCTTTAGGTAGTATATATAGGGTATTCTTGTCTAACTTATAGTTAGGGAGGATATAGGCAGTACCTAGAGGTAGTTTAGCCTAACTAGGGTTCCCTTTATGTATGCTTACTACTATCTATTAACTAGCTTCCTAAGGTAGCTACGCTAGGTCTAGGTACTAAGACATATAGTGCTTAAGATGCTTAATTATATTAATTATCTTATTCCTTAGTTAGAGGATTCTACGTTTTATAAAATATTCTTTATTAGCAACTATATTACTATTAGGACCTAAGGGCTAGTTGTGCCTAGCCTTGTCCTAACGCAGTTCCTATAGGAACGCGTCTTTAGTCCCCTAGGGTACTTAGTACACTAGGTTTCCTAGGTAGAGCAAGTACGCTTGCTTACCTAGTTGCATATCTTTAAAGAGGGTTTTAGCCTTATAGACCTGCACTTGTTCTATATTATTGTTAAACTAGCTGTACTTACCTATAGAGAATTAGATATAGAGGTCTGCTTCTATAAGCTACAGGTAACCTAGGACAAGGTTGTAGCTAATAAAGTTAGTAGACTAGAAGACTTTAGGTCCTATAGTTTTAATAGTACTATTACTATCTAGGTAGTCTATAGTAAGATTGTAGAGTCTTTAAATATTTAGCTAGTTATTGTCTAGGAATAACGCTATAGGCTTCTAATAGAACAGTGTATGTTCTAAATTTAGTTAGTTAATAACTACTTAACTTATAAGGTTAATTTTAGCCCTAGAGTTATAGAGGCCTTAGAGCTGTACTAGGGTATTATTGTGTCTGTGTAGGCCTACTATAACTATAATGCAGGTTTGTTTTCTCTAGGTTTCTAGCCCTAGCTGTAGTTAGGAAAGGTTAGCAACTAGAGCTTTGCGTTTCCCTTGTTTAGCATTAGTTTAGACTTGTTACCCCCTTAGGTGCTATATAACTTATTACTCTAGGATTTCTAATAAGCGTTCTAGTAGTCTTAGTCCTTAAGGTACTGCTAGTTGTTGTAGCCCTTTAGTTAGTCTTCTACTAGGGCGCTCTTAGATTAGTCCTAGAAGTAGGGTAGATCTTTATTACGCCTTTTTAGTTTATTACGCAGTAGCAAATAGGTAGGACGTTTTAGCCTGTTAAGGCTTTATAGGTTTGCCTTAGTGTTACTAGCTGCTTCTGCATTCTAGAGGGTCTATTTAAAGTTAGGCTAAAGCTGTATATATTCTAGACTGCTACTGCGCTAGATTTTGCGCTAGAAGGCTAGTAGAGTCTTTGCCTATATAAATATAATTTTAAACTTATAGTCTTTACTACTATTGTTAAACTTAAAGAAACTCTAAGGTAGGAGAGACTTCTAATAGTTAAGCTTTATTAGAAAGGCATTAACAGAGTCTCTCTCTTGCTATTCTATATTAAACAGTTTAGAGAAGTTCTTATATTTAGTTAGGATAGGGTCCTATACTAGTTTCTCCTCCTCTACGTAGAGGTTAGCCTAGGTTTAGATTAACCCCTTATTAATATAGGACTAGATAAGTTCCTAATAGATGCTATACTAGATAGTTCCTATAGCCTAGTGTATCCTAGTAATTAAGTTGTTAAGCACCTAGGCGTACTAAAAGTAGTATTAATATCCTTAGCCTACTAGTCTACCTACTAGGGCGTTAGGGCATAATTTTCTACACCTAGTTTAGGTTTTAGTTAGATGTTGTTTAACACCCTTATAATTTTGCTAGCTTTGTTAAAAGCTAGGTAGTATATTACTAACGTTGTTCTGCTATGTGCTAGGGCTTGTACCTATACAGCCTAATTAAATTGCTTTTATTAGATGCTAAGCTCTGCTTCTAATACCCTAGCAAGCTTAGCTGCGTTAAGGGCAAGGAGAGCTTGTTGTACTAGATTTTAGTACCTAATTATAGGAGTTAGTTCTCCTACAGGCACCTAGTTCGCTCCTATAGCAGCTGCCTAAGTTGCTGTATCTGCTAGAGTTGCATTCTGCTGCAATAGGGTAGGCGTTACTGCGGATTCTACTAGAGTACTGCCCTATGTGCATAGGACTTTAGCAGGAGTGTAACAGAGCTAGCCTAGTTTAATACTAGGGCTTAGCTAATAAGAGTTTTCCTCTAGCTCTATTGTTATGTTGCAGAGGACGCGTTTTCCTCTAGCTATTTTAGTAGGGTTGAAAAAATTTAACTACTACTCTAAATTAACTATCTGTTCTAAGAAGGAGTATAAAGGATTTAAATTGTAAGGGCACTATAGGCAGGTGATTAGAGATAGGATAAATAGTAGATAGATAGATAGATATAAGACAAATCCTTAGGGTGTAAGCCCTAAGGCGTTTAGGAGGGTTATATACATATAGTCTGTAGGTCTCCTGCCTAGCCCTAAGGTTGTCCTTGGGTCTAGCCAGTAGCCCTTAGGAGGAATACCTGTAACATATTAGACTGTAGATTAGTGTTTACTAGCTAATTCTAGTCTAATATCTGCTACTATTTAAAGATTAACTATTACCTTAGTATAGCCTTTTACCTACAGACTAATAGACAGACAGAACGCTAAAACTAGGAGTTAGAAACCTACCTACGCATCTACATAAACTACTAATAGGACAACTAGGTAGACTTATTGCTATATACAGAGTACGTATACAACTTAAAGGCCTACTTAGTATATAGGGAGTCCCCTATTAAGGTAGCTTATAGGATTAACCTACAGGGCTTTAATAGAGTCCTAGATAAGCACTAGTTACACTATCTCCTAGAAGCCTAGGCTAACAGTAGAAAGGCACTAGACCTCTACTAGTAGGTAATTAAGCAGCTAGAGCAGTAGCATAATCTGTAGGTAGCAGTAAAGGATAGCTTAGAGTACGCCTAGAAGAGCAATTCTTGTTAGTATAACACTAAGTAGGTAGATAGACACTTTGCTAAAGGTAAGTAAGTGCTACTCTAAGCAAAGAACCTAATAACTAGCTAACTATCTAACAAGTTTAACGCCTGTTACCTAGGTCTATTTACTATTATAAAGAAGATTAGCAAGCTAGCTTATAAGTTAAACCTACTACTATTAATAGACAGAGTGCACCTAGTGTTTAATATATTATTACTTAAGCCTTAGAGGGAACCCCTTGCAGAGAAGAGGTTCTAGCTAGGTCCTATGCAGATCCTAGAAGATACTTTCCTAGTAGGGAGGTATAAAGTTAAAGGGATCCTGCAACACTGTAAAACTTAAACCTATAGGCAAGAGTACCTAGTAAAGTAGCTAGGTTAGCCTAATAAAGAAGCTACCTAGGAGCTACTAGAGAACCTTAACTACTATAAGGAAATCTTTAAAGATTACCTTAAGACAGTAACTAATACGCTATAGCAATCTACCTGCAAGCGCAGAGCTAATACTTAGGCAGGTTAAGGCAATCTAATTCTACCTTAGCAGAAAAGGGGTCGCCTAAAGAGAGCCCCTAGGATAGCACTCTTATATACTACAAAACTACAGATAATATATTAACCTAGGGTTACTACCCTAAGGCTGTAGATTAGCCTAGTAACTATCTAAGGTAGGGGACAAGAGTCTTAAGAGCATAGAGGATAGGCATAAAAGATTTATGTAGTTATTGTATTTAATCTATTACTATATATTATCCTAAAAAGCAATCTAAAGGCAGCCTAGCCTTACAAGCCCCTAGTAGGGCTAGGCTAGAAGTTAGGGCTACTAGTACAACAGCGCTCTAGAGTCTTCTAAGCTCCTAAGAAGGTGGATTTAGTAGGAGAAACTATTAACTGCTAGAAGGGTGTAGCTAGGGCGTTAGCAGTAGAGGGCAAATTAGTGCTATAGTAGTACTAACGCTTCTCTACACCCCTAGCAGCACTATCCTGCTAGAACACACGCTTAACCTCTATATTAATAACAATATTAGATAGTTCCTTCTAGCTAATTGTACCTAAGGCAGCCTATATAGAAGTTAGCTACAGCAAAGGTAAAAGGTTAAGAGAAAACTTACGTTAAAGTGCTGTAGGTTATACTTATATAAAACCTAATAGGCCTTATTATAGTCTACCTAACCTAAGCCTAAGTCCTTTATATAGCAAATAATAGCAGTATTATAAGACATAAAACTAAGGTAATAAGCTTTAGCATAGTTAAAGGCAGTCTGCTAGTAGTGCTAAGTAGCATCTAGGACATTATCCTTAGTTGCAGCATTACCTTATTAGGTAGTCTCCTTATTTATCTTATAGATAGCGCGCTTAATAAGGAAGTTAAGCATATTAATAGCGCAGCGGAAGTAAGGCGCAATCTATATAGGTTAGTACTAGGCAGGCACTAGGTAGAGTTCTAAACTTACCTTAATACATCTACTAACGTTGCTAGATAAGTAGCTATTGCATATGCTAAAGTTGTTCTTATACGTGCAGTACCCTACAGGGCGCCTAAAGACCTAGATAAACAACTTAATTGTGCTATTAGGATCTGTAGAGGACTTAGTAGTAAGCTTCTTTATATACTTATAGCACTAAAACTATATAAGGGAAGGCTGTAGAGCTATGTTATTAGGTAGCGCGTAGACAAAGTCTAGTAGCTTAGAGTTGTTAATGTGCGAAGGCAGGAGAGGCATAATAATAAAGAAGTAGAGTAGAAAGTGTGTAGAGTGTAAAGTAGAGTATAGATAAGGAAGACAAAGTTAAGGTATCTACTTATTATATACTACAACTCTCTTACCTCTATCTGCTACCCTACTAACGTTCTGCTACCTTACTACCTACTTTCTAAACAATTAAACGCCTATACTTTATATAGTTAGTAAGAAATAATACGCGCCTAATAGGACACTTGCTATACGTCTATAAGGTATCCTAAGTCTAGAGCAAACAATAACTAATAATATAACAAAGGTAGTGTGCTAGTGCACAGGGTAGCTGCCTTGGCAGACACCTAGATGCTAGGTATATAAGATCGATCCATCTGCCTAACACTCCTTACTACTACCACCACTACCACTACTACTATCAACTATAATAACATACTAATCTACTACTTACTACTATATATACTTCCTTCCTCTTCCTACCCCCTACATGCTAACGGGTTGCTCTACCTCTCTTCTACAGTAGTAGTTAACACTACGCAATTAATAGATAAACTCCTATAATAGGAGCAATCTAAGTATAGGGTAACGCCTCTAGGCATTGTTACAGTAAACTACCTATACTTAGCATGTTGCTACAGGCCCTCTTACGCAAGAGCAGGACAACTCCTAGGCACTAACTAGATGCCCTATAGACTACCTCTTAGGTAAAGGTAGTAATAGGTCTAACTAAACTGCAGTAGTAGTGAGGTAAAGTCTACGCCCCTAACAACTGTAGTTGTTTAGAACAAGGGTAATAACGTCTCTACAGAGCTTATAGACAAAGGACCTATATAAAGACACTCTAATAACCTATAGGGAAATAAGTTGTTATACTAAACAGTCTAGTGCAGCAGAAATGCTGCACCTAACACTAGCTCCTAGGCGATTGCAATTACTAGACTTAGAGCAGTAGTACCCTGCAGGGACTATAGTGCAGCAATAGGTACCCTATAAGGAGAGCCTGCTACAAACACTATACAGCTTGTTCTGTATATTCTACTACGCTCCTAGAGGTTAAGGCTACTAGACTAAGAGCACTAGATCCTTAAGGGGACTGTAGTAAGGCTGTAGACACCCTATAGGGCAGTACCAGCTAGACACTTGTTTAGATATCTACTAAACTATTACCTAACTCCCCTAACAGTCTTAACTACAGGTTTTAGAGTTAACAATCTATATAGATCCTTAGGTGAGGTCACCTAGCAAAGCAGCAAACTAGTGCTAATTGTACCCTATAGGGAGTTGTTTATGCTAACGTAACCTAATAGATCTAAATACCTACTAATAATCAAGCTAGCTTTCTCCTAATCTATTTTCCTCTTACGTTAGAGGTTTTTTTAGAGTTTAAACAGGCAAGCATTAGACACATAGGGTTTAGCAGTCTAGGACAGACTGCAAGAAGGGGGCTATTATTAGAGGCCTTCTACCTTAGGCATGCTAACCCTTAGGGACACTACAGGGCTACTACAGTAACCTGTGAGAACATACATATACGTATATCTTCTCCTAAATCCTTAGGGGCTTAACCCCTAAGGATTTGTCTCTTCCTATCTAATACTATACGTTTTGTCCTATCTCTCTTGCCTGCCTATAGTGCCCTTATACCTAGAGTACGCTGTAGGTGCGTAGTAATCTTAGATATCTAGGAAATATAAAAATTAAAGATTAGAGCTCTATAATTACCAAGGACATACTCCTAGTTTAGTTATTCCTAATATAGGATTAACTAGGGGGTATATTACGTAACTAAGCACGTAGAGTTATATACGCAGCTTATTTTCTAATAGAGCGTGCTAATTTAGTTAAGCTGCTCTACTCTAGCAACGCTAGTTCTAAGCAGCCCTTATACTAGCTAAACGCTTATTAAGCAAGATTACCTAACCTATACATTTTATTTATATTTAAGCAATATGTTCTATATAGAAAAATTAACACTAATTAAATTAATTAATTACTTAAGTATAGTCCTGCAAGCTCTGTTACACTTAACAATAAGGCTAGGGCAGCATTCTAAGAAATAAAGGATGTATTTACTAATGTCCCTATCCTGGAATACTTTAAAAGAGGAAGAAACACAAGGATAGAGGTAGATGCCTTAGGAGGGGTAATCTGCAGAATCTTAAGCTAATTAGTGCTAAGAAAGGACAAGGAACCTAAATAGAGACTAATTAACTTCTACTTGCGTAAGATAATCTAGGTAGAGTATAATTATAATACTTATAACTAAGAGCTCCTTGCTATTATCTAAAGCCTAGAATGTTAGTAAAGATATCTAGCAGGTATAAACTTTAAGATATTAATAGACTACTAGAACCTAAAGTAGTTTATTTTAACAAAGATTCTAAGTTATAGGCAGGTATAATTATACCTAGCTTTATTAAAGTATAACTTTGTTATTATATATTAGCTAGGAGTAATAAATCTAGTAGATAGCCTATCTAGAAGGCTAGATTATATAGCTAAAGCTAAGAAGCTAGCTTAGAAGTAGAATAAAGCTTTTACTTACTCTCTTAGGGAAATCCTATTTAAAAAAATCTAATAACGCCTTTAGTAGCATTAATAACCCTACAAGCTAGCTAAGCAGGCAAGTTAGCTATTTAAGAGTTCTAAGGGGCAGAAAAGAACTAAAAGAAAGACTTAGAATTAAAAAGTATTACGGAACTGAGTGTTAGGACTACTAACTCTAATAGTTCCCTACGAGGCCAGTA
Source organism: Ascochyta koolunga (assembly GCA_026119515.1). Taxonomy (NCBI): domain Eukaryota; kingdom Fungi; phylum Ascomycota; class Dothideomycetes; order Pleosporales; family Didymellaceae; genus Ascochyta; species Ascochyta koolunga. The sequence continues at coordinate 3,908,163 of JANLCG010000004.1, forward strand.
TAGCCTAATTAAGGAACAGGGGTGGCGTAACTATATAACATAAGGAAATTACTCTACTTCTTTAGTAGCGATTTGTCTATCCTTAACCTGCAATACTATCCTCTACCTTCTAATGCTTAATAGCGTGCTACTGCTATAAAAGAGGACCTAACATTTAAATTACTTACTATTACACGTTATTAAAATGCAGACTAGATAATAGAGCTAACAAGTAAACTAGTCTAAAAGTAGTTAACCCTTAGGTACACTAGTACGCTCTAGATTTATTATTAAGGAAGACTCTGCTACTGCTTGCATCTAAAGCCTACCTTCCTTAGTAGAAAGGGACGCTGCAGAGAACTCTAGACTAGCTAAAGGTAGAGTAAATAAGTAGAGACTAGGAGGCTAGTCAACAACTTCTCCTAGGCTACAAATACCTATAATAGTCTAGAACGCTTTACTACGTTCTCTAATAGACTAGGAACTAGTAGACCTCTACGCTTAGTTAAAAAGAGCCTAGAGGCAAAGCAAGATTAATTAACTCTGTTAACTAAGGGCTAAATATAAGTTAGGAGACACCTTAGTGCTCCCTCTAACTTTAACTCTACTAAGGACCCTTATAACAATATCCTTAGGCCTATTAGCTAACCTTCTAAAGCTAGACCTACCTTAACAGTACAATAAGAAGTTAAGAGCTAAATATAACTACTAGGAACGTAACTATAAGTTATATTTCCTACGTTTGCCTATAAACTTTACTAAAGAATACTAAAAGGTAGATTTTAGGGCAATGTACCTTTCTAAGCTACTTAAGACTCTATAGAAATTGTATTGTATAATAGAATAGACAAGTTCTCTACTATAGTAACTAACCTAGGAGATACTTAAAACTGTTATATTAAACGCTCTAGGAACGCTGTTAAAATAGAAACAGTAAGTGTTAGGACTGATAAGTTCTAGTAGTTCCCTACGAGGCCAGCATAGCCTAATTAAGGAACAGGGGTGGCGTAACTATATAACGCAAGTGAATTGCTCTACTCCTTTAGTAGCGATTTGTCTATCCTTAACCTGCAATACTATCCTCTACCTTCTAATGCTTAATAGCGTGCCACCCCTATTAAAAGAGAACCTAATATTTAAATTGCTTACTATTACACGTTATTAAAATGCAGACTAGACAACAGAGCCAATAAGTAAGCCAGTCTAAAAGTAGTTAACCCTTAGGTACACTAGTACGCCCTAGATTTATTGTTAAGGAAGACTCTGCTACTACTTGCATCTAAAGCCTACCTTCCTTAGTAGAAAGGGACGCTGCAGAGAACTCTAGACTAGCTAAAGGTAGAGCGAACAAGCAGAGACTAGGAGGCTAGTTAACAACTCCTCCTAGACTACAAACACCTACAATAGTCTAGAACGCTTTACTACGTTCTCTAACAGACTAGGAACTAGAAGACCTCTACGCCTAGTTAAAAAGGGCCTAGAGGCAAAGCAAGATTAATTAACTCTATTAACTAAGGGCTAAATATAAGTTAGGAGACACCTTAGTGCTCCCTCTAACTTTAACTCTACTAAGGACCCTTGCAACAACATCCTTAGGCCTATTAGCTAACCTTCTAAAGCTAGACCTACCTTAAAGGTATAATAAGAAGTTAAGAGCTAAATACAACTACTAGGAACGTAACTGCAAGTTGTATTTCCTACGTTTGCCTATAAACTTTACTAAAGAATACTAAAAGGTAGATTTTAAGGCAATATACCTCTCTAAGCCACTTAAGACTCTATAGAAATTATATTACATAACAGAACAGACAAGTTCTCTATCCTAGCAACTAACCTAGGAGACACTTAAAACTGTTATGTTAAACGCTCTAGGAACGCTGTTAGAACAGAAACAGCAAGCCTATAAAACTCTTAAGCAAATCTAGCAAAAGCTAAATTAGTTACCTACAGATCTGCTAGATGCCTTTTAACCCTTGTAGGAGGAAATAGGCTTAGCCTAAACTCTAGAGCTTTAAGTAATAGAGTACATTTTATCTCTGCGTAAAGACATCTAGAGAGACCTGTTCCTACTCCTAGTTAATAGGCGCAACACTCTGCTAATAGTAGAAGAACATGCCAACGTTATCTACTGTAGAAGGAATCTAGACAAGGAGGCGAAAGTTACTCCTACAAAGAGGTAGCTACTAAAAGGTAGTAATAAGAGTAATAAGACAGGGGGACATAAAAACCCCTAAAAAGACAAAAATGGCCTAAAAGGGACTATAATGGACTATCTTTACACAAAACTGCAGGTACCTAAGGCAAAGGTAGGGGTCTAACCTGTTACAACTGCAGAAAGCCTAGTTACACTGCAGCTAAGTGCTGAAGCCCTCTAAAGAACAAGGATACTACAGCTAACTAGAAGGAAACTACTTTAGAATTAAAGGAAGGCTTAAACCTTAGTTTAGGAAAAGGGAAAGGGTAGGAGGATTAATTCTATATCTTTCTGCCTACATAGCTTTAAACTAGGAAATAGGGGACCTAGGGAAATTAAGGGAAGCCCTTTACCTCTATCCCTCTTAGTTATTAACTATGTAGTGTACAGTTTAATCCTCTAAGCCTATAGAGGCTATAATTAATAGAGGTTCCTAGCTAAACTTAATATTAGCTACGCTAGCAAAGGAACATAATCTCTAAGTAGACCCCCTGCCTAAGCTGCTGGCTAAAGGCGTAGATAGGGGTAGATTAACAGTGTATAGTACCACAACAGTAGATATAACTATTACTAATTCACGTAGTTATAAAGAGACCTATTAAGTACTATTTGTAGTAACAGACCTTTAAAGATACTTAGTGTACTTAGGTCTTCCCTAGATTAATATGTTTTATCTAAGGATTAGCTACGCTACTAGACGTATGCTCTTTTAAAGGAATAAGGATAATAAGGTTGTCTAGTTTACAAAGGTAGCTATAGAAGACGCTAAGCAGTTTAAGAGCAGTATAAGAGAACCTAATATAGACGTCTATGCGTGCCTTGTTAACTTTGTAGGCTATAGGGAGTTAGAAGATAACCCTATAGGTTATTTACCCCTAGAATATGCTAAGTTTGTAGATGTAGGCTTAGAGGAGGACTCTAAGAGTCTTCTAGAGCATAGCTACTACAATCTGTCTATAACTCTAACACCTAAAGGTGTTCTACCTTACTAACTATTATACAACCTCTTAGTAACTAAGCTAGAGATACTTTAAAACTATCTTTAGGAGTATATAGCAAGAGGATAGATACGTTAGTTAAAGTCTCTAGTAGGGGCACCTATACTCTTTGTTAAGAAGAAAGATAGCAGCCTAAGACTTTATATTAACTATTAGGGCCTTAATAAGGTTATAATTAAGAACTAACACCTACTACCCCTAATTACAGAGTTACTAGAGAGGCTCTCTTAGGCGAAGTATTTTACTAAGCTTGATGTAAGAGAGGCCTACTATAGGATTTGTATTACAGAGGGAGATAAGTAGAAGACTGCTTTCTGTACTAGATATAGACACTATAAGTATACTGTTATGCCTTTTAGCCTAACTAACGCCCCTGCCTAGTTTTAAGCATACGTTAACTATGCTCTTACAGGATTAGTTAATATATGTTGCATTATCTATTTAGATAATATCCTAATCTACTTAAATACAAAAGAAGATTACATACAGCATGTAAAGGATGTACTACAAAGACTATGTAAGTCTAAGCTATACATTAAACTTAGTAAGTGTAAGTAGCACACTTAACGTATAGAGTATCTTAGATACGTAATTAGCTCTAAAGGGGTTAGTATTAACCTAGAACAGGTGAAAACAATCTAAGAGTAGCTATAACCACAAACAGTCTGCAATATTTAAGTATTTATTAGCTTTATAAATTACTATTAACGATTTATCTATATGTTCTCTAAATTAGCCTTACTATTAAACAAAATAACTTATAAAACCCTAGGGTCTGCTAGGGGGTCTAGCAATAAGAAGAGAGGAAAGCTAGAAAATAGATATTAGCAAAAAGGCAGATCTACTTTCTAGAAGCTTAAAGACGCTTTTACCTAAGTTCCTATACTCTCCTACTTTAATCCTTGTTAGAAAATAAGAGTAGAGGTAGACATGTTAGGAGGCGCGATCTTAGGCATATTAAGTTAAAATGTGCTAGAAGAAGACAGAACAGGTTAATAGAGGCTAATTAGTTTCTTTTCTTGTAAATTAATCTAAGTAGAATATAATTATAATACCTATAACAAGGAACTGCTAGCTATTATTAAGAGTCTAGAACACTAGCGCTACTACCTTAAAGGTATACACTTTAAGATCCTTACAGACTACAAGAACCTAAAATAGTTTATAGAAAATAAGACCCTTAACTATCGCTAGGTTCAGTCCTATCTAGCCTTAACTTAGTTTAACTTTATCCTTACCTACTAACTAGGGACTACTAATCCTGCAGATAGACCCTTAAGGCAACTAGACTATAAGGTAGAAATAGAGAAACCTTTACTAAAGTACAACAAAGCTTTTATACAACCCCTTTAAGATTTGTTCTCCTCTAAAGGAAAGAACAACTTCCTAGTGTTAGCTGTTACAACACAGGCATCTCTAAGGTCTAAAAACAATTAGAAATTGTTAAAGCCCTCTAAAAATTCTAAGTAAAGGAAAGTACTATAACTAGGGATCTGCTTAACTATAAGGAAGAGTCTATAGTAGAACTAGCCTTAGATGCAACCTCTAATAGATATAATACTAAAACAGACTATAAGGACCTAAAACAATTAGTTACAGTCTATAAGGTGTTAAGGCACTTAACTACTCTAGAAGAGAAGTCTAAGGCTCTCTAAGAATGCTATAACAACCTACTTAGAGGACATCTTAGGGGTAAGAAGACAATAGAAAAGCTTTAACAACACTATAAGTAGAAGGGAATAAGGAAGGATACAAGAGACTATTATAAAAGCTGCCTAGTATACAAGAAGGCAACTCTAGCGCGTTACAAGCTATATAGTCTCCTAGCACCCTTATCTCTACTAAACGCAGCCTAGGAGGAAGTTACTATAGATTTTATTACAGAATTACCTCTAAGCCGCCTAAGCAACTAGGTATACAACGCTATCTTAGTTGTAGTGTGTAGACTTACTAAAATAGCTTACTACATCCTAGCTAGAGCTAATTAGGACAGTACAGACCTAGCCTAATCCTAGATAAGAGAAGTTATACGCCTACACAGTGTCCTAAAGAAGATAATCTCTAATAGAGGCCTACTTATAGCGGCTAAACACTAGGATACTTTCTAACACTACCTAAACTTAAGAAGGGTGTTAACTTCTGCTTATTATCTACAGACAGATAGGCAGACTAAAAGATAAAACTAGACACTTAAACAGTACCTACAGTGCTACTGTTGCCTAGAATAAGACAATTAGAGTTTATAGATATTAGTTGCAGAATTTGTGTACAACAATAGTATATATGCAACTATAGGCACTACTCTGTTTAGAGCATACTACAGTATAGATCCTATTAGTCCTAACTGGCCTAGTATAGCTTATAGCGACAGAGAATTGCCTCTAGGGGAACAAGTAGCTAGCAAAGTTATCGCTCTACAATAAGAGTGTAAGAGGAAAATTATTACTACAAACAAATACTAGAAATTATACGTAGATAAGAAACGCTTAGCACATACGTTTAAAGTAGGTAATTAAGTAATAGTGTTAAATTAGCACATTAGGTTAACAAGACCTAAGAAGAAGCTTAACTAGAAATACCTAGGTCTAGGTTGCATAGTAGACTAGTATAGTCTAACAGCATTTAAAGTTAACCTTCTAGGGTTATAGAGCGTACATCTAGTCTTCTATGCGTTGCTGCTAGAGCTGTATAATCTAAAAGGTCTTATTCTACACCTAGAGGTCCTAATTATAGACATACTGCGTGAGTATAGTAATAATGTCTATAAAGTAGACACTATACTAGATAGACACAAGGGAGAATATAACTAGTAGGAATATCTAGTTAAATAGACTAGCTATAGAGACAAAGAGAACTCCTAGGAGCCTAGTTAAAATATCTCTAGTAACGTCCTTTAATAATTTTAGAAATCTAAAGGCATATAGCCTAAGAGAAATGCAAAGGAAAAGCCTTGTAGGAGTTAAGGGTAACCCTAAAAAAGAAGGGGGATAAGCAAAGGCAATAAGAGGATCCTAAGGAGATAACGTACCTTTACTAGTTTTCCTACAGGGTTTTTAGGGTGTTTAACAGCGTTATACTCTAGGATTACCTTAGCCTAACTTACAAGCATCTCTTAGGATCTATAATTATCTATTATAGACTATAAGAACCTAGTCTAAATTATAACAGTTTAATCTATAAGGGCACAAAGCTTCTAACATTATAAGAAGAAAACATAGGATATTAAAGCAAGTACTCTATTAAATTTAAGCTAAAGGCCTAGGTATATCTAGGATTTCTAGGGAAATCTAACTATAGAAATTGTTTATAGTTATGTTGTTATACTAGCTATAATAGTCTATTAAGACCTATTATAACGCGCTCTTACTACTCTTAAACCTTGTTATGCTTATCTAGCCTCTTCTACAGAGTCTTAATCTTCTTAGACAAAGAGCCCTTCTTAGCGCTAGTAGCGAAGCTCTTCTCCCTTACAAGCGTGGCTATCTCTGCAACTAAAGTATTACCTAGTTTTCTACGCTTAGAACCAGGGTTTAGAGCATGATTGCAAACCTTAACCTATAATAAGTTAGAATAGTCTATCTAGAGATAAGATAAGCATACATACCCGCTTGCGTAGTAAATTAGTCTCCTTAGCAACCCTATTAGTAATAGCAGCCTTAAGGGTGCGCTTGCTCGCTTTAGCATGTACTAACACAGCCTTCTTACTACGCTAACGCTAGTCTAGGCAGAACTTAGAGCAAGGGTCCTTATTATTAGCTATAGCACTAGTGTGCAGGTAGAGGTAAGTAGCGTAAGGGATGTAAGTGCTACTAGAGGTGTAAGAATAACCTATAATAGACTAAAACTACTTAAAGAGGACAACTTACTAACTATAGGCCTAGGAGATAGGCTAATAGAGGGACATAAGCTTAAACTTAGATACTTTCTTTTCTATCTTAGTTAATAGGCGCTATAGGAGCTTATTATTAACTATGCCCTAGTCTAGGTCCTAGACGCTAAACTCTAAGGCCTAGAGAATGTTGTAAATCTTAGCTAAGTCGCCGTCGTGCTTTAAATAGAGCTGCTAGAGTTAGTTATAACCTATAAGGGGTTATAATTAGGCTAAAGGAGGGGAATATATACAGCAATACACTCCTAGTTAGAAGAGAAGCATTAGAAGCAGCGCATAACCTGCTCTAACTTACCTAAGTCTGTCTGTAACAGCTATACCTTATACAAGTTAATATTAGCAGGGGTGATTTAGATATAGATATAACTAGTCCTTCTACAATGCTTATGCTAGCCTACAGCAAAGCCACAGACGCATTAAACACAGACCTAGTATAACTGCACGCTATTGTGCGCTATATCGTTGCCTACAGCGTTTAGATCTATAATCTTAAGTAGTCTAGACGTGTAGGGGGCAGTAGGGTGCAGTGCAGCAGGCTAGTAGGCTAGGGGATGTGCTGTTAAAATTGTTAGAGCCTAGAGAATCTAGTTAGCTACCTGTAGAGTTATAACAACCTATAATAACCTATTAAGGGTTATCCTAGACTAGCAAAGGGGAACCTATCCTAGCTAGAGAAAAGCACTAACTTACTAAAAATTAGAGTAGAGTGTAGGAGTAATAGACTAAAATAGGGGATAACGTTAGGTATATCTAGGCACTGTACTAGCAACGCGTTACCCTACTTATTTTCTAGGCAGCAGCGCAACTCCTAGGTGAAGGTAAAGGTAAAAGGGAAGGTAAAGGTAGAGCTGCCTGAACCTACGCATAAGCTTAAGGGAATACCTCTAAATACCAAAGCACTACTCTCCTGTAACTTTGTTACTGTCTGGTCTATAACAGACTATAGTTACCTACTCTACCTAAAAGCCTGTAATATCTGTGGCTTAGGGCGAGCCACCTTAGAAGGGGATATTATTAGGACTAATAAGTTCTAGTAGTTCCCTACAAGGCCAGCATAGCCTAATTAAGGAACAGGGGTGGCGTAACTATATAACGCAAGTAAATCGCTCTACTCCTTTAGTAGCGATTCGTCTATCCTTAACCTGCAATACCATCCTCTACCTTCTAATGCTTAATAGCGTGCCACCCCTATTAAAAGAGAACCTAACAGTAAGCCTATAAGACTCTTAAGTAAATCTAGCAAAAGCTAAATTAGTTACCTATAGATCTACTAGATGCCTTTTAACCCTTATAGGAGGAAATAGGCTTAGCCTAAACTCTAGAGCTTTAAGTAATAGAGTACATTTTATCTCTGCGCGAAGATATCTAGAGAGACCTGTTCCTACTCCTAGTTAATAGGCGTAACACTCTGCTAATAGTAGAAGAATATGCTAACGTTATCTACTATAGAAGGAATCTAGACAAGGAGGCAAAAGCTACTCCTGCAAAGAGGTAGCTACTAAGAGGTAGTAACAAGAGTAATAAGATAGGGGGATATAAAAACCTCTAAAAAGACAAAAATAGGCTAAAAGGGACTATAATAGACTATCCTTATATAAAACTATAGGTACCTAAGGCAAAGGTAAAGGTCTAACCTGTTATAACTATAGAAAGTTTAGTTATACTATAGCTAAGTGCTAAAGCCCTCTAAAGAATAAGGATGCTATAGCTAACTAGAAGGAAACTACTTTAGAATTAAAGGAAGGCTTAAACATTAGTTTAGGAAAAGAGAAAAGGTAGGAGGATTAATTCTATATCTTTCTGCCTATATAGCTTTAAACTAGGAAATATAGGACCTAGAGAAATTAAGAGAAGCCCTTTACCTCTATCCCTCTTAGTTATTAACTATATAGTGCATAGTTTAATCCTCTAAGCCTATAGAGGCTATAATTAATAGAGGTTCCTAGCTAAACTTAATGTTAGCTACGCTAGTAAAGGAATATAATCTCTAAGTAGACCCCCTACCTAAGCTGCTAGCTAAAGGTGTAGATAGGGGTAGATTAATAGTATATAGTACTACAATAGTAGATATAACTATTACTAATTTATGTAGTTATAAAGAGACCTATTAAGTACTATTTATAGTAATAGACCTTTAAAGATACTTAGTATACTTAGGTCTTCTCTAGATTAATATATTTTATCTAAGGATTAGCTACGCTACTAGACGTATACTCTTTTAGAGAAATAAGGATAATAAGGTTATCTAGTTTACAAAGGTAGCTATAGAAGACGCTAAGTAGTTTAAGAGTAGTATAAGAGAACCTAATACAGACGTCTATGCGTGCCTTGTTAACTTTATAGGCTATAGAGGGTTAGAAGATAACTCTATAGGTTATTTACCCCTAGAATATGCAGAGTTTGTAGATATAGGCTTAGAGGAGGACTCTAAGAGTCTTCTAGAGCATAGCTACTACAATCTGTCTATAACACTAACACCTAATAGTGTTCTACCTTACTAACTATTATATAACCTCTTAGTAACTAAGCTAGAGATACTTTAAAACTATCTCTAGGAGTATATAGTAAGAGGATAGATACGTTAGTTAAAGTCTCTAGTAGGGGCACCTATACTCTTTGTTAAGAAGAAAGATAGTAGTCTAAGACTTTATATTAACTATTAGGGCCTTAATAAGGTTACAGTTAAGAACTAACACCTACTACCCCTAATTACAGAGTTACTAGAGAGGCTCTCCTAGGCAAAGTATTTTACTAAGCTTAATATATGTAACGACCTGCGATAGAATTGTTTAGTGTTGTAGTGTTCTAGAGCTATCCTTAGTTGGTATTAGTCTCGCCCTTAGCAAAGCTGCGCAAAACCTGCGCTGCTCGCTATCTTTAGGGAAGACAAGTATTATTCTTGTTATTAATATACCTATAGCTATCCCTCTACTATCTATCCCTAGTGTAAAGCAAGTACTATTGCCTATAACTAGAACCTTATATAATAATACTTTGTTAATCTAATAGTCTAGAGATAGCTCTAACTACTTAAATGAACAGTTAGGGGGCACCTACAAGAGAGATCTAACCACCCTTATCTTAAACCTAGCAGGAGGACAACTCTAGTAGGATTTCTTTAATTAACAAAGAGATCCTAACCCCTATAATAAGCGCACCTCTAACGCTTTAAGAGCGTATTTAAGCTACTAAACGCTAACGCAATAAGCTTTAGGCCTTACAGCGCCTACACTTACTTAAAGCTAAGATTGCATAACTAGAGGGTATAGGGAACTATACTGCCCTAAGTATAGTAGAGACTATTAAGTAGACCTTAAGGGCTAGTACACACAAGCAGGACGTATCTATAACGCTTACACCTTAACCTACAAAGCGCGTACTTAAACCTAAAGACCTAGCTAAATATAGGGGAAAGAATCTTAAAGAACATTATAAGTTCTTCTGCTCCTGCAAGATAGCCTTCTAACTATTAACTTAAGAGTTTAGTAACCCTAAAGATAGGATACTCTAGGCAATGCAGTACCTGTTAGGGGACCTAAGGGAGCTTTAGTACACGCACTTTAAGCGCACGTTTAGAGCATAAGAAGAGACACCTAGCTAGGGGTACTTTAAATAGTACTTACTAGACTTACTCTCTAATCCTATAAACTGCACCTTAGAATTAGCTACAGCTTACGCTTATGCTATGTAGCAGAAGGACTAAACAGTCTATGCTTTTGCAACCTACTTAGAGGTCTTAGAGGATTAACTTACCTCCTATACTAAAGAATAGAGGGTCTAACACTTATTCTCTAAGCTTTAGCTAGAATTACAAAGGGCGATTACTAATTACTATTAGGTACTAGCTACACGCAAAGACCTAGTAGCGTTAGGCTCTACACTTAAGCGCAACCTGCGCTGTTTATTACTAACTTATATACCTAGCACACGCTATAAGGGTACCTAGAGGCATAAGAGGCAAAAGCAAGGAGATAAAGTCTCTACTAACAAAGGCCTACATAACAAGAGTAGCATTACCTACTTTAAGTGTAATAAGACTAGCTACTATGCTAACAAATGTTAAAGCAGCAACTCTAACTCTAACTCTAACCCTAACTAGATCCTAGTTCAAATTAACTAGACAGGAAAAGGCTAAGCCTTACTAGCTACCTAGGGATAGTAAGGCGCATCCTAGTACATATTTTACTAGGCATAAAGCGCACGTGTAACGCATCTAGAGAGGTAACGCTAGAACAATAATTATAGGTTATTCTTAATCCTTAGGCAGATGTAAGCTTAATTAGCTAAAGGATTGCTATAGAAATAGACCTGCTACCTATTAAGGAGGCAGAACTCCTACGCCTAGGATAGATTAGTACGTAGCGCTAAAGCACGTACGCTGTATATGCGCTATAGATACGCTTAACTAATAACACAGGCGTTAAGCATTGTGTGTCTACTACTGTGTATAGAGTTAATAAGGAAGGAACTCCCTTACTGTTAGGGAACCCTTTCCTCTAACAAGAACACATCTATCTAGATTATAGATTACAATCCTAGCGTTAGGGATACACTATAGCTAGCATCTAGCTAGTTACCTCTATAGAGTTTAAAGAAGCTAACTCTAATCCTCTCCTTTTAGGAGTATTGCAAGCTACTAGCGTTTATTTAGAATGTAATGCCTATATCTATAAAGCATATATAGCGCAGGAACTTTGCATCCTAGACGCTTTAGTAGATTATGTTAATATATTTAGCAAAGAAGCTGCTGCTACTCTACCTAGCTTTAAATCTTTAGACTATACAATCCTACTTATAGAAGGGAAAGAACCCCTATATAGACTGCTCTATAACCTCTCTTTACGTAAGCTAAAGCTGCTACGTAAATACTTAGAACAAGCGCTAAGTAATAGGTAGATTAGGCACAGCATAAGTCCTACAGGAGCACCTATACTTTTTGTTCCTAAGAAAGATAGGACACTCTACCTCTATATAGATTATAGAGGTCTTAATGCTGTTACTATAAAAGATTATTACCTACTCCTACTAATTAGAGAGACACTAGACTACCTGTTAGGCGCACGTTATTACATAACCCTAGACCTTTGTAACGCCTATTATTAGCTAAGGATTAAAGCAGGGGATAAGTAGAAAACTACCTTTAGGACCTAACACAGTTATTTTAAGTACCTAGTAATGCTATTTAGGCTAACTAATGCTCCTGCAAGCTTCTAGGCCTATATTAATAAGGCCCTAATTAAGCACTTAGACTATATCTATGTAGTTTACCTAGATAACATCCTTATCTATATAGGGAGTAACAATATTACGCTTTACTAGCGCGCTGTACACTTAGTACTTTAGTCCCTACATAAGGCAGAACTATTTATTAACTTATAGAAATATATATTTGCATTAGATATAGTACACTTCCTTAGTTTTATTATTAATACGCATAGTGTATGCGCTAATCTAGCTTAAGTAAGTACTATTACCTAATAGCTGCAGCCTACTACTGTTAAAGAGTTGCAATCCTTTCTAGGGTTTGCTAACTTCTATTAGCGTTTTATTAAAGGATACGCTAGAGAAACAGCTCCTCTTACAGAATTATTAAAGAAAAACTAAGACTAGTAATAGAATAAAGCTATAGACTACTTATTTAAAGGGCTAAAGACCTACTTCTTAAGCGCGCCTATCTTGCGCTATTTTAACATAGCACTCCTTATCTAAGTAGAGACAGATACATCTATATTTGCTATATTAAGTATACTCTCCTAACTCTTTAAAGATAAGCAGTAGCACCTAGTTACCTTTACCTCTTAAAAGCTACAAGCTGCTAAGCTAAATTATAAGGTCTATAACCTAGAGCTACTTGCTATAGTATATAGCTTTAAGTAGTAGAGGCATTACCTTAAAGGCACACAGCACACTATATAGGTGCTAAGTAACTATAATAACCTGCGCGGTATACACGCTGCACAAAAGCTAAACCTATAGTAAGCTAGATAGGCTATATACCTAGAGGCTTTTAATTTTAAGGTAGAACACTGTCTAGGCAAAACAAACCCTGCAGATAGCCCCTCTAGAAGGGCAGATTACAAACAGGAGAACCTATTACTAACCTAATTATTGCCTACCTTATAGAACAAATTGTTAGCAATAGATACAGCTAGTAGAGCAAGTAGATCTACAAACAAGCTAAGCTTATTAGGCATGTGTAAGACGTACGTTGCTACAGTTTGCAGAACTAGGAAGGTCCCTACTACTAGCGCTATAGAATACATGCTATGCGTGCTACGCTTACTAGCTAGGGTACTAGTTAGTAGCAAACCTGCAATAGTAGAGTCTTAATTGCTTGTTAAAATCTTGCACTAACTATAATAAAGGGACGCCTTTGCTTAGGGTTAGATTGCAAGCTTAATAAGTAAGGACAGCACTTAAAGACGTAGCAGAGCGTAGGTATAGCACTTAGACAAAAACAAAGTCCTAAGATATAATAGCAGAATATATATTCTAGAGGAACTAGCTATTAGGTAGGAGATTTTGTTCTAGAACTATAACACGCGTATAGCAGGCTATTTTAGCGCACGTAGGACGCTTAAGCTAATTAGGAGAGCCTACTACTAGCTAACCCTTAGCTAAGACGTCTAGGAATATATAAGAACTTATGCTATCTACTAAAGGAGCAAAGCTCTAAGGCATAGCAAGTATAGGACGCTATTACTATTGCCTACACTAAAGGAAATCTTTAAAGAAGTTACACTAGACTTTATTACTAGCTTACCCCTAGCTAAGGATTCCTTAGGTTGCGCCTTTAATGCAATCCTTATAATTATATACTACTTCTCTAAGATAGCACTCTATCTACCTGCGTTAAAGACATAGGATGCAAAGCAGTTTATAGAAGCCTATTTTATACATGTTATACTTAAGTATAGGATACAAAAGGGTATTATATTAGATAGGGGAACTATCTTTACCTCTACATTTTAGATAGAAATCTACTACTAACTATAGGTAAAGCGTAGGCTTAGCACAGCCTTCTATCTGCAAACTAATAGGCAAACTAAACGCTAGAACTAAACGCTTAAGCAGTATCTTTAGATGTTTATCTTAGAGTCCTAAGAGAACTAGGTAAAGCTACTACTAACTACACAGTTTGCTTATAACAACTTAGTACACAAATCTACTAAAACAACTCCCTTCTATGCTATATATAGTAAACACCTACTACTTACTAAGCCTCCTACAGACAGTAGGCCTAAGGGGGAGGTACTAGATGCAGTTTAAAGGGTAAAGTAACTGCACAGCGCATAAGCAACGCTAGTAGAGCACCTAGAAAAAGCACAAGAGTACTAAACCTAGTACTACAACAAGAAATATAAGAACAAAGTCTTCTACCTAGGGGACCTAGTGTTACTTAGCACTAAGAATATTAACCTAGCCTACTAACTAAGCAAGAAACTCTTAAGCAAATTTATTAGCCTATTCTAAGTTTAGGAAGCAATTAGAACGCAGGCATACTGCCTACTTCTACTACCCTTATACTAGATCTATAACGTTTTCTATATATTGTTATTAGAATAATAGAATCCTAGAGCTAAAGGAGAAGATAACACCTACCTACTAGGGGTAACCCTAGAAGGTAAGGAAGTATAGGAAGTAGAAAAGATTCTAGGGAAATAAACTAGAAGAGGCTAACTACAATACCTACTCTGCTAGAAGGGCTATAATAAAACTTAGGACATATAGACTCTAGCATTAGACTTTAAAGACATAGATAAGGTAATCTAAGAATATAAATTAGGTTAGAGATCTTTATAAATAAAGAGGATGTTAAGATTATCTTAAGCGCGCTGTTATTACACGTAGGGCGCAATTTAATTTATTAGCCTTAGGCCTACTATAATATAAAAGGAGAAAAGGACTTTTTATAACTGCGCACTGCCTGCGCCCTAACCTTGCGCTATTAGCGCCTAATTGCTAAATAGCAAACTACTTAGCTATTAACTTACTATCTCCACTATTATTACTACTACTACCAGCACTATTACTACTACTATTACTACTACTATTACTACCACTATTACTACTACTATTACTACTACTATTACTACTAGCACTACTACCACCATCTCTACTATTATCACCAGCACTACTGTTACCAGCCACAGAATTATTATTAGTATTATTATTATTATTACCACTACTACCACCCTAAGAAGAGGTTAGCATGCGCCCTAGACGCGTTAAAGGAGCAAACTTACTATACAAGACACATGCCCTACAAGCTGCTTAAGAGCAGACGCAATGCAGCGCTGCTCTACCAGGATTAGACCTAGGAACTAGGGAGAAGTTGTTAGCACCTAGGTAGCCACACCTATAGGCGTACTAGTGTAGGCTGCAATGCAGCAGCAGCTAGACAGCTCTAAGTTAAATTAGCGCTAGCAACGCGCAAGTTAAACGCCTTAGGTAATTACATTAGCATTAGTGTAAGGGGTAGTAGTAGCAGTAATAGCAGTATTATAACGCTAGCGTAAATAGATAAGGTAATTTAAGTAGCTGTTAAGCGCAGTAGGCACCTATATAGATTAGCTAAGGCGCACCTGCAGCATGCTCCTGTCTGCCTTACCTTAGTGCAGCTACCTTAATTTCCCTTTACATAATATTTATAGTAGTAGTGCTTAGGCTTATTATAATTCTTCTTCTAGTTAGCAATATTCTATACGCAGCGTAGGCAGGTATTAACTGCAGCAACTTAGTCTGCATGCTTATTATTATTACTAAATGTGTAAGGAACAGCGCCTTAAAGGTAGGACTTCTTAATAAACTTAGGGTTAGGATAGTAAACTATAGTAGGAGTAAGGAGCGTGCAAGAAACACGCGCAAAAGTATTATTATTATAGTGCTAAGGAAGAGTAAAGGGAAGAGGTTTTACTACCTGCTAGGCTGCTAAGCTAAAAAATTAGGTAACAGTGCGTATAGTAATGCTTTTACCTTAAATTATAACAAATATAAGGTGTATCTGTAATAATTATAACACGCAGGCACTACGCACAAAGCACGCCTACAGGAAGCCCTAACTACCTACCTATAGACACTCTTTTTCCTCCCTTTAAGGCAAGGTTTTTTATTAAGGCTATATAAGGTTGCTGCTAGGGATAGTAGCTAGAGGGGGAGGTTCTGTAACAACCTGCGATAGAATTGTTTAGTGTTGTAGTGTTCTAGAGCTATCCTTAGTTAGTATTAGTCTTGCCCTTAGCAAAGCTGCGCAAAACCTACGCTGCTTACTATCTTTAGGGAAGACAAGTATTATTCTTGTTATTAATATACCTATAGCTATCCCTCTACTATCTATCCCTAGTGTGAAGCAAGTACTATTGCCTATAACTAGAACCTTACAATATAAGAGAGGCCTACTATAGGATTTATATTATAGAGGGAGATAAGTAGAAGACTACTTTCTGTACTAGATATAGACACTATAAGTATACTGTTATACCTTTTAGCCTAACTAACGCCCCTACCTAGTTTTAAGTATATATTAACTATACTCTTATAGGATTAGTTAACATATATTGTATTGTCTATTTAGATAATATCCTAATCTACTTAGATATAAAAGAAGATTATATATAGTATATAAAGAATATACTATAAAGACTATGTAAGTCTATGCTATATATTAAACTTAGTAAGTGTAAGTAGTATACTTAATGTATAGAGTATCTTAGATACGTAATTAGCTCTAAAGGGGTTAGTATTAACCTAGAATAGGTAAAAATAATCTAAGAGTAGCTATAACTATAAATAGTGTATAATATTTAAGTGTTTATTAGCTTTATAAATTACTATTAATAATTTATCTACATGTTCTCTAAATTAGCCTCACTATTAAGTAAAATAACCTATAAGACCCTAGGGTCTGCTAGAGGGGGTCTAGCAATAAGAAGAGAGGAAAGCTAGAAAATAGATATTAGCAAAAAAGGTAGATCTACTTTCTAGAAGCTTAAAGACGCTTTTACCTAAGTTCCTATACTCTCCTACTTTAATCCTTATTAGAAAACAAGAGTAGAGGTAGACGTGTTAGGAGGCGTAATCTTAGGCATATTAAGTTAAAATATGCTAGAAGAAGATAGAATAGGTTAATAGAGGCTAATTAGTTTCTTTTCTTATAAATTAATCTAAGTAGAATATAATTATAATACCTATAACAAGGAACTGCTAGCTATTATTAAGAGTCTAGAACACTAGCGCTACTACCTTAAAGGTATACACTTTAAGGTCCTTATAGACTATAAGAACCTAAAATAGTTTATAGAAAATAAGACCTTTAACTATTGCTAGGTTTAGTCTTATCTAGCCTTAACTTAGTTTAACTTTATCCTTACCTACTAACTAGGGACTACTAATCCTATAGATAGACCCTTAAGGCAACTAGACTATAAGGTAGAAATAGAGAAACCTTTACTAAAGTATAATAAAGCTTTTATACACCCCTTTAAGATTTGTTCTCCTCTAAAGGAAAGAACAACTTCCTAGTGTTAGCTATTACAACATAGGCATCTCTAAGGTCTAAAAATAATTAGAAATTGTTAAAGCCCTCTAGAAATTCTAAGTAAAGGAAAGTACTATAACTAGGGATCTATATAACTATAAGGAAGAGTCTATAGTAGAACTAGCCTTAGATACAACCTCTAATAGATATAATACTAAAACAGACTATAATAACCTAAAACAATTAGTTATAGATAATAAGGTGCTAAGGCACTTAACTACTCTAGAACAGAAGTCTAAGGCTCTCTAAGAATGCTATAATAACCTACTTAGAGGACATCTTAGGGGTAAGAAGATAATAGAAAAGCTTTAACAACACTATAAGTAGAAGGGAATAAGGAAGGATATAAGAGACTATTATAAAAGCTGCCTAGTATATAAGAAGGCAACTCTAGCGCGTTATAAGCTATATAGTCTCCTAGCACCCTTGCCTCTACTAAACGCAGCCTAGGAGGAAGTTACTATAGATTTTATTATAGAATTACCTCTAAGCTGCCTAAGTAACTAGGTATATAACGCTATCTTAGCTATAGTATATAGACTTACTAAAATAGCTTACTATATCTTAGCTAGAGCTAATTAGGACAGTATAGACCTAGCCTAATCCTAGATAAGAGAAGTTATACGCCTATATAGTGTCCTAAAGAAGATAATCTCTAATAGAGGCCTACTAATAGCAGCTAAACACTAGGATACTTTCTAATACTACCTAAACTTAAGAAGGGTATTAACTTCTACTTATTATCTATAGACAGATAGGTAGACTAAAAGATAGAACTAGACACTTAAACAGTACCTACAGTGCTACTATTGCCTAGAATAAGACAATTAGAGTCTATAGATATTAGTTGCAGAGTTTGCATACAATAATAGCATATATGTAACTATAGGTACTACTCTGTTTAGAGTATACTATAGTATAGATCCTATTAGTCTTAACTAGCCTAGTATGCCTTATAGCAACAGAGAATTACCTCTAGAGGAATAAGTAGCTAGTAAAGTTATTACTTTACAACAAGAGTGTAAGAAGAAAATTATTACTATAAATAAATACTAGAAATTATACGTAGATAAGAAACGCTTAGCATATACGTTAAAAGTAGGTAATTAAGTAATAGTGTTAAATTAGTATATTAGGTTAACAAGACCTAAGAAGAAGCTAAACTAGAAATACCTAGGTCTAGGTTATATAGTAGACTAGTATAGTCTAACAGCATTTAAAGTTAACCTTCTAGGGTTATAGAGCATACATCTAGTCTTCTATACGTTACTGCTAGAGCCTTATAATCTAAAAGGTCTTATTCTATACCTAGAGGTCCTAATTATAGACATACTACATAAGTATAGTAATAATATCTATAAAGTAGACACTATACTAGATAGACATAAAGGAGAATATAACTAGTAGGAATATCTAGTTAAATAGACTAGCTATAGAGACAAAGAGAACTCCTAGGAGCCTAGTTAAAATATCTCTAGTAACATCCTTTAATAATTTTAGAAATCTAAAGGTATATAGCCTAAGAGGAGTACAAAGGAAAAGCCTTATAGGAGTTAAGGGTAACTTCTAAAGAAGAAGGGGGATAAGTAAAGGTAATAAGAGGATCCTAAGGAGATAACGTACCTTTACTAGTTTTCCTATAGGGTTTTTAGGGTGTTTAACAGCGTTATACTCTAGGATTACCTTAGCCTAACTTATAAGTATCTCTTAGAATCTATAATTATCTATTATAGACTATAAGAACCTAGTCTAAATTATAATAGTTTAATCTATAAGGGTATAAAGCTTCTAATATTATAAGAAGAAAATATAGGATATTAAAGCAAGTACTCTATTAAATTTAAGCTAAAGGCTTAGATATATCTAGGATTTCTAGAGAAATCTAACTATAGAAATTATTTATAGTTATGTTATTATACTAGCTATAATAGTCTATTAGGACCTATTATAACGCGCTCTTACTACTCTTAAACCTTATTATACTTATCTAGCCTCTTCTATAGAGTCTTAATCTTCTTAGATAAGGAGCCCTTCTTAGCGCTAGTAGCAAAGCCTTTCTCCCTTACAAGCATAGCTATCTCTATAACTAAGGCATTACCTAGTTTTCTGCGCTTAGAACTAGGGTTTAGAGTATAATTACAAACCTTAGCCTATAATAAGTTAGAATAGTCTATCTAGAAATAAGATAAGTATATATACCTGCTTGCGTAGTAAATTAGTCTCCTTAGTAACTCTATTAGTAATAGCAGCCTTAAGGGTGCGCTTGCTAGCCTTAGCACGTACTAACACAGCCTTCTTACTATACTAACGCTAGTCTAGGCAGAACTTAGAGTAAGGGTCCTTATCCTTAGCAATAGCACTAGTGTGCAGGTAGAGGTAGGCAGCATAAGAGATGTAAGTGCTACTAGAGGTATAAGAATAACCTATAATAGACTAAAACTACTTAAGAGGACAACTTACTAACTATAGGCCTAGGAGATAGGCTAATAGAGAGATATAAGCTTAAACTTAGACGCTTTCTTCTCTATCTTAGTTAATAGGCGCTATAGGAGCTTATTATTAACTATATCCTAGTCTAGGTCCTAGACGCTAAACTCTAAGGCCTAGAGAATATTATAAATCTTAGCTAAGTT
Source organism: Ascochyta koolunga (assembly GCA_026119515.1). Taxonomy (NCBI): domain Eukaryota; kingdom Fungi; phylum Ascomycota; class Dothideomycetes; order Pleosporales; family Didymellaceae; genus Ascochyta; species Ascochyta koolunga. Next base: position 3,928,393 of record JANLCG010000004.1, read on the forward strand.
ACTGTTATGCTTTAAATAGAGCTGTTAGAGTTAGTTATAACCTATAAGGGGTTATAATTAGGCTAAAGGAGGGAATATATACAGCAATGCACTCCTAGTTAGAAGAGAAGCACTAGAAGCAGCGCATAACCTGCTCTAACTTACCTAAGTCTGTCTATAATAGCTATGCCTTATACAAGTTAATATTAGTAGGGGTAATTTAGATGTAGACATAACTAGTCCTACTATAGTACTTATACTAGCCTACAGCAAAGCTACAGACGCACTAAATATAGACCTAGAATAACTATACGCTATTATGCGCTATATTATTACCTACAGCGTTTAGATCTATAATCTTAAGTAGTCTAGACGTGTAGGGGGCGGTAGGGTGCAGTGTAGCAGGCCTAGGGGCTAGGAAATGTACTTTTAAAATTATTAGAGCCTAGAGAATCTAGTTAGCTACCTGTAGAGTTATAACAACCTATAATAACCTATTAGGAGTTATCCTAGATTAGCAAAGAGGAACCTATCCTAGCTAGAGAAAAGCACTAACTTACTAAAAATTAGAGTAGAGTATAGGAATAATAGACTAAAATAGGGGATAACGTTAGGTATATCTAGGTACTGTACTGTAACAGGCTAGGCCTAGGTGCTAACTCCTTAGCGTACACCGCGTTAGCACTACTCTAGCTTGCACTATCTAGCATAGACTAGAGCCCTACTACAGAGCTAACGTGTCTAAAACAGGGTTATAAAAACTCTGCAACCTCTGCTCTAGAGGATGTTCCCTATTAAATCTATCTTGTATTCTACTAGCAAATTCCCTTAGAGGTTAGCTCCTTACAATTAGATTTAATCTCTAATATAAGGATTAATAAGTAAGATGTTTAACAACGCTGCTAGGCGTCTAGGCGAATACAGCATTAAGCTATGCGCTAGTAACAATAATTAATTAGACGTTAGGACTAAGCTCTAGAACCTCGCTACCTTGTTAGTACTAGAGGAATAGCAGGAGGAGCTACTAGCCTACGTACTAGAACGCCTAACTACCTATCTATTATAGGCAATCCTACCTAAGGATGTAGTAACTATTACTAATAGTAAGGTCTACCCTACTACAGACCCTAACTAGAACCTATAAAGGGAAGATATAAGTAAAACTATATAAAGGTTAGTTAAAGCCTAGGTTTAAGCCTACATTATATCTATAAGCTTGTTAAACTATAGCGCAACGCCCCCTACCTCTATACAAACAAATAATAATAAGCTAAATAAGGCTATAAAGCTACCTAACGTAGGTAAGTTTAGTAGTAACTAACGTGCATACTAGACGTTTAAGTCCTAGATAAAGGATAAGTTAAAGTCTATAGGGGACTAAGAAGCTGTCCTAGGGGTTGCCTATATATTTAACAGACTAGAAGGACAAGCTGCGCAGGTTAGCTTATTATAGAAGGACTGTAACCTAACAGGTACAACAACGTAGTTCTAGAACTTCTTAGACAATTAGTACAAGGACTCCCTATTTAAGGAGCGTTCTTAGTAGAGACTCTAGACTATTACTATAAAGAAAAGTAACTAGAGTGTTAAGTCTTTTAATGTAGAGTTTATCTAGCTAGCCTATAACGCTGCTAAAGAAGATAATATAAAGAACCTTAAGACTAGGTACATATCTACACTCTGTCTAGACCTCTAGGACAAGATAGTGTTAGTAGACATCCTAGATAACTGGGATCTCTAGAGCCTTATAGCCAGAGTCCTAATAGTAGAAGTTAACCTCTGTAGGTCTAAGGCATAGACAAACAACACTTTTAGTTATTACACGCAAAGGACGAACCTAGATAGTATAGACTAGGAACCTACTAAGGTCTACTCTAGAAGGATTAAATTAGAGAACTAACAACAAGCAGAGTAGCAACCTTAAGAGGTTATAGACTAAAGGAAGGCTGCTAACGCCTGTCTAAGATGTAGAAAGAAAGGCTATTACTTAGACAGATGTAAACTAGCCCTAGCTAAAAGGCTAGAGAATGTCTAGGTTAGGAGTATAACTATTAAGGTTTCTAAAATTAACAACTTAAGTAATAAGGATTTAGAAAACTAGAAACTCTTGTTTAAAGGCGTAAATAGGGGTTTAGAAGAGAAGTTATAAAGAAGAAAGAACTGTTCTAGGAGTTCTATTAATAGTAGCTAGATAGCAAGCCTATATTACTACATGTAATAACATAAGATAACACTATAGCATATACATTAATTAATACTAGGTGTTTAACATATAGTATAGTCTCCTCTAAGTTTATATTATAAAACAACTTATAACGTACTCCTACGTATAGACGTAAAGTATTAGGTATAGCTAGGAAAGTAACCTAGGTAACTAATGTTGTAAAGATAAAGATTAACATAGACAGCTATAGAGAGGTCCTCTAGGCATATATACTAGATAGGGAAAGGGAGTACAACCTTATCCTAGGAAGACTATAGATAGACAAGAACAAAGTCACTATAGCACTAGCTAAGAAATTGCTATTTATTTACTCCTCTTAGACTTAAGTAAGAAGCAAGGAGGGTGTCTGCCCTAATTAACTGCCTAAACTAGTTAGCCTAGAGCTGTACTAGACGCTGAGGAAGAGGTCCTAGACAGACTAGAACATAGAACTGTTTGCCGCGTTAATAGCTAATATCTAGAAGGCCTTAAAGAAGAAAGAGCTAACAGACCCCTAAGCTCTTCTCCTAGATTACCTAAAGGATAAATTCAGGATATTTATAAAGGAGGAAGCAGACAAGCTTGCGCTATACTAGGGTCCTAATATAGATTATGCAATTAAGCTAATTAAATAAGACAGTAAACTAGCAATAGTACTATAGGGACTACTATATAACATGTCCTATAAGAAGCTCTTAGTGCTCTAACAACAACTTACTAGTTACTTAGATAAGAGCTTTATCTAAGTTCGCAAATCTAGTACTTCTGCTCTAGTACTGTTTGTTAAGAAACCTAGTAGGGGTCTCTAGTTTTGTGTTAATTATTAAGCACTAAATGCAATTACTAAGAAGGACTAGTACCTACTGCCCCTAATCTATAAGACTCTCTTACAGATATTAAAGGCAATGTAGTTTACTAAAGTAGACGTTATCTAAGCCTTCTACAAGATTAGGATTGCTAAGGGAGATAAATAGAAGACAGCCTTCTAGATAAGATTTAGACTCTACAAGTAGCTAGTAACACTATTTAGACTTGCTAACGCCCTAAGTACATTCTAATAGTACATTAACTAGGTCTTAAGGGAATACCTAGATAAATAGTGCTCTATCTACGTAGACAATGTCTTAATCTACTCTAATAGCACCTAAGGGGAGCATAAGGTTAAAGTTAAAGAAATTATCTAGAAGCTAGGAGCTGTAGGTTTGCACCTTAACGTAGGGAAGAGCAAGTTCTCTATTAAGAGTACTAAGTACTTAGGGTTTATTATTAAAGCTAGTAAGGGCATCTGTATAGATCCTGCGAAGGTTGCTGCTATAAAGTTATAGGAACCCTAAGGATAGTAAAAGGAATCTAGAGCTTCCTAGGGTTTGCGAACTTCTACTAACAGTTTATTAACTAGTTCTCTAGCATAGCAGAGCCTCTCACACGCCTAACAGGAAAAAACGCGATCTTTAAATAAGGGGAACCCTAGCAGTAAGCCTTTAATGCTATAAAAGCTGCATTTACTAGAGAACTAGCACTTATAAACTTTAACCTAGATTTAGAAATAGTGTTAGAATGTAACGCATTAGGGTAGGTAATAGGAGGAGTACTCTCCTAATATAGGAAAGATAAGGTACTTTGTACAGTAGCTTACTTCTTAGCTAAGAACTCTAAGATAGAAGTTAACTACACTATCTACAACAAGGAAATGCTAGCAGTAATTAAGTGCCTCTAGAAATAGAGCATAGAACTAAAACAGGTAAAGAAATTTATAGTTATTACTAATTATAAGAACTTAGAGTATTTCTGCAAAGCTTAACTTCTCTTAGAGAGACATATCTAATAGTTAAGCCTTCTTAGCTAGTTTAACCTTACCTTTGCCTATAGGCCTAGTAAGGTTAATAACTAAGTAGATGCGCTCTTAAGGAAAGAGGAGGACCTTCCCCTATCTACAGGAGATAAGAGGACTAAGACTAGACACTTCTAACTGTTAAAACTATTTGCATAAGTAGTAAGGACTAACCTAGGAGATAACTCTACTAATAATATACAAGTTTTCTCCTCTAGACTATGTAGAGCAGACTAACTCCTCCCTATAACACACTAGAATAAATACCTACAGTAGGAACACTATTAGAAACTAGACTAAGCGCGTTTAGAGATACCTCTAGTTAGAAACCTAGAACTATATAATAGTATTAAGGAATTTAAAACACTTTAGGAGAGTGCTGCTAGAGATAATAAGACTTACTAACTTGCTAAGTTATCTATCTCTTTAGGAGCCTAGAAGTTTCCTATATAGCTTAACCTTAAAGTTTCTCTTGCTAAATGCTCTATAGATAACAGAGACTAACTATATTACTATAGGAGAGCATAGGTTCTAAACTCTAATACCCTTAGGACTAGAATTATTAATAATGCCTATTATTTACTAATTATAGGCTACCTAAGATAAGGAAACATGTACGCAATCCTCTCTTAATTATACTTCTAGCTAGGAATGTTAACTGCCCTACGCTAGTATATAGAGAACTGCAATATCTATAGGAGAATAAAGCTATAGAGGGAACTAAAGCAAAGACTCCTTAAACTCCTCCTCTTACCTAACAGGATCTAGAAGGAAATTTCTATAGACTTTATAACAGACCTCTCTAAAAGTAATAGCAACTATAATCTTATAGTTGTTATAGACAGACTCTCTAAAGATATTATCCTAGTTCTCTTACTAGACCTGTTAGTAAAGATAGTTACCTATACATTTATATCTAACGTAGTAGCCTACTATTAGTTACCTAATGTAATTATCTCTAATTAAGGAATGTAATTCCTTAGCAACTTCTAGTAAATAATATGCTAACTGCTAAAGATTACACAGAGACTCTCTATAGCCTTCTTGTTAGATATAAGGCCTAAGATCTAGTTAAGGTAAGGTTAAGTTAAGGCAAGCTTAACGCTAAGAGGCGAATTAGCCTAGAGCACAAGGGCTAATCCTCCTACCTTAAATTTAGACACAGGAGCTACTTAGAATCAAGACATCTACTCTACCTACAGTACAAGTGCCCTATTGTAACTATCTATTACCTAGCGCATACTCTGCCTTAGAGTACGCTGACTAGCTATATACACAGCCTATCATCACAAAGGCCCTTTAGGCACTGCTAGGACCACAGTCTAATACCACCTATAATCTTAAAGATCCTATACTCTAGATTAGAGTACAAGAATCTTACAATTAAGAGTCTTACTGCTAATACTAATTTATTACTATAAATACTAATTTACTATTGCTATAACTAGCAACAATTACTAACATGTTGCTCCTAACCCTACGCAACCTACAGAAAGGAATAATCCTTATAGACTACTACTCCTACTTAGCATAGTATCAAGCATTTAAAGCTTAATACATATCGCTGAATGTGTAGGACCTTATTAACCTAGACATAACACAGACGCTAGTAGCAAAGCTATTGCTTCTACAGCTGCTACAGATCGCTGCATACGAGCTAGTAGTTAACGTTATCCTATTAGACCAGACAAGACAAGGCACGCTATTAGCTGCTAGAGTAGCGTTAACAATACCTGTCTAAAAGCAAGACCTATTAGCTGTAGGTCTCTAAGCCTATAACAATAACATTAAGCTATACAAGCTAATGCTAGAGGAATATAAAATCTATAAAAGGGCCTATAAAAAGGAACAGAAGAACCTTAACAAAATTACGTCCCTTATCTAGGGTACAGTGTTACTATACCTATAAAAGACATACTGCTTGCTATAGATGTCTCTCTACAAGTAGGTTACTAACCTTAATTAAAGGATAGGGACTAGCTTAGATAAGGAGAGAGCAATAGCTCGCAAGCGATACTACATTGCACTTAAACTAATAAGAGCAGTAAGCAGCTAGGACACCTAGCTGCTTAAATATAACTATGCTGCAACAAACGCAGAAGTAGAAGGAGTCCCTAAGGCTACTAACTCTAAAGTAGTTATAAGAGACTTTCTTAAGGCTGTAAGGAAGGGTGTGCCTAACTAGGCAGACAACTTTAAAGAGAATTAATTAAACCTTACTAGAATAAACTAGAAGGAGATAATAAAACGCTACTAAGAACGTATAAGCAAAGACTACCTAAGGAGTAAACCCTATAAGGGCACAGCCTTTATAGTAGGTAACTTTAACTCAGCCCTTGCTATAGGTAGTGCATCTACCCTAGGCACTAAGAGGGACGCCTTAGATAGTATAGGACAAAGCGCGCTATCTACCCTAGTCTTTAAGATAAGAGGGAAACAACTAGCAAGTAGGCTACTAGGTCTACTGCAAGGTTACAGAGCGAAATCTAAGCGCCTAGGAGGCTTAGTAGAAACTAATAGTGCCTAATACCTAGCTTGTAAACAACCTTATTAACTATTTAACTGTTACTACGTCTTTAAAGAAAAGGCGCCTAAGTAGTAGATACTATAACTAGGAACAGAGAGGCTAGTAAGTGTACTACTTAAACATAACGTTAACTTCTAAGAATAGGTAAGAGCATGTAAGCAATTGCGCACTTAGACACTAGCTGTTAAGACGTCTTATACTCTAGAGGTATTATTAGAATAACTCTAAGGCTAGAGAATCTTAACTATTAATGTAGTTATAGTCGCAGCGTCGTTTAAGACAGGACTACTAGACTACCTGCTAAAAATCGCTTTATCCTAGACTTAGGATCTACAATACACATTACTAACAACAAGGATAGGATATACAACCTTTGTCTACTAGATAACAACAACTACCTATAGGCTAGAAACTCCTAGGTGTAGATCTAGGGATTTAGAACTATCTAACTCTGTCTAGTTAGCCTAAAAGGAATAGTTATGCTTAAACTCTAGAACGCTGTATAGTGTCTAGACATCCTATGCAATCTTATGTCCTTTTAACAACTTAGACAGCAAGGAATCTAGTAGGACACAAAGAGTAAACTAACTTAGCTTAGATAATTAGACAACACTACTATTACAGTGCTTAACAAATAATATAACTAATAGGTCCTTAAAGAACTAGCTAATACATTATTTGCAGTTAGTTTAAGGAATTAATAATTACCTTAGAAGGTTAACGCCCTGCTATAGCATAAGTAAATAGATTACCTAGGACTAGCTGTTATTAAACACCTTATCTAGTAATCTAAGGGGGTGCGAATTAAGGGCATTACTACTGTCTAATATAATGCGTATAGACAAGCTAAGACTAAGAGATAAATTAGTTAAGCGCCTAGACAAAATAACAAGGGACCTAGTAAGAGGATAGTAATTAACTTTTATTTATATAAAGAAGGAAGCTTTACTAAGGAAAAGAGCTAACTCTTAGCTACTAATTGCTACTTAGGCTTCCTCTAGGACTTCTACTTTAAGGATAATTGCATAGGTAAATCTATTATCTACTTTCTAGACACACTAGTGTAATTCCTCTACTATTAATATTAGATTTAAGTTAAGGTAATTAAATGTAACAGCAAGATTACAGCAACTAAACTAGAGGTAGCTTAATAGTGCACTGCGCAGTTAATTTAACTTAAGCCTTTAGCACTAGACACATAAGCTTAGAATAGAGGCGCTAAACGCTTAGGGGGTGTTATTAAGGATAAGGCACGCACTATAAGATTAGATACTAATCTACTATAGGAGATGTGGCTAGAGATTATCTAAGCAGCAGTCTACCTATACAACTGTACACTAAGATTGTTAAACAAATAGAGATTACTATACAATGTGTTCTTTACCTTTACAGCCTAACAAGCTAGTATTGTTATATTAAGGTAAAGACTAAATTAGGCCTATCTAAAAGCATATAGATGTAAAGCCTTTACGCTTACAAGCAACACCCTATAAAGAAAGTTACAACTGTAACGTCTAGATCCTAGAGTATAGATAGGCTACCTAGTTAGATACTAATTGTTAAACATCTATTAAGTCTAGGTCCTATCTATAGCTAAGGTAATTAGCACTTAAGACGTAATCTTTAATAAGGATAAAATCTTTAGTAGTAAGACTAAAGACCTTATAGACAACCTTATGCACAGCACTCTTAATAAGATTGCAACATAGACAAGAAGCGTTAAGCTGCCTAAGCTAACGTATACAGAGCTAGAAACCTAGTTATTCTACAAAGATAACATAGTAATAGACACTAAAACCTTAGAACTAGCAGACTAACTAGGTTACTATTAAGGGTAAAAGATAGGAAGCACAGCATATCTATATCTAACTCTACTGTTAACTCTACTGCTAGTAGTCCTGCTTACAAACCTCCTGTTGCTAGTTTAACGTACTCTAGCTACAGTAGATAACTAAACTATACTCTAGGACAGAGTACAAAGTAACTACGCTAACTAATTAGGAGCTGCTAGGTCTCGCTTAGACTACCTAACAATTAATAATTAGCTAGAATTATTACTAACAGCGCGCTATTAAGGAATATCACAATTAATTCTATAGAAGGCTGCATTTATAGCAGGTCTGCAAGGAGGAGCTACAGGCACCTACTAAGGCAAGACTATTAACAAAGCTTAGCTAAAGCAGATGCTATTGCAAGGACTAAAGCTACATCTTAGTTAGCTACTACTACTGCTAGAGACATATTTAAGACTTAAAGATTACCTACTCTATTAACTATTTAAAGTTGTAGAACTTAAGCATCTTAAAAGTTATTATAAGATAAAGTTGTAGTCTAAGGTCTTAGCTAAATAGACTAGGGCTGCTAGACATTAGATCCTAAGCTGCATGTAGGTATACATATATAAGCTAGACAAGAGTCACTATCTACTTAAGTGCAAAGCTTAACTTGTAGTCTAAGGCAATTAGCAACAAAACATTACCTTAGAAGACACTTACGCAGTAACACTAGCTAGCAGATCTTTCTAAATACTAATGTGTCGCAGCAGATATGCCTATAAATATAGCACTATTCTCAGAGTAAGAGTGCGCGTACCTTTGCTCTATTTTAGTGCGATATAATGTTAATTGCTGCTACTTATAATCTAGAGCTAGTGTAGTTTAATGTTACTAATGCCTTTGTCTATGCAGGCCTAGATTAAGAGGTATACATAAGAATGCCTAACAGACACTAGAAGACTAGAACAGTCCTAAGGATTAATAAAGCCCTATATAGCCTTTAGATATTACTATTACTGTAGCAGAAGGAATTTACAACTACCTTAGTTAACTTAGGCTTTAAGGTAGTCCTACACAAGCTATACTACCTAATTAAGAAAGGAATTATTATATTCTTCTATATAGATAACATTATTATTGCCTATAGTAAGACAAACAAGTTAGAGGCTAACTAAGCTGTTAAGCATCTTTAAGACAAATATACTATTACTAGTAGATATAACCTACAATAGTTCCTAGGTATTAAAGTTACTAGGGACTAAGACAACAAAAGGATCTTCCTGTCCTAGACATCTTACATTAACAAGATTAGTTAATTAGCAGACAGAACAGATCTGCGTTACAACATGCTAATAGGTAGTATTAAGCTAAAGCTATTTAAAGGCAGTGCTACTCTATCTACTATTAATAGATATTAACAAAAGATTAGATCTCTGCTCTTTGCAGCTATAACTACTAGACTAGACGTCGCCTTTGCAACGTTATAACTAGCACAGTTCCTAACTAACCCTAGACAGCAACATAACAATGCTGCTGATTAAGTCCTACTCTATCTCTAGAGTACTCGCTAATAGTCCCTTAGGCTTAGAGGTAGACATAATCTTAAGGTTGCTAGCAACGCCTTATTTGCAGACAACACCCTTGATAGGAAAAGCTCCTAGGGATATACTATTAAGCTGTACAGTAGACTTATTGCATAGCAAGCTAACAAGCAAGACACTGTTACTACTTTAACTACAGAGGCTGAACTCCTAGCCCTATCCTAGGTAGCTAAGGAAGCGATGTTTACCTCTTAACTACTTACTAAGATAGGAATCAAGCTTCTAGAGTTAACAATTACTATCTAATGTAACAACACTTAGACAATCTAGTTAATTAACAAGGAGGTCTTAAAGCTGCAGACCAAGCTGCAACATGTAGATATCTATAACTATTAGCTTTAACAAGAAGCTAACAACAGCACTATTATAGTAGTCTATATGCTATTAACTAAGATACTCGCAGACAGACTTACTAAGGCACTGCTGTTAAGTAAGTAGTTAGCCTTCCTAAAGCAACTTAGACTAGTAGAATTAACTAAACTAAGGATTCTAGCTAAGATTTAGGTAGAGGCAATTAACTAACAGCTAGAAGGACTATTAGTAAACTAAAAGTAGAAGAATCTAGCTTTAGGGCTAGATAGGCCTAAAGCTAAGGGGGTATGTTAGATATAAGGCCTAAGATCTAGTTAAGGTAAGGTTAAGTTAAGGCAAGCTTAACGCTAAGAGGCGAATTAGCCTAGAGCGTAAGGGCTAATCCTCCTACCTTAAATTTAGACACAGGAGCTACTTAGAATCAAGACATCTACTCTGCCTACAGTACAAGTGCCCTATTGTGACCATCTATTACCTAGCGCATACTCTGCCTTAGAGTACGCTGACTAGCTATATACACAGCCTATCGTCACAAAGGCCCTTCAGGCACTGCTAGGACCACGGTCTAATACCACCTACAATCTCAAAGATCCTATACTCTAGATTAGAGTACGAGAATCTCACACTTCTACCCCTAAACTAACAGGAGCACTAAGCGTATAAACTCTGTAGTAGAGGCCTACTTAAGAGCCTATGTTAACTAGGCCTAGGATAATTAGTCTGCTTAGGTGCTAGTGGCCTAGATTGCAATTAAAGCTTAGGTAGCTACATCTACTAGCTTTAGCCCTTTCTTCCTCTAGCATAGTTATAATATAGATCTAGTCTAGATAGACCTAGACTTAATAGTAGAGTTATTACACTAATATATAAGGGAACCTACTAGAGCTATAGCAAGCATAGTATAGAAGTTTGCTAAAATAGTTAACTTTGTTAAAGCCTAGATAGTAGAGGCTTAGTAGATATAGGAATAGCAAGCTAATACACGCTAAAGGGAAGCCCCTAGCTAAAGGTTAGAGACAAAGTCTAGCTAAAGCTAGGAAACTATTTCTTAAACAGCTAAGCAAGTAGGAAGCTAGATTAGAAGAACAAGAAGTATATAGTTATAGAGGTTATCTCTCTATATAACGTTAAACTAGATATTAATAGTAAAGTCTACCCTATCTTCTATGTTAACTAGCTTAAGTTATGCCTATAGAACCCCCTTTATAGGCAATTAAATAATAACCCCTAGCCTAGCCCCCTAATTATTACTAACAACAATAGCACGTCCTCTAAGGAATAGAAAGTTAACTCTATCTATAGGGAACAACAGTCTAGAAGGGGGTAAGAGACGCAAATACCTAGTATAATAGGAAGGCTATGCTAGCAAAACATAGGAAAGGAAAGACGTTTGTAAAGACCTAGAGGCCCTAGACAGATAGTTGTCTGTAACAAGAGACAGGAGGGATAGGGATAGGAACTTGCCCCTAGGGTTCTAGTTAGAATCCCTAGAGGGGCATAATTAGTCCTCTCACGCCTTGTAGGAGAGGAGGGAGAGGAGTAAGAGGGGGAAATATGTATAAGTAAGGGAGGAAGGACACTAGTTTATTAAGGAGATTATTTGTTGCATTAGCCTATCCTAAGGGATAGACTGCCCTAGATAGGGGCTATATTATTATAAAGAGAAAGGGGCTAGGAGCCTAGGTATTATCTAGCTAGAAAATCCTAAACGCTATAGATAAAAGAAGATCTAAGCGCTACCTACAGCAGAACCCTTGCTACTACTATTATCCTTATTACCTCCTATAGCGTTAGCAATGTCCTTAACAAGTATTTAGCCAAAGTCCTTATGTCTAGAGGTAGAGGGGAGCTTAAACTGCTTATAGAGGTTAGCCTTAAAGTAGATAAAGCGCGTAAGTAGCGCTAAGTTAACAGCAAGCTATATTAAGTAAGAAATTAGCAAATACCTAGAAAACAGGTAAGAAAAGAGGGAAATAACTTACTAGAGTCTTAACTTAGACTACTATCTCCTTAGTAGCAATAGCAGTGCGCTCTGCGAAGACTATAGCAGCAGAGGGATAAGCCTTAATCTCTTTAACCTTACCCTTATACTTACACTATTTAGTCTTGTAGCTAGTAGTAGTTAAGCAAGTATTAGGCTAGGATAGAAGGTTAGTATAACGCAGGAGGTTTATACGCTTCTTAAGGTCTACCTAGATAGGCTTAATAACCTTTAGAAGCCTTGTAGAGTTGCCCTTACTAAACTACAAGAATATATAGTACTTATTTAGCATCCTCTAGGTCTTACGTAGGGCCTAGCTAATAATTAGTAGAAGGAGAGAACACTAAGAAACAGCAAATAGGAACTTACCTTATAGTAGCAGGTGTAAGTAAGGATGCAGCTAGCGCAGCTAGTAGAGCAACTGCTAGCAGGGAAAGTACAGACCTGTCTAGCTAGCGTATAGTTAATATAGACCTTAGGGTCTTTAAAGCTGCTAGCGCGTTAGGTACGTAGAGACTACTTACCCTAATCCTTAGCCTGCTTGCTAGTAGGAGGAGTGTTGTTAAAGGCTTCCTTAATCTTGTTGTTATTAAGGATAACGTCTTCTACTATAAGCTTTGCCTTCTTAACTAAGCAAGTTATAGGAGGGGTAAGATCTGCAGAAACACTAGTGCGACCCTAGACAAGGTAAAAGAGTTAGTAGAATAAGTAGACTGTAGGTAAGAGTAGGGTAACTTACCTACTTGCCTTACAACTTCTTAGTAGGGGAACGTAAGACAGCAGGAGACTTAGGAGGCGCTATAATTAAATAAGGCTAGGTAGCTTAGCTAGACAAATAGATAGTAGTAGGATTGTAAGTAGAAGGCGCGTAGACTTAGGACGTAGTGCAACAGAGAATATAGAAAGTAGGGAGTAGGTAATAGAGTTGTTTTAACTAGGGCGCGCGTTAATAAACAAAGAATAAGTAGGGGGTACTGTAACAGGCTAGGCCTAGGTGCTAACTCCTTAGCGTACACTGCCTTAGCACTACTCTAGCTTACACTATCTAGCATAGACTAGAGCCCTGCTATAGAGCTAACGTGTCTAAAACAGGGTTATAAAAACTCTGCAACCTCCGCCCTAGAGGATGTTCCCTATTAAATCTATCTTGTATTCTACTAGCAAATTCCCTTAGAGGTTAGCTCCTTATATGTACTAGCAACGCGTTGCCCTACTTATTTTCTAGGTAGCAGCGTAACTCTTAGGTAAAGGTAAAAGTAAAAGAGAAGGTAAAGGTAGAGCTACCTAAACCTACGCATAAGCTTAAGGGAATACCTCTAACTACTAAAGTACTACTCTCCTGTAACTCTGTTACTGTCTAGTCTACAACAGCCTATAATTACCTACTCTACCTAAAAACCCTATAATATCTGTTGCTTAGGGCGAGCTACCCTAGAAGGGGGATATTGTTAGGACTACTAACTCTAATAGTTCCCTACGAGGCTAGTATAGCCTAATTAAGGAATAGGGGTGGCGTAACTATATAACACAAGTAAATCGCTCTACTCCTTTAGTAGTAATTTGTCTATCCTTAACCTGCAATACTATCCTCTACCTTCTAATGCTTAATAGCGTGCTACCCCTATAAAAAGAGGACCTAACACTATTTGTATAGCTAGTAGTCTTACTAGGACCGGCCTAATAAGAGAGAGGATTAGAGGCGCCTTCTTTAAGGTGTACCCTAAGTTCTAATTATAGTACTGCTAGGATAGCAGCTTTAAGTTATTACTCTACTAGAAGGCCTTATCTTATTAGTTATTTTTGCACGTAAGGCTCTTTATACCTAAGACTATAGGAGAACTAGCTAGGCCTCTTAGGGTTATAGTGTCCTTAGTAGCTTAGTCTGCTAGTTTATTAGCTAGTTTTTCCCTGCTCTACTGCTATGTCCTAGAGTCTAACGTACCTATATATTAAAGACCTCTATAGCCCTATAGTATAGCAAGAAAGCCTAGTATAAGGAGAGGGGGCGTTACCTCTTAGACCCTAGATAATAGATGTGCTATTAACGCATATCTAGATCTAGTCCTTTTAGATAGGTAGTTGCAGAGCGTGTTAAAGTCTTGCCTACGCTCTTATAGCCTCTGCGTTAAAGATATGCAATAGTAGGTTAAGCTTTTCTCTACCTGTTGTTATAAGTATTTTCCTTTATATATAGCGTAGCTATACGCTACTACCCTATTACCTACTGTATATTGTTCTATTCTATTAGAGAATATAGAAACCTCTCTAGGAGTTTCCTTATACTACTATTCTTTAAAAGCAATTACGCCCTCTTTCTTAGTTTGTCCCTCTATTAGGTTAGTATAGCATCTCCTAGTATAGTAGGGGCCTATTAGCACTAGTCTTAGTATAGCTAGGAGGACTTAGTAGGCTCTTAGTACCTATTTTTATAGTAGCAGCTTTCCTTTATTGCGCCTGTATTGTCTATATTATGCTTTAACCTAGCTAGTAAGGGGATAGTTCCTATCTATTGTCTGTAGGTGTATAGTAAAGCGCTAGCGTACCTTCTCTATTGCTACTTCTATAGGTAGGACTCCTGCCTCCTTAAGTATAATTATATTTAGTTTAGTACGCTACGCTAGTAATACTATCCTTACAGCACTTATAAGGACTCTATTTATTATAGTAATATGCTATTATGTCTAGGTTCTAACTTCTCTTCTATTTACCCTTACTTGCCTTTTCTCTTTATACTATACTTTAGCGCTATATATTAGAGCTAGTAGGATGTAGTTTGTAATAGCTTTCCTTACATACTCTAGAGGGGGCCTATATATTATGTTTATTAGCCTATAAAGGTATTAGACTACTTTTGTAGCTATAGCAGCCCTTTCTAGAATATACCTCTAGAAGGTAAGCTGTTAGTTAAACTAAACGCCTAGCTAGCGTAGGGCTATCTGTGTCCTATTTTATATTATAGGTACTAGGTTAATTTAGGTATCTCCTATTTTAATTAGAGGGTTTAGGTCTCCTCTTTTCCTTATTAGGTAGATTAGTCTGTACTTTTTAGGCGTAAAGATAAATTTGTTATTAGATCTCTAGTTGTAGATATCTCTTAGATTGTTGCTTAGTAGGGATATGTTGTCTAAGAGTGTAAGGGAGGCCTAATATATATATATATTATTAGCGTATCTAAAGCGTAGTTTCTAATCTTAGTTTAGTAGTTTAGCTAGGTATAGTGTATAGAGTACTAGAGATAGTAGTAAGCCTTAGGGGGTACTGTAGGAGACTGTGTTGCAAGGCGTAGTTACTATACCTATACAAACCTATACTTATCTTCCTATAAGAAAGCTTTGCACTAGGCAAATAAAGGTAGTAAGCTATCCTTAGTTTTCTATTTAGTATAGTAGTTAGTTCTATAAGAGCGTATTAAATACCCCTTATATATTAAGTGTTACTATTAAAACTTACTTTCTTAGGGCCTAGGCTTGTTCTACGTTGTGTATAAAGCTAGTTGCTAAGTTAGAGGCTGCCTAGTAGGGGAGTGCACCCCTATGTTATAGGCTAAGGATCCTGTAAGTTATAGCTGTGTAGGTAATTTCTCTTACTACTATTCTCTTAAGGCCTTTTCCTAGGTATAAGAGTAAGGTAATAGGCTGCTAGGATTATAGGGAGCTAGGATCCTTTTTCTCTAGTTTTAGAATTATAGCTACCTCTGCTGTATTATAGGCAGTAGGTGTATATCCTATAGAGATAGTTAGTAATAGAGGGCTAGCACGCCTTAAGCAAGCGTACTGTAATACTATCTATACTAGAGAATATACTTTGTACGCCTATTACGTTCCTCTTAATTTCCTCTAGGGGTATATAGGTGTCCTAGGCTATAGCTTGTTAATTTAAGTTACTAGGACTCTATTCTAGTAGGTTATTAGAGCTATTAAATTAGTCTAGTATTTCCTTTTGTAAGGCCTCTACTTTTTCTATAGAGTTTGTTATATCCCTCTCTATATGTTAGATTAGGGTGTCCTACTAGTTTAGCCTAAGTCTATACTATCTAATAACTTTATATAGTGCCTAGTTAGAGTTAAGTTAGTCTATTCTATTCTGCTAATAAGTGTGCTTAGCTTTGCGTACTATAGTAAGGAAGTTCTAGCTTTCTAGTAATAGTCTTGTCTATAGGCCCCTAATGCTATCTATATGTAATCTATAAGTAGTCTTACACTCTACAGTCTACTATAGTGTAGTCTTGCCTGCCCCTATATATTTGTAGCCTACTACTACTATTACTTTAGTAATAGCCTTAGTTATAGCCTGTATCTAGGCCTCTAGGACCTAGGTAGTGCAGGTTGCTATAAGGAGTAGTAGGCCTAGTAGCACTAGGTTAACTACTTCTACAAAGCAGCTAAGCTAGCTTCTTAGAACCTAATATTTATTTAGTAGTAGTGCTCTACTACTCTTCTATAGTATTATAGTAAGTAGCGTAGCGTAGTTAGATTCTAAGTAGATATAGTTGTCTATTTTTGTGTGTATAAAGAGTATATTAGAGAAGGTTAAGTTAAGCATATAGCCCCTTAATAGGTTACTATGCCTAGTTCCCTAATCTAGTCTATATTATTTTATATTACCTAGTAGGCTAGGTATTAACCTGTACCTCTAGGAGTAGCGTTAGGTTTAAAGGTAATATATTTATAGTTAAAATCTCCCCTATTAGAGTGTTAGGGCTAGAGGTTGTTCCTATAATATATTCTAGTATGTTTATAAGTTCTAGTTCCTAGTATAAGTTAAGTATTCTGTACTAGTTAACTTCCGTCTATAGAATATCTCTATTAATGCGTAGGTAGAGGATCTATACGTGTATTCCCCTGCCTTTAAGTATATAGGTAAGCACTCTAGGGCGTTCTATAGGGCTTAAGTTTAGCGCCCCCTAAGACTTAATAGGTGTAAGTATAGAGTAGCCTAGATAAGTTAAGGTATAGTTATTTCTTACTATATATAGTTTCTAGACGTATATTATGTCTATTTACTTTTTAAATACAAGCTATAGAAGGGTAATATAGTAGGGTAATTACCTAGCTATATTTACCTATATTACTTTAAGGTCCTACTTTTTAGTTATAGTATGTTGTATTAATATATAATATCTATTTCTATATTAGAGGTCCTAGTATCCCCCTCTTAGAGGTAGATTCTAGCTCTAGTTAGCTAATTGTAGTTATTTAGCTTGCAGCCTAGGAAGAGGCAGCTCTTAGCACCCTTCTTAGTCTTTATAAGTCTCTAGTAGGAGTTACTATAGGGTCTAGTCCTTCTAGGGTAGGAGTTATAGTTAGGGATCTTGTAGGAGCGCTAGGGGTAATACTACTAGGTTTAGTTAGGTCTATTTAGGTTCTCTTACTTGCTCTCTTAGTAATAGCCCTTATAGCCCTTAGTTCTACCTCTAAAATTCTTACTAGGCTTTTATTTACCTATCCTAGTGCTGCTAGGCAGCTCTTGTTTCCTACTAGGTGTAGCCTATAGTAATTTGTGCACTTAGCACTTACTATATATTTCTTATCTACTAGCCCTTAGTATATAGCAACTCTCTTCTTATAGTATTTATATCTAGTGTCTTTGTAGCATTTATGCGCCTAGTAGTATCTCTAGTAGCCTAGGTTATATAGTTGTATAGGTAGGTTCTTTTATATTTCCTTAGAGGAGTTGCTTACTTTAAAGATATAGAAAGAACTAACTATTATTAGAAAGGATATAATCTAGGTTGCTACCCCTTATTTGTTTAGCCTATATCTAGAGATCTAGCAGCTAGTTAGTTAGACTCTAGTCTAGGAAAATAACTCCTTACTTACTATCTATGTAGTTACTAGTTTTAATATGCTCTCTAGTTAGCAGATTAAGCTTAGGTCTCCTTAGAGTGTGTAGTTTATCTATATATGTAGGATAATTGCATCTATGCCTTCTACTACTTAGATTATTACTTCCTTTGTTTCCTAGCTAAGGAGCTAAGTTTAGGTTTTGTTAGTTAAAGGCGTAATTACCTACCTAGTCTAGGTAGGTGTAGCCTGTAGGATTGCTGTAAGTAGGAGTTTTACAGCTTTGTAGATTGCTTCTCTTACTGCAAAAGGAGATACTTCTTAAATTCAGCCTACAGCTAGTATTAAGAAGAGAATTCTCTTATTCTCTTTACTAGGTTTCTTGTTCTCTTCCCTCTGTTTTAGGTTAGGTAGTAGCCTATACGTAGTCTTAGCAGGGAGTGCATCCCTACTCTAGATTTTTAGGGTCTAGGCAATTTCTGCCTAAGTTAGCTTTAGAAGCGTTTGTATAGGTGTTATTAAACTACCTACCTAGGTTCTCTTGCCCTCTAGAGCGCTCTAGAGGATAGCTGCTTGTAATTCCTAGAGAGGAAGTGTAATTGCCTTTTCCTCTAGGGTTCTGTATTATTAGATACATGCATCTAGAGTAGATACTACTACCTTAAAGATTTAGTAGCAGCAGTTACTAGCTTTTTTAATATCTAGGATGCGTAAGGAAATAGCTCCTTATAGGGTAGTAGTTGTACCTAATCTACTATAGGTAAGAGGGATAGCTACACTATGTAGCTGCCTAATATTAGAGTAAGTTATTTGTTATAGGGGTAACTAATATCCCTTTTCTCTAGCTAGTCCCCTTCTATCTAGTAGGGGCATGCTAGAGGCTACGTTAGCTATCTTGCCAGCGCAAGAGCGCCTAGTGTAGGCTAAAGTAGCTCTAGTTTATTATAGGATGTTATAGAGTAGGTTATCCTAATTATACCAGGCCTTTTTCTAGAAGGTCCTAATTTTTAGAATGTTAGTGTTATTGTGCAATTTGTACTATAGGTAATAGGAAAACCTAGTTATCTTATTACTAGTTACTGTATATCCTTAGGTAAGTTTCTATTATCTAATTTATTCTTTTAGTTTGTCTGTCTGTCTGTAGATAATAGGCTGTTAAAAGCTTTTTCTTAGTGCTAATCTCGGCTAACAATATAGTCTAAGAATTTAAAATAAAGAACTTATCTCTATTACTAATAATTAATTGTAGCATGCTATAATAGTAGATAACTTAGTCTAGAAACCCTTATACAAGCTACTCTTTAGTGTAACTATGTTAAAATAGTATTATCTCTGCATACTTTGTAAATCTGTCTACTATAACAATTATTAAGTTATAGGCTTATTCTATAACAGGATCCTTAGAGATAGGTAGTTACGTAATAAAATCTATTGTAATATTTGTCTATAGAGCTATTAGTAGTTCTATAGCCTGTATGTCTCTGTACTTGCTGTAAGTGCTGTATTTATTCTTTTAACACTGCATACAATTCTTAACAAACTTAGTAACCTTATCTTTTATGTTGTTAAACATGTAATATTGCTAAATAATTTCTATTATCCTTGTAATTCTAGAGTACCTATAAAGCAGGTTATTATAGTAATTACTTATTATAGTTTCTTAAAGTTCCTCTAGTACTTGTAATCCTATGTGTTATTCCTATTAAACTTACATTATATTAATAAGCTACTATAATAGTGCTAGGGATCTATCTTTATTAATTCTAAGTATAGCAGTTTTATAAATTATCTTGCTTCTAGTAAGGTTGTGTTATTAACTAAGTGCATTAGCTCTTCTAATAACTTTGCCTAGGGTGTGCAGTATTCTAAACTTATACTAGCCTAGTAATTCTATCTATTATACCTGTCTTTATTTAAGCACCTTAGTAGTTATAAAGTGTATAAGATTCTTGTAATCTATGTAGATAGTAAGTTCTAAGCAACTTTCTATAAAGATTCTCTAGTGCTATAAAGTAGATAAAACTACTATAAGTTCTTTATTATCTATATTATACTATTCTTCTAGTCCTATAAACTTCTAGGAGTAGTAGGCTATTAGGTGCTATTTGCTATTTCTTTCCTGTATAATGCATACTCCTAATACTAAGTTAGAGGTATTAGTCTTAATTCTTAGTAGTTTATTGTTTTTAAATGTAACTATTGTTGGTAGTTCTATATATACTATTTTAAGCGCTTAGAAGAAATCTTCTTGTTTCTTTCCCTACTTAAACAGTATATTCTTCTACGTAAGCTTTGTTAGCAGCAAGGCCTTAAGTAAGTAATCTTTAATAAAGTAATAGTTAAAGTTAATTAACTCTAAGAACTCTTAAATGTTCTTAACTATCTTAGGTGTTAGCTAATACTTTACAACCTTAATCTTTAATTTACTTATCTTAACTCTATATCTTCTTATAATATAGCTAAAGAATTCTACTTTATCCTTATACTATTTGTATTTCTTAGAATTAAGTTGTCGTTCTGTTTTCTTTATGTATTTAAACACTTTAGTTATATACTAAATGTATTCTTCTAGGGTTTTTAAGTATACTAGGATGTTGTTAAGGTATGCTACTACTATCTTATCTAGGTGTGCTCTTAACACGTTATTAACTAGGGCCTAATATATAGCTAGCGTATTAGTAAGCCTAAAGGGTATAACTAAGTACTTATAATAGCTATAGCGTGTTTAGAATGCTGTCTTCTATTCTTTACCTTCCTTTATCTATATAAGGTTGTATACTCCTCTTAGGTCTAACGTAGTAAAGTACTAAGCTCTATCTAACTAATCCTGTAACTCTAGGATATTTAGTAATAGGTATTAATTCTTAATTGTAATGTTATTAAGCTTGCGGAAATCTATACATAGTCTTAACATACTATCTTTCTTTAGTGTAAAGAGTATTAGGAATCCTACTAGTAATTCGAATTCTTAGATTAATCTCTTCTTAAGATTCTCTTAAATATATGCGCGTAATACCTTAAATTCCTTTGCTAATAATCTATATATTAGCCTAAAAGGTAGTTCCTTTCCTTTCTATAACTTAATCTTATAATCCTAGAGTTTATGCTTATGTAACGCTTTTTTAATTAACTCTTCCTAAAACATTTGTACGTACTGTTAATAGACGTTAGGGATATTAGGAGGTGCACTATCCTTCTCCTTAACTTTTGCTTTGTAATCTATAGGGTATTTAGCATCTATAAAGTTAACTACTTACTTTAGGCGTATCTTGTTTAAAAGATATTGCTAATCTCTTTCTTATCTACTAGCTGCGTTGTAAGCTGCGTAGGCTTTAATATAGTTATACTACATCTATATAACTTTAGGGAAATCTATTAATTTTGCTTATCTATATTAGGATTATATTCCTGTAACTAAGGAAGTCCTAATATAATATTATAAGTAGCTATCCTAAAAACATCTAGGGTAATCCTTTATTAATATCCTTATATAGTAAGGTTCTCTAAAATTATTTTGTGTGTAATCTAGGATCCTTTAGGTATATGTTCTATATTAGCAACTATAAGCTTGTAAGTATACTCCTTACAAGTAGGCTGTAGTCTAGCTATCTCTACAGCTTGTAATAATATGTAGTTTAATTATACTCTAGAGTCTAAGAGTGTCTTTATCTATCTTCTATTAATCTAAATAGGTAGTTGTATTAATATAGGACTAGCTCTTATAAGGTTAAGCTGCTGCGTGCGTAAGCTTCTAAAAAAGCCTTATACGTCTTAAGTCTATATCTATTTTCTTCCTTAATCTAGAAATAGGTTCTATAGTTAGGGTTTAAGCATACTTGCTAGTTAACATTCTTACAGGTGTTATTAATTACTAACTGTATTATAACAATGTCTGTAGGGTTGTCTATTTCTAGGAAGTATAACTTTAAGTGCTTGTCCTATAGGTATACTTTATAGAGATAGTCTTTATATAAGTACTAATATAGGTAGCAACTTAAGCGTTGTGTAGGGAACTATCCTCTTCCTAACTTGTTACTATAGTGTATCTAATACTAATTAAAGGCGTATGCAGTATATATAAGTATAGCGTGCTTAGGATTCTAGATGTCTAGGCTCTACTATCTTTAAGGGTTTATGTTAGTAATAGGCGTTTGCCTAAAGTTAGATTCTAACTTCCTTAATAGATTTCTTTTGCATATATCTATATTTTCCTTATTATTAACTTCTTATATTTTAAAGTTATTATTCTACTATTCTTCTTCCTTACGTTTTACGTTCTAGAGCTATAATTATAGTATAGGTCCTTTACTTACTAGGTTCTTGCAGTATCTGCAAGGCTAAAGGGTAGCATGTTTTTGTTGTTGTTATTCTAACTCTTTTTTTATTTATTTGTTATAGAGTTGTACTTCTTGCTCTATCTAATATAGATATAATAATATGTTACTTATAAAGCATGTAGAAGGTCTCTTCTTATATTTTTTAAAAGCCTTAGCTATTTATTATAGTTCTTTATCTATTATCTTATATATAAAACGTAGCTGTGTATACAAGGTCTCTTAATATAGTGTTAGGGCCCTATTATAGTAAGCGCAGATTTTGTCTGCCTTAATATACTTAAATTTAGAGTCTTCCTTAGTGCCTAACTCTAGGTCTTCTATAAGTTAGCCTACTACATTAGTAATAACATTCTATTTGTTATTAACGTTAGTGCCTTCTATTTCCTTATCTTTAGTGTTATAGGTAAGTATATTTAGCTATTAGACTACTGTATTAGTCTGTTATTAACAGTTTCTAGTAATGTAGCCTAGTTTGCTACACGTGTAGCAAGTACGTTCTAACTTATCTATATTGTTATTGTTTCTCTAGCTATAGGTATTGTTCTGCTCTAGTCTTTAGTTAATGTTTAAGAGGTCTATAGCTTCTAGTCTACAATATCTGCTTTGCGTGTTACTATAGATATAGTATCCTGTGTTAGGATAGTAGCAGTTATTTCCTTAGTTCCTTGTGTTAAGGCTGTTGTGCTATAGACTGCAGGCTAGCGTGCGCAAAGGCTATTAGCCTACTTAGGCTTGTAGGTTATCTTAAAGTTCCTATTAGAGTTTATAAAGTCTAACGTTAATGTTAATTGCCTTATTAATAAGTTAGTCTAAGGTGTTAAGCAAGGCGCTAGTGCGTGTTAGCTCCTCCTTAACCTTAGGCTTAAGTTCTTACCTAAACATAGTTATTAAGGCAGTATTGTCCTAGTCTGTGTTAGCAGCTAGCTGTTAGAAGTTAGCAGCGTAGTTAGTAGCAGAATTGTCTTAACAAATATATTAGATTTTGCAATATATAATTTAGGGTTTATTAGATACTCTAAAGATTAGCTTAATCTTTTCTTTAAATGTATTTAAGTTAGATATCTATTTATTAACTTTATCTAGGGCATCCTGTACGTTAAACTATTAAAGGAATAGTTTAATCTACTTAAAAGCCTGTTCTCTTATGTAACTAGCAACAAGAACTACTTATTAGTTCTTAGCTACTCTAGCTCCTTAAAACAAGAAGAATAAGTCCTACTTAATAAGCTAGTTATTAAGCTTGTTTCTCTTGCTAGACTAGGTTTCTAGTTTAGATACATTAAGGAGGCTTAATGCAGTATTATTAATTGCTTAGTATAGGGGAGCGGGTTCTCCTCCTAAAGAGCTAGGCGTAGTATAAGTTCCTGTTAAGGTACTTATCTTTAGGGTTGTTTAAAATATTAAAGTTGTGCTTTAGTTAAAGACTATAAACACTTCTAGGTTAGTTCTTAGAAGATAAGTGTAGTAGTAGTGTTCTAGTAAGAAGTGCTTAACCTATTAGTATGTAGAGGACGGAGGAGCTACATTACTGTGCAAGAAACCACAGATACAGGTTACGCAGATAAGATATAAACTTTTTTTCTTTATAGTAGTATATAATAGTCTAGGAGGCTTTGTCTAAACTTCCTGTTATCTCTTTATATACTAGCGCTACTTACCAGCCTTAGCATCCTAAGTAACTGCTAAGGCAGTCACTCTGTGCACTGGCACAAACCTCCCCTACCTTAATAGCACAGCCCCCTTGTGCTTACAGAGGAGAGGCTGGTAAGTGTTACATAGGAAAATAAGCAAGAGTAGAGTGTTAAATTAAAAGAGAAAAGAAACAAACAAAAGAAACAACTTTCTCTACTCCTTTATCTGTCCTTTGCCCTTATCCTTCTTTAGTTAACTACTTAACTAGGTAGTTAACTAAGCACTAACATCTTAGCAAGTAGAACAAGTGTTGTATCAGCTAACAGCAGCAGTTCCTGCTAAACTAGATAATCTAGCAATAACTGTTAACCTTATTGCCTTTAAGGTCTTTAGAGTTAGTAATAGATAGTACTTATCTAACAATAAACTAGCGTCTACCCTAGCTACATCCTATCTAGTTAGAGAGTTAGGTTACACATTTATCTTAGAGAACATCTTAGATAGTGCTAAATCCCTGCTGTGTTCTCTATCCTACTTTTTAGCACTATCTAAGAACTTAGCTAGATGTGATAATCCTGTGAAATATAACTAGTTAGGGACATCTAAGTTAGCATCCTCCTTGTATGCTCTTATCTCAGCTGTCTTAACCTATTCCTAGTGCTTCTTAACTATAGAAATGTTACTAGTATAAGTCTATTGTATATAAGCTAGTAACTACTTTAAATCTATTTAGTTTAGTATTTTATCTATTTTGTCTAGCACAGGGACTAAGTTATAGCGAGGCTAGCAGTAAATTGCTTTTAAGATCTATAACGTAAACTCTAGTAGAATATCCCTAGGAAAGGCATATAGTACTCCTCTGTATCTATTAGCGTGCCTAGAAGGAGATAATAGACCTGCTTATAGCGCCTAGTAAGATGCAGTAATTTCTGCATAGCTACCTATCTCTAGAATCTCTATAGTGCTGTAGTCTTCTATTACTAGCATAAACTAAGGAAGAGTAGTATATTGCTGTTTTGTAGCTAGTCTAGTAGACCTATAAGGGAGCAGTAGGTTAGAGATTTGTACTTACCCTGCCTTGCATAGATACTTCTTCTATTTGCAACTAAGCTTGTCTTTAATTTCCTTTAGGTAGTCCTAGTTATCCTTCTAACCCTTAATGTATCTATTCCTCTTATCTATACCCCTCTTTTATTGCTATTTAAGGTATTTGCCTACATAGTTATAGAACCTAGCAAGAGCAATAGTATAGTTCTCCTTATCTTTGTTATTAAAAGACACTAAGCCCTAGATTATTTATACACCCCTGCTATTTGCGTAAGCATTAGCTAGGTTAAGGTCTACGTGTTTAAACGCTGTTTAGTTACTAGGGCTAGTGTACTTTGTATAGTAGGGGTAAGAGATAAGGTTAGTCTAGCAACAAAGTAAGATATACAGAAGCTAGTAACCTACATCCCCTTAAATAAGTTACTAGACTACTAAGTAGTACATTGTCCTGTACTATCTAAGGTTACTATGTCTGTTAATAGTATAGGTGTGCTAGTTATACATGTTAAAGCAATTATTTATAATTTCCTAAAGCTCTTTATCTCTAAACCCCTCTTAGAAGCAGTTAGCTATAATAGTTCCTTCTGCCTTAAACGTGTTTACTGTTTATTGTAGAAAGAGAGTAGGATATCTGTTAATAAACGCGTCCTAGTCTACCTTAAGACTAGTGCTATTTAGTTAATAGTAGTAGGATTAAAGGCTGTTAAGAGTGCCTAGGCCTCTAAGGTAATTCTAGAATAGTATGCAGGTTTGTACGTTGCTATGCTACATTCCCTATTTGTAAGGGTATAGGTACAGCATTATAAGCATATTAACAGCAGTATACCTTAGCATTAATTAGACTAGAAGGCCTAGTTGTCTAGTAATATATTTTAAGTAAGAGAAGCATACTCTATGTTTACTAACCTTATAGTAAGCTATTATAGAACCCTTTATCCTTTAGCTCTTAGGTTCTAATTTAATATAACACTCTTAGACCTATATATAGAGCAGCTTTATCTTATCTGCGTCCTTAAGAGTTCCTCTACTATACTTTTTTTGCACAGCATAACAAGAGCTAACTTAGGGTTTGCATATAGACAGCTCTTAGAGCCTTTAACCTCCTGCATAGCCTTAGGACTAATAGACTTGTCTTCTTAAGCAGATTAAGCTTTATTATTAGTAGGGAAGACAGCTCTCTTACTGCTAACATCCTTAAGAGAGTAGAATCTAGTACTATAAATAGTTAATTGCTTCTAGTATTGTTTATTATTAGGGACAGCTGTTACATTAGTAATAGAGACAGTTCCTTCTCTATAACAAACAAGTTTGCTAGCTACTTCTTCCTGCTAGCGTGTATGTCTAACTCTAAGCTCTAAGGCTAACCTATTAACCTCTCTAGGGTTAAGGTTAGTAAGTAAGTTATCCTCTTCCTCTTAGGCACTCTTAAGGGTCCCCTTACTAGTTATTCTAGTGTTTTAAATGTAAGTAGTAACACCTAATTACACTCTTATTAGTCTTAATAGAGTAAGGGAGGACCTCTCTAGTAGTTAGCTAGAGCTGCTAGCAGTTTGCACTATAGATACCCCTTCTGCTAGTATTAATGCTTGCCCTAGTCCTAGGCTTAGGCTAATTATTCTAAGTCTAGAAGGTGTATCTCTAAAGATAGAGTTAACAGGCAGAAGTATTCTATTACTGTGTTTTGTAAGCCTACTAGCTGTAGTCTACTCCTGTGTTATTTGTTCTATAACTAGATAGTAAGTTATTTTTCCTTCTAAGTTAAATATTCTTACTAGGGGCATAGTCTTCTAGTGCTAAAGAGCAGCTTGCTAGAACTTTTGTTAGCTGTTACTACTATCTATAAGGTAAACTGTGTATTTCTTTGTATTAGTGTATAGGTTAGGTAAATCTAAAATGCCTCTAAGGAGCTTAAGGAGAGGGTAGCTGTTATTTTTAGAGTTACCTATAAAGAACTAAATGTCTTGTTTAAATAGCTATATTCCCTTGCAAGCTATGCCCTAGTCTAAGGAGTTAATATACTTATCTTGCTTGTAATAGGGTGTGTAAAGTCTTTAGTATATAGTAGAGTTAATAAACTTAGCTAGGTATATAGTACCTAGTCTTGCTGTGCAGTATGCAATATTAGTTAAGCAACTATGCTCTATACTAGAGGCAGGGCTATAAGGCGCAATAATGTTACTTATAAGTGTCTTTCCTCTAGGCAGCAATTTAATACATGTTAACGCGCTACTTAACTCCTGTATTCTCTTTTAGTTATAGTTTGTAGCTGTAGAAATAGTAGGGTATTTGCTCTTAAACTGTGCAGCCCCTCTATATTATGCAATTAGGTTTAGTGTCTGCTCTACAACTAATAATACAAGGTGTATTATTATAGTAGCTTTGTTAAACTCTAATATAGCAGCTGCTATCTAAGAGTCTAGTGCGTGTCTTTGTTAAACTAGGTTGCCCTAGGTTAGCTGTGTAATAAACTTGCCTATTAAGATGTTTTTAAGGTATAGCATACTAATACTATAGATAGACATTATGTTATTAGAGGTAATAGCTTAAAGAGCAGCTAGCTAAGACATATAGACAGAGCCTGGTTGCTCTTAGCTAGCTATTACTAGGGCTTAGGAGTCTAAGGCTATAGTGTAAGTGTAGTAACAGAGCTAGGTTGCTTAATTAAATTAAATTTTTAAGTTTTGTTGTGTGTAGTAAGGAAAGGAGTAATAGAGTAGCAGAGTAAAAGTAGCAAGCTATTACTTGTAGCTATATTAAGCATCTATTCTTCTTACTGCTATTTTACTACTTAATTGTAGTAGGATTGCAGTAGTAGGGTGAAGTTCGCGCTAGCGTTTTTTGCTTAACAGCCACGCAGCTAATAGGAAGCTGTTAGGTGTAACTTACCAGCTTCTAGTTAGTTAGATTTTTTTACTAGTGCTACTGCTTGTTCTTTAATAGCTATATAGCAAACTCTAGGGTTTTACTATTTCCCTGCCTTATTAGTTGTCTTATTAAGACATTTTTATAGTTAGAGACTAAGTCTCTCCTCCCCCTACTTTGTTAAGCTAAGCAATGCAGTGCTTAGCTTATATTAGAGTCTCTGCTAGAGTTGCTATTATATTGCTTATATTGCGCCTTCTTATATACTGTAAGTTTCCTTAGTTGTATTACAACCTCTTAGTAACTGCTAATAGTGCAGTCTAGTACAGAGATATTATCTTTCCTAATATCCCTAACTAGGTCTATGTACAATCTATTCTAGGCTTCTTTATCCTAGATCTTAATTAGACCTGCGTGCTCCTTTATAATATCTTCTAGTTATTGTTTAATAAATCTCTTAAGTCTCTAGCCTAGAATAGTGTAAGGTATCTTAGATCTATCTAAGTCTTCTAGTAGGAAGGTGCTGCGCTCTATTACTATTTTCTCTTCTAAGACTTTGTATAGTCTAAGCTACATATAGGCAAGCTTTCTGTCTCTTAATATATTAATCTCCCTAACTAAATCCTATAATAAGACAAGGTTGCTAGTACTAATACTTTCTTTCCTAATTTCCTAATTGTTGTCCTAGTATTCTTTCTTAGATGCTTGCAGTTGTTTAGTAACACTAACAGCGTCCTTTAGAAACTAGTCCTAGAGGTCTAATTGCATAGCACAGATTGCTAGTAACTAAGACCTATCTAAAACCTGCTAGTATAGCAATGTCTGCTAGGTAGAAATTGCTAAATCTATAGGTAGAACTAGGTTCTATCTAGTAACTAATTAATACGCAGAGTACCTGTTAGATTAAATAGAGATCCTATCTACTAGTAGCACTATTAGAAGGTTATCTACCTATAGTCTATAAAGTTTAGTAAGGGTATTAATAATTAGTTTATATCCTTCTTTAACCTTCCCTATTACCTAAGAGTTATGTGCTAAGGATTATATTTGCTAAATCCTGTATATAACTGTAAGCTTTTTTACTATATTAGCAAAGTCTAGTCCTCTATTAACTATAAGCCTCCTTATTATACTCTATTAGTAAATAATATCCTTATATAGGAATTTTGCAACAGTAGCAGATTTGTTATTGTAGAGTAGCTAGGCCTCTACCTATCTGCTAAGATATTCTCTAGCAATAACTATATACTAATAGCCTCTGCATAAAGGTATGTAGACAATATTAGCTGCTACTAACTCCTAGAGTGCGTAGGAGTATATTATTATTAGCATATCCTTTAATTATTTACTAGTCCTAAACTAGCACTCTAGGTAAGAGGATAGTATAGTTTTAACCTTTGTATACATATAATCCTAGTAATATCTTTAGGCAAGCATAGAGTATACTACGTAAACACCTCTATGTCTAATTGTTTAATATATTTCCTAAATTGCTGTAGTCCTAATATTAGTATTATCTACTACTTTCCTAATAGCAACATTGCGTAACATCTTATAGAATAGATATCTATCTTAAATAAAGTAGTTAAGAGCTCTCTTTTTCTATAAACATAACTCTTTCCTAGACATTCCTTTAGGGATCTTTAGTGTCTAGAGGAATATAGCAATTTATTTAGATAATTCTAAGTATTTGTCCCTAAGGATGTGGCTAGGGTGTCTCTCTAGGAGCAGAGACAATAATTCTGCTGTTGCTACTAGGTTGTTAATAAAATCCTTAATATCTAACTTAGGTTTGTCTAGAGCTGTCTATCCTTTAGGCTTAGGGTATCTAGATAAAGCGTCTATAACTACATTTCTTTTTCTAGGAATGTGTTAAATTTTAAAGTCCTAGAGTAGGATAGCTGCTAACTACCTATTTATTACTAAGCCTAGGATGTCTATTAAAGAGCAATTAAGCTGTGCTATTAGTGTCTAGGCATCTATTTTAATAATAAAATGTACTCTATATAGCTATATCTAGAATTTCTTAAGAGCCTAGATAACTACTTTACACTCTAGTTTAGTTAAGTGCTAGTTAGATTTAGCTTTTAACTAGAGTGTACTTTTAAATTAGCAAGGGTAACCCTTGCTATCTAGACCTATCTGTTCTAGACAAGCGCTAGCTTCCTTATTGCTAGCGTCTACTAATATAAAGATAGTTAACCTGCTAGTATATAATATAGCTATTAGCACTAGCGCGCTTATAATATAAGTCTTTAGAGCAGTTATAGCTTAGTGTTCTACGTTTCCCTATTCCTATTCTGTATCTTTCTTTATAAGCTTAAACAGGGGTTTAGTAAGAATAGTAAATAACAGGACCTAGATACAATAGTAAACACAAATACCTACAAACATTTAGACTTCTTTTAGGTTTTAGCACTCTAGCTAGGCAGTAATTTTGCTACCTTGTCTTGGCTAGGGAAGCGGCTGTCTGCGCTAACTTTGTAACTAACTACAGTTAACCTGTTGTGACCCTAGTAGCATTTCATCCCTAATACTGTAGCACTAGCCCTTTCTATGTCAGCTAGGGCGGTATCTAGCTGCTAAATATGTTCTAGAATATAGCGTCTAACGCTAGGAAGCAACTCTTCTCTATTATAGTTAGTTTTTAGACCTCTACTAGTAACATTGTCTAGAAAGGGTAGAGTGTTCAGCTAGTAATCCTTTAGTATCTTAATTATTGTCCTTTGAAATACTGCTACTAAATTAGTAGCTCCCTAGACTAAGGTACATAACTAAAGTAGACTAACTAGTATTATTACTACTGTTATGTCTCTACTGTCTTTATAAAGGGTAATTTAGTTGTATCCTAAGAAGAAGTCTATTAGTAACAGGATTTTGCACTCTGCAAACTTCTCTAAGAACTTGTCTACTGTTAGTAGTGTTCTAGCATCCCTAATTAACACCTTGTTTATGTGCTATGCGTTATTAATTAACTAAAAAGAGCTAGCCTTCTTTGCTATAAGGTGCTATAGGTTTCTATATTAACTATTGCATCTCTCTAGTGTTCCTCTCTCTAAACGTTCTAGAAGCATCTTCACTAGCTCTCCTTCCTAGCTCCTTGCTACTAGGAATGCTTTAACCTGCTAGGCTTTGTAAGGTATAGTCTTAATCTTATAGGGAGGTGTTATCTCCTTCTATATTTAGCCTAATTTAGAAAATGTAAAGGTAATAGCTGCCTCTCTATTAATAATTATTTTAATAAACAGTTCCTTTTTGTAGGGAAGAAGCGCCTTACTAAACTTCTAGCTCTTTAATCTTTCTAGATTAAGTCTTATACCTCTTAGGAATGCTACATGCCTTTTTTTTAAATAGGTAATTAAAGGGTCTAATATCTAGAGGTTGCAAGCTGTAGAACAGTTGTTATTATTTAATTATAAGCTACTTCTAGTCTTCTTAGCTAAGTTCTATTAGCTCTGTTACCCTTAGCTTATTAACTAGCCTAACTTTTACCCCTACTCTTTTATATAAGGTGTTAACCTCTCTACTATCTTCTTTCTACTAGCTTACTAGCTAACAATCTGTATACTCTTGTTGTTTGTCTAAAAGGCTTAGCTCTACTATTAACGTAGCAACGTCTTTGTTAAGATCTATCTAGCTTTAATCTCCTCCTAAGGAAATCTACCTAACTGCCTTATAATTGCTAGGGTTAAATATTCTTTAAGTAATATCTTTAATAATCTTGCACTCCTTAGGATTGCTAGCATAGAGGTGGCTATATCCTACCTATGCTAAGCAGCATAACTAGTTGTTAGAATTAAGATTTTCTACACTATAGACGCCTCCTGCCTTAATTAAGGGGGCCTCCTGTCTTTTCTTGTAATAGATTCTACTAAAGTTAAGTAATAAGGAGCTAGATTAGACGCTATAAACGCAGCATTCCTTAAGCTATTATCTAATATAATGCAACAGGTAGAGCGTCTAAACATATTATATTAAATAGCTATATAAGAAGACGCACACTATACAGTGCTAAGTATTACTAACCTTATAAGGTTCTGCACTATCTAGAAGTAGGTAAGTATAACTACTTTGCTAATCTTAACTAGGACGTTCTATGCTGTGCTAATAAATAAGTCTATACTCCTGTTAGCTGTAATAACGCCCTACTCCTTACTAGGAACATAGCTTATTTCCTTATAGACTAACCTAAGTGCCTATAACGCACTAAATTAAAGCAAGTTTATCTAGGCGCCTATATTAATAAGGTAGTTAACACTATAATTTCTAATCTGTGCCTAGTACGTTAGAAGGTCTAGGTAGACAACCCTCTCTAACCTAAGCTCTAACATTAACTTAGCAACATTATTAGGTAGGTCCTTATTATGCTAACTATCTCTATCTCCTTCTACTATATAACAAAGCTAGATAGCGCATTCTAATACTAGGTTGTAAAATCTGCTGTTTGCTAGGGCAGATAGTAGGGCTAGCTCTGCTACATAGTGCCTTGCGCTAGCGTAGACCCTAGAATTTTTAAACTAATTAGGAGTTAGCAGGTTTAACCTATTATCTTCTAATTAGCTCTAGCATAGGGTTTAGCTAGTAGCTATATTAAAGCTTCTGCCTATGTCTAGCTCTAGTTATGTCTTTCCTATAAGGTTCTATAGGAGAGTCCTAACTAATTCTTAGGAGACTAAATCTCCTATAGTAATTCCTCTTACTTCTTATAGTAAGATAGCTAAAGGAATCTTTAACAGCTTTAGGCGCAGGAGGCTAGCAAGCTCTTTATTATTTAGGCTTCCCCTCTAGGTTTTCTTTCCTCTAGGGACAGTTATAGGTATGTCCTCTATAACTCTTCCTTGCAGTAGTAGTCTAACAATAGAGTATAGATTATTGTAGGGTCTGCTCTAGAATAGGATAGTAAAAGGGTCCTCTAGCACCTTAGTAACACTAGGCTAGAGGTCCCTTTAGACTTAATCTTCCCTTACTTAGCTATATAGCTACTCTATTAATCCTTTGCTTAGTAGAAGGTTAGTATTAGACAATTGCTTTTATACGTTTCTGCCTTGCGTCTTATTAAGAACTTAGTTAACTAGTCTCTCTAATAGTTTTTATAACCTAGTAGCTGCGCTAACTAAGGACTTAGTAGAATAAGCTCTAAGGACAATATCTTAGCTGTTAATGTAATCTAGACTTAGCACCTCTACGTAGTCTAGTCCTAGGAGTTTAAAGTTTCTTAGGGAAGACATAGAGTTAGGATAATACTAGCTATTACTAGTTGCTGTTAGTGTGCTAATGCTTACACCTTAATTTAGCTAGCCTCTATTTTGTATAGATAATGTTACCTGTTAAGAGCTGTATACTGTCCCTCTTAGTCTAGAGTCTACTCTACTAAATCTGTTAGGTTTAACTAATAAAGCTAGCTAGTCTAGGACATCCTAGGAAACCTTAAAATACTTAATAATTTTCTATTTTAACTAGCTTAGTTAATAAGTTAGTAGAACTAAACCTAGGATAGCATCTAGCTACTTATATACTAGACTAAAGTAGTACGTCCTCTTATTGCTTTTATAGTTGTAGTAGTAACTACACTATCCTATTATAACTAAGGCCTAGTAGAGCTTACAGTCTTAAGATTTGTAATTTAGTTTATTGTATATAGTATAGGAACTGTTATACTCCTAGCCTTAGTAGTATAAAACACCTCTGCTAGGATCTACATTCCTCTAGGAACAGGAGATAAACAACCTGTTATTACGTTCTAAGACCTTACCTGCCTTAGTAGCGTGTGCTACAAAGTAGGCATAGTTAGTTAGGTTACATAGGATTTCCTTAATCCTGTTATTTAAATTTATAAGAGAGCTAACCTTAGTAAGGGATAGTTTCTAACTATCTATAGCCTTTACAAGCTTATTAACACTTTTATCTACCTCTAGAGGCAGGGAATTTCTAGACACTGTCTTACCCTCTGCGAGATGTCTTTTAGCCTAGTCTACTATGCTGTAGTAATCTACTAGGTTTCTAGTGCTATTTATTATACGTCTTACTTCCTTAGTCTAGCTATTATCCTTTATTAGTAACAAATCTTAGAGACCCTATTGTTATTCCTAGACTCTTTTAACAAATTAATATATTAGTTCTAACTTAAATAAAGATTAATCCTTTATTGCTAGGCTGTTTAGCATGTTAAATAGGACTAGATCCTTGTCTTCCTTAGGGAGGCCTAGAAAGAAGAAGTAACCCTCCTTAAGGGTTAAGATTTGTTTATTCTTCTAGTAGGTATTACTATACACTACAAAGTTAGTGTAGTAGTCTAAGAGTCCTAGAAAGGATTAAGCAGTCTCTTGCACATATGTCTCTATAAAAGCTTAGGTACCTATTTTCTAGAAGATGTCCTAGTCTCTCTTATGTTCTTTTATAGCTAGTTGTAGTTTAATCTAGTCTCCCTCTAAGAACAGCTTTAACCTCTTTATAAATCTTTAATAGTAACTTTTATAGTAGTTAGGAAGGACCTTAACCTTTTACTAGTCTATAAGGCCCCTATTATTTACTATTTAATTAAAGTTATCTAGGAATTTAGAGACCTCTTCTCTATTAAATAGGAGGTAATTAGCTCTTCCTCTTATAGGAACTAGGACCCTATCTTATAATTAACTATCCTAAGACAGGTTACTAAGGTAGGACCCCTTAGGAGTTCTGTTAATTCCTAAGAGTAAAGAGATATATATAGACATAGTTTAAATATAGTAATAGTATTAGTTCTAAGGATGCTTTTTCTTTTTTTCTTTTCTTTTTTTCTTAGTTTTTAGAGTTTTGTATGCTCTTATAGAGCGTTGATTCCTAGGCGCATAAGCCCTAGGCTAGGACCCTGTTAGCTAATAATATATTTAGCTAATAGTATAGCAGAAGAATTGTTTAGTATATCTATACAATCCTAAGATAGAAATAGCTATCTTGTATTATTAGATAGCTATTTAGCAATTCTAGAGGTATAGTTTCTTTTAGGGTTAAAATAATGTCTACTATTAATACTAGTGTTCTAACTAGAGTGACCTGTAGACAGCTGCTATTTGTTACTTATGCCTAAGGCGTCTATTAGAGTGCTGTAGCATAAGAATAGCTGTATTATCTGTGTCTTTGTTGTTTGTTACTTATGCCTAAGGCGTCTATTAGAGTGCTGTAGCATAAGAATAGCTGTATTATCTGTGTCTTTGTTGTTTGTTACTTATGCCTAAGGCGTCTATTAGAGTGCCGTAGCATAAGAGTAGCTGTATTATCTATATCTTTATTTAACAATTAGTTCCCCTATATACTATACTGTTGCCCCCTAGTTAGGTTACTATTTTGTTCTAGAGAGAAGTGCTTAACCTGTTAGTATGTAGAGGACAGAGGAGCTACATTGCTGTGCAAGAAACTATAGATACAGGTTACGTAGATAAGATATAAACTTTATTTCTTTGTAGTAGTATATAATAGTCTAGGAGGCTTTGTCTAAACTTCCTGTTATCCCTTTATATACTAGCGCCACTTACCAGCCTTAGCATCCTAAGTAACTGCTAAGGCAGTCACTCTGTGCACTAGCACAATAGTACAACTATATTAAAGCCTATATAGCTTACAACGCAGCTAGTAGATAAGAAGAAGATTAGTAATATCTTTTAAACAAGACGCGCCTAAAGCAAGTAGTTAACTCTATAGATACTAAATACCCTATAGATAGCAAAGTAAGAGTAAAGGAGAAGGACAGTTTTTTTGTTTGTTTGTTTGTTTGTTGTAATTAACGTCTAGACCAGCTATATACTAGAAACCTCCCTTAGGGTATTATAGACGTGTTTAGTACCTCTAGAGGCAAAAACAGCTAAGAAGCTTAAGTGCGTAGTAGTGTAAACTACTTATAGATATAGAGGTTTCCTATCTATTAGAAGCCTACTACTAAAATAATTCAAGAACTAGTAACTTAAAACCTATTAGCAAATCGCAACCTACTATAATTAGTTTTCTGCTACTCTACCTATAACTATACCTAGTTACGTGTTATTCTACCTATACTTATACCTAGTTACGTATTACTCTACCTATACCTATACCTAGTTACGTACTACCTTACCTATACCTATATCTAGTTACGTATTACCCTACCTAAAAAGTTAGGTAAGGTATACAAGGCTACCCTACCTTACCTTACCTATCTATTACGTAACTATACCTATACCTAACCTTACCTTACCTATCTACTAGTCTAGTATAACCTATATCTAATCTATACCCTTTGCTAGGTAAGAGGTACCTATCTACTAGTTTACTTAAATAGTAGTTTATGTATATACTTTAGAAAACTATATATATAATTAATCTTTATAGGTATATTATAACATATAGTAGATTAGAATTTATGTAGATTTTAGTAGGTTCCTAGATTCCTAGCAGAGTAACTATTAAAGTTTTACTTTAGTTAAAAACTATAAGTACCTATTCTATTAGTTCTTAGAGATAAGTATAATATCTAGAATAGAAAAGATTATTACCTAAGCAAAGCTTGTAATAATAGTAGATAATAGTAAATAGTATAGAGTAGACTGTCTAGCTTAAAAGTTAGGTTAAGATTCTAAAGATAAACTTTATTAACAAGATTAAACAAACTATAAAGGTTGTATTCCTACGTACTATATACTAAGGAAATATACAAGGTGCTTTGTACTACTAATTATACTAATTACTCTAATTACTGATTACTCTAATTATTGCCAAGACTACTGATTAGTTGTCACGTGATGTGTTCTGGTTAACATGGAGGTGGTGTCTTGTCTCTTTTACATGTAATGGTCTTTTGTTAGTAATTCCTGTTGTGCTGTACTGGGGTGTAATTCTCGTCACGATCCTTCGCGCTCTGTGGATTGTAACAGTAACTAGCATATTTGTGTAACTATTTTGTACACGTTAGAGTAAAGTGTATAATACTGTGCTGATTTACAATTGTAGCATATAGGATTTTTCGCAAGGGCTTAATTAAGCTATCCCTGCAAGTGCTAATTCTAGCGACTTGGTAGCGTTGAGTTATAGGGTGTTGAGCAGAGACGCGTTTTTGAGAATCGGCGAGTTGAGTGCACGGACACAGTAATGCTGCTATTGGACTGTCTTGGCCTGACGAAGCCAATTTTGTGTTCAGTCGAGCCACCGCGTCGTGAAACAAATGGCTGAAGATTGAGACGTGCTATGCCAACCTTAAAAGAAATCGCAACCACCTTGGCTCGCTCCTTCTCCGCTCCATCCCGAATGTAGGTACCTCAACCGTATATCGTGATGAGACACTGAATTACGAAACTGGCTCGCGATTTTACAGGACTATCAATATTTTAAGTTTAATATGACTGAGATACCACGGCTGTCCTTTATCCACAAGTATTGAGCACAAGCTTAGAC
This sequence comes from Ascochyta koolunga, assembly GCA_026119515.1. Taxonomy (NCBI): domain Eukaryota; kingdom Fungi; phylum Ascomycota; class Dothideomycetes; order Pleosporales; family Didymellaceae; genus Ascochyta; species Ascochyta koolunga. Next base: position 3,965,662 of record JANLCG010000004.1, read on the forward strand.
CGGTGTGCAGATCAAACGCTGGACCTGAACGGATCGTTTGTCATCCCTTTTCGATAGTCTATATTAATTTGAAGGACCAAGTGTGCAGCCTGAAATGGGAGCGCAAGCGTCCAATATGCTCTTTGCAATGCTTAGTAGAAACACTAATGCGCATGTTTCGAAACCTTTTCATTAGGTCTTGCTAGCCTGAGTGTTGTCCAGAATAGTTAGCATACATGAAGGAGAAGTTCTGTATGGAGTATATAAAGTGTGCTGAAGTATCTTCATTGAGTTATCAGCATTTGTGCTATCTTGTCTTACAAAGTCGTTTATTTCAACCCTGACCACAGTCTTTCGTTAGAGCTGAGCACTCACAGTCTTTTTAAATCCAACGATTCAACGTTCTTTATCACACATAATCTATTAGCAAGAAACAAAGATGAAATTCACTACTGCGATCATCATTGCATTCCTAGGTATGAGCAATGCTCTGCCAGCCCCTTACTACGGCACCGATGCAACTCCGGTATCCACGACCCCTGTTCCCTGTGCCTGTGCTGGTAATGGCATTCCGATAGTTACTGGAACTGTGTCGGTTGATGGCAGCCATGGTCCCCGGCCTACTGCCCCCGCCTATGGACCCGACCCCGACGAGCCTCGAGTCTCTAGTAGTTCGATCATCTCCGTACCTACTCCGAGATATCTGCAACCTAGCGGTGGCGTATCCCAAGCTGCTGAATCGTCAGTCCCCAGGGCATCAGCTATTCCCCAACCCAGCGAAGGATCAGACAATGGCTCTGGTGGAGATCTGAGCCGTGGAAGAGGTCTCGACCTTGGAGGTCTCGTCAGTGGTATTCTTGGCGGCGGCAAACTGCCTGGCCTTGATATCAGTGCTAGAGGAGGTCTCGATTTGGAAGGCTTTCTCGGTGGTCTTACAGGTCTTCTGGAGGATGCTGGACATCTTGATGGCTCTGGACATCTTAACGTCGGCGGCCTGCTTGACAGTCTCAAAGGTAGTCTTGGAGGTCGTCCTGGCGGTACGGAGCTAGCTGCCTTCTGTGATCAACTCAAGACCGCTTTAGGCGGATCTGGTAATATCGATCTCAGCGTACTAGTCCCTGGACTTGAAGCTCTATTCAGCGGAACTGGAAAGTTCGATGTGGGCACGGCCCTCGGTATCGATGTAGGCGGTCTGATCCAGGGGCTCAAACTCTTGCTCGAAGCCTCTATCAGTAGTTCTGGAGGTCTCGATATCGGTGCCCTGCTCGTCCAGCTAGAAGGATTCCTTGCTAGATCTGGCCATCTCAACCTAGGCGTTGGAGCCGGCCTTGAACTCGGCAGCGTGATCGGCCAACTCAAGGATCTTCTGAGCGCATCTGGATCAGGTGACCTCAATATCAGCAGTATTTTGGAAGCTCTTCATGGCCTTTTCAGTGGATCTGTTGACCTTAATGGCTTTGTTGCAGCGTGCGGCAAGCTTCCTGGCGGGAAGCTGTTGGTCAGCTTGTGCACTCAGCTTAAAAACATTTTGATTGGAATAGGCATTGATCTTAATGCCATCGCCGGCCAGATCGTTAGTGTTCTGGGTGGCTTTTTGGAGGGATCTCTTAATATTGGTGGTTCTCTATTTGCAAATGGGATCCTAGATCTCAGCGGCTTGCTAAGTGCAGTTGTCAAGGTCGATGGTGGTTTGGGTGTCAGCAGTCTGATCGGTGCCGTCGGCTCTATCAGTGGTTCAATTCCAGGTAAAGTTGATGGGCTGCTCAGTGGCCTGCTCGGCGGTCATGCTGGTGGTGACAGCATATTCAACAGCGATTTCGATAAATAAACTCAGTCAAAGTGTGCTTTCCAGAGGCAAATACAATTAGGCTTCAACTCAGAGTAGGAATAATTGGATAAATACTTAATGGCAATCTTCTTTAACATATAATAAAATTCTCTTAAATTTAAAATGTATTACTGTACAAAGAAAGCTGTTTGTAAACGAATTTAAAATTATAAATATACCTCTAAAGTAAGAAAAAAATTCTTATATTACTACCTACGTCTTTAAAACTTTCTTTTCTAGGAATAATATAAAAATAAAGATTTAATATCTGCAAGTGTTAGGACTTCTACTAAAATTATATATTACAATATCCTAGTAGGTTGCTTAGTGTAGTAGTTAAACACCTAGCTTAGATATTGTTTTAAGTTTATTAGTTTAAATCTAGTAGTAAATACTCCTATATTTTATATAGGAACCTTTAAAATTTAAGTATCTATATTTACTTAAAAGTACTATAGGGAGATGAGATTCTAGCTTATAAAAGCTAAGTATAGTATTAAAACATAATATTTATCTTTTAAATAGGAATAAGAAGAGCTATATAATAACACCTAAGGAGCCTAGAGGAGGAAGGCTTCCTAAGGTAATCTTAAATACATTAGCTATTAATACTAGCTTAGCTAGTACTTAGTACCTCTATAAAACCTTAAGGGCAGTTTTAAGTTTTAATTGCTAGTCTAGACGTATATTACTACAAATAAATAAACAAATAAACCTACAAGCCTTACAACCTGCTAGTAGACACCTATCTAAGTGAATAGATTCTGTCTATAACTGCTTTTATTTTATTTTACTTCTTCTCTAGAAATATAAGCTGCTCTACTATAAGTAGATAGCTGCCTCTACTATTTCTTAGCTATTTGTCTCCTATTTAATAAACCTTATTTCTTATCTATTTGTTTCCTAGATATTCTTTTATATATAAATTAAGTCTACTTTGTAAGATAGTACATACTGCTAAAGTATAGGATATTTAACCTGTGGGTATATAGAAGATAGAAATAAAAGCTATGCTATATAAAGATTAAAACAAATAAATCACGCTAGGAAGTAGAAACTTAATTTCTTTTAAGTAGAAGACTATAGTATAGAAGATTTATTTCTTATTTCTATTATTTCCTTAAATACTAAGGCAACTTAGCAGCCCTAGTATTTTAAGTAACCACCTTAGTAATTAACTTATTTACTATTATAATCTTCCTCTACTTAAATAGCACAGCCCCTAAATATTTAATAAAGAGAAAGCTAGTAGGTAAATTAGTATATAGGAAAGTAAAAGAAAGAGTATAAAAATTAAGAAAAAAAAATAAACAGAAGAAAACAAAGTAAAGAGCAAGATTTAAAGTTCTTAATATTACTTAATATATATCTTGCTGTGCTAGTACACAGCGTAACTGACTTAGCAGTTACTTAGAATTCTAGGACTGTTATGTAGCGCTAGTATATGTTAAGTTTTATACTTTAGACAAAGTCTGTAAGTAATTATTAAATTAGGTCTTAGAGATAAATACAGTAACAAAGAACTAGAGGGTAAGTAGTATATGTCTAGGACCTTAGCTACTTAGGTTGTAATAAAGAGTACAGAGTAGACTATTATTATGTAACTAAGCACGTAGAGTTATATACGTAGCTTATTTTCTAATAGAGCGTGCTAATTTAGTTAAGCTGCTCTACCCTAGCAACGCTAGTTCTAAGCAGCCCTAATACTAGCTAAACGCTTATTAAGCAAGATTACGTAACCTATACATTTCCTTTGTAATTAGGCAATATATTCTATATAGAAAAGATAGATATTAATTAAATTAATTAATTACTTAAGTATAGTCCTGCAAGCTCTATTATAGTTATAAGCCTAGCTTCCTAAGCATAGTAGATCTCCCTACGCACTTAGCAAACAAGCTTATAAAACTTAGCTTAAATACTCTAATTACCTAATTATCTCTTAATTCTATCTCTACTATCTAAACGCTACTATAGGCAAGCTTGTTAACTATAATAAGCATGCTCTCTTAAGTGCCCCTACAGGACCCTATTAGCTTAAAACAAGATCTAATTAGCCTAATTAGTATATCTAACTTACGTAGCATGCTAAGCTTTATAACATATAGAATATAGTAGATCTAGACACTAAAAACGCCCTAGGCATGTACAAAGCAGTGCCTAAACTACCTATTATAGTCTTACCCCTTACTTAACTACTAGCTTAATCTACCTAAAGCTAGATCACCTAACCTAACAAGCCTCCTACAGGCTAAACAAGAGTTAAGAACTAGAATAAGGAGCTCCTTAGATATAAGATTAGAGTAAGCAAGTAGACTACTAAGGCGGAGCGCCTTTAAAAGATCTAGAACTAAGTTAATATAATAGTATTACTATTAATTCTCTTACTAGTAATAGTAAAGCGTGTTACAAATAACACTAAAATACTATAATTGCTTGTATAAGCCCTAAAAGAAGAGATTGCTCTAATAGATATTAGCACCTAAAACTAGGTTAGAGCATAGTATTAATAGCATCTTAGAGCTGCTAAATATTTACAAGCTGCTCTATAAGACTAGTACAATAGGTAGTTATACCTCTATAGAAGAGCTAAGTTATACAAGCTTCTAGAGGTTAATAGGGCGCTTGCTGTGCAGGATTTCTTAGATACCTTAAGTTATAGAATTGCCCTAGATTAGGCTTATACTATAAACTAAAGGATTATCTAGAATAGTATCCTAGGGCTTAATTTACTTAATTTAGATAAAGTAAGTAGGGTCTTTAATAGTTTAATGCATAAGTACACTATAAGAGCAGGAAAAGAAAACCTAAGAGTATTTATAATGTTTAGAAGCTAAATAGACACTACTTAAGCTCCTTTTACTACCTATAAGAGCTTAAGTAGGTACTCCTATCCTTGCAAATAAAAAGAAAAGACTTATAAGTAGAAACTAACTAACTACTAACGCCTTAAATCTGTAATTAGAGGGAGCTCCTTACTACCTATCTATATAAGTAAAAGCTATTCCAAGGATACTTCCTAGAGGCTTAAGAACTAAGAGTATATAGATACTAGAAAGGCAATTAGGCAGCTTAATTAGATACTTAAAGCCCTCTTAGCAATAACAGCTCTACTAGTAAAAGGTATCCTATCTAAAGTTAAGTTCCCTAGTAATGTACAAGCTACTCTAATTAATATAAAAATAATGCAACTAAGTAACCTAGCTAAGAAACCTAGGGTTTACAACCTTATAGATCTTAACGCTTATCTGCTTATAGAAAGTATAATTTTAAATAATAAAGTAGCTACGCACTTAGTTAACAGCGCAGATTAGCTTCTATCTAGATTATTTCGCCTAGCTAACTCTACTAACACTATAAAGGCAGGTATCTAACTGTTTCTAGTAGTATAATAAGGAGCTTATTTGTTTACAAACGTGTTATGTAGAAAGCGCAGCCTATATATAGAAGACCTACTCCTTAAGGATATAGTAGTAGTAGAAGGTTTCTATATTAATATTATTTCTAAGGCACGCCTCTAAGAGAAAGGAGTTTAGTACTTAGGGCTAGACAGCTCGCTCTAAGTAGGGTATATTAATAATCTAAATAGGAGCGTTGTATATACTGATCTTAAGCGTGCTTACAACCTTACTTTCTTTAAATATAAGCTACTTTCCTACAACCCTCTAATCCTTAACGTAGTATTAAAATAATTATCTAAGTCTTACCTATAAAGCACTACTAAGCACCTCTAGCACGCTAGAGTAGGTTGTCTAGGCCTAGAAGCTCTAAAGACACTAGTATAAAGAGCATGCAGCGTACATATTAATAGCACGCTCTAAAAAGATTATAAGATCTGCTTAACAACCTACACTAAGCAAGTTATTTCTAAATAGAAATAGGAAAAACCTACTAAACCCTTTAAGAGAATTAGCTAGGATCTATCTAATTTGCCTATAGGAAGGAGTAGCAAATTATAGATACTTTTAATTAAGGAGTACTATAGTAGGAAGCTCTTTATGTACTTACTGCTAGGAAAAACTTAAGTAGAGATACTGCAGGTACTTATAAGTTACTTAAGCTAGGTACGTACCTAGTACAAGCTCTGTATCTGCAAGATAAGTTAAGATAATAATACTGCTACTCTCCTATAGCAAGGGAGCTCCTAATACAAGCGCTAGGCAATTAATAAAGGAATAGATATTAAGCGTATACCTCTATATACCTATAAGCTAAACAGGGCACTAGAAAGAGTAGGGTAGGAAATAATTACTAAATCTATTAAAATAAGGAGTAGTGCAAACCTACCTAAGAAGCTCTAGCTAGAGGTTGTAGCAGTAGTAATATAGCTCTATAACATAAGTCTAACTTACTTTAATAAACTATAGAGCCTAAATAAAGAGCTTAATTACTAGTTTACTTAATATTTCTACTAGTACAAACCTAAGTAGGTAAGAGCACTAACAGCTAATCTAAGACCTAATTAGAGTAGGATATATGCCTATAGCTGCAGAGCAGATCCTCTAAATAGGAAACAAGTAGCTAGGCGTAATTAGAGAAGCTTTAAAGTAACTCTAAGGAGTTATATTAGATACTTAGTAGGGTACTAAGCTTCTAACATATACTAGATATAGGTCTCTAAACAAAACTAGGTAATTATTACGCACAACGTAACCTTTAATAAGGATCTCTTTTATAATAAATTAGATAAGTTGTTAGCTCTTATAGTCTAAGAAGTAGAAGTAGTTATAGAAATTCTACATAAACCTTATAACATAATAGAGGTAGAAGAAGTAATAGAGCTCCCTCTTAAACAAAAAGACTAATTACTTAGCTTGTCTACTAAGCAATAGCTTAGGGATAACACTTAGAGAGAACCTTAATTGCTAGAAGGCTAGTCTAGTATAGAGGGAGCCCCTAGGATAGATACTGCACACGCGTTAAGCTTAGCTAGTAAGCTGCTAGAGATCTATACAGAACAACGCCAAGAAACAGATTTACTTTTACCTAACTAAACGCCTAAACTTAAATAGTTAAGTATAGCTAGGAAAGCTCCTAATAAGGAGGATAATCTAACTAGTAGCTTATAGGAAATACACTTAACTATATAAGAAGAGAGCAAGCTAGTAGATATAAAGGATCTTAATAATCTACTAAGACCTGCTTTGCTACTTATTTGAATACCTTCTTAAAGATTAACGTAAGTAGATAAGGCAGGCAGGAGACGCGCGTATTAGCAGAGAGTCTAGGGCCTGCCTATAAGACAGAGCTGCTAGATAGAGAACTACAAGCGCAATAAGCCTGCTAATAACACAGCAGGTTAGTACTCTATAATAAGCTCTATAAATAATTACAGATATACCTAGCTTATCTACCTACTATTTAAACATACAAACAAATATAGCATAGATAGAAGGGAGCTGCTTACTGCCTACGTAGTAATTATTACCTTAACTTTCAAGAAGTAAAGACTAGTTACTTAAAAAAAAAGCGCTAGTTACATAGGGACAAGCTCTCTCTACTGCTAATTAAATAGAAAGATCTGCTCTATTACCTACTAGAAGCTCTATTTTAGCAGGCCTGCTAAAAAGAGATAAATACGCTTATTAAGAAGGAAATATAAAGAGAAATTAACTAATTAAGCGTCTTATTAAGGCCCCTACTGCTTAAATAGGTCTTTACCTATAAATTTAACTAGGATAGCTACTTTCTAAAATATATTGTAAGTATCTATAAATATAGAGATCTATAGGTAAAGGATTTAATTATCTTAACCTACACTATAACACTTGCTACTTAATTATTTTACACTATAGTAGTAATTACAGCCTAGTTTAATCTAGATCTTTGTTAGTATAACGTAAATAGCGCCTTTCTTAACATTAGCTGCTAGGACAAACCTTAGGTACTCTATAAATTATAAGATAGATTTAAGAAACCTAAGTAAGTTATTCTACTACTATAAGCTCTCTATAGGTTATGTAATTTACTACTCTCTTAGTATAAGAAGCTCTCTAGTACGCTTTAGAAGCTTAGTCTCTTAGTATTAAAAGTTAAGTTAAGCCTATTCTCTAATCCTATATAGAAAACATTACTACTCTCCTATATTAATAATATTCTCCTTGCCTATTATAATTACAATTAAGCTGCTGCTAAACAGCTAAAAGGCTTATAAATAAAAAAGTATTAAATTAAAGACTATAGAGCTGCTAAATAGTTTCTAGGTATTTAAATAATTAGAAACTAAGATGCTTGTACTATAACTCTTGTATATAACTTCTATATTTATAAGCTTGCTACTAAATTTAAGATAGTAGAGAAGGAGCTTTTCCCTACAGTCCTATTTCCTATAGAGGAACTACTTAAATATAGTAGAGAAGCTTTAAAGTAAGAGGTAAAAGCATTTTAAGAATAAGTTAGGTCTATACTCTATACAGTAATTATAATTTAACTAGATGTAGCATATACTACCTCTTAGCTATCTTATTATTTAATAAATCTAGAAGCAGCTTACCTTAAAGCAGCTGCTTAGGTTTTAGCTTATTTATATAGAATAAAGCATCTAGGTATAAGGTACAGCGCTTACAAAGGTAGCTTTATACTTATATATAAAGACGCTTTATTTACTAATAGTAGAAAGTTCTATTAATCTTCCTAGAGGTATATTATACAGCTCTTTAGTAGTCTAATTATCTAGAAAGCTGTATAGTAGTTAACAGTAATTACTTCTACTACTAAGGCTAAATTACTTGCTTTAGAGCATGTGGCTAAAGAGTTAATAGCTCTAAAACAATTCCTAGGAGAACTTTAGCTAGACTTAGGGGTGCTGTAGGAGATTTTCTATAACAACTAATAAACTATCTAACTATTAGTTAAAGAGAGTAAGCACCTTACTACCTAGCTGCGCTATATAGATATCTAAAATATATAGTTAAAACAGGAGTATGTGTTACGATCTACAGAACATAGGAAGGATGCAAGCTAATTATAGTGTATAGGGCACAGTAATTATAACAAGTTATTAGGTTCAGCGTAAGCAAACATAACAGTATTAGCACTTAGCAAGAGACTAAGGATTACGTAACATAATTAGGCTTAGCATAATTAGTGCAATTAGTAATTAGTATAATTAGTGCTTAGGGCAATTAGAGGATTCCTAACACTAATTAGTCTATATTACTACTACTATTATTAAAGTATATAGTTAGTAGGAACACAACCCTTATAGTTTGTGTTTAACCTTGTTAATTAAGTTTGTCTTTAGAATCTTAACCTACTCTTAAACTAGATAGTCTACTCTATACTATTTATTGCACCCTATCTTTATAAGCTTTGCTTAGTTAATAACCCTTACTAATCTAGTAACTATACTTATCCCTAAGAACTAATAGAATTAGTGCTTATAGTCTTTAACTAAAGTATAACTTTAACATTTTAAACACCCCTAAGATAAGTACCTCTATAGGATCCTATGCTACCCCTAGCAGCTCTAACATAGATGTTAACGTAGACCTACTAGTCTACACTTTAGGCATAAATGTTAACAAACCTAACCTTTACTACAGAGACTATAGCAAGCAATAACTAGCTTATATAATAGGACCTCTTCTTTACCTTCTAAGGTAAGAAGGTTCCTAAGATTAAACAAGTTGTCTTTACAGCTAGCTACATGCGTAGCAAAGCGTTTACCTAGATTAAGCCTATTATATAGTAGTACTAAGCTAGCAAAGCCCTAGACAACGTAGATGTATAGATAAGGGACTTTAACCTATTTAAAGAGAAGATTAAGCTAATCTTTAGAGTCTCTAATAAACTACACATTGCCTACTACAACATTTAGAAGATTAAGTAGGATAAGTTAGCTACTAACTACGCTGCGGAGTTTTAGCAGCTTACTACTAACACTAACTAGGACAATACTACTCTAATTACTATATTCTAATAGGGATTAAAGCCTAAGGTTAAGGAGGAACTTATGCGCACTAGCGCAAGTACTAAAACCCTTAAAAAGCTTATTAATACTGCTATTAACATTAATATACGCCTCTATAAACTTTAGTAGGAACTTTAAGACAATCTTAGAGCACGCACTACTATTATTGCTACTAACTAACTGCTACTAAGGAACTAATAGCGCAATAACCTAAACTAAGGACAACAAGGAGGCTATAATTAGCTAAACACTAGTTGTTGCATCTACAGCAACACACAGAGTAGGTACTATAGACTAGAAGTAATAGACCTCTTAAACCTTAATAAGGGACTACCTAAGCAATAGAACAAGAAGCCTAGAGGGGGCAAGCAATTAGGAGGCAGCAAGGACTGCTACAACTGTAGTAAACTAGGCTACTTTGCTAGGGACTGCTAGATAAACAAGGTTTACTGTTAGTTAAACATACTTACCTGTAATTACAACAACATAGAAGCTAGTAAATAGGAAATTCTTACTAATAACATTAGACGACTGCTAGAAGACCTAGAGTCTAGTCTAGAGGATAATAATAACTGTATTATACCTCTAATTTGTATAGCAACACCTTACTAGGACGCCTAGACAGGCAAAGAAATAGAATACTACTCTAATAACAACTAGCAATACTACGCAGTAGAATACAAGCAGACTAGGAGCAGCGTCTAAATAGGCAAGAAATACAATAGACCCTTCTAGAAACAAGGAACGTGCTACTTTACCCCTAACAGTAGAGAACTAATAGTTATAGAACTAAAACCTAAAAGCGCAAGGAAGGACAATATACTTAACAACATCTTAGCCTATAAGGAAATAGAAGACTACTAGCGTAAAATAGACAACCTACTAGACACTCTAGAACAAGGGTTTAGCAGCACTAACACAAAAAAGGCATAAAAGAAGAACGCTTAGCTAGGCAACGCTAGAAGCGCAAAGATAAAGAAGCCTATTGCTAAATATGCTAGGAACTTATTAGCCCTATAGTAGGACTGCTAATAGGAGAATTTACACTAGAACTCTAAGCGCTTGTCTACTAATTCTATAAGGAAATTAACAATAGTAAATAGTTTGCTAACAACCTAGAAGAAGCTAAAGACTAGCTTTAGTGTAAGCAAGAGACATAGCTTAGCCTAGAACGTATACAGAAGCAAAAAGAAGAGCTGCTGCTAATTAGCCTATAACTACAGTATATCCTAGACTACTAAAACCTAAAACATAGAAACCTTACGTAGATAGCATGCACTAAAGATAGATGCATAATCTACTACAACAAGAAGCTTAGTGCAGGATAGTTCCTAGTACAACAAGGCCTCTGTTGCAACTAATAGTACTAGTGTTATAATAACCTGTGTGAACTTTATCTTATTAATAAGTGCTAGAAAGTACACTTTCCTAGCATAGATAACCTACAGGCTATAATACAAATGTAGCTAATAGTTAATAGGAGTTGCTACAACGCATACTAGCAGAACTGCCTTAACGCAGAATATAGGAAGCACTACAGCACTAAGGAGTTTAAAGGGTTTAGTAATAAGGGGATTTTTTTAAGATACCGCCTACAAGCCTTAGAGATTAATCTATTAATAGTATTAGGAATAATTACCTTATTAAGCTACCTATTAAACTAAATAGGAAAGCTATAACAGTACTCTTAGACTTAGAGGCATAAGTAAGTTATATATCCTAAATAGTAATATAGCAAGCTAGACTTAGATTATATTATAAGGAATATACTTACTTACTCTAAGTAGCTAATAGAGAAGTAATGCTAGATAAACTGCTTATCGCGTTTAAAGTAATAGCAGCCCCCTTACAGATACAGGGGCATTATAAGGAAATAAACCTAGACGTCTTTGTAAAGGCTATGCACAACATTATACTAGGACTTCCTTAGTTATAAAAGCACAACCTATAGATAGATTAGACACAAGAAAGACTTTTGTTAGAAGGATGCAAATGCAGCACTAATGTATCTACGCCTACGCAGCGCACGCAGTAGCTAGTAGATAAGAAAGAGATTAATAACATCTCTTTAACACACAAGACGCGCTAAGATAGAGTAGTTAACTCTATAGATACTAAACGCCTTATAGATTATAAAGCAAGAGTTAAGGAGAAAAAGAGTGCACCTCCTGCTATCTCTAATATTTACTAATAATACGCAGCAATGTTTAAAGAAGAGCTTATAGCAAAAGCCCTACTAAAGCATAAACCCTAGGATTACAAGATTAAGCTCTAGGAAGGAAAGACACTAACTTTTAAAAGGCTATACTAGTTATTAGAAAAGGAACTTAAAGTACTCTAGGAGTACATTACTAAGAACCTTAAGAAGGGATTTATTAGAAGATTAGAATTACCTGCAGGGTACCTAATTATGTTTATTCCTAAGAAGGATAGCAAGCTACAACCTTGCATTAACTTTAAGAAGCTTAATAAAATTACTATTAAGAACTACTACCTGCTCCTAAACATTATAGAGTTGCAGGACTAGCTAGCAGGAGCTTAGTACTTTACAGCGTTAGACCTATAAGGCGTATACAACCTTATACGCATAAAGGAAGGAGAAGAATAGAAAACAGCATTTAGGACGCAATATAGACTCTATAAGTACCTAGTTATGCTATTTAGTCTAATAAACGCACTAGTAACGTGCTAGGAGTTAATTAACAATATCCTAAGAGCACACCTTAATAGAACTGTAGTAGCGTACCTAGACAACATCCTAGTGTATTTAAGAACACTAGAAGAGCATACGCAACACGTTATAGAAGTGCTAGAATGCCTAAAGCAGGCAGACCTACAGCTTAAACCTAAAAAGTGTAAATAGCATAAGGAGGAAGTTAAATTCCTAGGGTATATTGTAGGATAACATAGAGTTAAGATTAGTCTAATAAAAGTAGAAGTAGTTAGGACCTAGCAGACGCTAAAAACAGTTAAATAGATCTAGGAATTCTTAGGATTTGTTAACTTTAACTAACACTTTATTAAGAACTACTCTAAGATTGTAATTCTGCTAATAAAGCTTACGTGGAAGGATACACCCTTTAAGTAGGGATAAGAACAAGATAATACGTTTAAGGCACTTAAGCAAGCCTGTATTGCACCTCCTACGTTAATTATGTTTTATAGTAGCAAGCTAATGCGCATAGAGACTAACGCCTTAGATCTTGCATTAGGCATATATATTACGCAAGAAAAAGATAGACTATAGCACCCTATTGTATACTACTTACGCAAGTTCTTAGGACTAGAAGAACGCTATAATATGTATAACAAAGAATTACTTGCAATTGTCTTAGCTCTAGAACATTAGCAACTATACGCAGAAAGTTGCTTAGAACTTACTATCTACACTAACTATAAGAACCTAGTATACTTTACTACAAGTAAAGTCTTAAATTAACGCTAAGTATGTTAGTCTAAGATGCTTAGGCAATATAAGTTTAAGATAGTGTATACGCTAGGAAAAGACAATAGTAGAGCTAACGCACTTAGCTAACAACACAACCTTACTAGAGAAAAAACAATTAACTAGTTTGTAGTATTAGGAATTAATAATAATAGATTGCTAGGACTATTATAATAGCTTAATAACATAATATAGATTAAAATTAACTAGCGCATTATATTAGATATACTAGAAGAACTTTAGGACAAAGTTATAGCTAATTACTATAATAACCTGCTATATAGACACCCTAGAATTATGCGCATAATAGAACTTATTAAATAACACTATAAGTTTAGCAATATAAAGGATAAGGTTACTAAATATATTAAAAACTGTGTAGACTGCTAGTAAAATAAACATAGCACACACGCAAAATACAGAGAAATGTAGGTAATAGAGCTGCTAACAGCACTATAGATAAACATTATAATAGATTTTGTTACACAGCTACCTATCTTAAGGGACCTAGTTACTAGATACAGCTATAACTTAATCTTTGTTATAGTTAACAGATTTACTAAGTACGCTAAAATAATACCTTTTTAACATAGTTACACTGCAGAGCAGCTTATATAAGTGTTTCTAGATTAACACATAAGGTATTACAGCATACTAGAATTTATTATTAGCAATTAAGACAAGCTCTTTACGTTAAACTACTAGACTACGCTCTTAGCAGCTATTAGTATTAAGAGGAAACTCTTAACAGCCTATTATCTACAGATAGATAGATAGACTAAAAGAACAAATTAGACTATAGAAACATATCTACAAATTTACAGCAACTAGCAGTAAGATAACTAGGTTTTGCTATTACCTATAGCACAGATTGCATACAATAATAAATTGTTAGAAGTAACAGGAGAATTACTATTCTTCCTAAATTATAGGATACACCTAAATCTCTTTACTAGAAGTCTAGATACGCTAATTTAGACTAAATTAGCAATATCCTTAGTAGCAAGACTAAAGGAAGTACACAAAAAAGCACTAGAAAACATTAGCAAGGCTTAAGAACAAGCAATCTTATATATTAACTAGAAAAGAAAAACAGCACCTTAGCTAGAAGAGAGGGATAAAGTCTATCTCCTTATAAAAACCTTTGCACACAAAGACTAACAAAAAAATTAGACTATGTTAAAGTTAGACTATTTTTTATTTCTAAGCAGATAAGCTTAGTTAACTATAGACTTAATCTACTAAAGAATGCAAAGATCTACCTAGTGTTCTACATATTGCTATTAGAACTAGCTAACCCTAGAACGCCTATCTAAGAGAACTTCTATTATTAAGCTAACAGCAAAGATAAATAGGAAGTTAAAAAAATAGTAACACATTAAGGGAATAGCACTAGACGCAGATATCTAGTTAAATAGTTAGGTTACCCTAACTTAGAAAACACATAGGAACTACAAATAAACCTTAGGAACTGCCTGCTGTTATTAAAGGAATATAAGGAAGCTAATTAGATAGGGCTACGTTGTCCTCCTAGTACTCTAGAGGCTGGCTGTTAAAGGCGCTCTAGGTACTAGGTAATAACTTAAGAGCAAGACTACCTTATGCAACACTATTAAACAATACAGTTTTAGCATCTAGCTGCTCTTGTTCCTCTATGCTTTGCTCTTCTACTGTAATAGCCTCTTCTACTTAGTAATCTAACAAATCTATTTGTTGCTATAACTACTCCTTACGCGCACGCGCTATACGCAAGTCTTCTATAGCCTTTTTAGATATTTAAAGCGCTTTAGTTTACGCTTCCTAACTCTCCTTTATACGTAAACGCAATTTCTCTTTTTTAGACACTAGTTAGGTAAACTTAGATTAAGTTACCTTTACGTTATAACATTGCCTAAGGCAAATGCACTTGCTGCACTTTCTAGATTAAATATAAACCTTACACACGCAGTTGTGCTTTATATAAGTTTTATATTTCTGCACTATAATCTCCCTAAAGGACTTAACAAATTTATATAGGTAATAACAGTAAGCTAAACTTAAGATAGTTAGTTGTTTTAGTATTATTAAAACTACCTACTAATTAAGGACAGGCCCTGCGTTATATAAATAAGCTTAAGAGACTAAGTTAGGACAGAAGGGGGATAGTGTTACAATCTATAGAACATAGGAAGGATGCAAGCTAATTACAGTGCATAGGGCACAGTAATTATAATAAGTTATTAGGTTTAGCGTAAGCAAACATAACAGTGTTAGCACTTAGTAAGAGACTAAGGATTACGTAACATAATTAGGCTTAGCATAATTAGTGTAATTAGTAATTAGTATAATTAGTGCTTAGGGCGATTAGAGGATTCCTAACACTAATTAGTCTATATTACTACTACTATTATTAAAGTATATAGTTAGTAGGAACACAACCCTTATAGTTTGTGTTTAACCTTGTTAATTAAGTTTGTCTTTAGAATCTTAACCTGCTCTTAAACTAGATAGTCTACTCTATACTATTTATTGCACCCTATCTTCACAAGCTTTGCTTAGTTAATAACCCTTACTAATCCAGTAACTGTACTTATCCCTAAGAACCAATAGAATTAGTGCTTACGGTCTTTAACTAAAGTACAACTTTAACAGTATGCTAAGGGAAATCTCTAAGTAACCTACTTTAAAACAAGTAAGATGCTAGCTAACAGCCTTATAAAAGCGCTTCCTAGACAAGCTTATAAGCACGTTTTATTAAATGTAAACTTATAGAGCATAGGTTAAGAGAGGAAAGACTTAGTTATAGAAAAAGAGTAGGTTAATAGAGAAAGAGAAGATCTTTAAACTACTAGGGAGGATAACCTCCTCCCTCTAATAGGTATAAGTCTCCTTAGACTACTAGTAGCAGCTCTTTTAAGCGCATGCCTAGCAGCTAAGGAGCTTATAAAAACAAATTAACTATAAGTAGAGAGGATAACCCCCTCTCTAAAGGTGTTATCTTAAAGAATCTACTTATAAATAGGTACTTAAAATTTATACCTATCTGCAAGCAGGTCCTTAACTACCTAAATAGTAGTATATAGGTTAGTAGCCTGCTAAACACTTATTAGCTACTATTATTAACTAAAAATTAAGTTACTTACTAAAGTTGTTACTCTACTAGAGGAAGTAAGCTCCTCTACTAGTTTAAGCCTAAGCAGCTTAAGGGCTGGAGGGCTACAAGCTATTAGTCTACTACTTAACTACTCTTTTTTAAAGAAAATACCTATAGTAGGTAGTAAGAGTGCCTAAAGGCACAGCGCTAGCAGCGCTTGCTATAGTAGCTAGTAGTAGTGTTGTTAACGTACAGCGTAACTAAGCTGCTTGCTAGCAGCGCGTCCACGCAGTATGCGCAGGGGATTAACCTGCGCGCACTAGGCACTGGAGCGCCTAAGATAGGGGCGGGGGCGCGGGCGCAGGCATAGGCGCAGGCACAGGCGGCGGCAGCAGCAAGGCGGCGTAGGCAGCGGCGGTAGCAGCAGCTATAGAAGCAGTAGCAGCAGCAACTGCTAAAGGAGCAGGCAAAGCTGTAGCTATAGGCTTAGGCAAGGGCGCGGGCGAGGAGATAGGAGCAGGCGTAGGTAAGGGTATAGGGGCTGGCGTAGGTAAGGGCGAGCGGGCAGCTGGCAGCTAGCCTGCTTAGGCAGCTGCTTAGGCAGCAGAGGCAGCGTTAGTACACGCGCAGCGCTAAGTTTTAGTTTATTTCTATACCTAAGTTAGCAAATCTCTTAAAAAGAGCTAGGAAAACGTTAATAGCAAGATTAGTAAGATAATATCTAATAATAAAGCTCCTAACTAATTAAGAAGCTAGAAATAATTAGCTAGAAAGTGCTTAGGTGCATAGAAAACAATTTAGTATACTTATAGGCATATTAATAGATATAACTAGAGAAATAGAGAAATTAAGTAGGTAGGACGCTTATATAGGGAGGTAACTAGGTTAGTAAAGGTAAAGCTACTAGATAATAGTCCTTACGCTTACTCTTACTACCTAGAAATACTTAACCTAGGAAGTACTTGTTACAATCTTAGACCTCTACAGCTAATTATTTCTATACAGACTAGACACAGCTCCCTAATAAACTAATAATAAATAATACACAATATAGATTACGTAACTATCTTCTAAGTAGATCTATAAGCTTACACCTTAGCGTGTAAGAAGGATTAATACACGTAAGTAGCTTACGCAGCTTATAATAAGCTTTATAAGATATTTAGCTTAGTATAAGTAAGCTTACGTTTTAATAAGTAAGCTCTAGTATTTTATATAGTCTATAGTCTAGTAGGAATATAACTCTTATAGTTTATATTTTACCTTAAGTTTTACCTAATAAATATATTTAATTATTTAGAACACTTAACCTATACTTAGAATAGATAGTTTATTCTATACTCTTTAGTATACCCTTAATTATTACAAGCTTAACTTAGGTAATTACCTTATTTTACTCCTACTGTGCTAGTGCACAGAGTAACTGCCTTAGTAGTTACTTAGGATGCTAAGGCTAGTAAGTAGCGCTAGTATATAAAGGGATAACAGGAAGTTTAGACAAAGCCTCCTAGACTATTATATACTACTACAAAGAAATAAAGTTTATATCTTATCTGCGTAACCTGTATCTATAGTTTCTTGCATAGTAATGTAGCTCCTCTGTCCTCTACATACCAACAGGTTAAGCACTTCTTACTAGAATAAAATAGTAACCTAACTAGGGGCAACAGTATAGTATGTAGGGGAACTAATTATTAAACAAAGATATAGATAATATAGCTATTCTTATGCTACGGCACTCTAATAGACGCCTTAGGCATAAGTAACAAACAGCAGCTGTCTATAGGTTACTCTAGTTAGAACACTAGTATTAACAGTAGGCATTATTTTAACCCTAAAAGAAACTATACCTCTAGAATTACTAGATAGCTATCTAATAATACAAGATAGCTATTTCTATCTTAGGATTGTATAGATATACTAAACAATTCTTCTGCTATACTATTAGCTAAATATATTATTAGCTAATAGGGTCCTAGCCTAGGGCTTACGCGCCTAGGAATTAACGCTCTATAAGAGCATACAAAACTCTAAGAACTAAGAAAAAGGAAGAAAGAAAAAGAAAAAGCACCTTTAGAACTAATACTATTACTATATTTAAACTATATCTATATATATCCCTTTGCTCTTAGGAATTAATAGAACTTCTAAGGGGTTCTACTATAGTAACCTGTCTTAGGACAGTTAATTATAAGATAGGGTCCTAGTTCCTATAAGAGGAAGAGCTAATTACCTCCTATTTAATAGAGAAGAGGTCTCTAAATTCCTAGATAACTTTAATTAAATAGTAACTAATAGGGGTCTTATAGACTAGTAAAAGGTTAGGGTCCTTCCTAACTACTATAAAAGTTACTATTAAAGATCTATAAAGAGGTTAAAGCTGTTCTTAGAGGGAGACTAGATTAAACTACAACTAGCTATAAAAGAACATTAGAGAGACTAGGACACCTTCTAGAAAATAGGTACCTAAGCTTTTATAGAGATATATATGCAAGAGACTGCTTAATCCTTTCTAGGACTCTCTAACTACTATACTAACTTTGTAGTATATAGTAATACCTACTAGAAGAATAAACAAATCTTAACTCTTAAGGAGGGTTACTTCTTCTTCCTAAGCCTCCCTAAGGAAGACAAGGATCTAGTCCTATTTAATATGCTAAACAGCCTAGCAATAAAGGATTAATCTTTATTTAAGTTAGAACTAATATATTAATTTGTTAAAAGAGTCTAGGAATAACAATAGGGTCTCTAAGATTTATTACTAACAAAGGATAATAGCTAGACTAAGGAAGTAAAACGTATAATAAATAGCACTAGAAACCTAGTAGATTACTATAGTATAGTAGACTAGGCTAAAAGACATCTCGCAGAGGGTAAGACAGTGTCTAGAAATTCCCTACCTCTAGGGGTAGATAAAAGTGTTAATAAGCTTGTAAAGGCTATAGATAGTTAGAAACTGTCCCTTACTAAGGTTAGCTCTCTTATAAATTCTAATAACAGGATTAAGGAAATCCTATATAACCTAACTAACTATACCTACTTTGTAGCATACGCTACTAAGGCAGGTAAGGTCTTAGAACGTAATAACAGGTTGTTTATCTCCTATTCCTAGAGGAATGTAGACCCTAGTAGAGGTGTTTTATACTACTAAGGCTAGGAGTATAATAGTTCCTATACTATATACAATAAACTAAATTATAAATCTTAAGACTATTAGCTCTACTAGGCCTTAGTTAGGACAGGATAGTGTAGTTACTACTATAACTATAAAAGCAATAAGAGGACGTACTACTTTAGTCTAGTATATAAGTAGCTAGATGCTATCCTAGGTTTAGTTCTACTAACTTATTAACTAAGCTAGTTAAAATAGAAAATTATTAAGTATTTTGAGGTTTCCTAGGATGTCCTAGACTAGCTAGCTTTATTAGTTAAACCTAACAGATTTAGTAGAGTAGACTCTAGACTAAGAGGGACAGTATACAGCTCTTAACAGGTAACATTATCTATACAAAATAGAGGCTAGCTAAATTAAGGTGTAAGCATTAGCACACTAACAGCAACTAGTAACAGCTAGTATTATCCTAACTCTATGTCTTCCCTAAGAAACTTTAAACTCCTAGGACTAGACTACGTAGAGGTGCTAAGTCTAGATTACATTAACAGCTAAGATATTGTCCTTAGAGCTTATTCTACTAAGTCCTTAGTTAGCGCAGCTACTAGGTTATAAAAACTATTAGAGAGACTAGTTAACTAAGTTCTTAATAAGACGCAAGGCAGAAACGTACAAAAGCAATTGTCTAATACTAACCCTCTTCTAAGTAAAGGATTAATAGAGTAGCTATATAGCTAAGTAAGGGAAGATTAAGTCTAAAGGGACCTCTAGCCTAGTGTTACTAAGGTGCTAGAGGACCCTTTTACTATCCTATTCTAGAGCAGACCCTATAATAATCTATACCCTATTATTAGACTACTACTGCAAGGAAGAGTTATAGAGGACATACCTATAACTATCCCTAGAGGAAAGAAAACCTAGGAGGGAAGCCTAAATAATAAAGAGCTTACTAGCCTCCTGCGCCTAAAGCTATTAAAGATTCCTTTAGCTATCTTACTATAAGAAGTAAGAGAAATCACTATAAGAGATTTAGTCTCCTAAGAATTAGTTAGAACTCTCCTATAGAACCTTATAGGAAAGATATAACTAGAGCTAGACATAGGCAGAAGCGTTAATATAGCCACTAGCTAAACCCTATGCTAGGGCTAATTAGAAGATAATAGGTTAAACCTACTAACTCCTAATTAGTTTAAAAATTCTAGGGTCTACGCTAGCGCAAGGCACTATGCAGCAGGGCTAGCCCTATTATCTGCCCTAGCAAATAGTAGATTTTGCAACCTAGTATTATAATGCGCTGTCTAGCTTTGTTATATAGTAGAAGGAGATAGGGATAGTTAGCATAATAAGGACCTACCTAATAATGTTGCTAAGTTAATGTTAGAGCTTAGGTTAGAGAGGGTTGTCTACCTAGACCTTCTAACGTGCTAGGCGTAGATTAGAAATTACAGCATTAACTGCCTTATTAATATAGGTGCCTAGATAAACTTGCTTTAATTTAGTGTGTTATAGGCACTTAGGTTAGTCTATAAAGAAATAAGCTATATTCCTAGCAAGGAGTAGGGCGTTGTTATAGCTAATAGGAGTATAGACTCCTTTATTAGCACAGCATAGAACGTCCTAGTTAAGATTAGTAAAGTAGTTATACTTACCTACTTCTAGATAGTGCAGAACCTTATAAGGTTAGTAATACTTAGTACTCTGTAGTATAAGTCTTCTTGTATAGCTATTTAATATAATATGTTTAGACGCTCTACCTATTACATTATATTAGATAATAGCTTAAGGAATGCTGCGTTTATAGCGTCTAATCTAGCTCCTTATTACTTAACTTTAGTAGAATCTACTATAGGAAAAGATAGGAGGCCCTCTTAATTAAGGCAGGAGGCGCCTACAGTATAGAAAACCTTAATTCTAACAACTAGTTATGCTGCTTAGTATAGGTAGGATACAGCTACCTCTATACTAGCAATCCTAAGGAGTGTAAGAGTATTAAAGATATTACTTAAAGAATATTTAACCCTAGTAATTATAAGGCAGTTAGGTAGATTTCCTTAGGAGGAGATAAAAGCTAGATAGATCTTAACAAAGACGTTGCTACGTTAATAGTAGAGCTAAGCCTTTTAGACAAATAATAAGAGTATATAGATTATTAGCTAGTAAGCTAGTAGAAAGAAGATAGCAGAGAGGTTAATACCTTGTACAAAAGAGTAGGGGTGAAAGTTAGGCTAGTTAATAAGCTAAGGGTAACAGAGCTAATAGAACTTAGCTAAGAAGACTAGAAGCAGCTTATAATTAAATAATAATAACTTTTCTACAGCTTGCAACCTCTAGATATTAGACCCTTTAATTACCTATTTAAACAAAGGTATACAGCATTTCTAAGAGGTATAAGACTTAATCTAGAAAGACTAAAGAGCTAGAAGTTTAGTAAGGCGCTTCTTCCCTGTAAAAAGGAACTATTTATTAAAATAATTATAAATAGAGAGGTAGCTATTGCCTTTATATTTTCTAAATTAGGCTAAATATAGAAGGAGGTAACATCTCTCTATAAGATTAAGACTATACCTTACAAAGCCTAGTAGGTTAAAGCATTCCTAGTAGCAAGGAGCTAGGAAGGAGAGCTAGTAAAGATGCTTCTAGAACGTTTAGAGAGAGAAACACTAGAGAGATGCAACAGTTAATATAGAAACCTATAACACCTTATAGCAAAGAAGGCTAGCTTTTTCTAGTTTATTAATAACGCATAGTATATAAACAAGGTATTAATTAGGGATGCTAGAACACTACTAATAGTAGACAAGTTCTTAGAGAAGTTCGCAGGCTGCAAAATCCTGTTACTAATAGACTTCTTCTTAGGATATAACTAAATTACCCTTTATAAAGATAGCAGAGACATAATAGCAGTAATAACACTAGTTAGTCTACTTTAGTTATGTACCTTAGTCTAGGAAGCTACTAATTTAGTAGTAGTATTTTAAAGGATAATAATTAAGATACTAAAGGATTACTAGCTAAACACTCTACTCTTTCTAGATAATGTTACTAGTAGAGGTCTAAAAACTAACTATAATAGAGAAGAGTTACTCCCTAGCGTTAGACGCTATATTCTAGAACATATTTAGCAGCTAGATGCTACCCTAGCTAATATAGAAAGGGCTAGTGCTATATTGTTAGGGATAAAATACTACTAGGGTTACAACAGGTTAACTATAGTTAGTTACAAAGTTAGCGCAGATAGCTGCTTCCCTAGCTAAGACAAGGTAGCAAAAATTACTACCTAGCTAGAGTGCTAAAACCTAAAAGAAGTCTAAATATTTGTAGGTATTTGTGTTTACTATTATATCTAGGTCCTGTTATTTACTATTCTTGCTAAACCCCTGTTTAAGCTTATAAAGAAAGATATAGAATAGGAATAGAGAAACGCAGAACACTAAGCTATAACTACTCTAAAGACTTATATTATAAGCGCGCTAGCGCTAATAGCTATATTATATACTAGCAGGTTAACTATCTTTATATTAGTAGACGCTAGCAATAAGGAAGCTAGCGCTTGTCTAGAACAGATAGGTCTAGATAGCAAGGGTTACCCTTGCTAATTTAAAAGTACACTCTAGTTAAAAGCTAAATCTAACTAGCACTTAACTAAACTAGAGTGTAAAGTAGTTATCTAGGCTCTTAAGAAATTCTAGATATAGCTATATAGAGTACATTTTATTATTAAAATAGATGCCTAGACACTAATAGCACAGCTTAATTGCTCTTTAATAGACATCCTAGGCTTAGTAATAAATAGGTAGTTAGCAGCTATCCTACTCTAGGACTTTAAAATTTAACATATTCCTAGAAAAAGAAATGTAGTTATAGACGCTTTATCTAGATACCCTAAGCCTAAAGGATAGACAGCTCTAGACAAACCTAAGTTAGACATTAAGGATTTTATTAACAACCTAGTAGCAACAGCAGAATTATTGTCTCTGCTCCTAGAGAGACACCCTAGCCACATCCTTAGGGACAAATACTTAGAATTATCTAAATAAATTGCTATATTCCTCTAGACACTAAAGATCCCTAAAGGAATGTCTAGGAAAGAGTTATGTTTATAGAAAAAGAGAGCTCTTAACTACTTTATTTAAGATAGATATCTATTCTATAAGATGTTACGCAATGTTGCTATTAGGAAAGTAGTAGATAATACTAATATTAGGACTACAGCAATTTAGGAAATATATTAAACAATTAGACATAGAGGTGTTTACGTAGTATACTCTATGCTTGCCTAAAGATATTACTAGGATTATATGTATACAAAGGTTAAAACTATACTATCCTCTTACCTAGAGTGCTAGTTTAGGACTAGTAAATAATTAAAGGATATGCTAATAATAACATACTCCTACGCACTCTAGGAGTTAGTAGCAGCTAATGTTGTCTACATACCTTTATGCAGAGGCTATTAGTATATAGTTATTACTAGAGAATATCTTAGCAGATAGGTAGAGGCCTAGCTACTCTACAATAACAAATCTGCTACTGTTGCAAAATTCCTATATAAGGATATTATTTACTAATAGAGTATAATAAGGAGGCTTATAGTTAATAGAGGACTAGACTTTGCTAATATAGTAAAAAAAGCTTACAGTTATATACAGGATTTAGCAAATATAATCCTTAGCATATAACTCTTAGGTAATAGGGAAGGTTAAAGAAGGATATAAACTAATTATTAATACCCTTACTAAACTTTATAGACTATAGGTAGATAACCTTCTAATAGTGCTACTAGTAGATAGGATCTCTATTTAATCTAACAGGTACTCTGCGTATTAATTAGTTACTAGATAGAACCTAGTTCTACCTATAGATTTAGCAATTCCTACCTAGCAGACATTGCTATACTAGCAGGTTTTAGATAGGTCTTAGTTACTAGCAATCTGTGCTATGCAATTAGACCTCTAGGACTAGTTTCTAAAGGACGCTGTTAGTGTTACTAAATAACTGCAAGCATCTAAGAAAGAATACTAGGACAACAATTAGGAAATTAGGAAAGAAAGTATTAGTACTAGCAACCTTGTCTTATTATAGGATTTAGTTAGGGAGATTAATATATTAAGAGACAGAAAGCTTGCCTATAGGTAGCTTAGACTATACAAAGTCTTAGAAGAGAAAATAGTAATAGAGCGCAGCACCTTCCTACTAGAAGACTTAGATAGATCTAAGATACCTTACACTATTCTAGGCTAGAGACTTAAGAGATTTATTAAACAATAACTAGAAGATATTATAAAGGAGCACGCAGGTCTAATTAAGATCTAGGATAAAGAAGCCTAGAATAGATTGTACATAGACCTAGTTAGGGATATTAGGAAAGATAATATCTCTGTACTAGACTACACTATTAGCAGTTACTAAGAGGTTGTAATATAACTAAGGAAACTTACAGTATATAAGAAGGCGCAATATAAGCAATATAATAGCAACTCTAGCAGAGACTCTAACATAAGCTAAGCACTGCATTACTTAGCTTAACAAAGTAGGAGGGAGGAGAGACTTAGTCTCTAACTATAAAAATGTCTTAATAAGACAACTAATAAGGCAGGGAAATAGTAAAACCCTAGAGTTTGCTATATAGCTATTAAAGAACAAGCAGCAGCACTAGTAAAAAATCTAACTAACTAGAAGCTGGCAAGTTACACCTAACAGCTTCCTATTAGCTGCGTGGCTGTTAAGCGAAAAACGCTAGCGCGAACTTCACCCTGCTGCTGCAATCCTACTACAATTAAGTAGTAAAATAGCAGTAAGAAGAATAGATGCTTAATATAGCTACAAGTAATAGCTTGCTACTTTTACTCTACTACTCTATTACTCCTTTACCTTACTACACATAACAAAACTTAAACATTTAATTTAATTAAGTAACCTAGCTCTGTTACTACACTTACACTATAGCCTTAGACTCCTAAGCCCTAGTAATAGCTAGCTAAGAGTAACTAGGCTCTGCCTATATGTTATAGCCAGCTGCTCTTTAAGCTATTACCTCTAACAACATAACGTCTGTCTATAGTATTAGTATGCTATACCTTAAAAACATCTTAATAGGCAAGTTTATTACACAGCTAACCTAGGGCAACCTAGTTTAATAAAGACACGCACTAGACTCTTAGATAGCAGCTACTATATTAGAGTTTAATAAAGCTGCTATAATAATACACCTTGTATTATTAGTTATAGAGCAGACACTAAACCTAATTGCATAATATAGAGGGGCTGCACAGTTTAAGAGCAAATACCCTACTATTACTACAGCTACAAACTATAACTAAAAGAGAATATAGGAGTTAAGTAGCGCGTTAACACGCATTAAATTGCTACCTAGAGGAAAGACACTTATAAGCAACATTATTACGCCTTATAGCCCTGCCTCTAGCATAGAGCATAGTTACTTAACTAACATTGCATACTACACAGCAAGACTAGGTACTATATACCTAGCTAAGTTTATTAACTCTGCTATGTACTAAAGACTTTACACACCCTATTGCAAGCAAGATAAGTATATTAACTCCTTAGACTAGGGCATAGCTTGCAAGGGAATATAGCTGTTTAAATAAGACATTTAGTCCTTTATAGGTAACTCTAAAAACAACAGCTACCCTCTCCTTAATCTCCTTAGAGGCATTTTAGATTTACCTAACCTATACACTAATACAAAGAAATACACAGTTTACCTTATAGACAGTAGTAACAGCTAACAAAAGTTCTAGCAAGCTGCCCTTTAGCACTAGAAGACTATGCCCCTAGCAAGAATATTTAACTTAGAAGGAAAACTAACTTACTATCTAGTTATAGAACAAATAATATAGGAATAGACTATAGCTAGTAGGCTTACAAAACACAGTAATAGAATACTTCTACCTGTTAACTCTATCTTTAGAGATACACCTTCTAGACTTAGGATAATTAGCCTAAGCCTAAGACTAGGGCGAGCATTAATACTAGCAGAAGGGGCATCTGCAGTGCAAACTGCTAGCAGCTCCTGCTAACTACTAGAGGGGTCCTCCCTTACTCTATTAAGACTAATAAGAGTGTAATTAGGTGTTACTACTTACATTTAAAACACTAGAACAACTAGCAAAGGGACCCTTAAGAGTGCCTAAGAGGAAGAGGACAACTTACTTACTAACCTTAACTCTAGAGAGGT
The DNA here is from genome assembly GCA_026119515.1 of Ascochyta koolunga. Lineage (NCBI taxonomy): Eukaryota > Fungi > Ascomycota > Dothideomycetes > Pleosporales > Didymellaceae > Ascochyta > Ascochyta koolunga. Next base: position 3,992,209 of record JANLCG010000004.1, read on the forward strand.
TAATAGGTTAGTCTTAGAGCTTAGAGTTAGACACACACGCTAGCAGGAAGAAGTAGCTAGCGAACTTGTTTGTTACAGAGAAGGAACTATCTCTATTACTAATGTAATAGCTGTCCCTAACAATAAATAATACTAGGAGCAATTAACTATTTATAGTACTAGATTCTGCTCTCTTAAGGATGTTAGCAGTAAGAGAGCTGTCTTCCTACTAATAATAAAGCTTAATCTGCTTAAGAGGACAAGTTAATTAGTCCTAAGGCTATATAGGAAGTTAAAGGCTCTAAGAGCTGTCTATATATAAACCCTAAGTTAGCTCTTGTTATGCTATGTAAAAAGCATAGTAGAGAAACTCTTAAGGACGTAGATAAGATAAAGCTGCTCTATATATAGGTCTGAGAGTGTTGTATTAAATTAGAACCTAAGAGCTAAAGGATAAAGGGTTCTATAATAGCTTACTATAAGGTTAGTAAACATAGAGTATACTTCTCTTACTTAAAATATATTACTAGACAACTAGGCCTTCTAGTCTAATTAATGCTAAGGTATACTGCTGTTAATATGCTTATAATGCTGTACCTATACCCTTACAAATAGGGAATGTAGCATAGCAACGTACAAACCTGCATACTATTCTAGAATTACCTTAGAGGCCTAGGCACTCTTAACAGCCTTTAATCCTACTACTATTAACTAAATAGCACTAGTCTTAAGGTAGACTAGGACGCGTTTATTAACAGATATCCTACTCTCTTTCTACAATAAACAGTAAACACGTTTAAGGCAGAAGGAACTATTATAGCTAACTGCTTCTAAGAGGGGTTTAGAGATAAAGAGCTTTAGGAAATTATAAATAATTGCTTTAACATGTATAACTAGCACACCTATACTATTAACAGACATAGTAACCTTAGATAGTACAGGACAATGTACTACTTAGTAGTCTAGTAACTTATTTAAGGGGATGTAGGTTACTAGCTTCTGTATATCTTACTTTGTTGCTAGACTAACCTTATCTCTTACCCCTACTATACAAAGTACACTAGCCCTAGTAACTAAACAGCGTTTAAACACGTAGACCTTAACCTAGCTAATGCTTACGCAAATAGCAGGGGTGTACAAATAATCTAGGGCTTAGTGTCTTTTAATAACAAAGATAAGGAGAACTATACTATTGCTCTTGCTAGGTTCTATAACTATGTAGGCAAATACCTTAAATAGCAATAAAAGAGGGGTATAGATAAGAGGAATAGATACATTAAGGGTTAGAAGGATAACTAGGACTACCTAAAGGAAATCAAAGACAAGCTTAGTTGCAAATAGAAGAAGTATCTATGCAAGGCAGGGTAAGTACAAATCTCTAACCTACTGCTCCCTTATAGGTCTACTAGACTAGCTACAAAACAGCAATATACTACTCTTCCTTAGTTTATGCTAGTAATAGAAGACTACAGCACTATAGAGATTCTAGAGATAGGTAGCTATGCAGAAATTACTGCATCTTACTAGGCCCTATAAGCAGGTCTGTTATCTCCTTCTAGACACGCTAACTAATATAGAGGAGTGCTGTATGCCTTTCCTAGGGATATTCTACTAGAGTTTACGTTATAGATCTCAAAAGCAATTTACTACTAGGCTTGCTATAACTTAGTCCCTATACTAGATAAAATAGATAAAATACTAAACTAAATAGATTTAAAGCAGTTACTAGCTTATATATAACAGACTTGTGCTAGTAACATTTCTATAGTTAAGAAGCACTAGGAATAGGTTAAGACAGCTAAGATAAGAGCATACAAGAAGGATGCTAACTTAGATATCCCTAACTAGTTGTATTTTATAGGATTATTACATCTAGCTAAGTTTATAGATAGTGCTAAAAAGTAGGATAGAGAACATAGCAGGGATTTAGCACTGTCTAAGATATTCTCTAAGATAAATATGCAAACTAACTCTAACTAGATAGGATATAGCTAGGGTAGACGCTAGTTTATTGTTAGATAAGCACTATCTATTACTAACTCTAAAGACTTTAAAGGCAACAAGGTTAACAGCTGTTGCTAGATTATCTAGTTTAGTAGAAACTACTGCTGTTAGTTAATACAACACTTGTTCTACTTGCTAAGATATTAGTGTTTAGTTAACTACCTAGTTAAGTAGTTAACTAAAGAAGGACAAGGGCAAGGGACAGATAAAGGAGTAGAGGAAGTTGTTTCTTTTATTTATTTCTTTTATTTATTCCTTTTCTCTTTTAATTTAACACCCTACTCTCGCTTATTTTCCTATATAACACTTTACTTACTAGCCTCTCCTCTGTAAGCATAAGGGGGCCGTGCTATTAAGGTAGGGGAGGTTTGTGCCAGTGCACAGAGTGACTGCCTTGGCAGTTACTTAGGATGCTAAGGCTAGTAAGTAGCGCTAGTATATAAAGGGATAACAGGAAGTTTAGACAAAGCCTCCTAGACTATTATATACTACTACAAAGAAATAAAGTTTATATCTTATCTGCGTAACCTGTATCTGTAGTTTCTTGCACAGTAATGTGGCTCCTCTGTCCTCTACATACTAACGGGTTAAGCACTTCTCTCTAGAACAGTAGTTACCTTGTTTTACTTCTGCTACTACACTTATCTCCTAAGAACTAACCTAGAAGTGTTTACAGTCTTTAACTAAAGCACAACTTTAATAGTACTTACCTTAACTATAACTAAGCAGACTAGTAGGTAGCTATAGGCTTAGAAAATTTAGCTGTTTAAAATAAGCGCCTAAACTAGCAACAAACTACTTATAATAGCAGCTTAAAAGTTAGAAAGGTCTCTTAAAAGGAAGAGTACCTAGAGTACACTGCAGGCGCGTAGTAATTTTAGATATCTAGGAAAATATAAAAATTTAAGATTAGAGCCCTATAATTACTAAGAACATACTTCTAGTTTAGTTATTCTTAATATAGGATTAACTAGGGGGTATGTTACGCAACTAAGCGCGTAGAGTTATATACACAGCTTGTTTTCTAATAGAGCATGCTAATTTAGTTAAGCTACTCTACCTTAGCAACGCTTGTTCTAAGCAGTCCTAATACTAGCTAAATGCTTATTAAGCAAGATTATATAACCTATATATTTCCTTTATATTTAAGCTACATGTTCTATATAGAAATAATAAACACTAATTAAATTAATTAATTACTTAAGTATAGTCCTGCAAGCTCTATTACACTACTCTATTAGAGGTGTTAGTTTCTATCTTAGTATTGTAGTTAGGGTTAAAGTAGCATAGAGTTAGGATAGATAATAGAGCTTTCTTAAGTCTTTTAAAACTAGACTAGTATTTAGCAGTCTATTTAAATAGATTTACTAGACTTTGTAGGGCGATTAAGGGTTTTTCTACTCTAAAGAACTTAGGTATAAATTGTTAGTAGAAGCCTATAAAGCCTAGGAAGGATTTTACACTAGTAATAATAGTTAGAGGAATCTAGTTTCTTAGAGCCTATACTTTTTCCAGGTCTACTTCTACTCCTTTGTTTATTAGGATATAACCTAGATATTTAGTTTATATAACGTAAAACTTTCTTTTCTTAATATCTATTTAGAGTCTAGGAATGCAGAGGCGTTTAAGTACTAGCTTAACATGTTTCTAGTAAGTTAGAAGGTCTTTAGAGTAGATAAGGATGTTATCTAGATACGCAATATAGAAGTTGTCTAGATATTTAATTAGGATATTGTTGCGCAACTGAGCGCGTGGAGTCACATACACAGCTCGTTTTCCAATAGAGCGTGCTAATTTGGTTAAGCCGCTCTACCCCAGCAACGCTGGTTCCGAGCGGCCCTAATACTGACCAAACGCTCGTTAAGCGAGATCACGTAACCCACACATTTCATTTGTATTTAAGCATCACGTTCTACATAGAAAAATAGACACTGATTAAATTAATTAATTACTTAAGTATAGTCCTGCAAGCTCTGTTACAGATATTATTTATATATTTTTAGTAGGTAGCTAGCCTATTGCATAATCTAAATAGGAGAACCTTGCACTTATAAGTACTGTAACGCGTACAAAACGTAGTATACTCTTTAGAAGCAGGATCTATACAAATTTAGTAGAAGGCATTCTAAACGTTAAACTTAGTAAAGAATTTTGCATTAGAAAGACGAGCTAGCAATTTGTCTATACGTAGTATTAGATAGGAGTCCTTGCAGGTAAGGGCATTAAGCTTCTAGTAATTAATATAAATACAAAGGTTTCTATTTAGCTTTTAAACATAGAGTATTAGTAATGCAAAAGGACTTAAACTAGGTTTAATCTAGCTATACTGTAATTAGTCTTATACAAAGTACTTAGTAGCCTTAAGTTCTTTAAGCTTTTGTTTATATAAAGGTAAATATAAATTTAGTAGAGGTTCTTCTAGTATAATCTTGTAGTTGCATAGGCAGTGTTCTAGAAGGGTTTTAGAGTTTATCTTACTAAACATATTAGCATATTTAGCGTATTATTTTAATAGGCTTTCTTTTATTAATTAAGCGTTCTCTAGTATATTAGAGGTATAACGCTTGTTAATAACGCAGTTAATCTTATAGAGATAAGTAATAAAGAATTATAACAGAGCTTGCAGGACTATACTTATGTAATTAATTAATTTAATTAGTGTCTATTTTTCTACATAGAACGTGTTACTTAAATATAAAGGAAATATGTAGGTTATGTAATCTTGCTTAATAAGCATTTAGCTAGTATTAGGGCTGCTTAGAACCAGCGTTGCTAAGGTAGAGTAGCTTAACTAAATTAGTACACTCTATTAGAAAACAAGCTACGTATATAACTCTACGCGCTTAGTTACATAATATACCCCCTAGTTAATCCTATATTAGGAATAACTAAACTAGAAGTATGCCCTTAGTAATTATAGGGCTCTAATCTTAGATTTTTATGTTTCCCTAGATATCTAAGATTACTATGCGCCTACAGCGTACTTTAGGTACTTTTCTCTTTAAGAGGCCTCTCTCTTTTAGGCTACTCTTATAAGTAGTTTATTACTAGTTTAGGCGCTTATTTTTAATAGCTAAATTTTCTAAGCCTATAGCTAGCTACTAAGCTGCTTAGTTATAGTTAAGGTAAGCACTTCTTAAGTTAAGTATTTCTAGGTAGTAAGAGTAAGCGTAAGGACTATAATCTAGTAGCTTTACCTTTACTAACCTAGTTACTTCCCTATATAAGTGTTCTACCTACTTAATTTCTCTATTTCTCTAGTTATATCTATTAGTATGTGTATAATTATACTAAATTATTTTCTACGCGCCTAAGCACTCTTTAGCTAATTATTTTTTAACTTTTTAATTAGTTAAGGGCTTTATTATTAGATGTTATCTAACTAATCTTACTATTAATGTTTTCCTAGTTCTTTTTAGAGGTTTTGCTAACTTAGGTATAGAAATAGACTAAAACCTAGCGCTGCGCGCACTGCTGCTACCTCTGCTGCCTAAGCTGCTGCCTAAGCTAGCTAGCTGCTAGCTGCCTGCTTGCCCTCGCCTGCGCCTGCGCCTGCCCCTATGCCTGCGCCTACTCCCTTGCCCTTGCCTAAGCCTGTGGCTGCAGCTTCGCCTGCTTCCTCAGCAGTTGCTGCTGCTACTGCTGCTATGGCCGCCGCCACTACTACCGCCTACGCTACTGCGCTACTGCTGCTGCCTACCCCTACGCTGCCTGCCCCCACCTTAGGCGCTCTAGTGCCTAGTGCGCGCAGGTTAATACCCTACGTGTACTGCGTGGACGTACTACTAGCAAGTAGCTTAGTTGCACTACACGTTAATAACACTGCTGCTAGCTACTATAGCAAGCGCTGCTAGCGCTGTGCCTTTAGGCACTCTTGCTGCCTCCTCCCTCCTGCCCTTAAGCTGCTTAGGCTTAAACTAGTAGAGGAGCTTGCTTCCTCTAGTAGAGTAACAACTTTAGTAAGTAACTTAGTCTTAGTTAATAATAGTACCTAATAAGTGTTTAGCAGGCTACTAACCTATGTACTGCTATTTAGGTAGTAAAGGGCCTACTTGTAGATAGGTATAAATTTTAAGTGCCTATTTATAAGTAGGTTCTTTAAGACCTATAGAGATAGGGTTATCCTCTCTACCTATAGTTAATTTGTTTATGTAAGCTCCTTAGCTACTAGGCGTGCGGTTAAAAGAGCTGCTACTAGCAGTCTAGGGAGACTTATACCTATTTTAGAGAGGAGGTTATCCTCTCTAGCAATTTAAAGATAATCTCTTTCTCTATTAACCTACTCTTTTTCTATAACTAAGTCTTTTCTCTATTAACTAATACTCTATAAGTTTAAATATAATACAAAGTGCTTATAAGCTTGTCTAGGAAGCACTTTTATAAGGCTATTAGCTAGCATCTTACCTGTTTTAAGGTAGGTTACTTAGAGATTTCCCTTAGTATACCCCTGTTTTAACTACATATTTTAGATATCTACATAGCGCAGCTAGGTAGTAAGGTACTTACTCTTTAACTACTACTTAGATAGTTTATTAGTTGTTATAGAAAATCTTCTACAGCACCCCTAAGTCTAGCTAAAGTTCTCCTAGGAATAGTTTTAGAGCTATTAACTCTTTAGCCACATGCTCTAAAGCAAGTAATTCAGCCTTAGTAGTAGAAGTAGTTACTGTTAACTGCTATACAGCTTTCTAGATAATTAAACTACTAAAGAGCTGTATAATATACCTCTAGGAAGATTAATAGGACTTTTTATTATTAGTAAATACAGCGTCTTTTTATATAAGCATATAGCTACCTTTATAAGCGCTGTACCTTATACCTAAATACTTTATTTAATATAAATAAGCTAAAACCTAAGTAGCTACCTTAAAGTAAGCTGCTTCTAGATTTATTAAATAATAAGATAGCTAAGTAGCAGTATATACTATATTTAGTTAGATTATAATTGCTATATAAAGTATAGACCTAACTTGTTCTTAAAATGCTTTTACCTCTTGCTTTAAAGCTTCTCTACTATATTTAAGTAGTTCCTCTATAGGAAATAAGACTATAGAGAAGAACTTCTTCTCTACTATCTTAAATTTAGTAGTAAGCTTATTAATATAGAAGTTATATATAAGAGTTATAGTATAAGCCTCTTAGTTTCTAATTATTTAAATGCCTAGAAACTATTTAGTAGTTCTATAGTCTTAAATTTAATACTTTTCTATTTATAAGCTTATTAGCTATTAAGTAGTAGCTTAATTATTATTGTAATAGGCAAGGAGAATATTATTAATATAGAAGAGTAGTACTATTTTCTATTTAGGATTATAGAATAGGCATAGCTCTTCTTTTAATACTAAGAGACTAAGCTTCTAGAGCGTACTAGAGAGCTCTTTATACTATAGAACTAGCAAATTACGTAACCTATATTAAGCTTGTAGTAGTAGAATAACTTACTTAGGTTTCTTAAAACTATCTAGTAATTTATAGAGTACCTAAGGTTTGTCCTAGCAGCTTGCGTTTAGAAACGCGCTAGTTACGTTATACTAATAGAGCTCTAGGTTAAACTAGGCTGTAAATACTACTATAGTGTAAAATAAGTAAGTAGTAAGTATTGTAGCATAGGTTAAGATAATTAAATCCTTTGCCTATAGATCTCTACGTATATATATCCTTACTTTACATTTAAGAAAGTAGCTATCCTAGTTAAATTTGTAGGTAAAGGCCTATTTAAGTAGTAGGGGCCTTAATAAGGCGCTTAATTAGTTAATTTCTCTCTATGTTTCCTTCTTAATTAGCGTATCTATCTCTTTTTAGCAGGCCTAGCAAAAAGAGCTCCTAGTAGGTAATAGAGTAGATTTTTCTATTTGCTTAGTAGTAGAGGGAGCTTATCCCTATGTAACTAGCGCTTGTTTTAAGTAACTAGTCTTTACTTCTTTAAAGATAAGGTAATAATTAATACGTAGGTAGTAAGTAGCTCCTTCTATCTATTCTATATTTGTCTGTATGCTTAAATAGTAGGTAGATAAGCTAGGCGTATCTATAATTATTTATAGAGCTTATTATAGAGTACTAACCTACTCTTCTATTAGCAGGCTTGTTGCGCTTATAGTTCTCTATCTAGCAGCTCTGTCTTATAGGTAGGCCCTAGATTCTCTGCTAATACGTGTGTCTCCTGTCTACTCTATCTACTTACGTTAATCTTAAAGAAGGTATTAGAATAACTAGCAAAGCAGGTCTTAGTAGATTATTAAGATCCTTACTATCTACTAGCTTGCTCCTTCTTCTATAGTTAAGTACACTTCCTGTAAGCTACTAGTTAGATTATCCTCCTTATTAGGAGCTTCTCTGCCTATACTTAACTACTCTAGTTTAGGCGTTTAGTTAGGGAAAGTAAACCTGTTTCTTAGCGTTGTTCTGCACAGATCTCTAGTAGCTTGCTAGCTAAGCTTACTGCGCGTGTAGTATCTATCCTAGGGGCTCCTATATACTAGACTAGCCTTCCAGCAATTAAGGTTCTCCCTAAGTATTACCCCTAAGCTAGTGCTTAGTAGACAAGCTAAGTAATAGGTCTCTTTATTTAAGGGAGAGTTCTATTGCTTCTCCTACCTCTATTATCTTATTAGGTTTATATAGAGTTTCTATAACTACTTCTACTTCTTAGACTATAAGGGCTAATAACTTATCTAATTTGTTATAAAAGAGCTCCTTATTAAAGGTTATGTTACGCGTTGTAATTACCTAGTTTAGTTTAGGGACCTATATCTAGTATATATTAGAAGCTTAGTACCCTACTAAGTATCTAATATAACCCCTTAGAGTTACTTTAAAGCTTCTCTAATTACGCCTAGCTGCTTATTCCCTATTTAGGGAATACGCTCTGCAGCTATAGGCATATATCCTGCTCTAATTAGGTCTTAGATTAGCTGTTAGTGCTCTTACCTGCTTAGGTTTATACTAATAGAAATAGTAAGTAAACTAGTAATTAAGCTCTATGTTTAGGCTCTACAGCTTATTTAAGTAAGTTAGACTTATGTTATAGAGCTATGTTGCTGCTGCTACAACCTCTAGCTAGAGCTTCTTAGGTAGGTTTGCACTGCTCCTTATTTTAATAGATTTAGTAATTATTTCCTGCTCTACTCTTTCTACTGCCCTATTTAGCTTGTAGGTATATAGAGGTATACGCTTAATATCTATTCCCTTATTAATCGCCTAGCGCTTATATTAGGAGCTCGCTTGCTATAGGAGAGTAGTAGTATTATTATCTTAACTAATCTTGCAGATATAGAGCTTGTACTAGGTACGTACCTAGCTTAAGAAATATTACATGTATATACTATTTAAGCCTTAGTCTATCTATCTATTAGATTACTGTACCTTTTTAGGCAGTTTAGCTTAGTAGATTTAAGCTAAAGTCCTTACAAGAAACTTATAAGTACCTACAGTATCTCTACTTAAGTCTTCCCTAGTAGTAAGTACGTAAAGAGCTTTCTACTATAGTACTCCTTAATTTAAAGTATCTATAATTTACTACTCCTTCCTATAGGCATATTAAATAGATCCTAGCTAATTCTTTAAAAGGGTTTAGTAGGTTTTTCCTATTTCTGTTAGGAGATAACTTGCTTAGTGTAGGTTGTTAAGCAGACCTTATAATCTTTTTAGAGCGTGCTGTTAATGTGTACACTGCGCGCTTGTTATACTAGTGCTTTTAGAGCTTCTAGGCCTAGATAACCTACTCTAGCGTGCTAGAGGTGTTTAGTAGAGCTTTGTAGGTAAGACTTAGATAATTATTATATTACTGCGTTAAGGATTAGAGGATAGTAGGATAGTAGCTTATATTTAAAGAAAGTAAGGTTATAAGCGCGCTTAAGAGTAGCATATACAATACTCTTATTTAGATTATTAATATACCCTACTTAGAGCAAGCTATCTAGCCCTAAGTACTAAACTCCTTTCTCTTAGAGGCGTACCTTAGAAATAATATTAATATAGAAACCTTCTACTACTACTATATCCTTAAGGAGTAGGTCTTCTATATATAGGCTGCGATTTCTATATAACGCGTTTTTAAACAAACAAGCTCCTTATTCTACTACTAGAAACGCTTGTGTGCCTGCCTCTATAGTGTTAGTAGAGTTAGCTAGGCAAAATAACCTAGGTATAAGCTAATCTACGCTGTTAACTAAGTGTGTAGCTACTCTATTATCTAAAATTGTACTTTCTAAGAGCAGATAAGCATTAAAATCTATAAGGTTGTAAACCCTAGGTTTCTTAGCTAGGTCGCTTAGTTGTATTATTTTTAGATTAATTAGAGCAGCTTGTACATTGCTAGGAAACTTAACTTTAGGTGCTTTTGCTAGTAGAGCTGTTATAGCTAATAGAGCTTTTAGGGTCTAATTAAGCTGCTTAATTATCTTCCTAGTATCTGTATACTCTTAGCTCTTAAGCCTCTAGAGAGTATCCTTGCAATAGCTTTTGCTTATGTAGATAGGCAGTAAGGAGCTCCCTCTAACTGCTGTCTCTAGGTGTTAGCAATTAGTTAGTTTCTACTTATAAGTCTCTTCTTTTTGTTTGCAAGGGCAGGAGTACCTACTTAAGCTCTTAGAGTTAGTAGCAGGAGCTTAAGTAGTATCTGTTTAGCTTCTAAATATTACAAATACTCCTAGGTTATCTTTCTCTACTCTTCTAGTGTGCTTATGCATTAAACTACTAAAGACCCTACTTACTTTGTTTAAATTAAGTAAATTAAGCCCTAGGATACTATCCTAGATAATCCTTTAGTTTATAGTACAAGCCTAATCTAGGGCAATCCTATAACTTAAGGTATCTAAGAAATCCTACACAGCAAGCGCCCTATTAACCTCTAGAAGCTTATATAACTTAGCTCTTCTATAGAGGTATAACTACCTATTGTACTAGTCTTATAGAGCAGCTCTAAACTATTTAGCTGCTCTAAGATGCTGTTAGTACTCTGCCCTAACCTAGTTCTAGGTGCTAACATCTGTTAGAGCAAGCTCCTCTTTTAGTGCTTGTACAAGCAATTGCAGCGTTGTAGTATTATTAGTAACAAGCTTTACTATTACTAGTAAGAGGATTAATAGTAATACTGTTATGTTAACCTAGTTCTAGATCTTCTAAAGGCGCTCTTCCTTAGTAGCCTACTTGCTTGCTCTAATCTTGTATCTAAGGAGCTCCTTGTTATAGTTCTTAACGCTTGTTTAGCCTGTTAGAGGCTTGTTAGGTTAGGTGCTCTAGCATTAGGTAGATTAAGCTAGTAGTTAAGTAAGGAGCAAGCCTATAATAGGTAGTTTAGGCGCTCCTTTATATATACCTAGGGCGTCTTTAGCGTCTAGATCTACTATATCCTATACGTTACAAAGCTTAGCATGCTACGTAAGTTAGATATACTAATTAGGCTAATTAGATCTTGTTTTAAGCTAATAGGGTCCTGTAGGGATACCTAAGAGAGCTTACTTATTATAGTTAACAAGCTCGCCTATAGTAGCGTTTAGTAGGGATAGAAAGATAATTAGCTATTTAGAGCAGTTAAGCTAAGTCTAATAAGCTTGTTTGCTAAGTGCGTAGGGAGATCTACTATACTTAGAAAGCTAGGCTTATAACTATAACAGAGCTTGCAGGACTATACTTAAGTAATTAATTAATTTAATTAGTATCTATTTTTCTATATAGAACGTGTTGCTTAAATATAAATAAAATGTGTAGGTTACGTAATCTTGCTTAACGAGCGTTTAGTTAGTATTAGGGCTGCTTAGAACCAGCGTTGCTAGGGTAGAGCAGCTTAACTAAATTAGCACGCTCTATTAGAAAACAAGCTGTGTATGTAACTCTACGCGCTTAGTTGCGCGACATATTAATAATCTCTAAGTCTTTATCTTCGCGCTATCTAACATAGCTTTTCTAAAGTAATCCTAGAGTAGTAAGTTACAGGAGGTCTAAATCTAAAGGCTTTAATTATTAGAAGGTCTCTAGAATCCTTACTATTAGATAAAAAATAATAGAAACCTACACAGTTTATATCTAAAAGGGGTCTAAATACTATATAGTATAAATATTACTAAATAACTTACAATATTATTTAGTAGCTGTTACTAGCTAGGATAAGTTTTTAAGTATTATGTAACAACATAGGATAATAGAGGCTTTAGAAGCGTGTGTATCTACTACAAGGTGTATAGGAGTACTAAGATAGGTAATATAGAAGATTCTCTATTCCTATAGGTCTTATACAAAGGATATTTAAAAACTATCTATTAAAGTATAGATCTAGTAGCTCTTTTATATCTCTTGTCTAGAATCTCTTAGATAGCTAAAAGGAGTTAGTAAGGTAGCAGCTGTAAGTTAGAGGCTAGTTAGCACGTGTTCTAGTATTTAGTTTAGGACCTAAATACCTACTAAGTTCTATATACCAAGGCTATTTCTTTACACTCTATACTTTCCTTTTACTTCTATTATAGAAGTAGTGTTAAGGTATTTATCTTAGTAGAGGTTCCCTCTAAGTTGTCTATTATCTTACTAATGTAGGTTAATGTGTCTTCTAACGCTATCATCTAGGGGGTTGTAGTGTTGCCTGCATTATCTTAGTGTATCTCTAGCTCCTTCCTAGGGTTATTGCAGATAGGGTACCCTTTAACGTTAATAGTTGCAACCTATTAAGTACGTATTCCTCTAGCTATTATAGAGATAGCTAGTTATTAGTTCTATGTAATAGACTAACTGCCTTTTCTAAGAGGGAGTATAAAGGATTTAAATTATAAGGTTACTATAGGCAGGTAGAGATACGTAGGATATATAAGCTGCCTTTAGGGGCAAAAAGGAGTATATATTAATAGATAAGAGGTAGATAAATCCTTAAGGCGTAAGCCCTAGGGGTTTAGATAGAATATATACTTAGTTATCTTAGACGTGCCCTAGCCTTAGCCTAGGAGTAACCTAAGGTACGGCTAAGGTAGTGTCTTAAGAAGAAGAAGAGGAAATTCCTATAATAGTATTAGTATAGTAAGTAGCAGTAGTAGTATAGCTATATTTCTAGGCGTAAGTTTTTAATAGTTAGCAAGAGCTAGGAAAGTAGAAGAGTTATCTATATAGGTATATGTTTAAAAGTCTAGAAGCTCTTAAAGTTTATTTTAATATTTTGTTAATAATTACTAAGATACTAGACTAATCTAAATTTAGATAAAAGCAGCTCTTAACTATAATTTAATAGAGTAATACTATTATAATAATACAACGCTTATAATAATAAGATACTATAAGCTCTCTTCCTAGCTAGTAAAAAGACACTCTATTTTTTAATAGAGCACCTAGAGAGTATGTTACGTACTTGCTTAAAGTAGGTACTAAGTAACCTCTAAGATTAATATAGCTAATATAAGCCTGTTCTTACGTAACTATACTATAAATATCTATATAGCTAGTTCTATCTAATTCCCTAATAGAATAATAGTCTATTTTAAAAATTACCTTAATATTAATCTACCTGCTTCTATAATATTATTACTATTAGAGAAGTAATTTAATAACCTATCTGTAAAAGATAAGTCTCTATATAGAACTCTAAACCTAAATAACCTTTTATTTACTAGGAATATATAGAAGCTCTCTTAAGCAAAGTTATAGATGTTTGTTTTAGCTACTAAACGTGATCTACATTATCTAATTTAGATAGGTATTAATAGAGTTATAGCGGTTTCAGCTACTTAATGCAGAGACCTAATTTGCCAGCTAACTTCTCCCTAGCAGGCCCTCTTCTATCTAGTTAGGGCATGCAAGAGGCTACTGTTAAAGTTGTACTTTAGTTAAAGACTGTAAGCACTAATTCTATTAGTTCTCAGGGATAAGTACAGTTACTAGATTAGTAAGGGTTATTAACTAAGCAAAGCTTGTAAAGATAGGGTGCAATAAATAGTACAGAGTAGACTGTCTAGTTTAAGAGCAGGTTAAGATTCTAAAGACAAACTTAATTAACAAGGTTAAACACAAACTATAAGGGTTGTGTTCCTACTAACTATATACTTTAATAATAGTAGTAGTAATATAGACTAATTAGTGTTAGGAATCCTCTAATCGCCCTAAGCACTAATTATACTAATTACTAATTGCACTAATTATGCCAAGCCTAATTATGTTACGTAATCCTTAGTCTCTTACTAAGTGCTAACACTATTATGTTTGCTTACGCTAAACCTAATAACTTGTTATAATTACTGTGCCCTATACACTATAATTAGCTTACATCCTTCCTATGTTCTGTAGATTATAACACTATCCCCCTTCTGTCCTAGCTTAGTCTCTTAAGCTTATTTATATAACGTAGGGCCTATCCTTAATTAGTAGGTAGTTTTAATAATGCTAAAACAACTAACTATCTTAAGTTTAGCTTGCTGTTATTACCTATATAAATTTGTTAAGTCCTTTAGGGAGATTATAGTGCAGAAATGTAAAACTTGTATAAAGCACAACTGCGTGTATAAGGTTTATATTTAATCTAGAAAGTGTAGTAAGTGCGTTTGCCTTAGGCAATATTATAACGTAAAGGTAACTTAATCTAAGTTTACCTAACTAGCGTCTAAAAAAGAAATTGCGTTTACGCATAAAGGAGAGTTAGGAAGCGTAAACTAAAGCGCTTTAAATATCTAAAAAGGCTATAGAAGACTTGCGTGTAGCGCGTGCGCGCAAGGAGCAGTTGCAGCAACAAATAGATTTGTTAGATTGCTAAGCAGAAGAGGCTATTACAGTAGAAGAGCAAAGCATAGAGGAACAAGAGCAGCTAGATGCTAAAACTGTATTATTTAATAGTATTGCATAAGATAGTCTTGCTCTTAAGTTATTGCCTAGTACCTAGAGCGCCTTTAACAGCCAGCCTCTAGAGTACTAGGAGGATAACGTGGCCCTATCTAATTAGCTTCCTTATATTCCTTTAACAACAGCAGGCAGTTCCTAAGGTTTGTTTGTAGTTCCTATATGTTTTCTAAGTTAGGGTAACTTAACTATTTAACTAGATATCTGCGTCTAGTGCTATTCCCTTAATGTGTTACTATTTTTTTAACTTTCTATTTATCTTTGCTGTTAGCTTAATAATAGAAGTTCTCTTAGATAGGCGTTCTAGGGTTAGCTAGTTCTAATAGCAATATGTGGAACACTAGGTAGATCTTTGCATCCTTTAGCAGATTAAGTCTATAGTTAACTAAGCTTATCTGCTTAGAAATAAAAAATAGTCTAACTTTAACATAGTCTAATTTTTTTATTAGTCTTTGTGTGCAAAGGTTTTTATAAGAAGATAGACTTTATCCCCCTCTTCTAGCTAAGGTGCTATTTTTCTTTTCTAGTTAATATATAAGATTGCTTATTCTTAAGCCTTGCTAATGTTTTCTAGTGCTTTTTATGTACTTCCTTCAGTCTTGCTACTAAGGATATTACTAATTTAGTCTAAATTAGCGTGTCTAGACTTCTAGTAAAGAGATTTAGGTGCATCCTGTAATTTAGGAAGAATAGTAATTCTCCTATTACTTCTAACAATTTGTTATTGTATGCAATCTGTGCTATAGGTAACAGCAAAACCTAGTTGTCTTGCTGCTAGTTGCTGTAAATTCGTAGATATATTTCTATAGTCTAATTTGTTCTTTTAGTCTGTCTATCTGTCTGTAGATAATAGGCTGTCAAGAGTTTCCTCTTAATACTAATAGCTGCCAAGAGCGTAGTCTAGTAGTTTAATATAAAGAGCTTGTCTTAATTGCTAATAATTAATTCTAGTATGCTGTAATACCTTATATGTTAATCTAGAAACACTTGTGTAAGCTGCTCTGCAGTGTAACTATGTTAAAAAGGTATTATTTTAGCGTACTTAGTAAATCTGTTAACTATAACAAAGATTAAGTTATAGCTGTATCTAGTAACTAGGTCCCTTAAGATAGGCAGCTGTGTAATAAAATCTATTATAATGTTTATCTATAGTGCTGTTAGCAGCTCTATTGCCTATATTTCTCTGTATTTTATGTGTGTGCTATGTTTATTTTGCTAGCAGTCTACACAGTTTTTAATATATTTAGTAACCTTGTCCTTTATATTGCTAAACTTATAGTGTTATTTAATAAGTTCTATTATGCGCGTAATTCTAGGGTGTCTATATAGCAGGTTATTGTAGTAATTAGCTATAACTTTGTCCTAAAGTTCTTCTAGTACATCTAATATAATGCGCTAGTTAATTTTAATCTATATTATGTTATTAAGCTGTTATAATAGTCCTAGCAATCTATTATTATTAATTCCTAATACTGTAAACTAGTTAATTATTTTTTTCTCTAGTAAGGTTGTGTTGTTAGCTAAGTGCATTAGCTCTACTATTGTCTTTTCCTAGCGTATACACTATCTTAAACTTATATTGCCTAAGTATGTTAGACTAATATACTTAGTGTTAATTTAAGACTTTACTTATAGTAAAGTATACTAGGTTCTTATAGTTAGTATAGATAGTAAGTTCTAAGCAACTTTCTACGTATAGTTGCTAATATTCTAGGGCTAAGATAATTATAAGTAATTCTTTGTTATGCATATTATAGCGTTCTTCTAGTCCTAAGAACTTACGTAAGTAGTATGCAATAGGGTGCTATAGTCTATCTTTTTCTTGCGTAATACATGCGCCTAATATAAGATCTAAGGTGTTAGTCTCTATGCGTATTAGCTTACTACTACAAAACGTAATTAACATAGGAGGTGTAATATAGGCTTACTTAAGTACCTTAAACGCATTATCTTATTCTTATCCCTACTTAAAGGGTGTATCCTTCTATGTAAGCTTTGTTAGTAGGATTACAATCTTAGAGTAGTCCTTAATAAAGTGTTAGTTAAAGTTAATAAATTCTAAGAATTCCTAGATCTGTTTAACTGTTTTTAGCGTCTGCTAGGTCCTAACTACTTCTACTTTTATTAGACTAATCTTAACTCTGTGTTGTCCTATAATGTACCCTAGGAATTTAACTTCCTCCTTATGCTATTTGCACTTTTTAGGTTTAAGCTGTAGGTCTGCCTGCTTTAGGCATTCTAGCACTTCTGTAACGTGTTGCGTGTGCTCTTCTAGTATTCTTAAATACACTAGGATGTTGTCTAGGTACGCTACTACAGTTCTATTAAGGTATGCTCTTAGGACGTTATTAATTAACTCCTAGCACGTTGCTAGTGCGTTTATTAGACTAAACAGTATAACTAGGTACTTATAGAGTCTATATTACGTCCTAAATGCTATTTTCTATTCTTCTCTTTCCTTTATGTGTATAAGGTTGTACATGCCTTGTAGGTCTAACGCTGTAAAGTACTAAGCTCCTACTAGCTAGTCCTGTAACTCTATAATGTTTAGGAGCAGGTAGTAGTTCTTAATAGTAATTTTATTAAGCTTTCTAAAGTTAATGCAAGGTTGTAGCTTGCTATCCTTCTTAGGAATAAACATAATTAGGTACCTTGCAGGTAATTCTAATCTTCTAATAAATCCCTTCTTAAGGTTCTTAGTAATGTACTCCTAGAGTACTTTAAGTTCCTTTTCTAATAACTAGTATAGCCTTTTAAAAGTTAGTATCTTTCCTTTCTAGAGCTTAATCTTATAATCCTAGGGTTTGTGCTTTAGTAGGGCTTTTGCTGTAAGCTCTTCTTTAAACATTACTACGTATTATTAGTAAACGTTAGGGATAGTAGGAGGTGCACTCTTTTTCTCCTTAACTCTTACTTTATAATCTATAAGGCGTTTAGTATCTATAGAGTTAACTGCTCTATCTTAGCGCGTCTTGTGTGTTAAAGAGATGTTATTAATCTCCTTCTTATCTACTAGCTGCTGCGTGCGCTGCGTAGGCGTAGATACATTAGTGCTGCATTTGCATCCTTCTAACAAAAGTCTTTCTTATGTCTAATCTATCTGTAGGTTGTGCTTTTGTAACTAAGGAAGTCCTAGTATAATGTCGTGCGTGGCCTTTGCAAAGACGTCTAGGTTTATTTCCTTATAATGCCTCTATATCTATAAGAGGGCCGCTATTACTTTAAACGCAATAAGCAGTTTATCTAGTATTACTTCTCTATTAGCTACTTAGAGCAAGTAAGTATGTTCCTTATAATATAATCTAAGTCTAGCTTACTACATTACTATTTAGGATATATAACTTGCTTATGCCCCTAAGTCTAAGAGTACTGTTATAGCTTTCCTATTTAGTTTAATAGGTAGCTTAATAAGGTAATTGTTCCTAATACTATTAATAGATTAATCCCTAGGGCTTATAGGCGCTAGCCTAAAAAAATCCCCTTATTACTAAACCCTTTAAACTCCTTAGTGCTGTAGTGCTTCCTGTATTCTGCGTTAAGGTAGTTCTGCTAGTGTGCGTTGTAGCAACTTCTGTTAACTACTAGCTATATTTGTATTATAGCCTGTAGGTTATCTATACTAGGAAAGTGTACTTTCTAGCGCTTGTTAATAAGATAAAGTTTATATAGGTTATTGTAACACTAGTACTATTAGTTGCAACAGAGGCCTTGTTGTGCTAGGAACTATCCTGCACTAAGCTTCTTGTTATAGTAGATTATACATCTGTCTTTAGTATATACTGTCTACGTAAGGTTTCTATATTTTAGGTTTTAGTAGTCTAGGATATACTGTAGTTATAGGCTAATTAGTAGTAGCTCTTCTTTTGCTTCTGCATACGTTCTAGGCTAAGCTGTGTCTCTTGCTTACACTAAAGCTAGTCTTTAGCTTCTTCTAGGTTGTTAGCAAACTATTTACTATTATTAATTTCCTTACAGAATTAGTAGACAAGCGCTTAGAGTTCTAGTGTGAATTCTCCTGTTAGTAGTCCTACTATAGGGCTAACAAGTTCCTAGCACATTTAGTAATAGGCTTCTTTGTCTTTGCGCTTCTAGCGTTGCCTAGCTAAGCGTTCTTCTTTTTGTACCTTTTTTGTGTTAGTGCTGCTAAACCCTTGTTCTAGAGCGTCTAGTAGGTTGTCTATTTTACGCTAGTAGTCTTCTATTTCCTTATAGGCTAAGATGTTGTTAAGTATGTTATCCTTCCTTGCGCTTTTAGGTTTTAGTTCTATAACTATTAGTTCTCTACTATTAGGGGTAAAGTAGCGCGTTCCTTGTTTCTAGAAGGGTCTATTGTATTTCTTGCCTATTTAGACGCTACTCCTAGTCTACTTGTATTCTACTGCGTAGTATCGCTAGTTGTTATTAGAGTAGTATTCTGTTTCTTTACCTGTCTAGACGTCCTAGTAAGGTGTTGCTACACAAATTAGAGGTACAATATAGTTATTATTATCCTCTAGACTAGACTCTAGGTCTTCTAGCAGTTATCTAATGTTATTAGTAAGAATTTCCTATTTACTAGCTTCTGTGTTGTTATAATTATAGGTAAGTATATTTAACTAATAGTAAACCTTGTTTATCTAGCAGTCCCTAGCAAAGTAGCCTAGTTTACTACAGTTGTAGCAGTCCTTACTGCCTCCTAATTGCTTACCCCCTCTAGGCTTCTTGTTCTATTGCTTAGGTAGTCCCTTGTTAAGGTTTAAGAGGTCTATTGCTTCTAGTCTATAGTACCTACTCTGTGTATTACTGTAGATGCAATAACTAGTGTTTAGCTAATTATAGCCTTCTTATTGTCCTTAGTTTAGGTTGTTGCGCTATTAGTTCCTTAGTAGCAGTTAGTTAGTAGCAATAATAGTAGTGCGTGCTCTAGGATTATCTTAAAGTTCCTGCTAAAGTTTATAGAGGCGTATATTAATATTAATAGTAGTATTAATAAGCTTGTTAAGGGTTTTAGTACTTGCGCTAGTGCGCATAAGTTCCTCCTTAACCTTAGGCTTTAATCTCTATTAGAACATAGTAATTAGAGCAGTATTGTCCTAGTTAGTGTTAGTAGTAAGCTGCTAAAACTCTGCAGCGTAGTTAGTAGCTAACTTATCCTACTTAATCTTCTAAATATTATAGCAGGTAATGTGTAGTTTATTAGAGACTCTAAAGATTAGCTTAATCTTCTCTTTAAATAGGTTAAAGTCCCTTATCTATACATCTACGTTGTCTAGGGCTTTGCTAGCTTAGTACTGCTGTACAAAGAGCTTAATCTAGGTAAACACTTTACTACGCATGTAGCTAGCTGTAAGGACAACTTGTTTAATCTTAGGAACCTTCTTGCCTTAGAAGGTAAAGAAGAGGTCCTATTGCATAAGCTAGTTATTAAGCTTACTACAGTCTCTGTAGTAAAGGTTAGGTTTATTAACGTTTATGCCTAAAGTGTAGACTAGTAGGTCTACGTTAACGTCTATGTTAGAGCTGCTAGGGGTAGCACAGGATCCTATAGAGGTACTTATCTTAGGGGTATTTAAAATGTTAAAGTTGTACTTTAGTTAAAGACTGTAAGCACTAATTCTATTAGTTCTTAGGGATAAGTATAGTTACTAGATTAGTAAGGGTTATTAACTAAGCAAAGCTTATAAAGATAGGGTGTAATAAATAGTACAGAGTAGACTGTCTAGTTTAAGAGCAGGTTAAGATTCTAAAGACAAACTTAATTAACAAGGTTAAACACAAACTATAAGGGTTGTGTTCCTACTAACTATATACTTTAATAATAGTAGTAGTAATGCAGACTAATTAGTGTTAGGAATCCTCTAATCGCCCTAAGCACTAATTATACTAATTACTGATCGCACTAATTATGCCAAGCCTAATCATGTTACGTGATCCTTAGTCTCTTGCTAAGTGCTGACACTGTTATGTTTGCTTACGCTGAACCTGATGACTTGTTGTAATTACTGTGCCCTATGCACTGTAATTAGCTTGCATCCTTCCTGTGTTCTGTGGATCGTAACAGCTACGTTAGCAATCTTACTAGCGCAGAAGCGCCTAGAGTAAGCTGAGGTAGCTCTAGTTTGTTGTAGGATGTTGTAGAGTAGGTTATCTTAACTATATTAGGCCTTTTTAAGGAAGGACCTAATTTTTAGAATGTTGGTGTAGGTGTGTATTAAACCCCTAGGGGAATAGGCAGTTACCTGCTAAAGCTCCTCCCTTCCTTTACGCTGCAAGTACCGATAGCCTATTAACTAATCTCCTTTAGTATAGGAATTTTGCACGTTGCGTTGTTAAGGTATAACCCGTTGCTGTCGCAAAGTCGTGTTCGTGGGATCAAGCTAGCGGCTCGCTCGGGTTGGCGGTTCGCATGGGAAACACGTTGATGAGAGAAATCTTAAATCGCCTTAAAGTGGTACCTTGATAGATCAGTTCAAAGCAGCACCACTGTACCAAGCAGCAGACACTACAGCACTAACCAATCACTCAATCACTCAAATGCACAACCAAATAAACAATTAAATGAATGTATGACCTAACCTAATCAACCTAGCCCATCCTAACCCAACCCAACCCAACTCAGCTCAGAGATAGGCAGCCATAATACCACATCTATATAACCATACAACCATACCAAACATGCAATTCGCAACCGCAACCGCAACATAAACACAACAAAACGCCAGACCCATGCAGCCAGCCAAGCAGGACAAGAAACAAACAAAAAAGGCACAAGAAGTAACAAGAACCCGGAATTGTTGTTATGCCTGCAACAACACCGCCACCACCACCTCCTCCAACCCCTCCTCTACCTCCACAAGAAAAAGATGATGATGATGATGATGAAACGTCAAGTATCGCCAAATGTGATATCACATCAACAAATCAATGCATTCAGAGCGCGTCGCGTCGTGTCCGCTAGATCGGTCGCTCGTCCATGCCTAACCGCCCGCCAAGGAAGCAGAATGAGGATAGCAAGATAGAGAATGCGCTATTATGAGGGCAGCAACATGGGAGGGTATATTCGGTTGGCCATGTACAGGGGGTTTAAGAAGAGGAAGGAAGGGGGCAGAAGAAATCAATCCAGGTCCTCGACCCTTGGTTTCTTAGTCTCGTGTCCTTGGGCCTCGCCCTTGTCGCCAGTCCCTCTCTTCCTCTTGTCCAAAGATAGTCAGCTACTATGGCTTCTCAGAAGCAACTGCCACTTATCAGCCTCGTTCAATGCATGTCAGACAAGGACCTTAACAGTACCCCTTGAACAGACTCATCGGTCTGGTCGGCAGCGAGGAGCTTCGGGCTCGCCGAGTCTGCCGGGCCACGCTCTGTGAAGCCGCGCGCTTCGATTTGTGGGCGTTTCGAGGGTGTGGCGCGCGGAGTTGTGTTGGGGGAGTTGTCGGGGTGACCGAGTGTGGGGGTGGAGAGGTTGTCTTTCGAGTGCGACGCATCGTACAGGCCGCCACCCATTGTTGCGCAGCGGAGTATCGTTTGGATGAGTTGGTTTTGGCGGAGGGGTTTCGAGAGGTAGTCCTGCTGCTGTCAGTATGTAGTGCGATGATGCAAATTGGAGTACTTACGTCCATCTGCGCCGCGAGACACTTTTCGCGGTCGCCGACCATGGCGTGAGCAGTGAGGGCGATGATTGCTGTTGATGGGATGCCGTTCTCACGCTCCCACTCACGGATCTTCGCTGTAGCTTCGAAACCACCCTGCAGACGTCAGACATGTACGAACAGAAATATCCAATCAACTTACCATGACAGGCATCTGCACGTCCATGAGTACGCAGTCGTAGCGCTTCTTCTGAATGTGCTCGAATGCTTCCAGACCGTTGTTCGCCACCGTGACCCGGTGGTGGTACTTCTCCAGAATGCGAACGGCAAGCTTCTGGTTAACCGCATTATCTTCAGCAAGCAGGATGTTGAAAGACTTGGAGTGGTCAGAAACCAAGGGCGCAGCGCGTCCGTCCAGCGCCGGGATGAGCGCGTTGCCCAGGTCGATCGGTAAACACGGCGTAGTCATGTAGCTCGAGATACCATTCTCTAGGGCGGACCTGAGGCTTATCGCCACTCTGGGCGTGAGCATGACAAGCGGGATGTACTTGAAACGGTCGGCACCCCTAAGCTCGCGTGCCGTGGCATCGTTGTCGACAATGACACAGTCGTAAGCAATGTTAGTCCTCTTGTCCGATGCCGGCACCTCTTCGACGGAGCTGACGACCATGGGAACAAGCTTGAGGGTCTTGAGATGATCAATCACTTCCCCGGAGAAATTGGTGTGACCTTGATCGATAAAGATGACGGTGTGACCGTTGTACGCCCTTAGGTTGGGCTGGATAGCGCTGATGTCGGGATTCCCGAGACGGACTCTGCATGTGAAGTAAAAGACACTGCCCTTGCCAAAGTCGGACTCGACCCACATCCGGCCACCCATGAGCGTCACAAGGCGCTTGGAGATGGACAGACCAAGACCCGTACCGCCGAACTTCCTGGTCGTGGAACCATCGGCTTGCTGGAACGTGTCGAAGATCAGGTTGAGCTTGTCGCCGCGGATACCTATGCCTGTGTCGGAAACTGCAAACTGGAAGACATATTGATCCGGACCGCACTCCTGCTCTTGCGCCATGCTAATGGCAACTTTGACTTCTCCGCGCTCAGTGAACTTGATAGCGTTACCCACAAGGTTCAAGATGATCTGTCTTAATCTGAAGGAGTCGCCAACAACGTAGTCTGGAACTCTGAAAGAGACGTCGTAAGCAAGGTTCAGCTTGCGCTCGTTGGCCCTTGAAGCCAACGATTTGAGCGCGTTGAAGATGGTGCCACGAATCGAGAACGGAATCTCCTCCATGACCATTCGGTTCGCTTCGATCTTGGAGATATCGAGAATATCGTCGATAATGGTCAAAAGCTGGCCAGCCAGGTTGTGGACTATTGTCAACATCTCTCGTTGTGCGTGTGTAAGATCGGTGTCAAGCGTGAGCTGCGTCATACCAATAATACCGTTCATGGGTGTTCGGATCTCATGAGACATGTTGGCCAGGAACTCCGACTTCGTCTTGTTGGCCAATTCGGCGGCCTCCTGGCCGCTGTATTTCTCTGAATGGACTCGCGCAAGCTAGACACCATCTGGTTGATCTTCCTCTTCAGTTCGTCCATTTCACCGGACGCCTCGACTGTGATCTGGGTGAACTTGCCCTCCATAGCTGCGTTTGTGATGTCGCCGAAAGCGCGCACCTGCGAGGTCAAATTCTGGGCCATGGTGTTGACATCGGTCGTGATCTCCTTCCATCGTCCGTCAATGTCCCGGATATCTGCTTGGCCGCCCATCTTTCCATCCACACCGACATCGCGAGCCACTCGCTTCACAGCGAGCGACCACTCATCGAGTCTCATGACCATGTCATTGATGGTGTCCTTTAACAAACGGATTTCTCCCTCGGCATCCACGTGCACTCTCCTACTCATGTCCCCTTGGCAATGGCCTGTGTGACTTCCGAGATACTTCGTACTTGCAATGTCAGGTTCTGCGCCATGGTGTTGACGTTGTTTGTCAGATCCTTCCATTTTCCTTCCACGTTGTCGACCTGTGCTTGTCCACCGAGGATACCGTCGGTTCCGACTTCACGAGCCACCTTGCTGACCTCCTGGGCGAATGTGTTCAGGCGGTCGACCATGGTGTTGATAGTGATCTTCAAAGACAGAATCTCACCCTGGACTTCGGCCTTGACCTTTCGGCTGAGATCTCCTCTGGCTACCGCTGTTGTGACTTCGGCGATCTCTCGTACTTGTGTCGTCAGATTCATGGCCATGCCGTTGACATTTTCGGTGAGGTCTTTCCAGGTTCCTTCGACTCCATGGACGGTAGCCTGGCCGCCCAGTCTGCCTTCGGATCCGACTTCCCTCGCAATCTTGGTGACTTCGTGTGCGAATTGCTGCAGTTGGTCGACCATGCGGTTGATGGTATTTTTGAGTTCCAAAATCTCGCCCTTGCACTCGGCCTCGACCTTCCGAGTGAGGTTACCCTGAGCAACAGCTGTTGTCACTTGAGCAATGTCTCGCACCTGGGTTGTCAGGTTTTGCGCCATGGCGTTCACGTTGACAGTCAGCTCGTTCCACATGCCCTTAACACCAGCGATCTCAGCCTGACCACCAAGCTTGCCTTCGGTACCGACATCTCTAGCCACTTTTGTGACCTCGGTCGCAAACGACTGCAGTTGGTCTACCATGGTGTTGATTGTTTGTTGCAGCTGGAGGATCTCTCCCCTCGCTGGACGCTCAATCTTTCTGCTCAAGTCGCCGTGGGCGACAGCGGTTGTGACTACAGCGATTTCTCGCACCTGCTCGGTAAGGTTCTTAGCCATGTCGTTGACTGTCCGCAAGGGTTAGCAGACGGCCCGATTGGCGACTACACATAAGCCACTTACCGGAGTCGGTCAGCTCGGCCCAGATACCATCCACTCCGGGCAGGTTTGCTTGACCACCAAGCCTACCCTCGGTGCCGACTTCTCTGGCTAAAAAGGTGACCTGACTGGCAAACTCTTGCAGCTGATCCACCATGGTGTTGATTGTGCGTTTGAACAAGGTGATTTCAGGGTCCATTTCCTTGGCGTGGATCAAAACCTTCTTGCTCAGGTCGCCCATAGCGACAGCTGTGACAATGGCGCCGATTTCACGCAGCGCCTTTTGGAAAGCCAAGTTGGCCTGCTGGTGCTTGCCGAGCTCGCGCTTGAGGGCGCCGATATCCTCGATGCCGTGCTCGAAGACCATGTTCTGGTTGTTCAGCTGCTTGTTGACTTCGGCGCTCAGGTTGTCGATGTGCTCGCGTTGGTTCTTGATCTGGTCGGCCTGCTTGTTCAGGTGGTCGCGCAGGTAGTTGAGCTGCTCTTCGGTGAGGGCAGCGGCCGGTTCTTGGGGTGGTCGCCATTGGACTCCTTTGCAGCGAGCCAGTTGCTGACCCAGAGGGCGCGCTGCTCCTTGGTGGAGCTGCGGCGATCGTAGGGCGCGGTGGGCTTGCCAAAGGGCCCCGTAGGTGCGTAGACCAGGCCCTCCTCAGCAGGCTCGCCGGCAGGTGTGATGGGGAAGGTGCCCTGGTTGACGACGACGTTGCTCTTGTGCTCGAGGAAGTCGATGCGGGCACACAGGGCGGCGATTTCGAGCTCGAGCTGCGTCTTCTCGGCGCAGTCGGGGCCGGGCAGGGCGATGGCGTTGGCCGTGGCCTTTGCGCCGTTGGCTGCTATCTGGGCCTTGAACGAGGCATCGCGGGCGGGGTCGTGGGCTCTCGCTAGGTTTTTGATGTAGTCGGCAAGCCCGGAATAGGTTTCGGCAGCCATGGCTGCAGCGAGAAAGCGGATGTCGGGCTTCTATGTGTGCAGCATTGAGGACGGGGCAGGACGGGGCGGGACAGGCGCGTACAGCCGTGGGGGTCGTGGGGGAGAGAGGTGCAGAGCAGGACGGCGGGCGGTGGGGCGTGCAGCCAGTCTCCAGTCTTCAGGAGGCCGTGGGAAAGAATGGCGAGGCGGCGAGGCGGCGAGTCGGTGCACTGGCGGTGCACAGGCGGTGGACGAGCAAGACCCTGCTGAGAAGGGTGCGGGCGGCGACGGGAGATGGGAGGGCTGTTGAAAGAGGCCTGGCGTGAGCGTGGCCGCGGCGAGTACCCTGGCCGTGCCGAGTGTAGAAAGTTGGCGAGGGGCGGCAACAGCGGCGGCGGCAGATGCAGCAGCAGGAACAGCAGCAAGAGCAGCAGCAGCAGCCGTGGCAGTGGCAGTAGCGGTGGCAATAGCAGCAGCAGCGAAGGTGCGAAGAGGCTGGCAGGTAGAGCACCGCGAGCAAGTCTGCCACAAGAGATGCACAGTCGCAGACGGTGTCACTGTGTGGTGTTCAGAGGGAGACGATGGCCGAGATGTGATACAATGCCCATCTACTGGACGGCCTGGACAGAGACCACCTGCCCTCGCTACGCTCTGCTAGCTCTCCGATGACAGGCGTTGGAGGGCACCCTCGTCTCCACCGCCTACACAGCCCATGCATGCACACCACCCTGCGGCTGTCCGCCCGCCGGCACCCGTGGAACACTCGGCACGACCTTGGACCTTGGTCGTGGGCACCTCGAACCCCCGAAGAAGCTCGTTTTTTAGCAGTCCTGGGTTTTGGGAGCACCAAAGCACCAAAACACAATAGTACTTGTTTTCACTGCACAGCGTGGTAGCCCAGATCATCATCTATACGCTTTCTACACAAAGATTTGCGAACTAGAGTAGATGTGGTGTTGCTAGCTGCTGATGAAGGCCAAATTAGGTGTTTTTGACACGCCATGGCACACAAAAGACGCGCTTCTTGTTGCTCTCGAAGCCGTCGCCCAACCATGGACTCTTGCTTGGCCTTGGCCGCGGACGCTGTCTACCACAGCACCACACAACGTCATGTGGCTTCGCACGCAAATTGCACCCGTACCGCGCCAAGGACAAGTGCTCCCAAGCGCTCAAGCATGCCAGCATCTCCCTCGCCCAGCAAAGAGCACACACCCACTCTCTGTACCTAGACCCTGCATGCCGCCACACCGTTTCCGCAAACGACGAACAAGCCATGACAACGAACCAAGCGCTTTCTCGCTTCGGTCCCAGACTGTCAGGGCGTCGAATAGGGGTCATTTGTTGCCACAAAGTCTCTTGCAGTGGATGCGCAGTGGTGCTGATACGAGGCGTTGGGGTGTTGGAAACGCGGCAGCGTACCCGCTTCCATGCTCCATTCGGACACCACCCTCGCTCCTAGCGTGAATACTCTCGTCATACGGTGTGTGTATGCACACAACTGGGTCTTGAACACACAACGTTGCGCATGACATGGAATTTCCACTCTTGCATCCGTGTGCGCTGCTTGCGCATGGCCCACCGCCACTCTGCCACACGTGCTTCATCACCATGCCTTCTCTCATTTCGCCTGCCCTGCCCACCATCAGACTGCGAGTCTTCTCTCCCCTCTGATCATCCCTTGCACGGCGTGTCGTCGTATCGCCATCACTGCAGTATGTCGGACCGCAGGCCTGGAGTTCCGCAGCGTTGCGGCTTTTCGCGGGGCTGCCAACCAGCTCTCTGCTCGCGCCTCGGCAGCCAATCGTGGTGCTTGGGCAGAAGCTGCCCCACTAAGATCTTCCATCACAACCTCACTTTTCTGGCTCGTTATCTTGGGCTCGGCCGCTTTGCTGGCAACTTTGTTTCGACAACATGGGAACGCGGGTTTTCCTGTTTGCGCTATCCCGCTGCACCGGTTCCCTCTTCCTCCCCTCCCACGCTTGCATGTGGCTTCTTGCAACACCCAAGTGCCGGTGCCGTGGGGTGCTGAGTACGCACAGCCCACCTTCTTCACTCAGGGTCCAATAGCTTGTTTCACAGGGCCGAAACAGGCTTCGCTTAGGCCGCTCACTTTCACGTGGGGAGCAAGGGGCGGATCTATCGTTCCCGGCACGCCTCAACTCATACAGGGTGGGACGTTGCAGTGCGCTCTCAGTGCCTCATTACAGTACAGGTCCAGAATCCAGGGTCGATATCAATATTATGCATTACTACTCGCGCATTGGCAAGCTTGCTTCTCATTATCGCAGCTACCTGAGCTTCTTCGCGTGAGCTACCAAGCTCTCGATGACCTGCTCGAAAGCGTCTTTGTCGCCTAGTGCGCTCTCCATCTGCTTCTGCCAGTACTCGAATACTTGCTCTGCCCGCAGGTGCAGCCCCTTGAGATGATGGACGTGTTTATGCAGCTCGTCGTCAGTCAAGTTGAGCAACGCGGCCTCGGTCGTTGCGCATAGCATCGACGTGGCACTGAGATCCAACTCGGGAGGAGGTGGTGGTCCTCTCCTCGGCCTTTCGCTCTTTGACTTGGACGAGTCCACAGAAGTGTTGGATGTGTTTTCTCTCTTGACACGGTCGAGAGCATGGTTGCGGCCGTCCGAAGATGGACGCGGTGACTTGTCGCCAGGGATGTGGGTCGATGGGAGGATCAGCTTCTTCTGTTTAGACGCAGGCAGAATCTCATCGAGATCGACAGGCACTCCCAGCGAGACCAGAAACAGCCGCCGTATCCTGGAACGGACCCAGTCAGGTGGCTGCAGCGGTGGCGGTGCAACGAGCTGAGTCCATAACGAGTGGCTCCGCTCAGAATGGAAGATGGAGCGAGTGTCTTCCGTTGTCGAAATGGTTGGCAAGTCATGGGGGAGGGGTATATCTCATTCATATAGGGTTGGGTCGCGTCAACGATGACTTCCAATGAGCCGAGTTCGGCAAAGTCGAGGACAGGCTGTATCATTTGGAGTCAGTTGAGACATCACCGCAGCATGCTTCGAACTAGGGAATATGAATTGACTGGCTTGAGCTGTTGCACTTACGGGACCTGGTGGTGCTGGAGGAGGAGCGGGTACGGGATTTTGAATTTGGGGGCTGTCAAATGTAGTCTCTGCCTGATCCTCGCCTTGCTGAAACCCATCGTCGAAGTCCCCAAAGTCGTCGTCGCCCTCGCCGCCCTCTTCAAATTCGTCGAAATCGCCGAACCCATCGTCTTCTTCTGCGTCGCCGCCTTCTGAAGCGTCGTCTGCCTGCTCATTGGTGTGGTCATTTGTTTGGTCGTTTGTGTGGTCGTCTGCGTGGTCGTCTGTGTGGTCGTCTGTGTGGTCGTCTGTGTGGTCGTCGGGGAGCTCGTCTGCTTCCACTGAGACGTCATCGTCTTTGTCGGCGGCATCGTCATTTATGGGAGACCTATCAATGGAGGCAGTTGGCGACCCTTCTTCCGTCAACGGCACGCAGGGAGGCACCCAAGAAATGCCTTACGTACCTTGGTCATCCCGCTCATCCCGCTTAGGAGGCTCGGGTGCCTTGACGATGATGTCAGGCATAGCGTCGGCGAGGCGCTGCTGGTGGGCGAGCGTGCCGGGAACGTCGCCGTGGGCAGGCTGGTCCGGGTCGATCTTCTCCACTACCGTCTTGGGAATGGGGCTCATGGGTGTGCCTCCTGGCGTGAGAGGTCGATCGCTGACGCTCACTCGCGAGGTACTGCGGCTGCGCTGGCCGTCCGGGACAATCTCCACCTCGTCGGGCACAGCGTCCTGTGTGCGCATGTTGTAGGCAGCGGTCCCAGGCACCTCGCCGTGGGCAGGCTCATCGTCGACACGCTCGACACGTGTGATGGGAATGGGGGATGTTGCTTCGGCCGGCTCTGCTCAAGACCCTTGTCGAGGCCCTTGTCGTGCACTCTGCCCTCTGAAGCATCTGAAAAGTGCTCATCGCTGGAATCGGCTGTGCTATGGTCAGAAGTGCATTGGACTGAAGGATCCATCATGGCGTACCAAGCTCCTTCGCACCGGCATCTTCGAGCTCTACACTCTTGCGGGGCGGGGCAAGCTCGTTAGCCATGTTGGAGTCGGTGCCGCTTCCAGTACGCTCGAGCTGGGCGTGTGCGGGCAGCGGAGAATGGGTTCAATGCGGACTGCACAGAGTGGTGGGCAGTGATGAGTAGTGATGGGCAGTGGTGGGCAGTGGTGGGGAGCTGGGGATGTCTAGAGGGAGGAAGCCACGGGCGGTTGCGAGACAGAAGATAGTACAAAGTGCTGCGCCTCGCTCTCTTGCATGCAACAGGTCGTTGTTGGGTTTCAGGCACGCGGGGATTGGCGCTCCAGACCGCTGCAAGCTGGATCAACAGATTCGCCGTATCACCGGTTGGCCCATGCAGCTGGCTGCCCAAACTTTTGGTGGGTGCGACATCGACGCGCCTGTGGTAGCTGTGCAAGACGCGGAGCACCTGCGCAAGCCTTGACTGCAATCCTCACTCTTTGCGCCCAGAGCCGTGTTGCATCTTCGTTGCGACAGCCCGTGTTGCTTTCTTGGTCGTGACAGGACTGCCCATTGCGCAACTTTCCACCTAGCTATACAAACAGCTACCCACAACAACAACAGCAGCAACAACAGCAACAACAGCAACAACAGCAACAACAGCAACAACAGCAACAACAGCAACAACAGCAACAACAGCAACAACAGCAACAACAGCAGCAACAACAGCAACAACAGCAACAACAGCAACAACAGCAACAACAGCAACAACAGCAACAACAGCAGCAACAACATCAACAACCACACCGCACCTCAACCGCAACCATGTCTGGCTTCACATTTGGACAGCCGAGCGGCAACAATGCCGGGTCAAACACACCGAAGCCTGCAGGCGGACTGTTTGGCGGTGCAGGCAACACGACCGGCAGCTCGTCCCCGTCCCTCTTCGGGACTGCAAATACTGGGTCGAGCGCATCGGGCGCAGGAGGACTGTTTGGCGGTGCCGGTGGAAGCGCTGGAAGCACTGGAAGCACTGGAGGCACAGGTCTCTTCGGCGGCGGAGCGTCTTCCACACCAAGCTTTGGCTTTGGCAGTGCAGCCAAGACGGACGACACAGCGAAGCCATCCGTGTTTGGGGGTGCGTCGACTGGCGGTGCACCAGCTGCTTCCACAGGCACCACTCCATCGTTTGGGTTTGGTGCGCCTTCTGGTAGGTATCGTTTGCTCGGTGAGCGTTGGCGCAGCTTCTAACCATGCTCAGCAGGCACACCGCCCGCCGCTACGCCCGCCGCAAACAAGACGTCTTTCCTCCCTTCGACCACACCCGCTGGTCCTCCTCCGGGCTCCAATCTGTTCGGCGGACAGACGCCTGCGGCCTCGTCTGGCTTCTCCTTGGGAGGAGGACAGAACAACCAGACCGGTGGGGGCATATCCAGCCCAGGCTTGTTCGGGGGACCCGCAAAGCCTGCTGTACCAACATCCGGATCCACGCCTGGCCTGTTCGGCCCCAAACCTATAACCGCTTCTACACCCACGACAGGTCTTTTTGGAGGCCCGCCCAGCTCAAACGAGGCAAACAAGAGCGCGACCCCTCCCACTCCGGCCGGACTGTTTGGTAGAGCCGCTCCTGCAGCTGCTTCCAGCTCGCAAGAGACCCCCAAGCCAGCAGGAGGACTGTTCGGCAACAACCTGCCTAGCACCACACCCGCGAGCAAGCCCCCTACGTTCAGCCTTGGAGGATCCACGCCTGCTGGCCAGTCATCGTCTTCGCAACCATCCGCTACTCCTTCGCTGGGAGGCTTCAGCTTAGGTGGCGGAGACAAGGACAAGCCTGCGACTTCATCAGCAGCGCCACCATCCAGCCTGTTTGGCGCGGCTGGGTCGTCTACCCCAAGTGCCCCCGCAGCGGGCGGGAGCTCTGGCCTCAACCTCTTCAAGAAGCCTGAAGCGAGCACGCCTTCCAGCTCGACACCAGCGAGTGGAACCGCAGCGACGGCAACAAGCTCGGCTCCCTCCCTGTTGGGCGGTATGGGAGGTGGAACCTCTGCGCCTCCAGCTTCGTCTGCAGCAACGCCAACATCAGGACCAACAACAGGCCTTTTCGGTGGTCTGGGTGGAGCAAAGCCCGCCTCAACTACAGCGCCAGCTTCGACACCTACGCAGCCTACATCAACACTGGGAGCCACAACTGCAGCTTCAGGCGATGCTTCCAAGAGCGGGCTTGCCAACTCGACGGCGGGTCCAGCACCCTCCGCTCAGTCACGCCTCAAGAACAAGTCGATGGACGAGATCATCACACGCTGGGCCGCCGATCTCTCCAAGTATCAGAAAGAGTTCCAATCACAAGCCGAGACTGTCGCACAGTGGGACCGAGCACTCGTCGAGAACTCCGACAAGGTCCGCCAGCTGTACTCGAAGACGTTCCAAGCCGAGCGCGACGCAGCAGAGGTCGAAAGGCAATTGACCATGATGGAAGAGAACCAGCAGGAGCTCGACTCGTACCTCGACCGATACGAGAAAGAGATCGAGAACCTCATGAAGATGCACGGTGTTTCCGGCAAGTCTGACGGTCTGCGCGGCCCCGACCAGGAGCGCGAGAGGACGTAAGTGACCCTTGGATTCATCCGCAAGAAAAGCCACGCTAACCCAACCTCCAGCTACAAGCTCGCCGAGAAACTGCAAGACCGCCTCAACGAGCTAAACAAAGACCTCACAGAGATGATCGAGGAAATAAACAGTACCTCCCAAACCCTCAGCAAGACCGGCAAGCCCGACGACCCCGTACGTATCCTCCCCCACTCACTCACAACCCTCAACACACCCCTCAACACATCACTAACCCCTCACAGCTCACAAAAGTCGTCCGCGTCCTCAACACGCAGCTCTCGCAGCTGCAGCTCATCGACGCTGGCGCCTCGCAGCTGCAAGAAAAGCTCCACGTCGCCCAAAAGGAGGGTCGCGCTGTGGCCGCCACTGGCTGGAGTGGGCTGGGCACGGATCCTGCGGAGGACTTTTATCGCAGTTTTCGCGGAAATAGGGTCGAGCGGTTTGGTGGGCATGCGTAGGGTGGAGGTGCAGGGATGATGGGATGGGGGTTGGGTTAAGGTGGATGGATAGGTTGGATGGGTGGGTGCATAATGGACGGGCGTTCTATGGCGTCGGCTTGCACTTGTGGATAGCGAGTGGCAGATGAATGGAGTGATTGCTGTGAGTTTCGCAGATGGAGATTTTGTCTACACTTCTGCGCCTAAGAGTCTTTGTGTTTTCATTCGAACCATCCCAAGTCGCCATACCTTTTTTCTTCTTCTTCTGCTCCGAGGTTTTAACTAACTGTGCGGTGGTGCTGAACGGCTCGAATAGAGTCGGACGGACAGGCTTAAGGAATGTATCCAAACTACAGAGAAGACCATGCCATGCCTTGTCCGGTAATGACTTTGATGCCAATTTCAGAAAACGCAAGCTACCGGTAGCGAACAAGATGATGAGTTGGGGAGAGGTAATGCAGACATCCGGCAATTCCACATAAACTCATTACCCGCACCACAAACACCTCAATATCAGCAACCACCGCATGTCACAGCAACACAGAAACCAAGAGATCGATCATGTGAACAGAACCGTTTGCCGTAGCTTCATTCAATAGCTGTACGCGACCGAGCGGTCAGCGACGCCTTGTACAGCATGGGATAGTATGGTGTGTATCTAACAGGAGCAACAGCAACAAAGAGAGCGCACTGAGTGCTTACTTCTGCTCGCCCTGGCCGGACGCCTGGCCCTCCTTGATGACGTCGTCGCTGCGTGGGGATTAGCAGGGTTCGATTGTTTGCTCGTTCGTGCAGGACTCACATGTGCTTGTCGAGGTCCTCGAGGTGCTGTCTCTGCTGCTTGAGCTTCTGCTTGATGGCCAGGAGCCTGGAGGATTGTCAGCCGTGTTTCTGGATCCGCCAATTCGTGGCACCGCCCTGTGTGCGGGCTGTGCTGATGGGGGTTGCTCGTACTTGGCCTTCTCTTCCTGGCGGACGTAGAGCTCCTCGGCGGCCGACTCACGCTTGGTGAAGGCATCGCTGTACTTGGGTTAGCTTCCCTGTCCTTGATCATGTCCAATTGTTTGGTTGCTGTAGACTGACCCTCCAGCAAGGCCGGTCGGCCTGGATGCACCGGATCCAGTAGAGCCCTCAGCCATGCGCAGGGCAGAAGTGGAGAAGTAGCGGGGGCAGCGACGGCGCGCGCGCTGTTGATGATGGATGTACGGAGCATGTTGGGGGTGGATTGGATGTGGATTGGGAAAGGTGAGGTTGTTGGTTGCGTTGGATCGGTGGAGTGATGCACGGCTGGGCAGAAGCTCGGCCTGCTTGTGCATGGACCAGATGAAATGAGATCATCGGCGAGAAGGCTGCACGTGAGATCCATGTCAGTCGTCCATGGTGCCTTGATGAAGACAGTGTTTCAGAGTACCAGTCAGCACGGTGCACTGCCGACGTTGGTTCTGCAGTGCTGTTCCAAGGTGGAGGGCTCTCGTGGCAAGTGGTTGCTGTTCACATGCATGAAGGGCAACAGCAGTCGAGCCATGGGAGAGTTGTGCAGAGACAGGCTAAAGGCCAGTGAAGCATGATGCGTCTTCTATGGCTGTCTCTGCACGCACGAACGATGCACTTGCAGAGCACATGGTCGGTTGTGGCAGATGCAAACGACTCCAGTGATGTAGCGGTGATGTGCACTGCTCTCCTCTGCAACCGTCTCTGGCCGCAGGGCTTCCCCTCCAAGCTGAGACAGTGGCGAGGGCAGGCTCAAAGCAGCAGTGCGGTGCATCAGCTCGGGGCCTTGTGGCGGTCACGGGCAGAGACATGACAAGGCGGGGCACGCGTACCGAAGACACAGCGTGCAGACAGCAAATAAGAGGACCACGCACACTGCGCTCCGGTCCTGGAAGCAGGCAGACAGCGTGGCATGCTCCAAGGCGAGTGGCAGGTGCTCGCAGTTCGCAGCAGCGTGTGAAGTCGATCTGTTGCAACGACTCGCGGCTGGGCTGGGCTGCGTGAAACGCTGCAAGATGGTCCACGTCCACGTCCACGGGGCTTAGCGCCAGCAGTAGTCGGGCGTTCTTCATGTCCCCCTCTGCTAAACACTCATTCACTTGAAGCCTCCACAACTCAACACCACCGCCACCGCACACCACCGTCCGCCCACTCACTTCACCACCGCCCACTGCACCGTCTTTCGTAAGTACCTGCCCGCCCCTCGTTGCCCGTCATGGTCGCCAGCGCCCGCCACGGGCGACACCAGCTGTGCCCTGCGACGATCCCAACAACCGCCAGCCAGCCCGCGCCATCAAAACAAGGCGTCCCACGAGTACCGTCGCTTCGAACGTCGCCGGCATTGCACTGGGAGCAGTCTGGGTGGTTGTGGACTGCACCGCACAAGCCACCCCTCCTTTCGCCCTTCGTCCACCGCCGTGTCTGAGCCCGACGTCAGCGCACGCAATGCACGCCGCGTCACTTGTGTGTGCCCAGTTTTCACGCGCCGTCGGCAGCCCGGCAAGCCGTGGACGTTTGTCCATGTCGCGAGTCCGCCAGCCATACTGCAGCGCACACGGACCGGCTAACTCGCTGGCTGCACGCCTGCGACCCACCTTCGCTGCGAGACCCGCGCACTGCGCATCAGCTCAATTTTGCTAACCACCGCCTCTCGCAGATCTCCACCTCACAATGGGTTACGAGGATTCCGTCTACCTGGCCAAGCTGGCCGAGCAGGCCGAGCGCTATGAGGGTAAGCTCATTTCCCGGACGCTGCCACCACGCACGCTGATCCACGCCTGCAGAGATGGTCGAGAACATGAAGGCCGTCGCCTCCGCAGACCAGGAGCTCTCCGTCGAGGAGCGCAACCTTCTGTCCGTCGCCTACAAGAACGTCATCGGTGCCCGCCGTGCCTCGTGGAGAATCGTCACCTCGATCGAGCAGAAGGAGGAGTCCAAGGGCAACGAGACCCAGGTGGCCCTCATCAAGGAGTACCGCCAGAAGATCGAGGCCGAGCTTGCCAAGATCTGCGAGGACATTCTCGAGTGCCTTGACGGCCACCTCATCCCCTCCGCTGAGAGCGGCGAGTCCAAGGTCTTCTACCACAAGATGTATGCATTCTGCGCGCCTGCTTCACTCCCCCACTAACCACATCCGTCTTGCAGGAAGGGCGACTACCACCGCTACCTTGCCGAGTTCGCCGTTGGTGACAAGCGCAAGACCTCCGCCGACAAGTCGCTCGAGGCTTACAAGGCCGCCACCGAGGTCGCTGCCCAGAACCTGGCTCCCACCCACCCCATCCGCCTCGGTCTTGCCCTGAACTTCTCCGTCTTCTACTACGAGATCCTCAACTCCCCGACCAGGCTTGCCAGCTCGCTAAGCAGGCTTTCGATGACGCCATTGCTGGTACGTGACATTACTTGGACCCCTTTCGACAATGCTGACGTGCGAACAGAGCTCGACACCCTGTCTGAGGAGAGCTACAAGGACTCGACTCTGATCATGCAGCTCCTGAGGGACAACCTGGTAAGTCCAAGCCCGTCGTTATCTAGCCATGTCCGCACGCTGATTCACCCAAGACTCTCTGGACCTCCTCCGAGGCCGAGCCCGCCGCCGATGCGCCCGCCGCTGAGCCCACTTCTGAGGCACCCAAGGCCGAGGCCAGCGCCGAGGCACCTGCTGACGTCAAGGCATAAATTCCGCCGAAACCAACATGAAGTAAAAGCACGGAATTGTGGTGCATTTTGGTCTGGGTAACGATGTCTGATTGGTCGTCCCTAATGGCATGGAGGGTGCTTTAGGGCACTAGTGGCTTGTGCTCTTCGTTAGATTCCCAAATCTTCATCATGTCATCACATCTTACACCCGGTCGATTCCCGCTCCTCCTACAATTGGTACGGCCCTTTGGTACATGGTCTTGGGCCTTCCCCTCGACTGTTATGTCTGATGATTTTATGGCTTGGTTTCCCGCTGCGCAGGTGGCGGCGTGCCTTGGTGCACGAAAGCTAGATGTTCAGTTTCCTACAATCCTTCAGTTGCTACCAAAAAGATTTCCAATGACATGCAGAGCTCGCAAGGGCTTCTTCAACACGTCTTCAGTGTGGTCTGTCGTCTTATTGTTGGTCCCCATTAACGAAGCGTGGTCTTTCCTTTCTCGTCCGCTCTTCTCATTCGCCACTCACCCGCCACCTCGCAACTACAAAGTGGCCTCTGCTCTCGATTTTCATGCACTGAACACGTTGATACGTCCAGTGCCGTCACCATAGACTCCCAGGTCGGGCCTCTCACACCTCGACCGTTGAGTCGCTTTCGTGATAGCTTCTTGAGGTGGGCTTAAGACCGAACTTGATGTAGACAGGCGGCTCTCATCTAATCACCAGCTGGCTTCTCTACTCAATTGCTGCTTAAATGGCTTTACAGGAAGGTACGAGCAGATGCACCTTTGTTTACAGTTACTCAATCGAATGCGATCGAGTCTTTCGCACAGCCATTCAACCCATAAGTATCATACAACCATTGGGTATAATGTTTCCCTGGCGTACCACTCATCAGCCACACGGTTGACTGATCTTCTGCAACACACGTCTCTTTTCGTTTCCTTGGTCTTCCGACTGCATTGAGGATGGAAATCTACGAGCACATCGTGGTCGTCGGCAAGGTCTTCTATAGATCAGAAGATTACTGCACACACAACGACAGTAGATACGAGGCATGGTCAGCCTATGACACACTCTCGTTGCCGATATTGCAAGTCTGTAAAAAGATCCACGACGAGGCTGAGGACGTCTATCTGTCTACGAACTTGTTTGCTCTTCCCGATCTCTTTCACTTCGGAGAGCCGTTTTCGGATCTTTCTGCTGTTACTTATAACCCAGACCACACGAACATGCCTCACGAGAACTGATGGCTCTTTTCAGAACGTGCACTGGATTTAGTCAAGAACCTCGGCTTATCTGCCTTTGAGCGAAGCGACTGGAAGATCAACTGCACCCACGGAGCAAGCTGCACCCACCTGGACTCGGGTCTTGCACAAAATCAACATATCGTACGAGTGACAGGTACTTGAATGGAGAAAGCAAAGCGTAGGCACCAAAAGCCGTCATTTAAGGTCTCAGACCACTGCTCTCAGTACTTGTACAGCCAAATGGTGGAGGTCATCTGGCCCACATGTTTGTTAGAGTGAAGGTTCAGCCCGCTAAATCCCGAACCGGGTTTCGAGGTTATTCAGCAGCATGCTGATTGGCTGACGGGGAGTAACATCATCCTCGGCCATCGCATACCATCGACATCACGAACCGCACTCTGCTTCCACCTCCACAGCACCACGCACTTACCGCAATGGCCTCCCTCGTGCGTCCCACCGTCTTCCGCCAGGCGCCTGCCGCCTCCCAGCGCATCATGTCGGCCTTTGTGCGCCCCAGCACCGCAATGGCCCAGTTCAAGCCCGGGTTCCAGAAGTCCACACGAGTTGCCGCCTTCCACGCAACCCAGAGGAACCAGATCCTGCCCCCGCTTCCCCAGAAGATCATCGGAACAGCAAACGAACCAGTCCCCGTCCCAGAGCCCAGCTACGCCCACGGCAGCTACCACTGGAGTTTCGAGAGGTGGGTGATGTGTACCCCAGTTCTACAAGACGGGGGGGAGGGGGGCACAAAGAACAAAGACTAGCGAGCAGAACTAACTGTACTCCAGGATTGTCTCGGCAGGACTGATTCCCCTGACCATCGCGCCCTTTGCGGCCGGCTCGCTCAACCCCGTCACCGACTCGATCCTCTGCGCCCTGCTCGTCGTCCACTCGCACATCGGCTTCGAGGCCTGCATCATCGACTACTTCCCCGCCAAGCGCGTGCCTTTTGTACGCAACGCGGCTAACTGGGCGCTGCGCGCGGGGACTGTGCTTCTGGGTGTTGCGCTGTACTCGTT
Organism: Ascochyta koolunga; assembly: GCA_026119515.1. Lineage (NCBI taxonomy): Eukaryota > Fungi > Ascomycota > Dothideomycetes > Pleosporales > Didymellaceae > Ascochyta > Ascochyta koolunga. Next base: position 4,031,258 of record JANLCG010000004.1, read on the forward strand.
CGAGACAAACGACGTGGGCATCACCGAGGCTATCCGTCAGCTGTGGACGGCGTAGAGGGGGTTTTGAGAAGGGAAGTGGTTGTTTTGGGGCGGTTGGGGGACGTGGCTTGTGTGTAATATTTGTCATATTAGGAATCATCGAATGTGCAATGTACAAGTCATTGGCGGGGTTTTTTCGTGTGCTGCTGTGGAGTGGAGTGGTCTGCTAAAATTGTGCTGCACCAAGGATGCTCTAATTCACATGTACCCTTACAAAGAGAAAATACCTCACTTCACCACACCCACCCAACACACTCTCAGGCTCAGCTCCGGCGAACACGGCTGCAAAGTACTGCGTAGAGGACTGGATTTGTGAATGTGCAAAGTATGGTGCAAGAGCAGTGGAGCTCGCTGGAACATTGTGCTGGACTTGAGTGGAGGTGAGGGTGGAGGTGAGGGTGGATGTGAGGATGGAGGTGAGGATGGAGGTGAAGGGGAGGTGAAGGGGGAGGTGAAGGGGGGTGAAGGGGGAGGTGGAGGTGGAGGTAAAGATAAAGGTAGAGGTGGAGCTTAGGAGAGGTAGCGGTTGCTGGTTGAGCGTTTGTTCATGGTGGCGACGGCTGAGAGAAGGGGGTCGATACAGTAGAGGCAGTGTCTGTCGTGGGAGGAAAGTGGAGACTCATGGATGGATGCAGGCTTCCTATCGTTGATTGCTGACGTTCTGCATCGAGCATGAGCAGACATATCAACTCCCTGGATGTAGGGGTAAGTCAAGTGGGCTTCGTCGATCGCGCTCTACTGGACAGACGAGTAGAAGACTACCGCGCTCTTTGCAAACCATTCACAGTCACCTCAACCCTTGCGAAGACGTCCTGGCTGTTGCTGGAGAGGTCCGGCGCAGGCAGTTGGCAGGCGCAAGTGAGCTGGCCTATCAGAGCTCTGCTGAAAAATCATCACGTGCGTCAAAGCAGAACGCTCCTTCCGACGCTCAATCTTCATCAACCACCTATCCCCCTCCCCACATCCGCCATCCTCCCCCGTACAGCGAGCCGACGCAATGGCTTCCCGGCAGCTTGCACTGAACCTGCAGCGGAGCTTGCGCTCTCGCGCCGCCATCAACAGCGTCAAGACGTCCAAGTCATCCTTGACAAGAGGCCTCGCGACGCCCGTCTCCTACGGCTCCAAGACGGAGAGCACCACCCTCAGCAACGGCTTCACGGTATGGGCGGCGCTCTAGGATGCACCCGGACTGCAATTGACCGTTGCGCGCAGATTGCTACCGAGCACTCCCCTTGGGCTCAGACATCTACCGTCGGCGTGTGGGTGGATGCTGGCTCTCGCGGAGAGACGGACAAGACCAACGGCACCGCTCACTTCCTCGAGCACCTTGCTTTCAAGGTACGCAGCGCGCGGCCGGCGATGGATCCCGGCTGGACGTTAACCATGGGCGTAGGGCACCGAGAAGCGCACCCAGCAGCAGTTGGAGCTCGAGATTGAGAACATGGGCGGACACCTGAACGCCTACACTTCTGTACGTGCCGCACAGCACTTGGCTCGTCCACCCGACGCACACTGACGTGTCTGCAGCGCGAGAACACCGTCTACTACGCCAAGGCCTTCAACAACGACGTGCCCGCCGCCGTCGACATCCTCTCCGACATCCTCCAGAATTCGAAGCTCGAGCCCGCCGCCATTGAGCGCGAGCGCGACGTCATCCTCCGCGAGCAGGAGGAGGTCGACAAGCAGCTCGAGGAGGTTGTCTTCGACCACCTGCACGCCACCGCCTACCAGGGCCAGCCGCTCGGCCGCACCATCCTCGGCCCCAGGGAGAACATCGAGAGCATCCAGCGCTCCGACCTCGAGAACTACATCAAGACCAACTACACCGCCGACCGCATGGTCCTTGTCGGTGCCGGCGGCGTCCCCATCAGCAGCTCGTCGAGCTCGCCGAGAAGTACTTCGCCAACCTCCCCGCCGAGCCCCAGGACTACTCCAACAAGATGGTCGCTGCCGAGCAGAAGCAGAAGCCCGAGTTCATTGGCTCCGAGGTCAGGCTCCGTGACGACACCATGGGCAGCGCCAACATTGCCATTGCCGTCGAGGGTGTCAGCTGGAGCGACCCCGACTACTTCACTGCCCTTGTCACCCAGGCCATCGTCGGCAACTGGGACCGCTCCATGGGCAACTCGGCCTACCTCGGCAGCAAGCTCAGCGCTTTCATCTCGCAGAACAACTTGGCCAACAGCTTCATGTCCTTTTCCACATCCTACTCGGACACTGGGTAAGTGCAGACGCCGCATGGGCACGCATTTGTATTCGCAATGGCTAACTGCTCCCAGTCTATGGGGTATCTACCTGACCTCCAACAACGTCACCCAGCTCGACGACCTCGTCCACTTCACCCTCCGCGAGTGGTCCCGCTTGTCCATGAACGTTTCCTCTGCTGAAGTCGAGCGCGCCAAGGCTCAGCTCAAGGCCTCGATCCTTCTCGCCCTCGACGGCACAACCGCCGTCGCCGAGGACATTGGTCGCCAGATCATCACCACCGGCCGCAGGTTATCGCCCGAGGAGGTCGAGCGCGTCGTTGGCCGCATCACCGAGAAGGATGTCATGGCTTTCGCCCAGAAGAAGCTCTGGGACCGTGACATTGCTGTCTCTGCTGTTGGTCAGATCGAGGGTCTACTGGACTACAACCGTATCCGTGGCGACATGAGCAGGATGCTGTCGTAAGCTGGGCTTGTAGAATAGAGAAGAGAATTGAGCGTTGAGGCGGCAACTGTATTTTGTGTACACTTAGCTGAATCTGATCAAGAAAGATTTCCTATTTCAGTCTTTGCGAGATTCTTTGAGGAATGTGCATAGAATGGAGCTGCCAATGCACGATGAAAGTGTTCTGTTTTTCACTAGACCGTGATGGCGTCAACTAACAGAGAGCCCTAGTTCTGATGCACTCGTTGAGCCGATTACAGTGGTTACGTCATCCTAGTGAGAGAAGGTAAACGATCCTTGTGTTGTATCTCGGGTGGTTTCGCGGTGTCGGGCGTTCGTCAATTCGTCAAGTGCCGTTCCACGGCAGATCTCTAGTTTGCTTACTTCCACGTTTTTAATCGGAATGAAGGCGAAGGACTCGGCCTCGGTAACAACTCATCAGCCTTTGCTTGAGCACTTCGAGCTTTCCAGCCGGCCCTTGACTGTTTTAACCCTTCGTCTTGTCCAAACGAATGGTTATTGGTCGATGAGGCAATATTCTTAGCTCAGCCTACCACCGTGGCCTTATCGATAGTGGGCAGAGTGCATGTCGACTCCAGCTTCATTCACTCAACCTCCAACGGTGCACGATGTATTGCGACTAGAAGAACGTCCCGTCTATCTCTAGGCACCCATCTAAACTCCTAACGCCTCATATCGTTTGCTCGTTAATGTCCATGCCCGGCGTAACAAGCCTGTTGCCGTCCGGCGATCGCGGCAACCTCCAGGGCTCTCTTTCCATACCCTTCACTCTCCTGCCCTGAATAACGCAGCAGCCTAACCGTGCACACACGCTACAATTCACACTCCCCGCAATCTGCAATTTCGTCACTTCACTATTCACCACGGCCTTTCACACGTCTATACGCCCATTTCCTTGCTGCGTTCCAGATCAACCGACATACGCCTAAATCTACTGCCCCTCGGGCATCTCAACCATTGACCAAATTTCCCCCACTGCTACCCGGGCTGATAGCTCTCCAGTCGCATCATGGTAGCCGGCTGGGTATCAGCTCAGCAGCTGCAAGAAAACATCAATCTCATTGAGGGCCTTCTCCAGCAGCATGGACCGGAGTACGCCGACCGCCCATTCTACGAGCAAATGTTGGAGGAACAGTACGACGAGCTCAAAAGCGTTCAACTTAGTCAGGCTGCTTCAACGACTCGATTGCCTAACACTTACATGAACCATGTTACAACCCGTCCCGCACAACCAGCATCGCCCGCATCATCGTCTGGTACATCCCGAAAGCGAAGCTTGGGACACAACACAGCCTACCCTGATTCCAAGCGCCCAAGCATGAATCCAAGTCCCATGGCTCCAAACACGCCGAATTCGGTGAACTTTGAACCGACCGGTCACCGCAGAGCAAAGGCTGGCCCTAGTCAGCAGCAAACACTACCATATGCACCCCATCGACAGGCTCGATCAAACGTGATTGACCTGACGGAATCCAAACCCCTACGCCAGATCCGTTTCCAGAGCTCAACAGTGCGTTCATGCCAGGCGTGCCCCAGCCTGTTGACGCCTTCAAGCAGGAATTTATGCCCGAGCATGAACTTGCACGGTTTCTGATGGCTCCCACTCCATTAAATACAAGCTACACCTTACAGCAACTTTCGAGTGTCCAGCAGCCTGAGGCTGGGCCGGCTTACCCTGCTTACTCAGCTTATCAGGCCCCAGAGGTACCTTTATACGTTGGCAACAGCGACAAGCCATGGGCTTCCAGTGACAACGAAGACGAGTACGGAATGCCGCTCACTGTTGATGAGGCTCAAGCTGTGGAAAACCTGCTCGGCAATGTTTCAGCACACGATGCTGAAGATGCACCAGACCGCCGTGAACAGACGCCTCGTATCATGTGCTCTCAGCTTAAGGAATATCAGAAGATCGGGCTTACCTGGCTCATCAAGGTACGTTTGGATTCTAGGGCACGAAACCATGATTAGCTTACACTATCTGTAGATGGAGACCGGCACCAACAAAGGTGGTATTCTGGCTGACGGCATGGGCCTGGGAAAGACTGTGCAAGCAATCTCTCTCATCTGTGCTCGGCCATCGGAAGACCCAATGCGCAAAACCACCCTCATCATCGCACCTGTTGCTCTCATGCGCCAGTGGGAGAAAGAGATTGCACGTCACGTTCATGATCGATACCAACTAAAGGTCTACATTTACCACGGCAATGGCAAGAACGCCGATTTCGCTAAACTCCGCTCGTATGATGTGGTTTTAACGACGTTCGGCACCTTGACATCGGAATTTCGACAGAAAGAGACTCGCAAGGAGTCTACGAGGCATTTGGAAGAGCAGAGGTCCGGAATCCAACGTACAGCTAAAGAAAAGCTGGCCCTGCTAGGCCATGAATGCATGTGGTGAGTAGTGTCTAATCACCATCGAATGCATGTTGCTGACTGGCACAGGTACCGCGTTATCATTGATGAAGCACAGTGCATCAAGAACAGGCAAACAATTGGCTCAAAGGCCGCTCACGACTTGATGGCGATGCACCGTCTAGTCATGACGGGAACGCCGATGATGAACTCGATCGACGAGCTGTTTCCTCTTGTTCGCTTCCTTCGAATCCCTCCTTACAGTAGGTGTCACCGTCAAGGGCCGTTCCACTGTGTACATACCAGGATACTGACAAACTCTGCGTAGATGACTGGAGCAGGTTTAATCAAGAATTTGGCAAGGTGAGTTGGCGGATGGTCGATGTAGAGAATGATACTGACAACATCCCAGCCACTGCGAAATAATCATGCCGATACTAGAAGGCGAGCCATGCAACGCGTACAAGTCCTGCTAAAGTCCCTGATGCTGCGACGCCAGAAAGACTCGCTTGTTGATGGCCAGATTGTGTGCAAGCTCCCGCTGAAGCACCTCTCTAAAGAGCCTGTTGAGTTCAGCGACGAAGAAATGGCGATCTACAAAGCTCTTGAGACCAAGTCTCAGATCCAAATCAACAAGTATCTTGAGAAGGGTACATTGTCGGGTATGTGCAGGTTCAAATCAGAACACGACAAACACGTGGGACATCAGACATACATCTTCGAATATCGAGGCTAACCTCGTGTACCACAGCTAATTACGCAAACGTTCTCGTCCTACTTCTGCGCCTCCGGCAAGCCTGCTGCCACCCCCACCTAATTAAAGATCTCAGCCAGCCTGCCACCGAGAGCATCGCAGAGGATGACCTCTTGAGCCGGGCTCAGACTCTAGCCGAAGATGTGGTCAGCCGGCTGAAGATTGCCGAGGGCTTCGAGTGTCCGATCTGTTTCGAAGCAGATCTCAACCCAACGATTATTGTACCTTGCGGTCACACAGTCTGTGGGGAGTGTGTGCAGAGGCTGATCGACCCGAACCGTGCGATTAGGGATGGACACGAAAACGCTGGCGGAGCCAAATGTCCACAGTGTCGCGGAGAGCTCAAAGCTGCCATGATCACAGACTATAAGCACTTCTGCAAGGTCTATGCCCCAGAAAAGCTCGACCCAGCTGAGCGAGCCGGTTCAGAAGAGAGTGTGGACGATGGTTCTGAATCGGACGATGATGAGGAAGAGGAAAAGGAAGATGACGACGATGTTGACGAGAAGGGTGATCTTGCTGGTTTCGTCGTCTCCGACAATGACGAGTCTGATGACGAGGCTGAGGCGTCGGATCACACGGAAGCTGACGAAGTTCTTGAGCCCGTTTCGAAAGCCAAGACGAAGAAGAGGCGCAACAAGGGTAAAGGCAAGGCAAAAGCTAATCCCAAGGTTACTCTTGCGCAGCTAAAGAAAGAGTCCCTCCGTAGCAAGGCCGCCAAGCAGAAGTACCTCCGCCGCTTGAGAAAGACGTGGATCACGTCTGCTAAGATCGAGAAAACGATGGAGCTCCTGAGCGACATTGCGGCCAAGGACCCCACCGAGAAGATTCTCATTTTCAGTCAGTTCACCTCGCTTCTTGATCTCCTTGAAGTGCCGATGCACGAGAGGAAACTGAGGTATCAGCGCTACGACGGCAGCATGTCGATGGGCGATCGTGCTGATGCCGTGGAGAAGTTTATGGACAATTCTGACGAGAAAATCATGCTCTTGTCGCTCAAAGCCGGCAACGCTGGCCTGAATCTTGCGAAGGCTTCCCAGGTCATTCTCCTGGATCCGTTCTGGAACCCTTATGTTGAAGAGCAGGCCATTGATCGCGCCCACCGCATGCCCCAGCCGAGGGAAGTCACCGTCCACCGCGTCTTGGTCCCTGAGACGGTTGAGGACCGCATCTGCGAGATTCAAGACAAGAAGCGCGAGATGATCGATACCGCTCTGGACGAGAAGAGCAGCAAAAGTCTCACGCGGCTTGATGCGCGTGAACTTAGGTTCCTCTTCGGTATGGCGGGCTGATTCGCTTGAGCTCATCCACTGCTGAAGGATCTGACTGGCGGTATATTGACGGCTTCGAGTATGCAACCAAGTTTTGCCGACCAGACATTACTGGTTTAATTTTCTTCTCTGTTAACGGCGTTTACGCGTACGTCGGCATATTTTCGCGTCTTGATACCCGATCTACACCGATCATGGGAGCGCTCGCGCGGGCGCTCATGCAGGCAGGGTCATAATAGTGACGGGAGTTGGGTTGTTTTGCGGAGGCTGGTGAATGTATATGGCCACGGTGCATTGGTTGGGAGATACAGGCGCTCGCTTTGTGGAGATGAAAACAATTTTAACCCAGAATACCCGCGTTGTTGTGGAAATGTGATTACTGCTGCTGTTATAGAAGAAATACTCTTTGCGTTTGTCTATTTGTTCAGATCAGGGTAATGGGGAAATTCACGCTTCAAGTGCGGTGTCGTTGCACGCACTACGTGTGCCTCTAACATAGGTAACGTTAGTTGGATTTGAGTCATGAAGACGAAGTGGGAAGTGTTTAGAGTGAGTGTGCTTGTTTGTTTCGAGGAACTGTCGTGCTCGTCGATTTGGGTTGGTTGACCACTGCTCCTTGCCCGTCAAACCGTGCCATGGAAGCGATGTCGACTTCGTTTTTCTTTGGTGTGGCCCAAGGTCACTGAGACCAACAGCTATCTGTAGCTTTTTATTGTTCCCAAGCGGTCTCTTTCGGTCGTCTTCTTCCTGGGGCTGCTGTGGGTCTTGGTGATACTGAATCCCCAGCTCGGCTAGGTTGTCCTCTACCTCTTCATCATGATCGGCCTTGGGCTTGCCAAAGACACTGGCAGGTGGGGGAGAAGATAACAGGCTGCCGAGCTTGCGGACAAGGTCGTTTATATAGTTAATTGCGGCGAGTCTTGAGATAGACAGAAAAGAAAAAAAGTGGAATAGAGTTTGTTTGTTTATTTGTTTGTTTTCAGTAATTAACGTCTAGACTAGGTAAGGCTAGAAACCTCCCTTAGGGTATTATAGACGTGTTTAGTACCTCTAGAGGTAGAAACAGCTGCAATAATAAAGTAAGTAGTATATAATGCTTGTAGATATAGGGTTTCTAGTCTGTTAGAAATCTACTACTTAATAGCCCTTTTTCTATCTGTTAAAGAGGCAGCTATTATGTTGTTATACAATATTAGGCTGTTATAGGCTAGACTCTCTTCTCTCTATAGTACTTTAAAGTAAATACAGATAATCTTATACCTTCTTAAGTAGAACCTCTTTAGGGAAAACCTCTAGAAGCTTAAATAAGTTATATAACCTAATCCTTCCTAGTACGTTTAGAGCTTGTAACGTAGAGATATCCTATATACTTAGAAAAAAGCTATACTAAGTAAGCTTCTCCTTCTTAAATCTACTTTTTAATACTTAAGTCTTCTTGTTTTTTAAATAAATTATAGGAGTAATTACTACTAGATTCTAATAAATAACCTTTTAAAAAGTCTAAGCTAAGTATTTAACTCCTACACTAAGTAATATAGTCTTCTATTAGCAAGAACTAGGCTAGTACCTTTTTTAAATAATAGCTAAAGCTTAAAGTAAACTTTAATTAAAAGTATAAATATAAGTAAGCTATATATAAAATTGTAAAGTAGAATTAGACAAGTTCTAGTTAGTAGAAAATACTTTACCTAAGTAAAGTATCCTAGATAAAGATATATACAACTTTAATAAGTCTAACTTTATAATTAGTACTATATCTATAGAAGCTGTTATTGTAGGCTCTAAGTATTAAGGAAGGCTAAAGATAGTATAGCAGGGCAACTAAGAGTAGATAAATATTACCTAGGGTATAAACGCAAAGGGCTAGTCTATCCTATTCTTTAATATCTTCTCTAGTAAGTACTATCTCTCTACTAAGTATAAAGAGCCTAGCATACCTAGTAACTAAGTTCCTAGGATCTTTAAGGATAGTAAGATTAATAATAAGCTAAGAGTTAAGTAGTTAATATATTTAATTAAAATATAAAGGTACGCACTAATAGTCTCTACTATCTTCTTATTCTAGATAGCTTAAAGAGGTATAAATTAGTTTATTTATACTAGTATAAAAAATTTTAAGATTATAAGTTTATATATACCTTAATACTTCTATTACCTACTATAGCTACTTAACGTAAAAGTGTTTTCCCCTAAGAAAAGACTAATAGCTACTTAGCTTAGTAGCTTTTATAGAGAAAGATAACTAATTTTACTAAACTTAAGTTCTTATAAAGCTTAAAAGCTACTTTTAATACCTTAATATTATAGTTTAAGTATATAATTAAATAAAAAGCAAGTAAAGCTTAGGAACTAGATTACGCAGATATATTAACTAATCTACCTAATGCTAATCTTAGACTATTCTATAACTATTAACGTATATAGACTTAATCCTTTACTTAAAGAATAAGATAAGGAACTTAATTAACTCTTTTACACTTTTATTATATCCTCTAGTAATCTTAGCTTCTATAGTTATAAGCCTAGCGTTATAGAGACTATATAGTAGATTCTCCCTACTTACTTAGTATAGCTAAGAAGCTAGATAGGAATTAATTATATACTTTCTAAATCTAATCCTCTTTTATAAATTTAAAAAAATAGAATCTAATTACTAACTCTTAACTAGATAGGTTATACTAAAGAGCTAATTAGATTAGCTCTACTAGAATACCTAGCTTATAATTACTGCAAGAGACAAGGCAGTAAAGGATTAAATTAATCTAGATAGCAAAACAGTTGCAATAATTAATAATAAATAGCCTAAATATCTAGACTCTTCCCTAAAAGCTATTAAAGCTATCTAAGCTAATTTCTAGGATTACTCTAGAAAGTAGTAATAAAGATAAACTAAGCATTGTTACTAATAGAGACTTACTTGCTTAGGATTACAAAAATATGCTAATAAGATAGAATAATATATCCTAAAAATAGAGGTATATAAACTTACAATTAATAATTATCCTAAGGAGGTCTATAAATATAAGATTGCAATTTCTAAGTTAGTTAGAATGTTAGCAAAACTTAGTAATATTTAAGATTAGATTACTAAGACTGTCTTAGCTAATTTTATAGATCTAGTATTAATTAAGATGCTTTACGCCTATAAATTAACTCTACAAGCTCTAACCTAATTTCTAGAAAACAATTTAGTACTAACTAATATTAATACTATATATCTAGTTAGGCAGCAATACTGTGCTTAACTAGAGAAGGCCTAATTAGGCTAGTTATTTCTTTATAAGTAGTTTAATAAGTAGCAAGTACTCTACAGAAAAGCGTAGGGGTTTAAGATAACTAAAATTAAAGGATAACTTACTCTTACTTACTTTCTTAACACAATTACTCCTAGGATTACTCTAGGCCTAATAGCAAGGCGCTTAACGACAATTTAATTAGCAATTAAGAGATTCTAGGTTTATTTCCTAGTTAGGTTATAAGATAATTCTTTAATAGCTGCTTAGTGTAGTAGTTAAACACCTAGCTTAGGCTTTTTTAATTTTTAAAAGGTTGTTAGTTTAAATCTAGCAGCAATTACTCCTACATTTTATACAGGAAACTAAAAGACTTAGTCTTAGTAAGTAGACTAAAAGAAGGAGCTTACTAAGCATAGATTTATAATCTAGAGACGTAAGACCTCTCTGTTTTACTAGCTATAACTTGCTAGGAAGGATTAGATTATACTACTTGTTTAAGCTTCTAGAGGTTTTCCCTATAGAGGCTTTACTTTAGAATATTTAAGATTATCTATATTTACTTTAAAGTTTTATAGAGGGAAGTAATTCTTACTTATAAGAGCCTACTATAGTATAAAAACATAATAGTTGCTTCTTAGATAGAAGAAGGGCTACTAACAGTAGAATTTATAATAGATAGGAAAATCTATTATTGCTAAGGTAGTATACACTACTTATTTATATATTTTAGCTGCTTATACTTCTAAAGGTACTAAGCACGTCTATAATACCCTAAGGGAGGTTTCTAGCAATAGCTAGTCTAGACGTTATTTACTACAAACAAATAAATAAACAAACAAACAAACTAAGCTGTAGGATAAGACTATTAGTTTCTCTAACAAAGCTGTAAAGAAACTAAAGGATATAAATAAAGAGCTGTACTTCTATACTCCTAGATATAGAGTTAATATAAATAATAGGTCTAATCTTACAAATTAGCGCTGTGCTATAACATATACATTATTAATACTATTTCTAGACTAAGTATCTATTAATATCCTTTTTCTTTTCTTATAATGCCTTCTTAAGTATTAAATATAAGTTTTTCTTTAAGTACTATTAATTAGCTAAAAGAATTAGCGCTGCTTTTTGCAAAGAAAAAGCAATTGTCTTAACTAGGACCCTATATGCTATGCATATATATTTCCTCTAGCCTTTTTACAAGCGTACTAACGCTACTTAGTAATAATTATGTCTAGTTAGAGAGTATATATAGTAATTTAGTTTAAAACATTAAATCTAGACTTTAACATCTTAATATCCTTACTAAAAGGTAAAGTATTATAGTAAATAATAAGGGTTATATAAGGTAATCTAAGCTACTTACAGATTATACTAGATAAGATTACAATAATTAGATTAGCTTATTAAACTAATCTTCTTTCTAGACTAGAGCGTAGCTAGAAAGGTATTTAGATTTAATCCTTTGCTTAAACATTAAAATAAGGAACTTTATTAACTCTTTTCTACTTTAATCCTATTGTCTAGTTATCTTAGCTTCTATAGTTATTAGCCTAGCGTTATAAAGACTATATAGTAGTATACTAGTGCACAGAGTAACTACCTTAGTAGTTACTTTAGATGCTAAGGCTAGTAAGTAGCGCTAGTATATAAAGGGATAACAGGAAGTTTAGACAAAGCCTCCTAGACTATTATATACTACTATAAAGAAATAAACTTTATATCTTATCTACGTAACCTATATCTGTAGTTTCTTACACAGTAATATAGCTCCTCTGTCCTCTATATACTAACAGGTTAAGCACAACTTACTAAAACTAAAATAGTAATCTTACTAGAGGGCAACAGTATAGTATGTAGGGGAACTAATTATTAAAAGATATAAATAATACAGCTATTCTTATACTACAGCACTCTAATAGACGCCTTAGGAATAAGTAACAAATAACAAAGATATAGATAATGCAGCTATTCTTATACTACAGCACTCTAATAGACGCCTTAGGTATAAGTAACTAATAACAAAGATACACGTTACTCTAGTTAGAACGCTAGTATTAATAGTAGGCATTATTTTAACTATAAAAGAAACTATACCTCTAGAAATACTAGATAGCTATCTAGTAATACAAGATAGCTATTTCTATCTTAGGATTGTATAGATATACTAAACAATTCCTCTACTCTACTATTAGCTAAATATATTATTAGTAGACAAGGTCCTAGCCTAGGGCTTATGCGCCTAGGAATTATCGCTCTATAAGAGTATATAAAAACTCTAAGGACTAAGAAAAAAAAAAACACCCTAAGAACTAATACTATTACTATATCTAAACTATGTCCTTATACATCCCTTTACTCTTAGGAATTAACAGGGCTCCTAAGGAGTCCTGCCTTAGTAACCTATCTTAGGATAGTTAATTACAAGATAGGGTCCTAGTTACTATAAGAGGAAGAGCTAATTACCCCTATTTAACAGAGAAGAGATCTCTAAATTCCTAGATAACTTTAATTAAACAGCAAACAATACAGGGCTTACAGACTAGCGAAAAGTTAGAGTCCTTCCTAACTACTATAAAAGTTACTATTAAAGATTTATAAAGAGGTTAAAGCTATTCTTAGAAGGAGACTAGATTAAACTATAACTAGCTATAAAAGAACATTAGAGAGACTAGGACACCTTCTAGAAAATAGGTACCTAAGCTTTTATAGAGACATATGTGCAAGAGACTGCTTAATCTTTTCTAGGACTCTCTAACTACTATACTAACTTTGTAGTATACAGTAATACCTACTAGAAAGAATAAACAAATCTTAATCCTTAAGGAGGGTTACTTCTTCTTCCTAGGCCTCCCTAAGGAAGAAAAGGATCTAGTCCTATTTAATATGCTAAACAGCCTATTAATAAAGGATTAATCTTTATTTAAGTTAGAACTAATATATTAATTTATTAAAAGAGTCTAGGAATAACAATAGGATCTCTAAGATTTGTTACTAAGAAAGGGCAATAGCTAGACTAAGGAAGTAAGATGCATAATAAATAGCACTAGAAACCTAGTAGATTACTATAGTATAGTAGACTAGGCTAAGAGACATCTTATAGAGGGTAAGACAGTGTCTAGAAATTCCCTGCCTCTAGGGGTAGATAAAAGTGTTAATAAGCTTATAAAGGCTATAGATAGTTAGAAACTATCCCTTACTAAGGTTAGCTCTCTTATAAATTCTAATAACAGGATTAAGGAAATCCTACGTAACCTAACTAACTATGCTTACTTTGTAGCATATGCTATAAAGGCAGGCAAAGTCTTAGAATATAATAACAGGTTGTTTGTCTTCTATTCCTAGAGGAATGTAGATCCTAATAGAGGTGTTTTAGACTACTAAGGCTAGGAGTATAACAGTTCCTGTACTCTATACAATAAACTAAATTACAAATCTTAAGACTGTAAGCTCTACTAGGTCCTAGTTAGGATAGAATAGTGTAGTTACTACTACAACTATAAAAGTAATAGGAGGATATACTACTTTAGTCTAGTATATAAGCAGCTAGACAATATCCTAGGTTTAGTTCTACTAACTTATTAACTAAGCTAGTTAAAATAGAAGATCCTTAAGTATTTTAAAGTTTCCTAGGATGTTCTAGACTAGCTAGCTTTATTAGTTAAACCTAACAGATTTAGCAGAATACACTCTAGACTAAGAGGGACAGCATACAGCTCTTAACAGGTAATATTATCTACATAAAATAGAAGATAGCTAAATTAGGGTGCTAGCATTAGCACACTAACAGCAACTAGCAATAGCTAGTATTATCCTAACTCTATATCTTTCCTAAGAAACTTTAAACTCCTAGGACTAGACTATATAGAGGTGCTAAGCCTAGATTATATTAACAGCTAAGATATTATGCTTAGAGCTTATTTTACTAAGTCCTTAGTTAGCGCAGCTACTAGGTTACAAAAACTGTTAGAGAGACTAGTTAACTAAGTTCTTAATAAGATGTAAGGTAGAAACGTATAGAAGTAATTATCTAATACTAACCCTCTACTAAGCAAAGGATTAATAGAGCAGCTGTATAGCTAAGTAAGGGAAGATTAAGTTAAAAGGAACCTCTAGCCTAGTGTTACTAAGGTGCTAGAGGACCCTTTTACTATCCTGTTCTAGAGCAGATCCTATAATAATCTATACCCTGTTGTTAGACTACTACTATAAGAAAGAGTTATAGAAGATATACCTATAACTATCTCTAGAGTAAAGAAAACCTAGGGGGAAAGCCTAAATAATAAAGAACTTACTAGTCTTCTGCGCCTAAAACTTTTAAAAATTCCTTTAGTTATCTTACTATAAGAAGTAAGAGAAATTACTATAGGAGATTTAGTCTCCTAAGAATTATTTAGGACTCTCCTATAGAACCTTATAGGAAAGACATAACTAGAGCTAGATATAGGTAGAAGTGTTAATATAGCTACTAGCTAAACTCTATGCCTAGGCTAATTAGAAGACAATAGGTTAAACCTGCTAACTCCTAATTAGTTTAAAAATTTTAGGGTCTACACTAGCATAAGGCACTATGCAGCAGAGCTAGCCCTACTATCTACTTTAGCAAATAGTAGATTTTACAACCTAATATTAGAATACACTGTCTAGCTTTATTATATAGTAGAAGGAGATAGAGATAGTTAGCATAATAAGAACCTACTAAACAATGTTGCTAAGTTAATATTAGAGCTTAGGTTAGAGAGGGTTATCTACCTAGACCTTCTAATATACTAGGCGTAGATTAGAAATTACAGTATTAACTGCCTTATTAATATAGGCGCCTAGATAAACTTACTTTAATTTAGCATGTTATAGGCACTTAGGTTAGTCTATAAGGAAATAAGCTATATGCCTAGTAAAGAGTAGGGAGTTGTTATAGCTAATAGGAGTATAGACTCCTTTATTAGCACAGCATAAAACGTCCTAGTTAAGATTAGTAAAGTAGTAATACTTACATACTTCTAGATAGTATAGAACCTTATAAGATTAGTAATACTTTATACTCTATAGTGTGTGTCTTCTTATATAGCTATTTAATATAATATGTTTTAATATTCTACCTGTTATATTATATTAGAAAATAGCTTTAGGAATACTGCGTTTATAGCATCTAATCTAGCTCCTTATAATTTAACTTTAGTAGAATCTACTATAGGAAAAGATAAGAGGCCCTCTTAATTAAGGTAGGAGGTGCCTACAGTGTAGAAAACCTTAATTCTAATAACTAGTTATGCTATTTAGTATAGGTAGGATACAGCTACCTCTATGCTAGCAATCCTAAGGGGAGCAAGAGTATTAAAGATATTACTTTAAGAATATTTAACCCTAGCAACTATAAGACAGTTAGGTAGATTTCCTCTAGAGGAGATAAAGGCTAGAAAGATCTTAACAAAGACGTTGCTACGTTAATAGTAGATGTAAGCCTTTTAGACAAACAACAAGAGTAAACAGATTATTAGCTAGTAAGCTAGTAGAAAGAAGTTAGTAGAGAGGTTAATACCTTATACAAAAGAGTAGAGGTAAAAGTTAGGCTAGTTAATAAGCTAAGGATAACAGAGCTAATAGGACTTAGCTAAGAAGACTAGAAGCAGTATATAATTAAATAATAATAAATTTTCTATAGCTTCTAACCTCTAGATATTAGACCCTTTAATTACCTATTTAAATAAAGGTATGCAGCATTCTTAAGAGGTATAAGACTTAATCTAGAAAGACTAAAGCGCTAGAAGTTAAGTAAGGCACTTCTTCCCTACAAAAAGGAACTATTTATTAAAATAATTATAAATAGAGAGGTAGCTATTACCTTAATATTTTCTAAATTAGGCTAAATAAAGAAGGAGATAATACCTTCCTATAAGATTAAGACTATATATTACAAAGCCTAGCAGTTTAAAGCATTCCTAGTAGTAAGGAGCTAGGAAGGAGAGCTAGTAAAGATGCTTCTAGAATGTTTAGAGAGAGGAATACTAGAGAGATGTAATAGTTAATATAGAAACCTATAGCACCTTATAGCAAAGAAAGCTAGCTCTTTCTATTTTATTAATAACGCACAGTAAATAAACAAGGTGTTAATTATAGATGCTAGAACACTACTAATAGTAGATAAGTTCTTAGAGAAGTTCGCAGGCTACAAAATCCTGTTACTAATAGACTTCTTCTTAGGATATAACTAAATTACCCTTTACAAAGATAGTAGAGACATAATAGTAGTAATAACACTAGTTAGTCTAATTTAGTTATGTACCTTAGTCTAGGAAGCTACTAATTTAGTAGCAGTATTTTAAAGGGCAATAATTAAGATACTAAAGGATTACTAGCTAAACACTCTACCCTTTCTAGACAATGTTACTAGTAGAGGTCTAAAAACTAACTATAATAAAGAAGAGTTACTACCTAGTATTAGATAATATATTCTAGGACATATTTAGCAGCTAGATACTGCCCTAGCTAACATAGAAAGAGCTAGTGCTATAGTATTTTGTATCTAGGTCCTGTTATTTACTATTCTTGCTAAACCCCTATTTAAGCTTATAAAGATACAGAATAGGAATAGGGAAACGCAGAACACTAAGCTATAACTACTCTAAAGACTTATATTATAAGTGCGCTAGCGCTAATAGCTATATTATACACTAGTAGATTAACTATCTTTATGTTAGTAGACGCTAGTAATAAGGGAGCTAGCGCTTGTCTAGAACAGATAGGTCTAGATAGCAAGCGTTACTCTTACTAATTTAAAAGTACACTCTAGTTAAAAGCTAAATCTAACTAGCACTTAACTAAACTAGAGTATAAAGCAGTTATCTAGGCTCTTAAGAAATTCTAGATATAGCTATATAGAGTACATTTTATTATTAAAACAGATGCCTAGACACTAATAGCATAGCCTAATTGCTCTTTAATAAACATCCTAGTTATAGTAATAAATAGGTAGCTAGTAGCTATCTAGCTCTAGGACTTTAAAATTTAACACATTTCTAGAAAGAGAAATATAGTTATAGACGCTGTTTCTAGGTACCCTAAGCCTAAAGGATAAACAGCTCTAGATAAACCTAAGTTAGATATTAAGGAGTTTATTAACAACCTAGTAGCAATAGTAAAATTATTATCTCTCCTCCTATAGAGACACCCTAGTCGCATTCTTAGGAACAAATACTTAGAATTATCTAAACAAATTACTAAATTTCTCTAGACACTAAAGATCCCTAAGGTAATATCTAGGAAGGAATTACGTTTATAGAAAAAGAGAGCTCTTAACTACTTTGTTTAAGATAGATATCTATTCTATAAAACTTTACGTAATGTTACTATTAGAAAAGTAGTAGATAATACTAATATTAGAACTGTAGTAATTTAGGAAATATATTAAATAATTAGATATAGAGGCGTTAACGTAGTATTCTCTATGCTTACCTAAAGATATTACTAGGATTATATACATGCTAAGGTTAAAACTACACTATCCTCTTGCCTAGAGTGCTAGTTTAGGACTATTAAATAATTAAAGAATATGCTAACTATAACATACTCCTACGCACTCTAGGAGTAAGTAGTAGCTAACGTTATCTACATACCTCTATACTAAGGCTATTAGTATATAGTTATTGCTAGAGAATATCTTAGCAGATAGGTAGAGGCCTAGCTACTCTATAATAACAAATCTGCTACTATTGCAAAATTTCTATAAAAGAATATTATTTACTAATAGAGTATAACAAGGAGGCTTATAGTTAATAGAGGACTAGACTTTACTAATGTAGTAAAAAAGCTTACAGTTACATAAAGGATTTACTAAATATAATCCTAAGCATATAACCCTTAGGTAATAGGGAAGTTTAAAGAAGGATATAAACTAATTATTAATGCCCTTACTACACTTTATAGACTATAGGTAAACAACCTCCTAACAGTGCTGCTAGCAGATAAGGTCTTAATTTAATATAACAGGTACTCTAGGTATTAATTAGTTACTAGATAGAACCTAGTTCTACATACAGATTTAGCAATTCCTACCTAGTAGACATTGCTATACTAGCAGGTTTTAGATAGGTCTTAGTTATTAGCAATCTGTGCTATATATTAGATCTCTATAACTAGTTTCTAAAGGACGCTGTTAGTGTTACTAAATAACTACAAGGATCTAAGAAAGAATACTAAGATAATAATTAGGAAATTAGAAAAGAACGTATTAGCGCTAGCAACCTTATCTAATTATAGGATTTAGTTAGGGAGATTAATATATTAAGAGATAGAAAGCTTGCCTGTAGGTAGCTTAGATTATATAAAGTCTTATAAGAGAAAATAGCAATAAAGCGCAGCACCTTCCTACTAGAAGACTTAGATAGATCTAAGATACCTTATACTATTCTAGGCTAGAGACTTAAGAGATTTATTAAATAACAACTAGAAGATATTATAGAGGAGTACGTAGGTTAAATTAAGATCTAGGATAAGGAAGCCTAGAATAGATTGTATATAGACCTAGTTAGGGATGTTAGGAAAGATAATATCTCTATACTAGACTACCCTATTAGTAGTTACTAGGAGGTTATAATATAACTAAGGAAACTTACAGCATACAAGAGGGCGTAATATAAGTAATATAACAGTAACTCTAGCAGAGACTCTAATATAAGCTAAGCAGTATATTACTTAGCTTAACAAAGCAAGAGGGAGAAGAGACTTAGTCTCTAACTATAAAAATGTCTTAATAAGACAACTAATAAGGTAAGGAAATTGTAAAACCCTAGAGTTTGCCTATATAGCTATTAAAGAATAAATAGCAGCACTAGTAAAAATCTAACTAACTAGAAGCTAGCAAGTTATACCTAATAGCTTCCTATTAGCTATATAGCTGTTAAGCAAAAAACGCTAGCGTAAACTTTACCCTATTACTACAATCCTACTATAATTAAGGAGTAAAATAGTAGTAAGAAGAATATATGCTTAATATAGCTACAAGTAATAGCTTACTACTTTTACTCTACTACTCTATTACTCCTTTACCCTACAACACACAATAAAACTTAAAAATTTAATTTAATTAAGTAACCTAGCTCTATTACTATACTTACACTATAGCCTTAGACTCCTAAGCTCTAAAAATAGCTAGCTAAGAGCAACTAGGCTCTGCCTATATGTTATAGCCAGCTGCTCTTGAAGCTATTACCTCTAACAACATAACGTCTATCTATAGTATTAGTATACTATACCTTAATAACATCTTAATAGGTAAGTTTATTGTATAGCTAACCTAGAGTAATATAGTTTAACAAAGACACGCACTAGGTTCTTAGATAGCAGCTGCTATACTAGAGTTTAATAAAGCTACTATAATAATACACTATGTATTATTAGTTATAGAGTAGACACTAAACCTAATTACATAATATAGAGGGGCTGTATAGTTTAAGTATAACAACATAGGATAATAGAAAGCTCTGGAATGCGTGTGTATCCGCTACGAGGTGTCTAGGAGCACTAGGATAGGTAACACAGAGACAATTCTATTCCTATAGGTCTTGTACAAAGAATACTCAAAAACTATCTATCTACAGATAATTCTCCTCGTGCCTTTATACTACTAGAATACAGGGAAGTTTAGAATGCTATAACTAAGTTATAGGCAGGAATAGAAACGTAAAGGAGCTAAGTTAAAGGTAAATTAGGGTGTAACACTTTTTAGAGACTGGTGCTTTATACTACCCCCTCCTGTGTAGGCAGATTGTCCTAGATACGCGTAAGTAATAATAGTTGTTATTCTATAGCGTTAGTGCGTTAATTTAGCATCTATTCTAGGTTTTTAGTTAACTTAGGTTGTTATTTTAGTATTTTGTTGTTGTTTTTATCTAAAGTAAAGACAACTTTTTTTTTTTTTTTTGTTTATTAACTCTGCTGCCTAAATCTAACATAACAACAAGCTGTATTATAACTTAATTAGAGGGAAACAGGTTTGCTGTTATTATTATATTTAATTTCTAGGACGCGTCGCGTAGGTATATAAACAATTAATCCCTACACCTTTCCTAACTCTAACAGACACTATTTCTTGCTGTAAGTATCCCTACGCTCTTTTAATTGTTCCTATGCTAATGCTCCTAGGTTTGTTAATTAGTTACTATACTAATACTAGTCCTGCCTAGAGCTCTTGCAGTAGCCTATTAGGTTATCTGCCTTTGTTTAATTTAGGCCTTTGCGAGGGGGAGGAAGGTAGACTACGCCTTTAATAAGGCGTTGTTGTTAAAGTATGCTTATTATACACTTTAAAATAAGAAGTGTTATCTAGTAACTAGACTTTTCTTTACTCCTACTCTCTAACTAATACTAATAGTTATAGGTTCTAATTTACGTTAGTCCTAAGTATGCTACTTTTTATAACAACCTTATTATGTAGGAGGAGGAATCTAGGGGTAAGGCAGTAGGAGAGGTAGTAGAGGAGGAGGTAACAGAGGTAGCACTAGAGGTATAGCGTAGCCTTATAGCATCAGCGATAGCTCTAGTAAGTGTAGTGCAGGTGGCAACTGCGCAGCTTAAGGAGTCACTGCTAATAACGTGTTGCTGCACTAGTACCACACTAGTACAGCGCAGGGCTAGGTAATAGAGGAGATAGTAGAGAGTTTGTTAGTGTTAACTAGGGAGGTTATTAAGCTGCAATAGGAAATAGCCCCTTGTAGCTCTAGAGTTAGAGGTAAGTTAGTAAAGCTAGCTCTACTTCTAGCACCTAAAAAAGGGTGCTCCTAGGTTGTTAGATAAAACTAACGCTAGTAGCTCTAAGGAGATAAGTAACATTAAGAACCCTTAAAAAGAAAGGGTTTCTTAAGCTATACAGTAAGGAGGATTTCTTTTATTTTTCTTTTCTTATTATCTATTATATAAACGCAGTTAGAGGCGTTTTAGAGTTAATAGATTTCCTTTGTCCTTTTCTAAATTATAATATCTTTATTTGCCCTATAATTCTTAACCTTCTTCCTATGCTGTAATCTATTTGTTTAATACCTTTAGTAGACTAGGCTGCTCTAGGTACTTGTTGTAATACGCCTTTAGCTTATAGGGTGCTCCTGTAAAGTTTTTGTAGGATACTAAGTTAGGTCTAGGTTATAGCTAACCTAGCTTACACAGTACTTAAGACTACAGCAGACTAACCTACTAGCTAGGATTTCTTAGACCTCCTATTCCTCTACTCCTTAAATAGGAATACCTGCAGGTTTTAGAGCTTCCTAACTAGGTAATAGGTTATCTAGATCCTTACATAGAACGTTAGGTGCAAATACTTTGTATATTTTTAAACTAGGGGGAAGTTTTAAGCAATATAAGTAACTAACCTGTTCTAGGACCTTAAAGGGACCTTCCTACTTGTTAGATAGCTTTTAGCTTAGTTACTTACTTGTTAAGTTTTTAGTAGAAAGGTACACTTTGTTACCTACAGTCTAGTTAACTAGGTTGTAATAAGCGTTAACTATAGAGCGTATGTAGTCTTAGGCTTTCTCTATATTCTCCTTAGCTACCTTCTAGGCGTTGTGCATATAGGTTGCTAATGCTAAGGCCTCCTTATAGTTAAGTTGTTCTACAGGGGTTACTGCTGTATTAGCTCCTTTCTAACTCTAGCTCTGTTTAGGTTAGCTACTATAAATTACTTAGTAAGGTAATATTCTAATTAAGGAATGTAGCAGAGTAAGTTAGGCATAATCTATAATTAGTAGGAGTTTAGACTAGTTATCCTAATAGTACAAGACAAAGGGATAGAGCTATTAGTCTATATACTTGTTTATAATCTCTGTTTAACTATTAGTTTCCTTGTAATAGGCAGTAGATAGCTTGACTTTTACACCTATAATTTAACAGAATTCTGTCTAGAAAGTTAAGATAAACTAGGGGCCCCTATTACTTACTATTAACTTAGGGGTATGTCTAAACTAATACACCTATTGTATAAACAAGTTTGCTATCCTGCGTGCTGTAATTGTTTTATAGCATAGGATTATAATAGCTTGTTTAGTTAGGCAATTAATAATAACTATAATCTAGTTATACCTAGCTTTGTCCTTAGGAAAATCCTTAAAATTAATATACAAATGTTGCATTAGTTTGTTAGGTATTAGTAAGGGATGCAAGTACCTACAGAGTTAGGTCTGTCTTAGATAGCCTTAGCGACATAGGATGTAGTTTTAGACATATCTTTCACATATAGCACTTATACCTTTCTAGTAATACTATTGTGATAACAGTTAGTAGGTCTTCTTAGCACTAGGGTAAGCAGTTAATAGTTAGTTATAGGCTTCCTTAATTAGGCGTGTGCATAGGGTTAAGTTAGCAGGGACATAGAGTTAATTATAGTAGAGAAGGAGTCTGTTTTAGATCTAATACAGAGATAGCAATAACAGTTGTTCTTGTCTAAAAGATTTCTAGTTTTCTTGTATTAACGCCTTAATTAGTTCTAAGGAATCTAGTTTTATAATAGGCTGTACTGAGCGGATAGTAGCTACAACTAGGTTAGTCTTAGCTAGATATATCTAAGCTAAATTAGAATTAATCTAGTTGTGTAACTGCTGTAGACCTAGTAGGACTTAGGACTAATTGTCTTCTTAGGCAGACTTTAGATTTGCAAGATCCTGTTCTTAGTAACTTAGGATATTAGCACGCTTGTTATTCTTGCCTAGTGTGTATTTAATCTTAAAGTTAAACAGAGCTAGAGCTTCTGCCTATTATACTTGTTAAGCATTTAAGATTTTAGTTGTTATAAAGTACTCTAGGGATTAATAATTAGAGTAGACTTAGATCTGTTTTGTAACTAAGGTAAGTTTAGCTCTCTACTTATTAAAGGCTTGTAAAATCGCAAACAACTCCTTATTATATATTTCCTAATTAAGTTTAGCTCTAGAGAGTACTTAGCTGTAGAATGCTACAGGGTACTACTTGTTGTTAGGGTGCTGCTGTAACAAAACCCTAGCGACAACTCTATTAGAGGCGTTAGTTTTAATCTTTGTATTGTAGTTAGGATCAAAATAGCATAGAGTTAGGATAGACAATAAGGCTTCCTTTAGGTTTTTAAAACTAGATTAGCATTAAGCAGTCTATTTAAATAGATTTGCTAGGCTTTATAAGGCGATAAGGGGCTTAGCTACACAAGAGAATTTAGGTACAAATTGTTAGTAAAACCTAGTGAAGCCTAGGAACAATTTCACACTAGTAACAGTAGTAGGAGGGATCTAGTTCCTAAGGGCTTGTACCTTCTTAGAGTCTACTTTAATTCCTTTGTTAGTTAGGATGTAACCTAAGTACTTAGTATAGGTAACGTAGAACTTGCTCTTCTTAATATCTACTTGTAATCTAGCAATATAGAGTTAATTAAGTACTAGCTTAACATGTTGTTTGTAGGTTATAAGGTCTTTAGAGTAGATAAGGATGTTATCTAGATATGCGATACAGAAATTGTCTAGATATTTAATAAGAATATTATTTATATATTGTTAATAAGTGGCTGGTCCATTATATAGCCTAAAGGGTAGAACCTTGCACTTATAACTACTGTAACGTGTACAGAACGTAGTGTACTCCTTAGAGGCAGGATCTATACAAATTTAATTAAAGGCATTCTAGATGTTAAATTTAGTAAATACCTTAGCCTTAGACAGTTGTGCTAACAATTTGTCTATACGCAGTATTAGATAGGAGTCCTTTCTTGTAAGGGCGTTAAGTTTATAATAGTTAACACAAATGCGCAAATTCCTGTTTAGTTTTTAAACATAGAGTATAGGCAACGCAAAGGGGCTCTAACTATGTTTAATCTAGCTATACTGTAGTTAGTCTTACACAAACTTCTTAGTAGCTTTAAGTTCCTTAAGATTTTGTTTATATAAGGGCAAGTAGGAATTTAGCAATTAGCCCTCTAATATAATTTTGTAGTTGTAGGGGCAGTGTTCTAGAAGGGTTTCAGCTTCTGTTTTGCTAAACACATTAGCATATTAAACATATTTGTCTAGCAATTATTTGTTAAGCAGCTAAGCGTTCTTAGGGTTGTCTTAGGTATAATAGTAGTTAATAACGCAATTAATCTTGTATAGACTAGTAGTAAAAATTTATTCTATAGTTTTTTTATAGAAAAGTAAAAAGCATTTAATAAAAGTAAGGAAATACGCGCCTCTCTAGGAGGTAGCAAGTTAGAGGCTTTTAGATTAGGATTGTTAGTAAGGAACAGTATTTTAGTAATTAAATAACACCTCTTATACAATGTATTAAGTAATTTAGACTTTAGCAATGTTAGTACTCTACAGCTTCCTATAGGTTGTCCCTTTGTTATACGTCTTGTAGGACGTAGGCTTATAGTAAAGGTTAATATAGGGTTATTATTAATAGAGGGGCAGGGTTGTACAACCTAGGGTACCTCGCTAGCTATATAAGCTAAGATTGCTCTATATTAAGTTAGAGTTTAAAACGTTTTAACTATTTAATTCTAATAATACATTCCTAGGATCCTAGATTAATAATAACAAAGGGGTAGTTGCGTATCTTACGCCTATTAATAGTTAAGTGCAACTAAATATACTAGTTTACTAGGGTTATAATCTAATCCTAGAATTCTTTAACTTAGACCTTAAAGGGTAACTTTTAGATAGGAGTCCTAAGTGCAGTAGACACTAAAGTAGCAATGTTAGAATTTAAAAATAAAAATCCTTAGGCACTAGTATTAACTAAGGAGTTAAGTTGTACGCCTAGCCCTTAGTTTAATAGAATAGAAGAAGTAAGGAAATAGGGGCTACTAAACAAATAAGATAAAGAGAGGTTAGATAGGTTATATTAGTTTAGGCCTAGGTAAAGTTGTCCTCCTAGGCAGGGCTGTTTCCCTTAGGTATTAGTTCCTCTTTTAAATCTTCTTTAGCGTTAACATATTCCTCTGTATCTACTTAGATTTCTTGTACCTAGGGACTAGGGCAATCTTTTGCAAAGTGACCTGTCTTGCTACAGTTGTAGCAGTTGCCTAGGGTTAGCTCTCTTATAGGTGTGGCTTGGGACAGTGTAGTCCTAGGTGCTAGAGTAGGAGTAGATATAGGAGGTTTCCAAATGCCAGGTGTAGGCTAATTTAGAGGTAGGTTGTTAGTCTAATGCTAATTGTTAATAGTTTAGGGTTAGGTCTAAGTTAGTAAGGTATTAGGTAGGGCATAAACAGGATGTTATTTTCTTTCTATGTTATACGCTGTAAGATGCTCTACTATAAGTTTAAACAAGTTATCCTACTGCCTCTTAAATCCTAGGTTAGGACTTTAGAGGGCAGGGGTTACCTTTATCTACATGTAGTAAAACTATTCTAACTTAGGTACTTGTCCCTAGATAGTAGCACTTAGGAAGCGCGCTTTAAAAAGTAGAAACGTGTTATCTTTTCCTATTTAGAGTTAATTAAAAATAGCTTAACTTTTAGCTCTCTTATTCCCTATAATAAAGTAGGAGCAGAGAAGCGTTATTATTTCCTCTGCGCTCTAGAACTAGTCTGTTTTACAAGACAAGTATTAGGGCTTAAGGTATTTCTTAGCAAGCCTAGAAGTATATCCCTATACTAGAGCTATACAAGCTTGTTCTATAGGATAGTAATCTAAATTAATGTTAAGTTAGTCCTAAATTAAGGCTTGCTACTGTCTAAAAGTAGGGTCTTTTCTATTACTTAATTTGTTAATAGCTAGTATGCGTTTACTAAGCCTAGGGTAGTAGACTAGGGTCTTAGACTAGAACCTTTTAGGAGGTTGCTAAGGTTAAATAAGGGGAGACTCTGTAGTAGGCACAGGTACATCCTTATAGGGAAGGGATTAGGCCTAAAGCTAGGCTACTTTAGCCCTTAGTTAGTTAACTAACTTATAAAGATTTACCTGTTCTAAGTCTAATTTAGTATTGCTCTTGCTAAGCGTCTAGGTGTTAGTTAATCCCTTAGCAGGCGCTGTTGCCTGTCCTTAAGTAGATTATCTAATAGGTTCCTTTAAACCAGGGTTAGTAGTACCTAATATTAGTAGTAATCTAATTTAGGTAGGTTATTAATAATCTCTAAGTCTTTATCTTAGCGTAATCTAACGCAACTTTTCTAAAGTAATCCTAGAGCAGTAAGTTGTAGGAAGTTCTAAACCTAAAGGCTTTAGTTGTTAGGAGGTCTCTAGAATCCTAACTGTTAGATAGATAATAATTAGGACCTATATAGTTTGTAACTAAAAGGGGTCTGAATCTGCTTAGTACACAATGACTAAACAAACTTGCAATATTATTTAGAGGCTGTTACTAGCTAGGATAAGTTTTTAAGTATAATGTAACAACATAGGATAATAGAAAGCTCTAGAATGCGTGTGTATCTGCTACAAGGTGTCTAGGAGCACTAGGATAGGTAACACAGAGACAATTCTATTCCTATAGGTCTTGTACAAAGAATACTTAAAAACTATCTATCTACAGATAATTCTCCTTATACCTTTATACTGCTAGAATACAGGGAAGTTTAGAATGCTATAACTAAGTTACAGGCAGGAACAGAAACGTAAAGGAGCTAAGTTAGAGGTAAATTAAGGTGTAACACTTTTTAGAGACTGGTGCTTTACATTAAGAGTAAATACCCTACTATTACTATAGCTACAAACTACAACTAAAAGAGAATATAGGAGTTAAGTAGCGCGTTAACACGCATTGAATTACTGCCTAGAGAAAAGACACTTATAAGTAACATTATTGCGCCTTACAGCCCTGCCTCTAGCATAGAGCATAGTTGCTTAACTAACATTGCATACTGCACAGCAAAACTAGGTACTATATACCTAGCTAAGTTTATTAACTCTACTATATACTAAAGACTCTATACACCTTATTGCAAGCAAGATAAGTATATTAACTCCTTAGACTAGTGCATAGCTTGTAAGGGAATATAGCTATTTAAACAAGACATTTAGTCCTTTATAGGTAGCTCTAAAAACAATAGCTACCCTATCCTTAAGCTCCTTAGATAGATTTACCTAACCTAAACACTAATATAAAGAAATACAAAGTTTACCTTATAGATAGTAGTAACAACTAATAAAAGTTCTAGGAAGCTGCTCTTTAGGACTAGAAGACTATACCCCTAGCAAGAATATTTAACTTAGAGGGAAAACTAACTTACTATCTAGTTATAGAATAAATACTATAGGAGTAGACTACAGCTAGTAGGCTTATAAAATACAGTAATAGAATGCTTCTGCCTATTAACTCTATCTTAAGAGATACACCTTCTAGACTTAGGATAAGTAGCCTAAGCCTAGGGCTAGGCAAGCATTAATACTAGCAGAAGGAGTATCTGTAGTGCAAACTACTAGCAGCTCTAGCAAACTACTAGAGGGGTCCTCCCTTACTCTTTTTAGACTAATAAGAGTGTAATTAGGTGTTATTACTTACATTTAAAACACTAGAATAACTAGCAAGGGGACCCTTAAGAGTGCCTAAGAAGAAGAAGATAACTTACTTACTAACCTTAACCCTAGAGATATTAACAGACTAGCTTTAGAGCTTAGAGTTAGACACACACACTAGCAGGAAGAGGTAGCTAGTAATCCTATTTGCTATAGAGAAGGAACTATCTCTATTACTATTATAACAGCTGTCCCTAGTAATAAATAATACTAGGAGCAATTAACTATTTATAGTATAGGATTCTACTCTCTTAAGGATGTTAGCAGTAAGAGAGCTGTCTTCCCTACTAATAATAAAGCTTAATCTACTTAAGAGGACAAGTATATTAGTCCTAAGGCTATACAGGATATTAAAGGCTCTACAAGCTGTCTATATACAAATCCTAAGTTAGCCCTTGTTATACTATATAAAAAGTATAGTAGAGGAACTCTTAAGGATGTAGAAAAGATAAAGCTACTCTGTGTATAAGTCTAAGAGTGTTATATTAAATTAGAACCTAAGAACTAAAGGATAAAGGGTTCTATAATAGCTTACTATAAAGCTAGTAAATATAGGGTATGCTTCTCTTACTTAAAATATATTGCTAGATAACTAGGCCTTCTAGTCTAATTAATACTAAGGTATACTGCTGTTAACATGCTTATAATACTATATCTATACCCTTACAAATAGGGAATGTAGTATAGCAACGTACAAACCTGCATACTGTTCTAGAATTACCTTAGAGGCCTAGGCACTCTTAACAGTCTTTAATCCTACTACTATTAACTAAATAGCACTAGTCTTAAGGTAGACTAGGACGCGTTTATTAATAGACATCCTGCTCTCTTTCTACAATAAACAGTAAACACGTTTAAGGCAGAAGGAACTATTATAGCTAACTACTTCTAAGAGGGGTTTAGAGATAAAGAGCTTTAGGAAATTATAAATAATTACTTTAATATATACAACTAGCACACCTATACTATTAATAGATTTATTAACCTTAGATAGTGTAGGACAATATACTACTTAGTAGTCTAGTAACTTATTTAAGGGGATGTAGGTTACTAGCTTCTATATATCTTACTTTGTTGCTAGACTAACCTTATCTCTTATCCTTACTATACAAAGTACACTAGCTCTAGTAACTAAATAGCGTTTAAACACGTAGACCTTAACCTAGCTAATGCTTACGCAAATAGCAGGGGTGTATTAATAATCTAGGGCTTAGTGTCTTTTAATAACAAAGATAAGGAGAACTATACTATTACTCTTGCTAGGTTATATAACTATGTAGGCGAATACCTTAAATAGCAATAAAAGAGGAGTATAAAAAGAGGAATAGATATATTTAAGGTTAGAAGGATAACTAGGACTACCTAAAGGAAATTAAGGACAAGCTTAGTTGCGAATAGAAGAAGTATCTATGCAAGAGAGGGCAAACTATAGCACTATAGAGGTTGTAGAGATAGATAGCTATGCAGAAATTGCTACATCTTACTAGGCACTATAAGCAGGTCTGTTATCTCCTTCTAGGCACGCTAACTAATATAGAGGGGTACTATATGCCTTTCCTAGAGATATTCTACTAGAGTTTAAGTTATAGATCTTAAAGGTAATTTACTACTAGGCTTGTTACAACTTAGTCCCTATGCTAGATAAAATAGATAAAATACTAAACTAAATAGATTTAAAGCAGTTACTAGCTTATATAGGATAGACTTATGCTAGTAACATTTTTATAGTTAAGAAGCACTAGGAATAGGTTAAGACAGCTAAAATAAGAGCATACAAGGAGGACGCTAACTTAGATATCCCTAACTAGTTGTATTTTATAGGGTTATTACATCTAGCTAAGTTCTTAGATAGTGCTAAAAAGTATAATAGAGAACATAGCAGGGATTTAGCACTGTCTAAGATGTTCTCTAAGATAAATATGTAATCTAACTCTCTAACTAGATAGGATGTAGCTAGGGTAGACGCTAGTTTATTATTAGATAAGCACTATCTATTACTAACTCTAAAAACCTTAAAGGTAATAAGGTTAATAGTTGTTACTAGATTATTTAGTTTAGCAGGAACTGCTGCTGCTAGCTAATATAACACTTGTTCTACTTGCTAAGATGTTAGTGTTTAGTTAACTACCTAGTTAAGTAGTTAACTAAAGAAAGACAAGGGCAAAGGACAGATAAAGGAGTAGAGGAAGGTAATTCTTTTGTTTATTTCTTTTGTTAATTCCCTTTCTCTTTTAATTTAACACTCTACTCTTACTTATTATCCTATGTAACACTTTACTTACTAGCCTCTCCTCTATAACTATAAGGAGGCTGTGCTATTAAGGTAGAGGAGGTTTATACTAGTGCACAGAGTAACTGCCTTAGTAGTTACTTAGGATATTACAGCTAGTAAGTAGCGCTAGTATATAAAGGAATAATAGGAAGTTTAGATAAAGCCTTCTAGACTATTATATACTACTATAAAGAAATAAAGTTTATATCTTATCTACGTAACTAGTATCTATAGTTTCTTGCATAGTAATATAGCTCTTCTGTCCTCTATGTACTAACAGGTTAAGCACAACTTACTAGAACAGTTGTTAGATATAAGGATAATACCTAGCTAAGGTAAAAGGTAGAAAAGGAGTTACGTGCTAAGAGATAGCGTAGTAACCACCCTGCTATTATTAAAATTAGACCTTATAGCTAGACAGACACAACACAATTAATAATACATATAATTATTATCTTAACCTATTTATCCTAACAATTAAGAGTCTTACTACTAGTACTAATTTATTACTATAAACAACAATTACTAATATATTGCTCTTAACCCTACGCAACCTACAGAAAGAAATAATCCTTATAGACTACTACTCCTTCTTAGCATAGTATTAGGCCTTTAAAGCCTTATGCATCTAACTAAACATATAGGATATTATTAACCTAGACAGCACTGCAACGCTAGTAGAGAAACTAGTACTTCTAAGACTCCTGCAGATCGCTGCATACAAACCAGCACTTAGTGCTATCTTATCTAAACAAACAAGGCAAGGCACACTATTAACTAGCTATACACAGGCATTACTGCCTATCTAAAAATAAGACCTATTAGCCTTAGGCTTATAATCTTACAATAAAGACATTAAGCTATATAAGCTTATGCTAGAAGAATACAAAATCTACAAAAGAACCTATACAAAGGAATAGAAGAACCTTAACACTATTACGTCTCTTATACAGAGTACAGTGTTACTACATCTACAAAAGACATGTTGCTTGCTACAGACATCTCTCTGCAAATAGGTAACTAGCCTCTAATAGAGGACAGGCACAAGTTTAGATAAGGAGAGAGTAATAGCTTGCAAACAATACTATAACGCACTTAAACTAATAAGAGCAGCAGGAAGCTAAGACACCTAGCTCCTTAAATATAACTACGCGGCTACTAATATAGAAGTAGAAGGAGTCTCTAAGGCTACTAATCTAAACGCTGTAATAAGAGATTTTCTTAAGGCAGTAAGGAAGGTAGTGCTTAACTAGGCAGACAATTTTAAAGAAAACTAATTTAACCTTACTAGAATAAACTAGAAGGAGATAATAAAACGCTACTAAGAACGTATAAGCAAAGACTACTAAAGGAGTAAACCCTATAAGGGCATAGCCTTTGTAGTAGGAGATTACTTTAACTCTGCCCTTGCTATAGGTAGTGTATCTACCCTAGGCACTAAGAGGGACGCCTTGTACAGTAAGAACTGCGCACTATCTACCCTAGTCTATAAGACTAAGGGAAGACCTACAGGTTAGTAATTAAGAATACCTAGCTAAAGAGCTAAATCTAAGCGCCTAGAAGGCTTAGTAGAAACTAATAGTGCTATATACCTAGCTTGTTAACAACCTTATAAGCTAGTTAACTATTACTACATCTTTAAAGAAAAGGCGCCTAAGTAGTAGATACCCTACCTAGGGACAGAGAGACTAGTAAGTGTCCTGCTTAAACATAATGTTAACTTTTAAGAATAGGTAAGAGCAAGCAAACGCTCTAGAATATAGATATATGTAATTAAGACGTTATATACACTAGAATAGTTACTTAAGTAACTATAAGGTTAGTAAATCTCTATAATTAATACGTCTTTTTAGATAGGGCTATTAAATTACCTCCTAAAAGACTGCTACATCCTAGATTCTAGTTTAACTATACATATTAGCAATAACTAGAAGCAGATCTATAATCTTTACCCTCTACCTACAAATAATTACCTATAGGCTAGAAACTTATAAGTATAGATATAAGGGTATAGAACAATCTAGCTCTGTCTAGCTAGCTACAAAGGGGCAGTAATACTAGAGCTACAGAACGTAGCCTAGTGCCTAGATATCCTTTGCAATCTTGTCTTATTCTAACAGCTACATTAGCAAGGAATCTAGTAGGACATAAAGAGCAAACTAACCTAACTTAAATAACTAGATAATAGCACAATTATAGTGTTAATAGAGCAGTTTAGTTAATAGATCCTAGAGGAAGAGCTAACTAAGGCAGCCTTTGTAGCACAAATTAATAGACAAAAGCAATCTAGCTTAAAAGCAGATGCACTATTATAGCATAAGCAAATAGGACACCTAGGGGCAGTAGCTATTAAGCACCTTATCTACTAATCTAAGGGGGTAAAGATTAAGGGTATTACAACTATCTAGTGCGATGCATACAGCTAAGCTAAGACAAAGAGGCAGATAAGCTAAAGGCTACGCTAAAACAACAAGGGTCCTAGTAAGAGAATAGCTATAGACTTCTACTTATACAAAGAGGAAGCTATACAAAGGAGAAGAGCTAACTCCTTGTTACTAATAGGTATTCTAGCTTCCTATAGGACTTCTACTTTAAGGATAATTGTCTTAGGAAGTTAATTATCTACTTCCTCTAAACACTTATCTAATTCCTCTATTATTAATACTAAATTAAAATTAAGGTAATTAAGTGTAATAGAGAAGTTATAACAACTAAGCTAGAGGTTGTATGTTAGTGCGCTGCCTAGTTAATCTAATTAGAGCCTTTAGCACCTAACACATAAGCCTAGAATAGAGGTGCAGAACGCTTAAGGGGTGTAATTAAGGATAAGGCACGCACTATAAGACTAGACGCAAACCTACTATAGGAAATGTAGCTAGAGATTATAAGAGCAGTAGTCTACCTACATAACTAAACACTAAAATTATCTAATAACTAGTAATTACTATATAATATATTCTTTATATTTGTAGTATAGTAGTCTAGAATTGCTACAACTAGAAGGAAGCTAAACTAGGCACACCTAAAGGTATACAGCTGTAAGGCCTTTGCTCTTACAAGCAATATCCTACAAGAGAAGGCACGTCTACAACGCCTAGACCCTAGAGCATAGGTAGGATACCTAGTAGGATACTAGTCCTCTAACATCTACTAAGTATAGGTTCTATCTATAGCTAAGGTAGTTAGCACAAGAGATGTTATCTTTAATAAAGACAAAATCTTTAGGGGTAGAATAGAGGAGCTTATAGACAGCCTTATGCATAGCACTCTAGATAAGATTATAGCATAGATTAAGAGCGTTAAGTTACTAGAGCTAACTTACCTAGAACTAGAAACATAATCCTTCTATAAGGATAATATAGTTGTAGACTCTAAGACAACACTAGAACCTGTTAACTAACTAGGGTACTACTAAGGGAGAAAGATTAGAAACAATTATCTATATCTAACTCTACTATTAACCTCTCTACTAGTAGTGCTGCTTACAAGCTGCCTGCTATTAGATTAAACGCGTTAGAGCGCTAACTAATTAGGAGCTACTAGGTATTACCTAGCAAGTGCTAATTAGCTAGAATTAACACTAGCGTAAAACTAAAGAACTTTATAAATAATCCTATAGAAGGCAGCCTTTATAGCCAGCACACAAGGCAGGACTATTAGCACCTACTAGGGAAAGATATTAGACAAGGCCTAGTTAATCCAGCTACTCTTGCAGGGACTAAACCTTTACTAGAGTTAGCTCCTACTATTACTAAGCGCGCTCTAAACTAGTAGACTATCTAATATATAAGCAATTTAAGGATACTAAACAAGAGCACCTACAGAGCTACTACTAAATAAAATCCTAGTTAGAAGCTCTACTTAATAAAGTCTAGGTATTAGGATATTAGATCTTAAGCTGCATGTAGGTGTACACATATAAGCTAGATAAGAACTACTACCTACTAAAATATAAAGCAAGACTAGTAGTCTAAGGCAATTAACAAAGGAATGTAATATTAGAGGACACTTACATAGCAACGCTAGCTAGTAGGTCCTTCTAAATGTTAATAGCAATTACAGCTACCTACAACATAGAGCTAAAATAGTATAACGTTGCAAATGCCTTTGTTTATACTATAATAGACTAAGAAACATACATAAGGATGCCTAGCAGCTATTAGAAACTAGGTACAGTTCTACAGCTAAACAAGGCACTGTATAGACTTTAAATCTTACTACTCCTATAGCAGAGAGAATTTACATTAACACTTATTTAATAAGGCTTTAAAGTAGTTCTATACAAGCCCTACTGTCTTACTAAGAGTAGAGTTATTATATTCTTCTATGTAGACAATATTATTATAGCCTATAGATAGGCAAATAGGTAAGGAGCTGCCTAGGCATTAAAGATCCTCTAAAACAAGTACAAAATAACTAGAGGACACAATCTCTAATAGTTCCTAGGAATTAAGGTTATATAAAACTAACAGAATTATAGGATCCTCCTATTACAGGCATTATATGCCAACAAGATCAGCCAGCTAGTAGAGAGGACTAACCTTTGTTATAATACTCTAATGTTAAACATTAAGCTAATACCCTATAATAGAATTACAATAGCATCTAAGATTAATAAGTATTAACAAAAGATTAGATTACTGCTCTTTGTAGCAGTTACTACAAGACTAGATGTTGCGTTTACCACATTAAGACTTGCTAGATTCCTTACTAATCCTAGACTACTACATTATAATACTACAGATTAAGTCCTTCTCTACCTACAGAGTACCTAACAACTGTTACTACAAATTAGAGGTAGTATAGGTCTTAAGGTTGCAAGCAACACATTATTTGCAGACAATATAATAGATAGGAAGAGCTCCTAAGGATATGCTATAAAGCTATAAAGGGGACTTATTACTTAGAGAGCTAACAAAGAAGATATAGTTACAACGTTAATAACAGAAGCTAAATTGCTAGCTCTATTACAGGTTACTAAGGAAGCTATCTTCCTCTCTTAACTGTTAACTAAGCTTAGCATATAACTTCTAGAATTAACTATTACTATCTTGTATAACAACACTTAGACAATCTAATTAATAAACAAGGAGGTATTAAAGCTCTAGACTAAACTTTAACATGTAGACATCTACAATTACTAGCTTTAATAAGAAGTAGCTAAGAAGACTATTGCTGTTACTTACGTACTATTAGCGCATATACTAGTAGATAGACTAACTAAAGCACTACTATAGAATAAGTAGAGGACCTTCCTATTATAACTTAGACTAGTAGAGCCTACAGAACAGAGGATCCTAGCTAAGATTTAGACAGACTTACTAAACTATAGGCAGGCACTAGTAGTAAACTAAAAGTAGATAAATCTAGCTTTAGGGCTGTATAGGGCTAAAGCTAAGGGGGTGTATTAGATATAAGGACAATACCTAGCTAAGGTAAAGGTAGAAAAGGAGTTACGCGCTAAGAGATAGCGTAGTAACTACCCTACTATTATTAAAATTAGACTATATAGCTAGATAGACACTACACAATTAATAATACATATAATTATTATCTTAACCTATTAAACCTAACAACAGTAGATTCTTCCTAAGTACTTTACATAGGTAAAAAGCTAGATAAGATTAATTACAAACTTTTATTAATCTACTCTTCTTAACACTTAAACAATAGAAACTAATTCCTAACTCTTAACTAGCTATATCCTGCTTAAGATAAGATTAGATTAGCCCTACTATTTTACTTAGCTTAAACTTTATACAAGAAACAAGGCAGTATAAGATTAGATTAATTAAGATTACAAGACAGTTGTAATAATTAATAAACAAGAACTAGAGTACCTAACTCTTCCTTTAAAGCTAGTTGCTAGGAGTATCTTAGAGACTAGTAACTAAGATAAGCTAAGTGTTGCTACTAAACAAGAACAGCACACCTTTATAATAGAGGCATACAAGCTAGCAATTAATAATTACCCTAAGGAGGTATAGAAATACAACATAGCAACTTTAAAAAAGGTAAGAATAGCTACAAAACTCTATAACATGTAAGATAAGATTAATAAAATAGTATTATCTAATCTTATAGCCCTAGTTATAATTAAGATGCTAAACGCCTAAGAATTAACCCTACAATCGCTAATCTAAATTTTAAAAGAGGATTTAGCACCTACTAATAGCAACACTATGCATCTAGTTAGGTAGCAATATTGTGCTTACCTTAAAAAGGCCTAATTAGGTTAGATTTTGCTAGATAAATAGTTTAATAAGTAGTAAGTGCTCTATAAAAAAGCTTACGCGTTTAAGAGTACTAAATTTAAGGGTAAACTTGCTCTTACTAACTTTCTTAACGTAATTACCCTTAGGATTACTCTAGAATAGACCCGCCTAATAAGGCAGCAAATTATTATAGATGCAGCCTCTAGATGTAAATCTATAGATATAAGCAATTTATCTAGAGTCTTTACTCTTATACTCTAGGAATATGCAGTTAGCTTAATTAAAGGAAAAGGAAGCTCTGCTTTTGCTACTCTAGGAGGAAGTGTTACAATCCCTAGCACACACACAGACTGCTAGGACTCTATAACTAATGCAGCATAGTTATTACAAGTAGTACACTTAGAATATACTAACACGTATTAGAATAGTAGCATAGGAAGGACTATGTACACTTGTAAACACGTAGTGTAATTAGTACTTCGCAATAATTAGTGCTTAGCAATAATTAGTGCTTAGCAATAATTAGTATAATTAGTATAATTAGTACTAATTACTTTACAGAAAGTAGGACATCTTATTAAATATATAGTATAGTAGGAAAACAACTCTTATAGTCTGTGCTTAACCTTAAAATTTACTAAATTAATACATTTAATTATTTAGAACTCTTAACCTATATTTAAAATAGATAGTTTATTCTATATTTCTAGTATACCTTTAATTATTACAAGTTTTACTTAGGTAATAACCTTGTTTTACTCCTGCTACCGCACTTATCTCCTAAGAACTAACCTAGAAGTGTTTACAGTCTTTAACTAAAGCATAAATTTATTAAGAAGCTCTAATTAAGACAAGTACAAATTAGGGTTAAACTAGAAGACCTGTCTATACAAACCTAGAGGATTACACACCTAGAATCTAATTAACTGCTAAAGACTATAAGCTACTATTACATAATTAACCCTTGCTAGAGTACCTAAGATATCTCTATTAAATCTTTACTAATTAAAGATTAAAGAAAGGCTAGAGAGCACAGAATAGACTAAGCTTAGAGAACAAATTAAGGATACTAGGGAGAAATCTAGGTCTACTATAGACAAATCTTCCTTAGCTAAATATCCTAGATTAATTTAAGCTATAGTAATAAATCTATTACAGTTCTAACTAAATATAGATAGAGTCTACTCTACTATTAACTTAAAACACCCCTATCTATAAGCATAATACTAGATAGTAGAGGAGCTATCTATTTATTTAGTAATTAATCCTTTCTAATACCTAGTTTATTTAAGTAATCCTCTCTAGACAAGACTATTAATGTAGGAACTT
Source organism: Ascochyta koolunga (assembly GCA_026119515.1). Lineage (NCBI taxonomy): Eukaryota > Fungi > Ascomycota > Dothideomycetes > Pleosporales > Didymellaceae > Ascochyta > Ascochyta koolunga. The sequence continues at coordinate 4,068,843 of JANLCG010000004.1, forward strand.
AATTACTCCTAGTCTTAGGCATATGCAATAAAGTGCTAAAAAGAATCCTAAATTAGAATAATAGACTAATAACTAAGGATCTTATGCTTAAGAACGTTAAGGTTGTTAAGAGATTCTATATAAATATTATATCTAAAACCTTTCTTAAGCAGGTAGGTTTCTAGTACCTTATATTAGACAATATACTTAGGCATAAAACAATTAAGGAAAATATAAACATAGCAACACTACACACTACTTATAATCTTGCCTTTATTAAATATAAGATTACCTCTTAATCTGCTCTAAGTGTATATATAATATAAAGATTATTAAAACCTAAAGTAAGAGTAGATAGTAAAGACCTATAGCATTAAATATTAGGATATATTAGGCAAAGAGTACTCTAATTACTAGTATAAGCTGTAAAGTTATTAGAACTTCTCTAATAATCTTTATAAATGCAATTTCCTAATTAGGCTCAGTGGCTAGGCTTATGTAATTATTATTATATAACTGTATAAGACTAGAGGATTAAGATGCTGTGCTTACTAAGCACGTATCTAGTGCCAATCTTAAGATATCTAACTTTCTATTTTCTCTAAGAAAGTAAGATCTCTATAAAACTTAGATAACGTCACTCTTTTCTATAATTAGAGTAGATTACGCGTCTAGCTACGTAATCTACTGTACACGTAAGCTGTATACGTAGTCTTTACTATAAGATTACGTGTCTCTAAGAGATAGATTACTAATTAGTAATCTAAGAGATATCTAGAATGTTCTGCTTAATAATGTAAGAGAGAGAAGCAGAGTATAAGTATCTCTGCTGTCCTCTCTCAAAGTTCTGTACCTAGCATTTAATATAATAACTTGTCTATATTATTATATTATCTTATCTTTACTCTATTAGGCTATACGCTTCCTTATTTAGAAATTACCTAGTCTAGTTAGTCTAGGTCTTCTAGATTAGGGAAGAAAGTAGCTTTGTCCTCTCCCTACTTTCTTTATAGGTTATAAGCCTAGCTCTTTATAGCCTATAGAGAATTTTATATACTCTATAAGACTTAGTTCTAGCTATTAAATGCAATTTCCTAATTAGGCTTAGTGGCTAGGCTTATGTAATCATTATTATATAATTACATAAGACTAGAGGATTAAGATGCTGTGCTTACTAAGCACGTATCTAGTGCTGATCTAGAGATATCTAACTTTCTATTTTCTCTAAGAAAGTAAGATCTCTATAAAACTTAGATAACGTTACTCTTTTCTATAATTAGAGTAGATTACGCGTCTAGCTACGTAATCTACTGTACACGTAAGCTGTATACGTAGTCTTTACTATAAGATTACGTGTCTCTAAGAGATAGATTACTAATTAGTAATCTAAGAGATATCTAGAATGTTCTGCTTAATAATGTAAGAGAGAGAAGCAGAGTATAAGTATCTCTGCTGTCCTCTCTCAAAGTTCTGTACCTAGCATTTAATATAATAACTTGTCTATATTATTATATTATCTTATCTTTACTCTATTAGGCTATACGCTTCCTTATTTAGAAATTACCTAGTCTAGTTAGTCTAGGTCTTCTAGATTAGGGAAGAAAGTAGCTTTGTCCTCTCCCTACTTTCTTTACAGGTTATAAGCCTAGCTCTTTATAGCCTATAGAGAATTTTATATACTCTATAAGACTTAGTTCTAGCTATTAAATGCAATTTCCTAATTAGGCTTAGTGGCTAGGCTTATGTAATCATTATTATATAATTACATAAGACTAGAGGATTAAGATGCTGTGCTTACTAAGCACGTATCTAGTGCTGATCTAGAGATATCTAACTTTCTATTTTCTCTAAGAAAGTAAGATCTCTATAAAACTTAGATAACGTCACTCTTTTCTATAATTAGAGTAGATTACGCGTCTAGCTACGTAATCTACTGTACACGTAAGCTGTATACGTAGTCTTTACTATAAGATTACGTGTCTCTAAGAGATAGATTACTAATTAGTAATCTAAGAGATATCTAGAATGTTCTGCTTAATAATGTAAGAGAGAGAAGCAGAGTATAAGTATCTCTGCTGTCCTCTCTCAAAGTTCTGTACCTAGCATTTAATATAATAACTTGTCTATATTATTATATTATCTTATCTTTACTCTATTAGGCTATACGCTTCCTTATTTAGAAATTACCTAGTCTAGTTAGTCTAGGTCTTCTAGATTAGGGAAGAAAGTAGCTTTGTCCTCCCCCTACTTTCTTTACAATATAAACTCTTAAAGATAGTACAGCCTAGGCACCTAGAATTCTAAGTATTCTACACTTATATACACTACTACACATACTTTAAATTAGTCTTAGATACACTATAGTAACAAGATAAGAAGAGGATATTTCCCTATATAACATTTAAGTTGCTACTTATATTAGTACTTATATACAGACAGCCTCTATAAAGTACACCTATAGGATAAGCGCTTAAAGTTACACTTTCTAGAAATAGATAACCCTACAGATATTATTATAATACAGTTAGTAATTAATAACACCTATAAGAATAATAACTAGCAAGTATACTTAAACTCTAACTGTAGAACCTATTTCTAGATTAAGGAAGAAAATAGATTAAGACTTAAGATATATAAGGCTTTTTTAGAAGCTTACGTATGTAGTAGCTTAGCCTTATAGGAGCTAGTGCTATATTTATAAGATTGTCTATTTAGATTAATAGAAGATAGATAAAGACACTCTTAGACTCTAGAGTATAATTAAACTATATATTACTGCAAGCTATAGAGATAGCTAGACTACAGCCTACTTGTAATAAATATACTTACAAGCTTATAGTTACTAATAGAAAACCTATACCTAAAGGATCCTAGGTTATATATTAAGTAGTTGTAGAGAACCTTACTGTATAAGGACACTAAGAAAAGATTACTCTAGATATTCTTAGGATAGCTACTTGTAATATTATACTAGGACTCCCTTAGTTACAGGAATATAATCCTAATATAGAATAGCAAAATTAATAGATTTCCCTAAAGTAATTTAGATGTAGTATAACTATATTAAAGCCTACACAGCTTACAACGCAGCTAGTAGATAAGAAAGAGATTAGTAATATCTTTTTAAACAAGACGCACCTAAACCAAGCAGTTAACTCTATAGATACTAAATACCCTATAGATTATAAAGTAGAAGTTAAGGAGAAGGATAGTGTACCTCCTAATATCCCTAAAGTCTATTAATAGTACGTATGAATGTTTTAGGAAGAGTTAATAACAAGAGCATTACCTAAGTTTAAACCCTAGGATTATAAGATTAAGTTACAGCAAAGAAAGAAACTAACTTTTAGGCTAATATATAGATTGTTAGTAAAGTAACTTAAAGTATTACTTATATACATTTAAGAGAATCTTAACAATAGATTTATCTAAGAATTAGAATTACTAGTATAATCCCTAATATTCTTTACACTAAAGAAAGATAGTACATTAAGACTATGTATAGATTTCTTTATGCATACTAATATTATAATTAAGAATTAATACCTATTACTAAATATCCTAGAGTTATAGGATTAGTTAGATACAGCTTAGTGCTTTCCTATATTAGACCTAAAAGAAGCGTATAACTTTATATAGATAAAGAAAGGTAAAGAATAGAAGATAGCGTTCTAAACACGCTATAGCTATTATAGGTACTTAGTTATGCCCTTTAAGCTTACTAATGCGCTAGCTACGTGTTAGGCTCTAGTTAACAACGTGTTAAGAGCACACCTAGATAAGATAGTAGTAGTATACATTAATAATATCTTAGTATACTTAAAAACCTAGTAGAGTATATGTAATATGTAACTAAAGTGCTAAAATGCCTAAAATAGGTAGATCTACAACTTAAACCTATGAAATGCAAATAGCAAAAGGAAAAAGTAGAATTCCTTAGCTATATTATAGGAAGATATAGAGTTAAGATAAGTAAATTAAAGATTAAGGTTATAAAGGATTAGCTAACACCTAAGAAAGTTAATAACATTTAAGAGTTCTTAGGATTTATTAATTTTAACTATTGCTCTATTAAAGATTACTTGCTTAAGGCCTTGCTGCTTATAAAGCTTATGTAGAAGGATACACTATTTAAGTAGGTAAAGAAACAAGAAGATTCCTTCTAAGCGCTTAAGATAGTATATATAGAACTACTAATAACAGTTATATTTAGGAATAATAAACTACTTAGAATTAAGACTAATACTTCTAAGTTAGTATTAGGAGCATGTATTACGTAAGGAAGAGATAGCAAGTAGCACCTAATAGCCTACTACTTCTAGAAGTTAATAGGACTAGAAGAGCGCTATAATATACATAATAAGGAACTTAGAGTAATAATATTAGCACTATAGCCCTAGAGGATCTATATAGAAAGTTGCTTAGAACTTACTATCTATATAGATTATAAGAACTATATACACTTTATAACTATTAAGGTGCTTAACTAAAGACAGGTATTATAGATAGAATTGCTAGGCTAGTACAAGTTTAGAATACTGTATTGTAAAGAAAGTAGGGGAGGACAAAGCTACTTTCTTCCCTAATCTAGAAGACCTAGACTAACTAGACTAGGTAATTTCTAAATAAGGAAGCGTATAGCCTAATAGAGTAAAGATAAGATAATATAATAATATAGACAAGTTATTATATTAAATGCTAGGTACAGAACTTAGAGAGAGGACAGCAGAGATACTTATACTCTGCTTCTCTCTCTTACATTATTAAGCAGAACATTCTAGATATCTCTTAGATTACTAATTAGTAATCTATCTCTTAGAGACACGTAATCTTATAGTAAAGACTACGTATACAGCTTACGTGTACAGTAGATTACGTAGCTAGACGCGTAATCTACTCTAATTATAGAAAAGAGTGACGTTATCTAAGTTTTATAGAGATCTTACTTTCTTAGAGAAAATAGAAAGTTAGATATCTCTAGATCAGCACTAGATACGTGCTTAGTAAGCACAGCATCTTAATCCTCTAGTCTTATGTAATTATATAATAATGATTACATAAGCCTAGCCACTAAGCCTAATTAGGAAATTGCATTTATAAAGATTATTAGAGAAGTTCTAATAACTTTACACACCCCCTTAATCTTTATAATGCTTAATTTAAGCAATCTTATTATATCTTAGAGAGTAAAACAATTTAAGCTCTCTTTTATATAGATATAAATTCTTTTTAGGCTTAGGTTATAGAGTATAACAATTTAGAAACTCTATAAAACAACCTAATTCTTTAACTAGTAGATTTTTATAATTCTACTAAGTTAATTCTACTAGTAAACTCTTTAAACTTAGTTATACTAGTAGCTTTAGTTAGATTATCTGCTAGTATAGTACTAGTATTTTCGTATACTAAGTCTATATTATTATTAAGCAGATTTTCTCTAACAAAGTGATAAGTTATATCTACATGCTTAGTTCTAGCGTGATAAATAGGGTTTTTCGCTAGTTCTATAGCACTAAGACTATCTGTTTTAATAGTATTAAGACTATTAAATATAAAGTAGTCTTTTAAAGAGTTATTAAACAGCTCTTTAATTATATTTTGTAGATATAAGCTTTCTTTAGTAGCTTCTTTTAGAGACATATATTCTGCCTCTGCAGAGCTAATTGCTACTGTTTTTTGTAGCTTAGAAATCCAGCTAATAGCTATAGATTTCTTATTAATATTCTCTAATAAGAATATATTGCCTATAGTAGATTTTCTAGAATCTAAATCGCCCCCAATCTGCATCAGATACTCCTACTAACTTAATAGATTTAGTAGTAGTATTTGTAGATTGCAAAGTAGATTCTAAAGTTAAATCTAATCCTAGTTCTTTAGTTTTCACTAAGTAACTAAAGATATAATCTAGATACTTTAAGTGTTCTAGACTAGGATTAGATATAAATCTAGCAAGGTAGTTTACACTATAAACTAGATCAGGCCTAGTAAATATAGTAAGATAGATAAGACTACCTATTTGCTGTTGAAATTCTCTAGTAATAGAGCTTTCTTCTAAGTATTTACTTAGTTTTGTACCTATAGGCAAAGGTATAGAATTAGCGTTATCTTCTTCTATAATAGAAGTATAATTAGCTAATTCATCTTTAGAATCACTAAATAGCTCTATTTCTCTAGGCTTTTCTTTAATAGCACTAGATTTAGAAGGTTTTATAGTAGTAGAATCTTTGTTAATAATTCTACTAGTACTACTAGGCTCTAGTCTAGTAAAAACACGTTGTATACTAGCACTATTATTAGGCCTATAGTAGTAGCCTTCTACTATTTTGCAATCTCTAGCAGTTATAATCTTGTTACTACTAGGATTATAGAGTTTATAAATATTAGACCCTATAAAGCCTATTAAGTAATAAGGTGTTGCTTTAGAATCTAGTTTCTTAGTAAATAAACTAGGTTCTTTATAGTAGGTTAGAGAACCAAACACTCTTAAATTACTTAAATTAGGCATCTCTTTATATTTATAGTAATAAGGAGTCTTAAACTCTATAGAGCTATTAGGAGTTCTGTTATAGAGATAAACAGCAGTTAATAGAGCTTCGCCCTAAATTAACTTAGGCAAATTACTAGTAAAAAGTAAGGCTCTTACTTTATTTAGTAATACTCTATTAATTATCTCTGCTGCACCGTTTTGTTCAGGAGTATAAGGAGCAGAATATCTAGTTTTAATACCTTTTTCACTTAGATAATTATCTAGTTCTCTAGATTTAAATTCATTATCTAATTGTAAGGCTTTAACCTTATTATTAAAGAAAGGTTTACTAGATTCTGTACTAGTACTAGAGTTATTAGAGCTATTATCTTTAGCTTCTAATTCTAACTCTGTAATAGTAGTCCTAATTATATCTATAATACTACTTCTAGATTTTAACAGCTTAACTACTAAGTATTTAGTAAAGCTGTCTCTAAAAGTAATGTAGTACTTAAAGCCTTTAAGTGCTTTAGGCCTAATAGGACCTCCTATATCTATATAGACTAAATCTAGATAGGCATTTACTTTAGTACTAGCTTCTACTTTTCTATTCTTAGTAAGTTTAGATTGTATACAAATAGTACAATTATCTAAACTAGTAGATGCAGTGCCTATATCTTCTAGATTTATATATTCTACTCCTAAAGTAGATTTCTTTAAGTGCTTAATAGTATTAAGGTTTATATGCCCTAATCTACTATGTGCTAGCTCTATAGTATTTTTATTTAATACTATTTCTTCTTCTTCTACTTTTTCTTTAGTAGAAGTACTAGAAGTATTATCTTCTTCTAGATTAATAGCCTCTTCTATAGCAAGCCTATCTTCTACTTCTTCTTCTTCTAAATTATTAGAAGTATTAAGAGTAGTAAAAAGTTTGTTATTTATAATAGACTTTATAGGCTTAGAGCTAGTAGCACTAAAGACACTTACACCTTCTTTATAGCTTCCTTTAGCTAATAAAGTATTCTTAGGTGTATTAATAAAACAGCTTTCTTTATTAAAAGATAAGCTATAATTCTTAGAAGTAATAAGACTTAAACTTAGTAAGTTTACTCCTAAGTTAGGGACAGATAGCACATTAGTTAGTTTAACTAATTGCTTAGTACTAGTAAATACTAGACTAATATCGCCTACACCTTGTGCTTTTAAGGTAGTACTAGTATTTCCCTACTTAATAGAAGTAGAACAGGGCTTTAAACTAGTAAATAACTCTTTAATATAGCACGTGTGTATAGTAGCACCAGAGTCTGAAATAAAATCTATAGTTTTATTACTATTAGATTTAATAGAAGAAGATAGGACTTGTTCTTCTTCTTCTTTAGTAGAGCTGTTATTAATAGATTTATCCTTATATAGACTAGGATTTTTCTTAAAACAGCTAGACTCTTTATGTCCCTTTTTTATTACAATAATTACACTTTATAGTAGGCTTATTGTCCTTACTTTTAGTGTTATTATTGTTTTTAGTTTGTAACGACATCTCTATGTTGTTACTATAAGAAGAAGACTTATTATTATTACTATTCTTACTAGTATTAGAGTTACTAGTATTATTAGAATAGTTTTTATTCCCCTTAATAAAGTTAAGTCTTCTAGATTCATCTAATAATTGTGAAATAATCTCTTCTATATTAATTTCACTATTAGATGTTCTAATAGATTGCGTTATAACTGTTACTATATATTCGTAATCTTTATTTAGATTATTTAGTAACAACGCAACTATAAACTTAGTAGGTAGAGTAATTCCTCTAGATTCTAGACTATTAATAACTCTCTTAAAGGAGTTAATATAGTTTTCTAGATTGCCTTTACAGCTATTAAGAGTAGTGTTTATTAATTCTTTAGATAGTAAGAATTCACTACTAAAGCCTTTAGCTTCGTATAGATTTTTTAAAGTATTCCACAATATAAAGGGATTACTAATAAATCTAGTTTGTAATAGAGGGCTGTCCTCTAAGGCTAATTTAATTAAGGCTGTAGCTTTATAGGCATTTTCTTCTAGAGTCTCTACATTATCTATAATAGTAGTAGGATTATTAAGTATATAACTTAAATAACCTTTTTCTACTATAATAGCTTCTAATCTTATAGCCTACAAATTATAGTTAATAGACCCTTTAAGCTTAGGAAGCTTAATAGAATCTAGCATCTTGTAAATAAGCTAATTAATCTTTTCTTTATAACGCCTTATAAATACTAAGTAATTAAATAGAGCTTATTTACAGCGGTTTAAGCTAGTAGAGTTAATAAGATTTATTCTCTATCTAGCTTATGCCTTCACACAGATAGCAAGGGCTTAGAAGCTTTTAATAAATAGCTTAAGAGAGTAAAACAGATATATACTAGTCTCTTTTAGAGATTTAAACTAGTAATAAGCCTTATAATATACTAGAATGCCTATTTAACAGCTTATAATAGGTCTTATATCTATAAAAACACTAGTCTCTTTTTAATAAGAGATTTAAACTAGTAGTAAGCCTTTTATAAACAATTAGAATGCCTATTTAATACTTATAATAGGTCTTATATCTAAAAAACGTTATTTCTCTTAACCTTATAATAAATCTAGAGATTAATACTTTTATCTCTAGTAAAATTCTAGTTTTCTCCTAAAGTACTAGACTAAATAAGGCTTATATAATTGCTTAGAGATTTATACTTATATCTCTAAAGCAAAATATCTATCTAGCTTTCTACTAAGTACTAGTTTTCTACTATAGTACTAGTTTTCTACTAAGTGCTAGATAGAATAAGGCTTATATAATACTTATAACTATACTTTATAGTTATAAAACAGCTCTCTTAGCTTAATAATTACTAGCTTTTAATGCTAATAAATCTTTAATAAGATTAACTTAGTTACTGTCTCTACTAACCACGTAGGTTCTAAGAGAGACTCTAGCTAAAATAATCTTAGCAAGATTTAAGCTTAAAAATAAAGCTTAGTAATAGTAAAAGTAGTTATAATAAACTACTATAAATAAAGCAGTATATTTTTTGCGATTATGTACTAAGTAATAGTAACTTCTAGAAGGTTGCCAAGCTTCTAGTAAGCGTTACTATAAGGTATACTATAAGTAGAGTCCTAAAAGTATCTCTTTTATAGTATAATATCCCTATAGCTTATACTATACTATAGTATAGCCGCTGCCTAGTTTGTTCTTAGTTCTAGAGTCTACCTAGAGCCGTGCTATAGTATTACTACTATAACTCCCCTCTGCAGTTTCTTAGAGGCCTAATAAATTGCTTAAATAAGCAATAATTACTAGACTTAAGATAGTCTTACGTAGGGGTTCGCTTAGTTAGGAATTATTGCTCTAGTTTCTTAAGTTATCTCTATTGCTAGAGGCTTAAGGAACAGGGACTAATAGCAGGATACTGCAAGTTGTATAGGCTAAAAATAGCACTAAAACAACTATAAATAACACTCTTACTAAGGCTTAAGAGCCTGTATTAATAGAGTGTAAATAGGAGAAGATATAAGCTTTAATAGCTTTCTCTTTCTTCTTCTCCTTCTTCCTCTTGCTTAGATAATCTGCTTATATAAGCAGTAGCTATAATAATAGCTAGAACTAAGTCTTATAGAGTATATAAAATTCTCTATAGGCTATAAAGAGCTAGGCTTATAACCTGTAAAGAAAGTAGGGGAGGACAAAGCTACTTTCTTCCCTAATCTAGAAGACCTAGACTAACTAGACTAGGTAATTTCTAAATAAGGAAGCGTATAGCCTAATAGAGTAAAGATAAGATAATATAATAATATAGACAAGTTATTATATTAAATGCTAGGTACAGAACTTTGAGAGAGGACAGTAGAGATACTTATACTCTGCTTCTCTCTCTTACATTATTAAGCAGAACATTCTAGATATCTCTTAGATTACTAATTAGTAATCTATCTCTTAGAGACACGTAATCTTATAGTAAAGACTACGTATACAGCTTACGTGTACAGTAGATTACGTAGCTAGACGCGTAATCTACTCTAATTATAGAAAAGAGTAACGTTATCTAAGTTTTATAGAGATCTTACTTTCTTAGAGAAAATAGAAAGTTAGATATCTCTAGATCAGCACTAGATACGTGCTTAGTAAGCACAGCATCTTAATCCTCTAGTCTTATGTAATTATATAATAATGATTACATAAGCCTAGCCACTAAGCCTAATTAGGAAATTGCATTTATAAAGATTATTAGAGAAGTTCTAATAACTTTACATAGTTAAATCCCTAGGGTAATTGCACGTTGTCTTAAGATATTGTTTAATCGCCTACGCTTAATCTTAGGTTAATTCCTACAGAAAAAGAATATGCTATATAAGCCTCTTTATAATTAAGAACACTAGACAGACTACCCTACTAGACCTGTTAGTAGCTCTTAGCTAGTTTTTATTATAACTCCTAACCTCCTAGAAATAAGAGCTGTAATGTTACATCTTTACTAAGCAAGAAAATATAGAAGGATTAAGGATTTTAGAAGAGCCTGTCCCTAAATTAACGCTAAAGCGCGCTTCTGTTAGGTTAAATGCTTATTTTAAGCGCTTGTGGAAGACATCTGTTAACGCCAACGCTATGCAACACAGCCTTCTTTCAATAACAGATAATAGTAATCCTTCCTGTACTTGTTAATTAGGCGCTTCATCTATAATATTGTTAATACCGCAGATTATCTACATTAATCTTTTTGCGCCTGCGCATTTAGCATCTTTTAACATCAAACCTATTTAAAATTATGATTAGTGGCTGGCGTCTTGCCTGAGCTCACCCTCCACCCACTACAAATGCCAATATAGACCCAGCCAGCCGAGCGCTGGTGCAGGCTTTGCCTGCAGGCGTGATATGCCGCTTAATCAGAATGCAACAGAGGATGCAAAGTGGCACCACCAGCCTAGAAAGTCAACATTTTGTAGTAGAACTATGCTTACAAGTTCACGAAGGCACGTAATTATGACACAAGATTACTGTATAAGTTGAACAAACATTTACATGTACAAATCTAGCTGAATCTAACACTAGCAGCCTCTTGCAGACGTTTAGTTGCCCTTAGCCAACTTAAGTGCAATTCATTTGATAGTTCTAAGCAAGCAACTTAGAGCAGTCTAGGCATTCTGAGGTGTAACAGGGAGCGCTAGTTGTTTTCTTCGAAAGACTTGAGGGCATCTTCAGTGATGTCACCAGCCCCGTTATTGGGGTTAATAGCCACCTTCGCTACAATCCTGTGGCTGTTGTCTTGCGCGCTCTGTCGAACACCCTTGTTGTCAGCGTTCTTGTTCGCCTGGAAAATTATCTCTTGACTTCCATCTGGTAGTGTGGAACCCTTGTCCGCCCGAAAGTTGTATTTTTGGTCATTCTTGGAAGTTTGAGATGGCCAGAGTCGCTAGCCGCGTTCCGTGTTCGTAATCTTCTGCACAACTTTGCCGATTGGTAGATCGTCAAGAAATCGTTTGAAGACGGACTTTGAAATAGGAGCCATTTTGGGACTGAATTTTGTTTGGTCAGACGGAAACGCGAATCGCCAGATAGGAAGAGATTTGTCTACAGATAGGCTGGTGATCCCAGTAGATGTTCTTGTTTAATCGGCGTTGTCTGTGAGAAGGCTAGAAATGCTGCTTATAAGGGACTGGTGCGTCGATAGGAGGCAGCGGCATCTGCCCTGCTTTATACAAATGCAGTTGATATTCTGGCAAAAGAGGGAGTATGAGTCGTGTTTCACATGCATGGAAGAAGGATTTACTTAGGCGCTGGATGTGTTAAATTTATCGTTCATTAGCTGCGCGGCCAGCTAAGCAGACAGTGGGCGGCATCTCCTCTTATGGAGCGCAAAGATCTACAGCCTAACGACTGAAAGATCTGATCACCTGCGTTCATAAGATGTCTCTATGTGACAATAAAAGGACCGACACACAGCATGGTAGATGGATTGGTGGTGTAGCAGCCAGCAAAGCCGTACTGGACAAGCTCGCACTGGAAAAGATTATTGGCTGCCCAGCGCCAAGGGCTTCAACGGATGAATGTGGATTCCGGAGACACGAAAGTCGCCCGACAGTGTGGAGTATACTGTAGTAAAGTAGAATCCATGAAGTGAAAATCCACAAATCGGACTGCTTGTCTGTGTATCGAAAGTAGGGCTGGGCCATGAAAATACACGTTGCTGCCTTCTTACCTAGTTGAGATTTTGCCGCTAGACGTAACCTGCGTCGCTGATTTGTCAGAGCCTAGAAGTCTTTAGCGGGGCACTAGTGGTGAGGTGATCCAATGAGAGAGTCCGCAAGGGCTGCAGTCTTGGCGGCGCGTCTTAACATCTAGTGTGTCGTTGACCTCATCGACTTAGTCTGACTATTTGTATCACAGCCTCCTTTACTTGTAGGTTTCTAGCAATGACACTTGGTCGAAGCGTGTCAAATATTGCAAAGCGGCGCTATCTTCGCTTACTACACACTTTAGAGGGCAGCCGTGCGATGCCCTCCCATCCTCAAACAGATACGAATCCCTTGTTCTGCTACACTAGCGGACGATGGCTATGGAATGAGCGTGAGCAACTGGAAGCCCGATACCGACGTTTTGACGTGCCCAGTCTTCAGCAAGCGGCCTGCCAAGCTGTGGGTGCAGACAAGTGTATATCTTTCGAGAAGATCGGCGAAGGCAACTTCAACAAGGCATATCGCCTTGAGATGGAGGACGGCCAAAAGGTCATCGCAAAAGTCCCACACCCTAATGCTGGCCCACGACTACTTACCACTGCATCAGAAGTGGCAACTATGGAATTTGCCCGGACCATTTTGAATATACCTGTCCCACAAGTTCTTGCTTGGAGTGCTACGGACCAAAATCCTGTCCAAGCAGAATATATCATTATGGAAGAAGCAAGAGGCTCCCAACTCCACGAAGTCTGGCAAGATCTTTCACTGCGGAGGAAGTCTGACATCATCCGTGAGTTTGTAGACGTTGAACGAAAACTACTCTCAGTGTCCTTTGAAAAGTAGGATCCAACTTGCTCGAACAGAGAATTTGCGGCTGGCTTAACTTACACACACTGGCAGATTGGGATCATTGTATTTCAAGGATAGTAGTATCGCGGGATGCGAGCCGGCTGTTGTCACAGCTGGTCCGCAAGATGTCGTTGGTCACATCGAATCAACTTATTGCATTGGACCCATCACTCGAAGAGAATTTTGGGAGAAACAGCGCAGTGACATGCAATGTCATGGTCCCTGTAAGTGTCTGGATGTCTATGAAAGCCGGATTCTAGACTCAAAATAATTGTAGGGACATCTTCTGCAGAATACCTAGAGTCTGTCGCTCTCCGTGAGATCGACTGGATCAACGCCTACGCGAACTCACAGGAACCGAATAAAACTCCATGGCAGTACATGAGTCCGAAACAGAATTCCCCAGAGGCTCATACAGCTCTGTTGCAGAAATTCATAGCTACAATACCGTATATCACTCCGCAAGACCCAGAGCTCGTCTCTCCCAGACTTTGGCACCCAGACTTCCATGCTGGTAATATCTATATCGACGAACAAGCCCGGATATCATGTATAATCGACTGGCAGGGAGCCTGGACTACCCCGGTGTTCATCGGAGCCAATCCCCCATTGCTTCTGGACTATGGGATCGACATGATGATGAAGCTCCCTGAAAACTTCAAAGCACTCGACGATGCTACAAAAGATGAGCTTAGATACCAAGTGTCTCAGTCTGTCTTGATTCACACGTACGAAACATCCACGGCAGAGAAGAACCCTCTGATGTACAAGGCGATGCGATATCCCCATAGCCAGACCCTCAAGCAATTGGAAGCTTTTATTGGCTCTACCTGGGACAACTGTCTATTTCCCCTTAAGGAATGTATGATCCGTGTTGAGAGGTTTGTTGATCTGTTTGCCATTGGCTTCCATGGCTGACTGTTGTTGCAGCGAGTGGGATCACTTTGGTACTAACGAACCATGTCCGTACCATTTCTCAACAGAAGAGATACGGCAACACGACGAAGAGGCAGGGTCTTTCAACAAGAGCCAGGAATTCTGGAAAGAGTTACAAGGTGTCTTGACTGATGAGGGTTATGCGTCGAACGAGAGTTTCAGTAAGGCCGTGAGGATACTCAAAGATTTGCGAGAAGTCGGGCTAGGTGACCTGAAGGGCGACGAACGACACAGCTTCGACAAAGAGACGCGTTGGGTCGCGGATCTAAATAGACATAGCGACTAGCACTTGCACCATCTCTCAAGAATAAATACAGACAGAATCGCCATCAAAAGTGATGCTAAGACGATCATAGACCACCTATATAGCCGCAAGACAGTCAAGACCTAGGACCTATTCCCCAAACTTTTTTATTCTGGTCTCAATGATGCAGCACTCACCTATGTGAAGGCCGCAACCAATAAGGATCTGAGCATCAGGATTGCTGTGACTTCTTCCATGAATCTTAGCGCCAGTCTAATGGTGGCTGTTGCGAGCTTTGAGAAGCATGCGCCACAACTTAAGCAGTTTTGGCATAGTGCAGGCGTACATGCGTGACTGGGGATTGATCAAGGAGTGCAGAAATCTGCACTCCTTGAGTTGCATGCCTGGAGCGATATTGAGCTGGCCACTCCACGGTTCCAAACATGCCTCGCCTTTGCTTCGACATCTGGAACCCAGAAGAACAGGTGTTCTCTATCTAAAGTGCAAAGAATGTATTAAAGCTATCTCTATGAGACAGTACCGTGGAATTGAATAGTATGGCTTTGAAGATAATCCTTGTGCTTAAGCGAAATCTAACAGAGCTTGCACAGTAGTTGCTTGCCTAATCAAATGTTTTTCAAGTGTTTTTGCTTGAAATGTTTGCTAAGATCGCTTAGAGTGCTAAACGGTCTAATAGAGTCCTCTATCGGCAAGGCACTATTTCCTAAGCAGACAAAACAGATTCGTGGCCTTCTCTCCTTGTACACTGTGACCTTTGCTGCTTCTAGGGTTTCTTCTTGTGTTTCTATTGATGACTGAAGTCTCGGCTTGTTAGGTACTTTAATAAAGGAGTTCTTTTGTTTAGATTAGAGTGAAAATGCCCCACCCTCTTTAATATCATAGTAAGCGCGGACAGCCTTTATAGCATTGCTGCGTCTTAATATCTCTTCATCTATTAAAACTCCTAGTGCAGCATTAATGCTGTTGATTAAAGCTCTCTGTTCCAGTAAGATTTGATATGAGGTTCTGGCGCTGTCTTAGCGTATACCTTAATGTCAAGGCCAACAAGTTACTCTTCCACATTATGTATCGGTTGGTTGTATTCATAGATTTCCTCATCATGCATAAGGAGCGCATGTCTCTAATGCTGCCTCTCTCAATTACTCTTGCGAGTAAGACTAGAATACTTCTTGTGTTAGGTTACGTTTCAAACAGAATATTTAAGCTATTTACGTCTTTCTAATAAAGCTTAGATCTTTATATTATTATTAACTAATACTAACTAAGATAGTGTAAGCTGTTGTAGTTAATAGAATTTAATAGACTTACATATAGTACAAGCTGTACGCATAAATGCTTACTAAGGCTTAAGGCCTTGTATAACTGCCTATGTATTAATAGTTACTTATTACAAAAGATAATGTCTTAAAAAGTCTCTATACTCGCATAACCTATTATAAGATTCTGCATAGCCTTGCTAAAATTACCTACTAAGCTAAGTTAGTTATAGCATTAAAAGATAACTTAGAGAACTAACTATTTTTGTTAAAGGCCTTTTCTATAGCATATCTTAACAAGTATAGTTATATTACTTTTACAAATCCTATAATTTAGAATAGTTGCTTAATCTAAAGTAAGAGGGTTAAGTATAAAAGAGACTCTTAAGGTAATATAGTCTAACTGCTTAAAGTTCTAATAGGTTTCTAGAATACTAGAATATTATCTAGTTCCTAGTAAAGGCGTAGTAGAAGCTTGTTTAAGCCCTTAGGGATCCTAAGCCTAGTAATATCCTTAGGGCTTGTTAGATTGCATGCTGCAAATGCCTTATTATAAAATAGCAGGCCTAGAAGAAAGACGTAGGGACTAAAGATAAGAGAAGTATAATATATAACTTTAGGAATAGGAAAAGTGTTCCTAATAGTATATTAGTAAGTATTAAGTTGCTTTTTAGTATAGTAATATGTAAGAATCCTAGATATACAAGTCCTTAATACCTAAAAACTTCTTTTTAAACTTAAAGATAAACTCTAGCAGCAGTATATAAGGACTACCTTTAAGATCTTGCAATAGCGTAACCTAAATGTTGTTAAAGCTGTGCTTTAGTTAAAGCCTATAAATGCTTCTAGGTTAATTGTTAGAAGATAGGTGTATTGTTTGTTTGTTTGTAGTAATTAACGTCTAGATTAGCTACTGCTAGAAACCTCCCTTAGGGTATTATAGATGTGCTTAGTACCTCTAGAGGTATTAGCAGCTGAAATGTATAAATAAATAGTGTTTACTACCTTAGCAATAATAGATTTTCCTATCTATTAGAAAATCTACTATTAATAGCCCTTCTTCTATCTAAGAAGCAACTATTATATTTGTTATACTATACTAGGCTCTAATAAACTAGACTTTCTTCTCTCTTTAAAACTTTAAAGTAAATATAGATAATCTTATCTCTTCTAGAGGAAATCCTCTATAGGGAAAACCTCTAGAAGCTTAAACAAGTAGTGTAACCTAATCCTTCCTAGTAAGTTATAGCTAGTAAAACAGAGAGGTCCTACGTCTCTAGATTATAAAGCTATGCTTAGTAAGCTCCTTCTTTTAATCTGCTTACTAAGACTAAGTCTTTTAGTTTCCTACGTAAAATGCTGGAGTAATTACTGCTAGATTTAAACTAACAACCTTTTAAAATTAAATAAAGGCTAAGCTAGGTGTTTAACTACTAAACTAAGCAACTAGGAGATAGGTGTAGTAGCAGGAATAAAACAAGGTAATTCTCTAAGTAAAGCTTGTAATAATTAAAAGTGTACTAGAGAGTATAGAATAGACTATCTATTCTAAGTATAGTTTAAGAGTTCTAATTAATTAAATATATTAATTAGGTTAAACCTAAGGTTAAACACAAACTATAAGAGTTATGTTCCTACTAGACTATATACTATAAGAAATCCTAAAGCTAACTTATTAAATTGTAAGCTTTGCTATAATAAGCTATATATCTTATAAAGTTTATTATAAGCTGTGTAAGCTAGTTATATGCGTTAATCCTTCTTACACGCTAAGGTATAAGTTTTAAGATCTACTTATAAGCTAAGTTATATAATCTACGTTGTGTGTTATTTATTATTAGTCTATAGAGAGCTGTGTCTAGTTTATTACTAAAATAATTAGCTGTAGTAATCTAAGATTATAATACTACCTCTCTCCCCTACTAGATTTGTCTTAAATTTTAATTATATCCTTATTAGTGTGCCCTATACCTTGTCTTAAAGTTTTGTTATTATTATATCTTCTAATTCTTAAAAGAAACAACTACGTCTTGCTCTAGAAATTAAATAAGGCAAAACTCTTGCTAGCTACCCTATAATTATTGTTTTACCAACAAATAAGAGTGCTTTATTATAGAATTAAAAAGTTTATATTGTCTAAATATTGCGCAACTAAGCGCGTAGAGTTACATATGCGGCTTGTTTTCTAATAGAGCGTGCTAATTTAGTTAAGCTGCTTTACTCCAGCAACGCTGGTTCTAAGCAGCCCTAATACTAGCTAAACGCTCTTTAAGCAAGATCACGTAACCTACACATTTCCTTTGTACTTAAGTAACATGTTCTATATAGAAAAATAGACACTAATTAAATTAATTAATTACTTAAGTATAGTCCTGTAAGCTCTGTTATAGTTATAAGCCTAGCGTCCTAAGCACAGTAGATCTCCCTACGCACTTAGCAAACAAGCTTATTAGACTTAGCTTAACTGCTCTAATTATCTAATTATCTTTCTATCCCTACTAAACGCTACTATAGGTAAGCTTATTAACTACAATAAGTAAGCTCTCTTAGGTGTCCCTACAGGACCCTATAAGCTTAAAACAAGATCTAATTAGCCTAATTAGTATATCTTACTTACGTAGCACGCTAAGCTTTGTAACGTTTAGGATATAGTAGATCTAGACACTAAAAACGCCCTAGGTATGCATAAAGGAGCGCCTAAACTACCTATTATAGGCTTGCCTCCTACTTAACTACTAGCTTAATCTACTTAAAGCTTAAGCACCTAACCTAGTAAGCCTCCTACAGGCTAAACAAGCATTAAGAACTATAATAAAGAGCTCCTTAGATATAAGATTTAAGTAAGCAAGTAGGCTACTAAGGCAGAGCGCCTTTAGAAGATCTAGAACTAGGTTAACATAATAGTATTACTATTAATCCTCTTACTAGCAATAGTAAAGCTTGTTACTAATAACACTATAACGCTACAATTGCTTATATAAGCCCTAAAAGAGGAGCTTGCTCTAATAGATGTTAGCACCTAGAACTAGGTTAGGGTAGAGTACTAACAGTATCTTAGAGCAGCTAAATAGTTTAGAGCTGCTCTACAAGACTAGTATAATAGGTAGTTATACCTCTATAGAAGAGCTAAGTTATATAAGCTTTAAGAGGTTAATAGGGCACTTGCTATACAGGATTTCTTAGATACCTTAAGTTATATAATTGCTCTAGATTAGGCTTGTATTATAAACTAAAGGATATTCTAGAATAGTATCCTAGGGCTTAATTTACTTAATTTAGATAAAGTAAGTAGAGTCTTTAGAAGATTAATGCATTAGCACACTATAAGAGCAGAGAAAGATAACCTAGGAGTATTTACAATATTTAGAAGCTAAATAGATACTACTTAAGCTTCTTCTACTAACTC
The DNA here is from genome assembly GCA_026119515.1 of Ascochyta koolunga. Lineage (NCBI taxonomy): Eukaryota > Fungi > Ascomycota > Dothideomycetes > Pleosporales > Didymellaceae > Ascochyta > Ascochyta koolunga. The sequence goes on from JANLCG010000004.1 coordinate 4,088,202, forward strand.
TAAGAGCTTAAGTAGGTACTCCTGCCCTTGCAAACAAAAAAGAAGAGACTTATAAGTAGAAACTAACTAATTACTAACGCCTAGAGACAGTAGTTAGAAGGAGCTCCTTACTGCCTATCTATATAAGCAAAAGCTATTGCAAGGATACTCTCTAGAGGCTTAAGAGCTAAGAGTATACAGATACTAGGAAGGCAATTAAGCAGCTTAATTAGACCCTAAAAGCTCTATTAGCTATAACAGCTCTACTAGCAAAAGCACCTAAAGTTAAGTTTCCTAGCAATATACACGCTGCTCTAATTAATCTAAAAATAATGTAACTAAGCAACCTAGCTAAGAAACCTAGGGTTTATAACCTTATAGATTTTAACGCTTATCTACTCTTAGAAAGTACAATTTTAGATAATAGAGTGACTACGTACTTAGTTAACAGAGCAGATAAGCTTATACCTAGGTTATTTTACCTTGCTAACTCTACTAACATTATAGAGGTAGGCACATAAGCGTTTCTAGTAGTAGGATAAGAAGCTTATTTGTTTAAAAACGCGTTACATAGAAAGCGTAGCCTATATACAGAAGACCTACTCCTTAAGGATATAGTAGTAGTAGGAGGTTTCTACGTTAACATTATTTCTAAGGCACATCTCTAAGAGAAAGGAGTTTAGTACTTAGGGCTAGACAGCTTGCTCTAAGTAGAGTATATTAATAATCTAAATAGGAGCGTTGTATATACTACTCTTAAGAGCGCTTACAACCTTACTTTCTTTAAATATAAGCTACTATCCTACTACCCTCTAATTCTTAATATAGTAATAAAATAATTATAGAAGTCTTACCTATAAATCTCTGCTAAACACCTCTAGCACGCTAGAGCAGGTTATCTAGGCCTAGAAGCTCTAAAGGCACTAGTATAAAGAGCGCGCAGTGTACATATTAACAGTACGCTCTAAAAGATTATAAGGTCTACTTAATAACCTACGCTAAGCAAGTTATATCTTAAAAGAAATAGGAAAAACCTACTAAAGCCTTTTAGAGAATTAGCTAGGATCTGTTTAATATGCTAATAGGAAAGAGTAGCAAATTATAGATACTTTTAATTAAGGAGTACTATAGTAGGAAGCTCTTTACGTACTTACTACTAGAGAAGACTTAAGTAGAGATACTACAGGTACTTATAAGTTTCTTAAGCTAGGTACGTACCTAGTATAAGCTCTATATCTGCAAGATAAGTTAAGATAATAATACTACTACTCCCCTATAGGAAGGAGCTCCTAATATAAGCACTAGGCAATTAATAAAGGAATAGATATTTAGTCTATACCTCTATATACCTATAAGCTAAATAGGGCAGTAGAAAGAGTAAGGTAGGAAATAATTACTAAATCTATTAAAATAAGGAGCAGTGCAAACCTACCTAAGAAGCTCTAGCTAGAGGTTGTAGCAGCAGCAATATAGCTCTATAACATAAGTCTAACTTACTTAAATAAGCTGCAGAGCCTAAATAAAGAGCTTAATTACTAGTTTACTTAATATTTCTGCTAGTATAAACCTAAGTAGGTAAGGGCACTAACAGCTAATCTAAGACCTAATTAGAGTAGGATATACGCCTATAGCTGCAGAGCGTATTCCTAAATAGGGAACAAGTAGCTAGGCGTAATTAGAGAAGCTTTAAAGTAACTCTAAGAGGTAATATTAGATACTTAGTAGGGTACTAAGCTTCTAACATATACTAGATATAGATCTCTAAACTAAACTAGGTAATTACAACGCGTAACGTAACCTTTAATAAGGAGATCTTTTATAACAAATTAGATAAGTTATTAGCCCTTATAGTCTAAGAAGTAGAAGTAGTTGTAGATATTCTATATAAACCTAAAGAGATAGAGGTAGGAGAAGTAATAGAGCTCCCTCTTAAACAAAGAGACCTATTACTTAGCTTGTCTACTAAGCACTAGCTTAGGGGTAACACTTAGGAAGAACCTTAATTGCTAGAAGGCTAGTCTAGTAGAGAGAGAGCCCCTAGGATAGATACTGCATGCGCGGCAAGCTTAGCTAGCAAGCTACTAGAGATCTATGCAGAACAACGCTAAGAAATAGGTTTACTTTCCCCTAACTAAACGCCTAAACTAGAGCAGTTAAGTATAGGTAAGAAAGCTCCTAATAAAGAGGATAATCTAACTAGTAGCTTATAGGAAGTGCACTTAACTATAGAAGAAGGGAGCAAGCTAGTAGATAGTAAGGATCTTAATAATCTACTAAGACCTACTTTGCTGCTTGTTCTAATACCTTCTTAAAGATTAACGTAAGTAGATAAGGCAGGCAGGAGACACACGTATTAGCAGAGAATCTAGAGCCTACCTATAAGATAGAGCTGCTAAATAGAGAACTATAAGCGTAATAAGCCTACTACTAATAATAATAGATTATGTTAGTACTCTATAATAAGCTCTGTAAATAATTACAGATACGCCTAGCTTATCTACCTACTGTTTAAACATGTAAACATATATAGCATAGATAGAAGAGAGCTGCTTACTGCCTACGCAGTAATTATTGCCTTAACCTTAAAAAAGGAAAGACTAGTTGCTTAAAACAAGCGCTAGTTAAACAGGGCTAAGCTTCCTCTACTGCTAAGCAAATAGAAAGATCTACTCTATTACCTACTAGGTGCTCTTTTTTTGCTAGGCCTGCTAAAAAGAGATAGACACGCTAATTTAGAAGGAAACGTAAAGAGAAATTAACTATTTAAGCGCCTTATTAAGGCCCCTACTGCTTAAATAAGTCTTTACCTAAAATTTTAACTAGAATAGCAACTTTCTTAAATATAAGGCAAGGATCTACGTACGTAGAGATCTACAGGCAAAGGATATAATTGTCTTAACCTATACTATAACACTTACTACTTGCTTATTTTACACTATAGTAGTAATTACAGCCTAGTCTAACCTAGAACTCTGTTATTATAACGTAACTAGCGCGTTTCTTAACATAAGCTACTAGAACAAACCTTAGGTGCTCTATAAATTGCTAGATAGATTTAAATCTTTTTTTTTTTTTTTTTTTGTAATTAACGTCTAGACTAGCTATATACTAGAAACCTCCCTTAAGGTATTATAGACGTGTTTAGTACCTCTAGAGGCAAAAACAGCTAAGATGCTTAAGTACGCAGTAGTGTAAACTACTTATAGATATAGAGATTTCCCTTCTATTAGAAGCCTCCTACTAAAATAATTTTAGAACTTACTAGTAGGTTATAACCTACTAGCAAGTTAAAACCTACTAGTAAATTATAACCTACTAGTAACTTAAAACCTACTAGTAAATTGTAATCTACTAGTAGTTTGTAACCTACTAGCAAATTGCAGCCTACTAGCAAATTATAAGCTACTAGCAAATTATAAGCTACTAGCGAAACGCAACCTACTAGCAAGTTGCAACCTACTAGCAAGTTGCAACCTACTAGCAAATCGCAGCCTACTAGCAAATTGCAACCTACTAGCAAGTTAAAACCTACTAGCAAAACGCAACCTAGTAGTAAAGTTACAACCTACTAGCAAAGTTGCAACCTACTAGCAAGGTTGCAACCTACTAGCAAATTATAACCTACTAGCAAAGTCGCAACCTACTAGCAAAGTTGCAACCTACTAGTAAGTTAGGTTAATTTAGTATATAATGTAGAATAGAGGTATATAGTTTATATAGCGCTGCGTAGGTCTCCCTAGTTTCCTATATAGAAAACTAACCTCTTAGATTTTTTCTGCTGCACAAACCCTACAACGCAAAAATTGTGCCTAAACCTGTTTAGAGCTTGTATAATAGACTAGGGGAAGGGTATAGGTAAGCCTAGGGCAACCCTATACTACCTTATTTAATATTAACAATTTAAGGCTCTTGTTCTTGTAGGTAGCAATTTAGTAGGTAACTGCCTATATTCCTAGTAGGTTTAGCAGGTAACTGCCTGTAGTCCTAGTAGGTTTAGTAGATAACTGCCTGTAGTCCTAGTAGGTTTAGCAGGTAACTGCCTGTATTCCTAGTAGGTTTAGTAGGTAACTGCCTATATTCCTAGTAGGTTTAGTAGGTAACTGCCTATAGTCCTAGGAGTTTAGTAGGTAACTGCCTATCTCCCTAGGGTGTTTAGTAGGTAACTGTTACAATCTTAGACCTCTACAGCTAATTATTTCTGTACAGACTAGACATAGCTCCTAAACAAGCTAATAGCAAATAATATACAATATAGGTTACGTAATTATCTTATAAGTAGATCTACAAGCTTATGCCTTAGGGTGTAAGAAGAATTAATATATATAACTAGCTTACGTAGCTTATAATAAGCTTTATAAGATATATAGCTTAGTGTAAGTAAGCTTACATTTTAATAAGTAAGCTTTAGAATTTTATTTAGTATATAGTCTAGTAGGAATATAACTCTTATAGTTTGTGTTTAACCTTAAGTTTTACCTAATTAATATATTTTATTACTTAGAACTCTTAACCTGTACTTAGAATAGATAGTCTATTCTATACTCTCTAGTACACCTTTAATTATTACAAGCTTTGCTTAGGTAATTACCTTGTTTTACTTCTACTACTACGCTTATCTCCTAAGAACTAACCTAGAAGTGTTTATAGTCTTTAACTAAAGCATAACTTTAATAGTAGATTACAACTTACTAGTAGGTTAGAATTTACTAGTAGTTGTTAGGTTCTCTTTTAATAAGGGTGGCACGCTATTAAGCATTGGAAAGTAGAGGATAGTATTGCAGGTTAAGGATAGACGAATTGCTACTAAAGGAGTAGAGCGATTTACTTGCGTTATATAGTTACGCCACCCCTGTTCCTTAATTAGGCTATGCTAGCCTTATAGGGAACTACTAGAACTTATTAGTCCTAACAATATCCCCCTTCTAAGGTAGCTCGCCCTAAGCTACAGATATTATAGGCTTTTAGGTAGAGTAGGTAATTATGGTCTATTATAGATTAGACAGTAATAAGGTTACAGGAGAGTAGTGCTTTAGTATTTAGAGGTATTCCCTTAAGCTTATGCGTAGGTTTAGGCAGCTCTACCTTTACCTTCCCTTTTACCTTTACCTTCACCTAGGAGTTGCGCTGCTGCCTAGAAAATAAGTAGGGTAACGCGTTGCTAGTACAGTGCCTAGATATACCCTATATTATCCCCTATTTTAGTCTATTACTCCTACACTCTACTCTAATTTTTAGTAAGTTAGTGCTTTTCTCTAGCTAGGATAGGTTCCCCTTTGCTAGTTTAGGATAACCCTTAATAGGTTATTATAGGTTGTTATAACTCTACAGGCGGCTAACTAGATTCTCTAGGCTCTAACAATTTTAATAGTATATCCCCTAGCCTACTAGCCCGCTGCACTGCACCCTACTGCCCCCTACACGTCTAGACCACTTAAGATTATAGATCTAAACGCTGTAGGCAACAATATAGCGCACAATAGCGTGCAGTTATACTAGGTCTGTGTTCAATGCGTCTGTAGCTTTGCTGTAGGCTAGCATAAGTATTGTAGAAGGACTAGTTATGTCTATGTCTAAATCACCCCTGCTAATGTTAACTTGTACAAGGCATGGCTGTTGCAGACAGACTTAGGTAAGTTAGAGCAGGTTATACGCTGCTTCTAATGCTTCTCTTCTAACTAGGAGTGTATTACTGTATGTATTCCCCTCCTTTAGCCTAATTATAACCCCTTATAGGTTATAACTAACTCTAGCAGCTCTATTTAAAGCATAACAGTAACTTAGCTAAGATTTGCAACATTCTCTAGGCTTTAGAGTTTAGCGTCTAGGACCTAGACTAGGGCATAGTTAATAATAAGCTCCTGTAGCGCCTATTAACTAAGATAGAAAAGAAAGTGTCTAAGTTTAAGCTTATGTCCCTCTATTAGCCTATCTCCTAGGCCTATAGTTAGTAAGTTATCCTCTTTAAGTAGTTTTAGTCTATTATAGGTTATTCTTACACCTCTAGTAGCACTTACATCCCTTACGCTGCTTACCTCTACCTACACACTAGTGCTATAGCTAATAATAAGGACCCTCGCTCTAAGTTCTGCCTAGACTAGCGTTAGCGCAGCAAGAAGGCTGTGTTAGTACGTGCTAAAGCTAGCAAGCGCACCCTTAAGGCTGCTGTTACTAATAGGGTTGCTAAGGAGACTAATTCACTACGCAAGCAGGTATGTATACTTATCTTATCTCTAGATAGACTATTCTAACTTATTATAGGCTAAGGTTTGCAATTATGCTCTAAACCCTAGTTCTAAGCGCAGAAAACTAGGTAATACTTTAGTTGCAGAGATAGCTGCGCTTGTAAGAGAGAAGAGCTTTACTACTAGCGCTAAGAAGGGCTCTTTGTCTAAGAAGATTAAGACTCTATAGAAGAGGCTAGATAAGCATAACAAGGTTTAAGAGTAGTAAGAGCGCGTTATAATAGGTCTTAATAGACTATTATAGCTAGTATAACAACATAACTATAAACAATTTCTATAGTTAGATTTCCTAGAAATCCTAGATATACCTAGGCCTTTAGCTTAAATTTAATAGAGTACTTGCTTTAATATCCTATGTTTTCTTCTTATAATGTTAGAAGCTTTGTGCCCTTATAGATTAAACTGTTGTAATTTAGACTAGGTTCTTATAGTCTATAATAGATAATTATAGATCCTAAGAGATGCTTATAAGTTAGGCTAAGGTAATCCTAGAGTATAACGCTGTTAAACACCCTAAAAACCCTATAGGAAAACTAGTAAAGGTACATTGTCTCCTTAGGATCCTCTTATTACCTTTACTTATCCCCCTTTTTTTTTAGGGTCGCCCTTAACTCCTACAAGGCTTTTCCTTTACATTTCTCTTAGGCTGTATACCTTTAGATTTCTAAAATTGTTAAAGGACATTACTAGAGATATTTTAACTAGGCTCCTAGGAGTTCTCTTCGTCTCTATAGCTAGTCTATTTAACTAGATATTCCTACTAGTTATATTCTCTCTTACGTCTATCTAGTATAGTGTCTACTTTATAGACATTATTACTATACTTACGTAGTGTGTCTACAATTAGGACCTCTAGGTGTAGAATAAGACCTTTTAGATTATATAGCTCTAGCAGCAACGCATAGAAGACTAGGTGTACGCTCTATAACCCTAGAAGGTTAACTTTAAATGCTGTTAGACTATACTAGTCTACTATGCAACCTAGACCTAGGTATTTCTAGTTAAGCTTCTTCTTAGGTCTTATTAACCTAATGTGCTAATTTAACACTATTACTTAATTACCTACTTTAAACGTATGTGCTAAGCGTTTCTTGTCTACGTACAATTTCTAGTATTTATTTGCAGTAATAATTTTCCTCTTGCACTCTTGTTGCAGAGCAATAACTTTACTAGCTACTTATTCCCCTAGAGGCAATTCTCCGTCGCTATAAGCTATACTAGGCTAGTTAGGACTAATAGGATCTATGCTATAGTATGCTCTAAACAGAGTAGTGCCTATAGTTGTATATATGCTATTGTTGTACGCAAATTCTGCAACTAATATCTATAAACTCTAATTGTCTTGTTCTAGGCAACAGTAGCACTGTAGGTACTGTTTAAGTGTCTAGTTCTATCTTTTAGTCTGCCTATCTGTCTGTAGATAATAAGCAGAAGTTAACACCCTTCTTAAGTTTAGGTAGTGTTAGAAAGTATCCTAGTGTTTAGCTGCTATAAGTAGGCCTCTATTAGAGATTATCTTCTTTAGGACACTGTGTAGGCGTATAACTTCTCTTATCTAGGATTAGGCTAGGTCTGTACTGTCCTAATTAGCTCTAGCTAGAATGTAGTAAGCTATTTTAGTAAGTCTACACACTACAACTAAGATAGCGTTGTATACCTAGTTGCTTAGGCAGCTTAGAGGTAATTCTATAATAAAATCTATAGTAACTTCCTCCTAGGCTGCGTTTAGTAGAGACAAGGGTGCTAGGAGACTATATAGCTTGTAACGCGCTAGAGTTGCCTTCTTACATACTAGGCAGCTTTTACAATAGTCTCTTGCATCCTTCCTTATTCCCTTCTAATTATAGTGTTGTTAAAGCTTTTCTATTATCTTCTTACCCCTAAGATGTCCTCTAAGTAGGTTGTTATAGCATTCTTAGAGAGCCTTAGACTTCTCTTCTAGAGTAGTTAAGTGCCTTAACCCCTTGTAGACTGTAAATAATTGTTTTAGGTTATTATAGTCTATTTTAGTATTGTATCTATTAGAGGTTGCATCTAAGGCTAGTTCTACTATAGACTCTTCCTTATAGTTAAGCAGATCCCTAGTTGTAGTACTTTCCTTTACTTAGAAATTTTAGAGGGCTTTAACAATTTCTAATTGTTTTTTAGACCTTAGAGATGCCTATGTTGTAACAGCTAACACTAGGAAGTTGTTCTTTCCTTTAGAGGAGAATAAATCTTAAAGGGGTTGTACAAAAGCTTTGTTGTACTTTAGTAAAGGTTTCTCTATTTCTGCCTTATAGTCTAGTTGCCTTAAGGGTCCATCTGCAGGATTAGTAGTCCCTAGTTAGTAGGTAAGGATAAAGTTAAACTAAGTTAAGGCTAGATAGGATTAAACCTAGCAATAGTTAAGGGTCTTATTTTCTATAAACTATTTTAGGTTCTTGTAGTCTGTAAGGATCTTAAAGTGTATACCTTTAAGGTAGTAGCGCTAGTGTTCTAGACTCTTAATAATAGCTAGCAGTTCCTTGTTATAGGTATTGTAATTGTATTCTGCTTAGATTAATTTATAAGAAAAGAAACTAATTAGCCTCTATTAACCTATTCTGTCTTCTTCTAGCACATTTTAACTTAATATGCCTAAGATCGCGCCTCCTAACGCGTCTACCTCTACTCTTGTTTTCTAACAAGGATTAAAGTAGGAGAGTATAGGAACTTGAGTAAAAGCGTCTTTAAGCTTCTAGAAAGTAGATCTGCCTTTTTACTAATGTCTATTTTCTAGCTTTCCTCTCTTCTTATTACTAGACCCCCTAGCAGACCCTAGGGTTTTATAAGTTATTTTAGTTAATAGTAAGGCTAATTTAGAGAAACTATAGATAAATTGTTAATAGTAATTTATAAAGCTAATAAATACTTAAATATTACAGACTGTTTGTAGTTATAGCTACTCTTAGATTGTTTTTACCTGTTCTAGGTTAATACTAACCCCTTTAGAGCTAATTACGTATCTAAGATACTCTATACGTTAAGTGTGCTACTTACACTTGCTAAGTTTAATGTATAGCTTAGACTTATATAGTCTTTGTAGTACATCCTTTACATACTGTATGTAATCTTCTTTTGTGTTTAAGTAGATTAGGATATTGTCTAAATAGACAATGCAACATATGTTAACTAATCCTGTAAGAGCATAGTTAACGTATGCTTAAAACTAGGTAGGGGCGTTAGTTAGGCTAAAAGGCATAACAGTATACTTATAGTGTCTGTATCTAGTATAGAAAGCAGTCTTCTACTTATCTCCCTCTACAATATAAATCCTATAGTAGGCCTCTCTTATATTAAGCTTAGTAAAATACTTCGCCTAAGAGAGCCTCTCTAGTAACTCTATAATTAGGGGTAGTAGGTGTTAGTTCTTAACTGTAACCTTATTAAGGCCCTAATAGTTAATATAAAGTCTTAGGCTGCTATCTTTCTTCTTAACAAAGAGTATAGGTGCCCCTACTAGAGACTTTAACTAACATATCTATCCTCTTGCTATATACTCCTAAAGATAGTTTTAAAGTATCTCTAGCTTAGTTACTAAGAGGTTGTATAATAGTTAGTAAGGTAGAACACCTTTAGGTGTTAGAGTTATAGACAGATTGTAGTAGCTATGCTCTAGAAGACTCTTAGAGTCCTCCTCTAAGCCTACATCTGCAAACTCAGCATATTCTAGGGGTAAATAACCTATAGGGTTATCTTCTAACTCCTTATAGCCTACAAAGTTAACAAGGCACGCATAGACGTCTGTATTAGGTTCTCTTATACTACTCTTGAACTGCTTAGCGTCTTCTGTAGCTACCTTTATAAACTAGACAACCTTATTATCCTTGTTCCTCTAAAAGAGCATACGTCTAGTAGCGTAGCTAATCCTTAGATAAAATATATTAATCTAGGGAAGACTTAAGTACACTAAGTATCTTTAAAGGTCTATTACTACAAATAGTACTTAATAGGTCTCTTTATAACTACGTAAATTAGTAATAGTTATATCTACTGTTGTAGTACTATACACTGTTAATCTACCCCTATCTACGCCTTTAGCCAGCAGCTTAGGCAGGGGGTCTACTTAGAGATTATGTTCCTTTACTAGCGTAGCTAACATTAAGTTTAGCTAGGAACCTCTATTAATTATAGCCTCTATAGGCTTAGAGGATTAAACTGTGCACCGCACAGTTAATAACTAAGAGAGATAGAGGTAAAGGGCTTCCCTTAATTTCCCTAGGTTCTATGTTTCCTAGTTTAAAGCTATGTAGGTAGAAAGATATAGAATTAATCCTTCTACCCTTTCCCTTTTCCTAAACTAAGGTTTAAGCCTTCCTTTAATTCTAAAGTAGTGTCCTTCTAGTTAGCTGTAGCATCCTTATTCTTTAGAGGGCTTTAGCACTTAGCTGCAGTGTAACTAGGCTTTCTACAGTTGTAACAGGTTAGACCCCTACCTTTACCTTAGGTACCTGCAGTTTTGTATAAAGATAGTCTATTATAGTCCCTTTTAGGCTATTTTTGTCTTTTTAGGGGTTTTTATGTCCCCCTATCTTGTCACTCTTGTTGCTACCTTTTAGTAGCTACCTCTTTACAGGAGTAACTTTCGCCTCCTTGTCTAGATTCCTTCTGCAGTAGATAACGTTAGTATGTTCTTCTACTATTAGTAGAGTGTTGCGCCTATTAACTAGGAGTAGGAACAGGTCTCTCTAGATGTCTTCACGTAGAGATAAAATGTACTCTATTACTTAAAGCTCTAGAGTTTAGGCTAAGCCTATTTCCTCCTACAAGGGTCGAAAGGCATCTAGCAGATCTATAGGTAACTGATTTAGCTTTTGCTAGATTCGCTTAAGAGTTTTATACGCTTACTGTTTCTGTTCTAACAGCGTTCCTAGAGCGTTTAACATAATAGTTTTAAGTGTCTCCTAGGTTAGTTGCTAGGATAGAGAACTTGTCTGTTCTATTATGCAATACAATTTCTATAGAGTCTTAAGTAGCTTAGAGAGGTACATTGCCCTAAAATCTACCTTTTAGTATTCTTTAGTAAAGTTTATAGGCAAACGTAGGAAATACAACTTGCAGTTACGTTCCTAGCAGTTATATTTAGCTCTTAACTTCTTGTTGTACCTTTAAGGTAGGTCTAGCTTTAGAAGGTTAGCTAATAGGCCTAAGGATGTTGTTGCGAGGGTCCTTAGTAGAGTTAAAGTTAGAGGGAGCACTAAGGTGTCTCCTAACTTATATTTAGCCCTTAGTTAACAGAGTTAATTAATCTCGCTTTGCCTCTAGGCCCTTTTTAACCAGGCGCAGAGGTCTTCTAGTTCCTAGTCTATTAGAGAACGTAGTAAAGCGTTCTAGACTATTATAGGTGTTTGTAGTCTAGGAGGAGTTGTTAACTAGCCTCCTAGTCTCTGCTTATTTGCTCTACCTTTAGCTAGTCTAGAGTTCTCTACAGCGTCCCTTTCTACTAAGGAAGGTAGGCTTTAGATACAAGCAGTAGCAGAGTCTTCCTTAACAATAAATCTAGGGCGTACTAGTGTACCTAAGGGTTAACCACTTTTAGACTAGCTTACTTGTTAGCTCTATTGTCTAGTCTGCATTTTAATAACGTGTAATAGTAAGCGATTTAAATGTTAGGTTCTCTTTTAATAAGGGTGGCACGCTATTAAGCATTAGAAAGTAGAGGATGGTATTGCAGGTTAAGGATAGACGAATCGCTACTAAAGGAGTAGAGTGATTCACTTGCGTTATATAGTTACGCCACCCCTGTTCCTCAATCGGGCCATGCTGGCCTCGTAGGGAACTACTAGAACTTATTAGTCCTAACAGTAGTTTGCAATTTGCTAGTAGGTTTAATTTGCTAGTAGGTTGCAATTTGCTAGTATGTTTTAACTTGCTAGTAGATTGTAACTTACTAGTAGGTTCTTAAATTATTTTAGTAGTAGGCTTCTAACAGACAGGAAACCTCTATATCTACAAGTAGTTTACGCTATAACGTACTTAGGCATCTTAGCTGTTTTTGCCTCTAGAGATACTAAACACGTCTATAATATCCTAAGGGAGGTTTCTAGTATATAGCTAGTCTAGACGTTAATTACAACAAATAAACAAATAAACCTTACTTTATATTTCTTACGCCTCTTATATTTGTTTGTGTAACTTCTCCTTATCTGTTACTAACTAGTAGAATTTAGAATGCGTAATATATACGTTGCAATACTACCTACGTCTAAGGCACTTACTACACTTCCTAGAACGCAGATAGACTTTATATACTTGTTTATGCTTTTTATAGGTAGAATATTTCTTAACTATTACTTCTCTAAAAGTGTTAATAAGTTAGTATAGACGTTGTTAATAGGCTAAACTAGACTTAGGTTAAGGTTTTAACATTATTAGAACTTATACCTTAAGAATATAGGCAACTCTATGTTATATAAATTAGCTTAAGGGACTAAGCTAAGATAGGAGAGGAATAGTGTTATAATCCCTAGCACGTACATAGACTACTAGGACTCTATAACTAATATAGTATAGTTATTATAAGTAGTATATTTAGAATATACTAACACGTATTAGTATAGTAGTATAGGAAGAACTAATTGCACTTGTAATTATGTAATATAATTAGTGCTTAGCAATAATTAGTACAATTAGTAATTAGTATAATTAGTGTAATTAGTACTAATTACTTTACAGGAATAAGGACATCTTATTAAGTATATACTATAGTAGGAACATAACTCTTATAGTTTGTATTTAACCTTAAGTTTTACCTAATAAATACATTTAATTATTTAGAACTCTTAACCTGTACTTAGAATAGATAGTCTATTCCATACTCTCTAGTACACCTTTGATTATTATGAGCTTTGCTTAGGTGATTACCTTGTTTTATTCCTGCCACCGCACTCATCTCCTGAGAACCAACCTAAATGTGTTTACAGTCTTTGACTAAAGCACGACTTCAACAGTATCCTTTGTACAAGACGTATAGGAAAAGGAAGATCTTCTGTGTTACTTATCCTAGTGCTCCTATACACCTTGTGGTAGATATATACGCTTCTTAAGCCTCCTATTTTCCTTTGTCTTTACAAATTAGTTATTAATATAATAATAATCCCTTTCTTACGCTATAATTATAAGTGTATATCTAGTAAGTTTAGAGATCTACTAAGCCTAAGATTATACAACATAAGTCTAAAACTTCTAGAAGCGCCTGAGTATATATAGCAATTATTAGATATAAGGACCTAAAATAACAAAGGAACTAGTAGAAGAGAGGGTTGGACGACGATGCGAGTCATGGCAGCTCCAGCATGTCGACGGTCGCCCTCGGCCCTCGAGCTCGGAGCTCTGGAGCGCTTTGACAGTGACGATGATAGCGCGGCAGCGACGAGATAAGGCCGTCGACTGCGTCTTGTGCCCTCGGCCGTGAACTCGACAGGCTCGCATTGCCGCACAGGATGCGCCCCCTCCCTGACGAGCTCCTTGTCCAGATCATCGCCTGTGCGCCCACGTCCTCTATCGATAGCCCCCGCTCGCCCACACTTGCTAACACGGGCCAGACCTCGAGCCCTCCGAGCTCGTGAAGCTGCAACATGTCTCGCGCCGGTTCGTCGGCCTGGGCCGCGACGGCGAGGTGTGGAAGCAGCTCTGTTTCTCGCACTCGTACACGGAGCGACGCCGGAGCCGGCTCGAAGCCCCCTTCCCTCGCCGCCAGCGGAGCGGGATGCGGGCGTGGCGGGGCGGAGGGAAGCCGCGAATAGCCTGGCCGCCACGTTGGACATGGCGGCGCAGCGGAGCAGGAAGCAGGAGAGGCGGCGGGCGGCGCTGCGGAAGCACTGGGACCCCAGCGGCCTGGACGAGAAGGTGGACTGGTACGACGAGTTTGTCCAGCGCCATGCCCCGGAGCAGATTCGCTGGTTCGAGGGCGCAGGACACGGGGGACGAGAGACGCAGAGAAGCCACGGGCGCAGGCCTCCTGTTCGAGGCGGACGGCCTGGCTTCCCATGTCGTTGCGCCGCTGGACGACGGCAGCATCAGCCTCTGGGACGCCCGCGCGCACAGCAGCGGCCTCGGCAAGCTCGTTGCGCAGACGGACGCAGGCCTCTTGTCGGGCAGCCCCGCCCAGAGCCAGGCCGTCATGACCGACACGGGGGCCGTCGAGTGCGTCAGCATCGACAGCACACTGCACACGGCCTATCTTGCCCTTCACAAGACGCTCGTCCACGTCGACCTCAACACGCTCCAGGTGGTCTCGCGCACGCCCTACCCCTTCCCCTCACCGCCCTCAGCGAAGCACGCGACTCCACCCCGCTCACCGTCGGCACAAACTGGACACTGCACCTCCACGACGCCCGCACCCCCGCGCCCTCGTCCTCGCCCCACCTGGCCGCCCACGTCTCCCTCACCCAGCCAGCTCTGACGCGTTGGAAAGCCAGCTCCAAGACACGCACACGCACGCGCACAGGGAGAGGGAGTATAGTCGAGAAATGCGCAGGGCGCTGGAACAGCAGGCGAGGGAGGTGCGGTGGCTGAGGGGGTACGGGTTGTAGTACTTTGAGTGGGTAGAGGTGGATATAGACATGAATATACCTGTGCACATGAATAGAGTAACTTTTATTATGATTATGAGTATTACCTATTCTTCTCTCTACAACTCGCTACTAGAGAGCAGGAAGAAAAGGGAGTAGAATAAAACAACATGAAAGAAATAGATATGGAATTCTAAAGAGGAAATGAAATAGAATAAGATAATACGAATTATATAGCCTCCTAACAAACGCCAGACGTCTTAGCCCAGCCCAGCCTATCCTATCTTAGCCTAAGCCAGTCCATACATGCTAGCAGCACCTTCTACACACCCAGCACAGCACGTCCAGCACGTCTTGCTCTCGACTATAGCGGTAGCTACAGCAAGAGCTAGCGCTAGCGCTAGAGCTATGGCTATCCAACCAACCAATCCAAGGCCCAAGTCTCAATACAAGGTCAACACGGCAAAGAAAATTCAATAAAACAGAAGAAAGCCGAGGGAAAAGTCCAGTCCAATACGTCCGTCCAATCCAACCCGTGCAAACAAGCAAGCAAGCAAGCCAAAGTAAAGTTCGCATCCGTCCAAGTGCAATACAAACAAAAAGCAAAATCCAAAATCCAAAATTCAAGCTAAATCCAAGAGCCTCCCAAAGCCAAGTTGTACCGTACTGCACCGTAGCGTACCCAGCGAGACAGCGATTGAGATATATAAAAAAAAAAAAAAAAAAAAAAATGGGTATAAAGAGTTTTTGTGGTGGTGGTGGAGGTGAGGGGGATTGTGCTGCCATGTTCTGTCTGCAATGCCGTGCGATGCTGTGCCGAGTCCTGCTGTCATGCCCTCCATGCCACCAAGCCATGCATACATGTGTGCGGTGCGGCCGAGAGTGCTTCCATGCGCGCGTGGTCAACGGCAGCAGTTGGTAAACCCTCGACCGCGGCATGGCACTACAACACTACACATACCTGTGAGCGTGTCCGTCCGACATGCAGAAATGCAAGGCGGCGGCCGAGGTCATGGTCGAGACCGGTGCATCAAAACTATATACCATCCCCAGCTTCAACGCCATTCGTAAAGTCGTCAAAGCCAACCAGGCTGCCGAATCCCCCGTTGTCTTCGCCCGTGTGCAGGAACGAGTCAAAGTCAAAGTTCTCGAGCGCCGCGTCGCCGTCGCCAAAGTTGAGGCCAATGTCGAAACTATTGTCCGAGATGTCGCCAAACGGAGCATCGTTGCCCATGGGCGGCTGCGGCTGAGCAGGGGGCTGTGCTTGCGGGGCTGTTGTGGGGCCTGCTGTGGCTGACCGTTGGGGTTGAACGACTTTGCATGCATCGGGGTGATGGGCGTCGAGGGCGTCGGTGTGGGCAATTCTTCGCCGGCCGAGGCTGCTGGTGTCGTACCTGCGTTGGGCCCCTTCTTGGGTGCGGGCTTCTAGAATCAATATCAACGTCGCTCAAAGCCCAAGGGAGCTCACAAATTTACCTTGTTTTCTTTGGTCCCCTTCTTCTTGGGCGCTGCCTTGTTCCCCTGGTTCGGTGTTGGGGGCGCCTGGTTGGACATGGCGGGAGACGCCTCCGGCCGTTGCTCATTCGAGGGTGCAGGGGAGGCGGCATCTGGCTCCGCTGTTGGGGCCCACCTGCCATGGGCCCGCCCATCATCTGCGGTTGTTGAGGCATGCCGGGCTGCGGAGGACCACGCCATTGGCCGTTCATCTGGCTGTTGCGCATGGCTTCCATCTGCTGCTGCGACATCTGCTGGCCGTTGAAGTTGACGCCAGGATGCGAGCTTGGGGGCCGCATCATGGGGTTGTTGGGCATCTGTGGGTAGAACTGCGGAGGCATTCCGGGGGTGCGAGTGTGGGGTCGGGGAAGTTCATGTTGGGTGCAGGGGAGCCGCGCTGCTGTTGCAAGACGCCCTCAGGCATGGGCGAGCCTGGCAGGCCCTGCTGACCCAGCTTTGGTGTACGGCCCTTCATGTCTGCTGGATTGGGCGAGGGCCCAGCTCGGCTTCCTGAGGGCGACATGGCGGGCGCGAACTGGCCTCCGACGGCGCCCTGTTGGTGGGGCCCGGACATGTTGTCCTGCTCTTGGCGTGCCATGAGTAAGCGCTTCTTATTCTGCTGCTCCAGCAGCATGAGCTGCATCTGGTAGTCCTGCAGAGCGTGGCTGCCCTGCTGTGGCTGGCCGGGCTGCTGTGGCGGCATGCCGGGTCGAGGCTGGTTGCCGGGAAACATGATTTCCTGGCCGTCCAGGCCCGGGTTCATGGGCGAGCCCTGGGTCATAGCCTGAGGGGAGGCAGTGTTATTCAGTGCTACTCTGTGTTGTTGGGCCAGGCTTTGGGCGTATACCTCGATGTTCTTCTGCTGAGCATTGTTGCCCGGCTGTCCGAACTCGTTGAAGGGAGCGTTGGGCATGTTGTTGGCCATGGGGCCTGTGTGGCGCGCAGGTTAGCGGAGTGGTGGAGGGAGAGGGAAAAAACAAAAAAAAATCAAAAATCAAAACAGGGCACGACTTACCCTCAACACGGGGCCGCTTGTTCGGGGAGGGCGCGCCGTCGTTTGTGTTGGGCGAGTGGGGGCGCTGGCCATTCATGTCCATGTGCGAGCCGTCGCGCTGCATCTGGGCGGCCATGATGTTGGGCTTGTTCATCTGGCCCATGGTGACCATGGGGTTGCCGTTGCTGCAGCGTGTCAGTAGGGTGTTGCGGAGCGGGGGAGGGAGGGTGGATGGCGTACGGGCGGTTGTTCTGCAGGGCGGCGCGCTTGAGGTCGTTGGGGGCGACGCCGTTGGGCATGTTGGCGCGCATCATGCTGCCGACGTTCTGGTACTGGGCGTTCATGGGGTTGTTCATCATCATGCGCTGGTTGCGCTGCTCGTTCTGCAGCTGGGTGAGGGCCTGCGGGCGTGTTAGCGGGTGGGGGCGCGGCGGTGGATGGCAGGCGCAGGTGCAGGCTTACGCGGGTGTGGGCGATGTACTGGGCGCCCTTGGAGGGCATGCCGCCGCGGTCCTTTGTGGCCTGGTAGATGTCCCAGAACTGGACCCACCAGTCGAGCAGGAACGAGTTGTCGGCCATCTGGTTCTTGGGCAGCAGCGGGTGCGGCAGGTCGGTGCCGGCGTCGTCGTCCATGGCGTCGATGCCGTTGGCCTTGTTGCCGGGGCTGGACTTCTGGGGCGGGGAGATGGACATTTTCATGTCACAGTCGACCATGGCGCGCGCGAGGCGGTTGTGGTTGTTGCGCTTGAAGTAGTCGTAGATGTATGTGTTGAGCTGCTCGCGCGGGTCCATGACGGGGCGCTGCGGCGGCGGCGGGCCGGGCATGCCCATGTTGGCCATGACGGGCGTGCCGTTGACGGGGCCGCCGTTGGCGTTCATGGCCATTTGCATCTGCTGGTTCTGCATGGCGGGGGCGCGGTGGGATGCGTGGCGCTGGCGGTACAAGAGACGCGACGGTATCGGTGGCGCGAGTACGGGTCCTGGTCCGGCTGCTGGTGCGGTTCGTGGTGGTGGTAGTGGTGGTGGTGGTAGTGGTGGTGGTGGTAGTGGTGGTGGTGGTGATGGCGGTGGTGGTGGTGGTGGTGATGGCGGTGGTGATGGTGGTGGTGATGGTGGTGCTGGTGATGGTGGTGCTGCTACTACTACGCCTGCTACTGCTACGCCTGCTGCTGCTACGCCTGCTGCTGCTACGCCTGCTGCTGCTACGCCTGCTGCTGCTACGCCTGCTGCTGCTACGCCTGCTGCTGCTACGCCTGCTGCTGCTACGCCTGCTGCTACGCCTACGCCTGCTGCTGGCAAGAGTCGCGGCCGTCGTAGATCCCCAGTGCTGCAGCCGTGCGGTGCTACGGGCGCATCAAGCGGCGCGGCGGGGCGGGAGCGCGAGCGCCAGGTGCTGGTCAACGAGCGCCGGGCAGAGAGTGCGCAGTCGACAACAGGATCCACACGCGGGCAGGGACGAGGGCAAGGGCGAGGGCGAGGGCGAGGGCGAGGGCGAGGATGCGCTGCGATGGGCGGCCGCCGGACGAGGTGCCGTCTTGCGGGCTTGCTGCGGGCTTGCCGTCGATGGACTTGCGGCTGGCAGGGTTTAGCGTGCGTGCTACGTGCGACAACGAGGACGGGACTGCTGCTGCGGCCACGAGGAGCGAGCAAGCTGGGCGAGGCTGGCGACAACACGAGTCCACGACCACAATTCGGGTCCTGCAGGCGGCGCGATGGAGCGCGTGAGGAGGGTCAGGCGGGATGCGGTCGCGGTGCGCAATTGATACCGCCTGGTAGCCGTAAGGAGACATCACTCATTTCATTCATTGCCAAGCCCCCGCACGTGAGAGCGACTCCCCAACCACTCGCACTTGAAACTAGCCACGGGCATTCGCTGTGGCAGCCTGGCAGACGCCATCCACGGCCTCGCCTGCCCTCTGCCTGCCTGCCAGCTTGCACTCCCTCCCACCGTGCTTTGCCACTCACCGGCCTTGAGCCTTGAGCCATGGCAAATGGCCAATGGTGGGGGTTCAGCGTCGGAGCCCTGCGCAGCGAGGAACCGACTGCCCTGTTGCACCACCGCCCGCACCCACGGCACGACGCAGAGCCACGAGTGCGTGCTGCTGGAGAGTCGGCCTCTGCCTGCTGTTTGCTTGCTCTTGCAGAGACGGGAGCGGCAAGCATCCACAGCATCTACACGTCAGAACCGTTACACTAACCAACACGGTGCCATGCCGGCGACACTATGTCTCCTTAGCACCTGTACCTGTTGCACAAGTCGTCCAGCTCTTCCGGGCAAGCCATCAAATCAGTGCAAGCCATCAAATCAGTGCAAGTCATCAAATCAGTGCAAGTCCTCAAATCAGTGCAAGTCCTCAAATCAGTGCAAGTCGTCTAACATCACTACAAGTCGTCAGCATGCTAATGGCAGTCGTGCAATCTGACTTGTATGGCGCAGAGGAGCTTCTTGGCTGGGCGGTTCCTATGCCAGTCTGTTCCTTTGCCGGTCTGTTCCTTTACCAGTCTGTTCCTTTACCAGTCTGTTCCTTTACCAGTCTGTTCCTTTACCAGTCTGTTCCTTTACCAGTCTGTTCCTTTGCCAGGCTGTTACTTTGCTAGAGTTTTTTGGCTGCACTGTTTCTTTACGAGACGCTTCTTGGCTACACTGTTTCTTTACGAGACGCTTCTTGGCTACACTGTTTCTTTACTAGACGCTTCTTGGCTAGACGCTTCTTTGCCAAACAGCTTCTTTCCTATACACCGCTCTGTCTACAAGGTCGAGCTGAGAAGAAAAGCAGACGGCCCTGAAGTCAGACTCTTCACCGCTGTCACCCTACGCTCTTAGAAACTGACTGTGGTCGACGACTCCCCCACAAGCTGCCTCGCTGGCGTGGTGGATCGTCTCGACGACGTAGCAGTATGTCTCTTTGGGGCACTGGGTGGCTACCTCTTCTGTCGCCGTCCATGGCGATGGCTGAGGTCGATAAGCTGCATGTGTCGGCCGCACGTAACCTTGGTATAGACAGGTGCAGGCTGCGTACAGGCGCCATGCTTACTCGTCGTCAGGCGGCATCTCGTCGTCAATGTAGCGGACCAAAGAGACTCGCATCTCGGTGGTGTCGTTGCCGCGGAGCACGTCACTGATGAAATGGGCGTCGACCTGCATGTGCACCTAAGCCTGCGTTAGTGCGGCATGGCGCGTTGTCCAGTTCATGCCTACCATCTCCAGTGCACCACGCAGCACGCCGACCAAAATGTTGGAGAACCACAGCTCGTCCTGGGCGCGGCCGTCGTCCGGCAGCTCGACAAAGTCGGCGAGGGGGTTCTCATCGAACATCAGCGAGAACTGCTTGTTGTCGCTGGACCAGTTCGTGATGTTGGGCGTGATGTTGAGGAAGATCTTGAAGCCGACCTGTGCGTGTGTGAGCTGCTGCCGCCGAAGCCACGGTACGCTGGTGGCTGCGCTACCTTTGCAATCATCTCGGCCACCTCTCGAAAGTGGGAGCAGGTCGGGGCGCTCGACTTGGCCAGAAAGTCTTCGATCAGTCGTATGCCGATGTTGTAGCCCATCTTCTCCAGCTGCTTGTTGACCTCGGGGTAGTTGTACTCGTAGTCCTTGCACAGCTGGGCGACGATGGTGCCGTAGGTGAGGGTGACGAGCTCCGCGCTGACCTTGTCGACTCGCGTCCTGCGACGGTCAGGACCCCTCGAGCATTTGCAGACGGCGCACGACTTACTTCCAGACTCTGGCAGGCATTAGCACGCGTCACAAGGCCATTGCTGCATGTCTGGGGCTCACTCCTCGCCCAGGCGGGCTGCCTTTGTAGAAGAGGCCATGCCCTGCCTATGTCTAGTGCGTTTGCCCTGCGTAGGCCTATTGTTTCTACTGCGAGCCTAACCAGTGGCGCGTGTGGGCGGGCGGCTGCTTTCTGCGGGCGGCAATGTCAGGGCAGGCCCGGGTCGGCGTCAGGGCAGGGCAGTGGAAGGCAGAGGTGGCGGTCGAGGTAGAGGTGGCGGTCGAGGTCGAGGTGGCGGTCGAGGTCGAGGTGAAGGTCGAGGCAGAGGGCGAGGTCGAGGTCCAGGGCGAGGTCGAGGTCCAGGGCGAGGTCGAGCGCAGCCTACCGCCGTGAGCTAAAGTCCGCGGCTCCTCTTTCGCGAGAACTTCGGCGTCCAGTCAAGACCTCAAGACATGTCGCATTGCAGCCCCTTCCACACGCGCGCATTGTAATTTCTCGCACACACGGCCCGACATGTCCCAATCGAAACGGCCTGCCAACGACGCCTTCGGCTCGAACCAGCTGGTCAAGCGCGCAAAGTCGGACGCGCACCTCGACAGCACTGCGGTCGCGATATCGAGCGGAAGCGGGCAGAATGGCGCACTCATACAAGTAGCCCCCCAACCCAACGCCCTTGGGCCAGCCGCGCGCTCGTGCAAGGCCAGTAGGGCCCCTGGGCTGACAGGCGCCACAGGCATCGCGAGGCGGCGCGCTTCAGTCGCCCGTCATGGAGTTGACAGGTCATGCCGGGGAGGTGTTTGCAGCGCGATTCGATCCAACCGGCCGCTACATTGCCTCCGGCTCCATGGACCGTTCTATCCGTCAGTTTGGTCTTGGTAGCCCCCGCGAGACGGCCCGCTGACTCGACATACTGTCTAGTGCTCTGGCGCAGCTCGGGCGAATGCGACAACTACGGAATCCTCACCGGACACAGACAAGCCGTGTTGGACCTGCACTGGTCACGCGACTCCAAGGTCCTGTTCTCGGCATCGGCCGACATGCATCTTGCAAGCTGGGACGTCGAGACGGGCGAGAGGATACGCAGACACCCTGGCCACGACGAGGTGATCAATTGCATCGACGTCAGCAAGCGCGGCGGGGAGATGCTCGTCAGTGGCTCCGACGACGGCTACATTGGCGTGAGTGAGCGGATGCACCCTACCCACGACCCAGCTGATGCAAAGCCTAGCTCTGGGACACAAGAACCAAAGACGCCGTGACCTTCATCCCCACAGACTTTCCCATTACCGCCCTCTGCTTGGCCGAAGCCGGCAACGAGCTCTTCACCGGAGGAATCGACAACGACATCAAGGTGTGGGATCTGCGAAAGCAAGCCGTCACCTACACCCTCATCGGCCACGCCGACACCGTCACCTCGCTGCAACTCTCCCCGACAACCAGACACTCTTGTCAAACGCACACGACTCCACCGTCCGGACATGGGACGTGAGGCCGTTTGCGCCCGCCGATCGCCGCATCACCACCTTCGACGGAGCACCCACCGGCCAAGAGCGCAATCTGCTCAAAGCAAGCTGGGATGCAAAGGGCGAGAAGATTGCAGCTGGTAGCGGCGACCACAGCGTAGCCGTCTGGGACTCGCGGACGGGCAAGCTTCTTAACAAGCTCCCGGGTCATCGAGGTGCCGTAAACGACGTGCGCTTCCACCCGCTCGGTGAACCACTCTGTAAGTCTCGTACTCGCTTCTTGCCCCGCGTTTTAGTTCTTCCAAGCCTGCATTTTCATCTCTTACGACGTGGTCGGCCTGCCAGATGGACTTGGGCCGGCCCAAAGCCTGCAGCATGCCCAAATTTCATTTGGCTCATTCAAGCACGCTGTGGAGACGATTCCGCTGGGCCGGAGATTTTTACTGCATCCGCGTTTCAACGCTCTTGACCGCTACGACACGAAGCACGAGGCTGACTTGGCAACTATAGTGGTCTCCGCATCGTCAGATCGCACCCTCATGGTCGGTGAGCTAGGAAGGTGAAAGTGCCGAGTGTGAAGCACTTGGCTACCGACTCTGGAATCCAAGCACCGCTTGAAGCCTGGGGAAAGGACCGAGGTGGACGAGGGGAAGACCATCTACCTCGTGTGCACGTCACAGGGGCGTTGTTTACGTTGACACGGGATACGCCACTGTGACGCTGCGCAAATGGCACGTCTCGGTCTCGGTCTCGGTCTCGTTGAAGCTGCAAGCACCGTGAGAGTGCTGATGAGGCATGATGGAATATACCTGCAGTGCAACGACAACCATGCAGCCAGGCAGATAATCAACACGGAAGCAACAAAACAGAGAGCTTGTTTATGTATATTATTCTATGGTTCACAATGCACGGCAGTGCTGGCCACTTTGTCGAACACGGCTGGTCAGGAGTTTGCAAAGTATCAGGGGCTATGGAATGATTGGCTGTCATGCGTCAGGGCTTTGCGTTGTTCAACACACCGCCAGCCAACCACACCACACGTCGCCCTCTCCATGCCTAGAAATCGCAACATCGCGACCATTCACTGGCAACCACAAAACCAAAGATGGCTCTTCTGACACGGCCATGTACGCGAGCCCATCTGTGACAGACCGTAGCTGTGCTGTCGTGGAGAGGCGTTTCACCGTGACGAGCCTGACACGCTGCCGGTTGCAGAAACGCCTGGCGTTCAATGCTTCGCCGGCCTCAAGCGTCCTTGCTGCAGGGTGCAGCCCCTCGGTGTGATTTGGGCTCCCTCCACATTGTACACCCTCTTTCTCTTAACTCTCACTCATTGGCAGCCCTGCTATTGTTTCGGCTCTCTCCTCTTCCTACCTTCGTTTGGCTCACGGGCTCTGGAGAGCTCCAACACAATATTTTCTCTGGTATACCACCCTTTAGGGCTACTTGACTTTGGTTTCGCTTCTGGAGGACTTGTAAAGGTATAGCCAACGGTTCCACCCTGCGATATGCAAGGCTTTCTATGACCTTGAGCGGGCTCCAGTCATACTTCTTTTCTACATTCACCCCTGTTATCCTTCCTTTCCACGAGAGTGTTCCTGCATAGCTAGTAGTACCGACCACTCCCATTGGACAACATCTACGATAAACACGACTGACGTGAAGACGCGTCTGATAAAAGGGCACCACAAAAAAGCAAACATATCTCACAGACTTGTTCCTGGAGACTCCACAACTCAGCACACAACACAAGATGTTTCGATCATCAATATCTATATTCGGTATCAGGACACCACAACCAGAGCAATATGTGGAGAACTCGCCGGCATCACAGTCCCCGTCCCGGTTTGCTCGTTTCTCCACCAATGCGAGAACAATGGTTGGTTCTTCCGTATACTCGCAATCACCAGCACCCTCGCGGTGGAAGACACCAAAGGTGCCTTCGTTGGGCTTCGGTCGCCGCCCAGTATCAGCCGACCTTGACACTGTAGTCGATGCGTCCAACGGGCCAAATCCAGTCCTCGCCTCACACTCAGCTGCTTCGTACGTGGGCGCCATCTCGCAAGAGCAGATTCGGACGCCAGATCAGACCTACAACCGACACCCAGCAGATGTGCAGTTGCCCCAGCAAGATCCTTTCGTCGACCCTGAGACCCAGCAGCTAGCCGATGAGATCAACGGACCACGACGACACCGTCGGCGCAAGAGGAGAAAGCAGCACTGCAACGACCACTGGAAGCGCAAGCGAGGCGATCGAGGAAAGCTCATGCCTTTTGTTCGCGGCACAGCAGCACGTGGGAAACTCATCGCTTGCATCATCTCAGGCACCTTCCTCCTCACCGTCCTTACAATCTGTATGTCTCCCAACCGATTCCTCCTAGACATTATACTGATATATTCCAGACCTGGCAATTGCCCTCACGAACAAAGACATCGGCCAGGAGATTCACGTCCTCTTCATCCTGCTTCTCCTCAGCATAACAATCTTCTTCTGCCACTCCCTGATCCGACTCTGCATGCTGCTGCTCAATCCACCGCGCGAGATAGAGCGGCAACCCGTCCCCAACCTCACCGCATCGGAGGGTTTCCAGCCCATCGTGCCCATCCCCGTGCGTCTAGGCCGCGACGACGAACTGGACTCAGACAACGACATGGCGGACCTCGAAGCCGGCGACCCAGAGAAGGAGGTACTCCCTCCGCCCCCGCCCGCATATGGACTATGGAGAAGCAGCGTGCGCGTCGACCCCAACCTCCTGCACTGGCGGCGCGTCGAAGAGAACCGTGCACAGTCGGCCATTTCTCTACCCAGCAGCCGCGGCGCCAGCAGCGTCGCTGCATCGATGCCCTCCGCTCCCACTGACGTGCCTCCCTCCGGCCCTCGCCCCCTAGCTACGTCTCCGAAGACGGCGTCAGCTACATCACCGAGGCAGCGCCGCGCAGCGTCGCCCCTGCTGCTGCTGCCGCTGCCGCTCCCAGCGGCGTCCATCCCGCGTGGCGCACTAGCTACGTCATGAGCGAGATTCGCCCCGGCGAGGTCCCTGCGTCTATGGGCCGGCGGTGAGAGGGTATTGCGTCGAGCTTGGTTTTGCTTTTGCTTTAGCGGTTTGCGTCCATCTATCTGTGTAAAATACACCATAGTACGCTACCTCCCTATATAATCCCATTCTTTTCATCATGGCGATGGCGTCTATTTCGGCATAAAATGAGTTGATTGTGTTGATTCTATTTTATTATTTTTCCCTTATCTTTGTGTTCATGTGTGTGTGCATTCCAACGCCATGCCTACCAATCTCGCAAGGTCTCTGTCTATAGGCTAGCAGTAAGATGTTGTGTTCTGTCTAGGCTATTCTTTTCTGTTCTAGTAACTGTGTCTTGCAAGAGTGTAAAAGTAAGGCATTCAAGCAAGGTGGTTGAGCAAGGCGTTCGATCTAGTATCAAAGAAGTAAATTACATCTTGTTACATAATGTTATATGCAGTTATCTCATTTTACATTCCACTCTTTTATACTCTATACCTATGTAGCTTGATTCTTATATACTTTAGTCATCATCATCATCATCATCTTCTTCTTCTTCATATTCATGCTCATGTTCAAGCGTGTTCATGTTCGTATTCTCCTTCCGTTGTGTTGATTCGTAGTTCTATCGTCTTGTATTTAGTCCCGCTGTGCGCTATGTAGTTCTGTGGTGTTCGTCTTGATGCTCGTATTCGTGCGTCTCCACTCCCTCCCCACCCATCCAATCAAAATACATCCTACCCTAACCGTCCCCAAAGGTCCTCAGCGCCCCCGTTCCCAGCACCCTCGTTTCCAACCTGGTGTGTAATAACCCAGACGAATCAGTACTCTGCGTATAAACCACGCACAGCTGCATCAAGAGACGAGGGTTTGAATAACAAGTAGATGATTTATTAGAGTTTACTTTGCTGGAAACTTCGGGGACTGCAGCAGAAGAGGCGAGCAAGGGTGGGTGGCATGCAGATGCATCGTATTTGTGTGTGGTGTTGGTGGATTGCATAGCATATGGACTGCATAGTGGAGTGAGCGCATTAGTACCGTGCACGGACTCGTGATGCGCATGGACGCGTGATGCGCACCCCAACAACCCAACTGACTACTTAAAAATGAGGCTCTACAGCCACGTACAATAGCTAGTATCACGAGAAAAGCTGGTGGATTAATCTATCAACTGCTGCGATTATTTTAGCTACCTAAATCTTTTTAGTGGAGCGATTTTGCGGCCGCAGCTGTTGTATGTAGATAGAGGCTCTAGTAATAGCTTATAAGCGACTACCTAACTACCAACACTACTACTACTACGCTTTTTAGTTGTTTTTAGCTGCAATTAATGTAAGGCCTTACGCTTGCCTTATTTAGGTAATTAGATACTTTTTTAAGTGTTGCAAGCTTATTTTTAACGTGCTCTCTTAGCTTTGCGAGTGTAACGACACAGGATGATAGAAAGCTCCGGAATGCGTGTGTATCCGCTACGAGGTGTATGGGAGCACTAGGATAGGTAACACAGAGACAATTCTATTCCTATAGGTCTTGTACGAAGAATACTCAAAAACTATCTATCTACAGATGATTCTCCTTGTGCCTTTATACTGCTAGAATACAGGGAAGTTTGGAATGCTATAACTAAGTTACAGGCAGGAACAGAAACGTAAAGGAGCTAAGTTAGAGGTAAATTAGGGTGTAACACTTTTTAGAGACTAGTGCTTTATACTACCCCCTCCTGTGTAGGCAGATTGTCCTAGATACGCATAAGTAATAACAGTTATTATTCTGTAGCGTTGGTGCGTCAATTCAGCGTCTGTTCTAGGTTTTTTTAGTTAATTTAGGTTGTTGTTTTAGTGTTTTGTTGTTGTTTTCATCTAAAGTAAAGACAACTTTTTTTTTTTTTTTTTTTTTTGTTTGTTAACTCTGCTGCCTGAATCTGACGTGACAATAAGCTGTATTGTGACTTAATTAGAGGGAAACAGGTTTGCTGTTGTTATTATATCTAATTTCTAGGACGCGTTGCGTAGGTATATAAACAATTAATCCCTACACCTTTCCTAACTCTAACAGACACTATTTCTTACTATAAGTATCCCTATACTCTTTTAATTATTCCTATGCTAATGCTCCTAGGTTTGTTAATTAATTACTATGCTAATACTAGTCCCGCCTAGAGCTCTTGCAGTAGCCTATTAGGTTATCTGCCTTTGTTTAATTTAGGCCTTCGCAAGGGGGAGGAAGGTAGACTACGCCTTTAACAAGGCGTTGTTGTTAAAGTGTGCTTATTACACACTTTAAAATAAGAAGTGTTATCTAGTAACTAGACTTTTCTTTACTCCTGCTCTCTAACTAATACTAATAGTTATAGGTTCTAATTTACGTTAGTCCTAAGTATGCTACTTTTTATAACAACCTTGTTATGTAGGAGGAGGAATCTAGGGGTAAGGCAGCAGGAGAGGCGGCAGAGGAGGTAACAGAGGCAGTACTAGAGGTATAGCGTAGCCTTATAGCATTAGCGATAGCTCTAGCAAGTGTGGTGCAGGTGGCAACTGCGCAGCTTAAGGGAGTTACTGCTAATAACGTGTTGCTGCATTAGTACCACGCTAGTACAGCGCAGGGCTAGGTAATAGAGGAGATAGTAGAGGGTTTGTTGGTGTTAACTAGGGAGGTTATTAAGCTGCGACAGGAAATAGCCCTTTGTAGCTCTAGAGTTAGAGGTAAGTTAGTAAAGCTAGCTCTGCTTCCAGCACCTAAAAAAAAAAAAAGGTGCTCCTAGGTTGTTAGATAAAACTAATAACAGTAGCTCTAAGGAGATAAGTAACATTAAGAACCCTTGAAAAAGAAAGGGTTTCTCTAGCTATACAGTAAGGAGGATTTCTTTTGTTGTTATCTATTGTATAAACGCAGTTAGAGGCGTTTTAGAGTTAATAGATTTCCTTTGTCCTTTTCTAAATTATAATATCTTTATTTGCCTTACAATTCTTAACCTTCTTCCTATGCTGTAATCTATTCGTTTAATGCCTTTAGTAGACTAGGCTGCTCTAGGTACTTATTGTAATACGCCTTTAGCTTATAGGGTGCTCCTATAAAGTTTTTTGTAGGATACTAAGTTAGGTCTAGGTTATAGCTAACCTAGCTTACATAGTACTTGAGACTACAGCAGACTAACCTACTAGCTAGGATTTCTTAGACCTCCTATTCCTCTACTCCTTAAATAGGAATACCTGTAGGTTTTAGAGCTTCCTAACTAGGCAACAGGTTATCTAGATCCTTACACAGAACGTTAGGTGCAAATACGTTGTGTATTTTTAAACTAGGGGAAGTTTTAAGTAATATAAGTAACTAACCTGTTCTAGGACCTTAAAGGGACCTTCCTACTTGTTAGATAGCTTTTAGCTTAGTTACTTACTTGTTAAGTTTTTAGTAGAAAGGTACACTTTGTTACCTACAGTCTAGTTAACTAGGTTGCAATAAGCGTTAACTGTAGAGCGCATACAGTCTTAGGCTTTCTCTATATTCTCCTTAGCTACCTTCTAGGCGTTGTGCATACAGGTTGCTAATGCTAAGGCCTCCTTGTAGTTAAGTTGTTCTATAGAGGTTACTGCTGTATTAGCTCCTTTCTAACTCTAGCTCTGTTTAGGTTAGCTACTATAAATTACTTAGTAAGGTGATATTCTAATTAAGGAATGTAGTAGAGTAAGTTAGGCATAATCTATAATTAGTAGGAGTTTAGACTAGTTATCCTAATAGTACGAGACAAAGGGACAGAGCTGTTAGTCTATATACTTGTTTATAATCTCTGTTTAACTGTTAGTTTCCTTGTAATAGGTAGTAGATAGCTTGACTTTTACACCTATAATTTGACAGAATTCTATCTAGAAAGTAGAGATAAACTAGGGGCCCCTGTTGCTTACTATTAACTTAAGGGTGTGTCTAAACTAATACACCTATTATATAAACAAGTTTGCTATCCTACGTGCTATAATTGTTTTATAGCATAGAATTGTAATAGCTTGTTTAGTTAGGCGATTAATAATAACTATAATCTAGTTATACCTAGCTTTGTCCTTAGGAAAATCCTTAAAATTAATGTATAAATGTTGCATTAGTTTGTTAGGTATTAGCAAGGGATGCAAGTACCTACAGAGTTAGGTCTGTCTTAGATGGCCTCAGCGACATAGGATGCAGTTTTAGACATATCTTTTACATGTAGCACTTATACCTTTCTAGTGATACTATTGTAATAACAGTTAGTAGGTCTTCTTAGCACTAGGGTAAGCAGTTGATAGTTGGTTATAGGCTTCCTTAATTAGGCGTATGCATAGGGTTAAGTTAGTAGGGACACAGAGTTAATTATAGTAGAGAAGGAGTCTGTTTTAGATCTAATATAGAGATAGCAACGACAGTTATTCTTGTCTAAAAGATTTCTAGTTTTCTTGTATTAATGCCTTAATTAGTTCTATAGAATCTAGTTTTATAATAGGCTGTACTAAGCGGATAGTAGCTATAACTAGGTTAGTCTTAGCTAGATATGTCTAAGCTAAATTAGAATTAATCTAGTTGTGTAACTGCTGTAGACCTAGTAGGACTTAGGACTAATTATCTTCTTAAGTAGACTTTAGATTTGTAAGATCCTGTTCTTAGTGACTTAGGATATTAGCACGCTTATTATTCTTGCCTAGCGTGTATTTAATCTTAAAGTTAAACAGAGCTAGAGCTTCTACCTATTATGCTTGTTAAGCATTTAAGATTTTAGTTGTTATAAAGTACTCTAGGGATTAATAATTAGAGTAGACTTGGATCTGTTTTGTGACTAAGGTGAGTTTAGCTCTCTACTTATTAAAGGCTTGTAAAATCGCAAACAACTCCTTATTATATATTTCCTAATTAAGTTTAGCTCTAGAGAGTACTTGGCTGTAGAATGCTATAGGGTACTACTTATTGTTAGGGTGCTGCTGTGACAAAACCCTAGCAACAACTCTATTAGAGGCGTTAGTTTCAATCTTCGTATTGTAGTTAGGATTGAAATAGCATAGAGTTAGGATAGACAATAAGGCTTCCTTTAGGTTTTTAAAACTAGATTAGCATTAAGCAGTCTATTTAAATAGATTTGCTAGGCTTTGTAAGGCGATAAGGGGCTTAGCTACGCAAGAGAATTTAGGTACAAATTGTTAGTAAAACCTAGTAAAGCCTAGGAACGCTTTTACACTAGTAACAGTAGTAGGAGGGATCTAGTTCCTAAGGGCTTGTACCTTCTCAGAGTCTACTTTAATTCCTTTGTTAGTTAGGATGTAACCTAAGTACTTAGTACAGGTAACATAGAACTTACTCTTCTTAATGTCTACTTGTAATCTAGCAATACAGAGTTAATTAAGTACTAGCTTAACATGTTGTTTGTAGGTTATAAGGTCTTTAGAGTAGATAAGGATGTTATCTAGATATGCGATACAGAAGTCGTCTAGATATTTAATAAGAACATTATTTATATATTGTTAATAAGTAGCTGGTCTATTACATAGCCTAAAGGGTAGAACCTTACACTTGTAACTACTGTAACGTGTACAGAACGTAGTGTACTCCTTAGAGGCAGGATCTATACAAATTTAATTAAAGGCATTCTAGATGTTAAATTTAGTAAATACCTTAGCCTTAGACAGTTGTGCTAACAATTTGTCTATGCGTAGTATTAGATAGAGTCCTTTCTTATAAGGGTATTAAGTTTACAATAGTTAATACAAATGCGCAAATTCCTGTTTAGTTTTCAAACATAGAGTATAGGCAACGCAAAGGGGCTCTAACTGTGTTTAATCTAGCTGTGCTGTAGTTAGTCTTGCACAAACTTTTTAGTAGCTTTAAGTTCCTTAAGATTTTGTTTATACAAGGGCAAGTAGGAATTTAGCAATTAGCCCTCTAATATAATTTTGTAGTTATAGAGGCAGTGTTCTAGAAGGGTTTTAGCTTCTGTTTTGCTAAACATATTAGCATATTAAACATATTTGTCTGGTAATTGTTTGTTAAGCAGCTAAGCGTTCTTAGGGTTGTCTTAGGTACAACAGTAGTTAATAACGCAATTAATCTTGTATAGACTAGTAGTAAAAAATTTATTCTATAGTTTTTTTATAGAAAAGTAAAAAGTATTTAATAAAAGTAAGGAAATGCGCGCCTCCCTAGGAGGTGGCGAGTTAGAGGCTTTTTAGGTCAGGATTGTTAGTAAGGAACAGCATTTTAGCAATTAAATAACACCTCTTATACAATATATTAAGTGATTTAGACTTTAGCAACGTTAGTACTCTGCAGCTTCCTATAGGTTGTCCCTTTGTTGTACGTCTTGTAGGACGTAGGCTTGTGGCAAAGGTTAATGTAGGGTTATTATTAATAGAGGGGCAGGGTTGTACAACCTAGGGTACCTTGCTAGCTATATAAGCCAAGATTGCTCTATATTAAGTTAGAGTTTAAAACGTTTTAACTATTTAATTCTAATAATGCATTCCTAGGATCCTAGATTAACAATAACAAAGGGGCAGTTACGTATCTTACGCCTATTAATAGTTAAGTGCAACTAAATGTACTAGTTTACTAGGGTTATAATCTAATCCTAGAATCCTTTAACTTAGACCTTAAAGGGCAACCTTTAGATAGGAGTCCTAAGTGCAGCAGACACTAAAGTAGCAATGTTAGAATTTAAAAATAAAAATCCTTAGGCACTAGTGTTAACTAAGGAGTTAAGTTGTACGCCTAGCCCTTAGTTTAATAGAATAGAAGAAGCAAGGAAATAGGGGCCACTAAACAAATAAGATAAAGAGAGGTTAGATAGGTTATATTAGTTTAGGCCTAGGTGAAGTTGTCCTCCTAGGCGGGGCTGTTTCCCTTAGGTATTAGTTCCTCTTTAAAATCTTCTTTAGCGTTAACATATTCCTCTATATCTACTTAGATTTCTTGTACCTAGGGACTAGGGCAATCTTTTGCAAAGTGACCTGTCTTGCTACAGTTGTAGCAGTTGCCTAGGGTTAGCTCTCTTACAGGTGTAGCTTGGGACAGTGTAGTCCTAGGTGCTAGAGTAGGAGTAGATATAGGAGGTTTCTAAATGCCAGGTGTAGGCTGATTTAGAGGTAGGTTGTTAGTCTAATGCTGATTATTAATAGTTTAGGGTTAGGTCTAAGGCGGTAAGGTATTAGGTAGGGCATAACTAGGATGTTGTTTTCTTTCTATGTTATACGCTGTAAGATGCTCCACTATAAGTTTAAACAAGTTATTCTACTGCCTCTTAAATCCTAGGTTAGGACTTT
This sequence comes from Ascochyta koolunga, assembly GCA_026119515.1. Classification (NCBI taxonomy): domain Eukaryota; kingdom Fungi; phylum Ascomycota; class Dothideomycetes; order Pleosporales; family Didymellaceae; genus Ascochyta; species Ascochyta koolunga. The sequence goes on from JANLCG010000004.1 coordinate 4,120,912, forward strand.
AGAGGGTAGGGGTAACCTTTGTCTATATGTAGTAAAACTATTCTAACTTAGGTACTTGTCCCTAGATAGCAGCACTTAGGAAGCGCGCTTTAAAAAGTAGAAACGTGTTATCTTTTCCTATTTAGAGTTAATTAAAAACAGCCTAACTTTTAGCTCTCTTATTCCCTGTAATAAAGTAGGAGCAGAGAAGCGTTATTATTTCCTCTGCGCTCTAGAACTAGTCCGTTTCACAAGACAAGTATTAGGGCTCTAGGTATTCCTTAGCGAGCCTAGAAGTATATCCCTATACTAGAGCTATACAAGCTTGTTCTATAGGATAGTAATCTAAATTAATGTTAAGTTAGTCCTAAATCAAGGCTTGCTACTATCTAAAAGTAGGGTCTTTTCTATTACTTAATTTGTTGATAGCTAGTGTGCGTTTACTAAGCCTAGGGTAGTAGACTAGGGTCTTAGACTAGAACCTTTTAGGAGGTTGCTAAGATTAAACAAGGGAGACTCTGTAGTAGGCACAGGTACATCTTTATAGGGAAGGGATCAGGCCTAAAGCTAGGCTACTTTAGCCCTTAGTCAGTTAACTAACTTATAAAGATTTACCTATTCTAAGTCTAATTTGGTATCGCTCTTGCTAAGCGTCTAGGTGTTAGTTAATCCCTTAGCAGGCGCTGTTGCCTGTCCTTAAGTAGATTGTCTAATAGGTTCCTTTAAACTAGGGTTAGTAGTGCCTAACATTAGTAGTAATCTAATTTAGGTAGGTTATTAATAATCTCTAAGTCTTTATCTTAGCGCAATCTAACGCAACTTTTCTAAAGTAATCCTAGAGCAGTAAGTTGCAGGAAGTTCTAAACCTAAAGGCTTTAGTTGTTAGGAGGTCTCTAGAATCCTAACTATTAGATAGACAATAATTAGGACCTGTATAGTTTGTAACTAAAAGGGGTCTAAATCTGCTTAGTACATAATAACTAAACAAACTTGCGATATTATTTAGAGGCTGTTACTAGCTAGGATAAGTTTTTAAGTATAATGTAATAACACAGGATAATAGAAAGCTCTAGAATGCGTGTGTATCTGCTACAAGGTGTATAGGAGCACTAGGATAGGTAACACAGAGACAATTCTATTCCTATAGGTCTTGTACAAAGAATACTTAAAAACTATCTATCTACAGATAATTCTCCTCGTGCCTTTATACTGCTAGAATACAGGGAAGTTTAGAATGCTATAACTAAGTTACAGGCAGGAACAGAAACGTAAAGGAGCTAAGTTAGAGGTAAATCAGGGTGTAACACTTTTTAGAGACTGGTGCTTTACAGCAAGCGTTAATTTAAGTGCGCTCTATAGCACGTTGTTAGTCACACTCTTCCTTCTCCCTTACTCTTAACTTACGCTTCTGTTGCTCCTACTTTTCTTTTAGTAGCTTTTAGGTCTCTTGTAGCTCACGCTAAGTAGCTTTCTCAGCTTCTACTTGTTATTAATAGGCTTTAAATGCTGCGTTACGTGCGTTAGCTTCACGCTTTAACCCTAGACTCTACCACTTTGTACCTCTATGCCACTTAACAGTATAAGCGTACAGTAGTAGTACTTTCTTTTTATCCTTCTTCTTCTCCTTTACTGCAAGAGCCTGTTTTACGCTACCTAACTTATACTAAGCAAGCTCTAATTGCACGTAGAGCTAGTAAATAATCTGTTTAAGTGCTCTAACCTTACTGCTAGCCTTATCCTTTACTATACTCTGCAATAACAACTTAGCCTTAAGCTAATTAGGCTAAGTTAAAGTAGCCTAAGGCTCTATTTGCTCTAGAGGTGTAGCAATAATTAATAGTGTTAGTGTTTTAAATTAAGAGAGTATTACGTTAGCGTTAGGTAGGTTAATACCTGTAGCTTTAAAGGCAGTTAACACTAACTTTTTAGTAAACGTGTTAACCTAGGCAGGCTAGAATAGGTTAAAAGTCACTCTTGTTTACAGGTAGCTACCCCTATGTAGTGTAGTTGTGTATGTTAAGCTTAGTATTATAATTTTAAGCAAGAGGCTTAAAGCAGACTATGTCTAACAGCTAGAGAGTGTAGGTAGCGTAGGGGGAAAGATTATAAGTAGAATCTTGTGTTAATTATAGTACTTAATAAAGGTCTTAGTTACATAACTGCTGTAGCTATTAATAATAAGTAACCTCTACCTTCTCTAAGCTTTGCCCTTAGTATAGCAATTAAACACTTGCTCTAGCTATATTAACTCTAAGTTGTTATCTATCTATCTATTAGGTGACGTAGTAAAGTAGATAGAGTGCTTTTTAGATTAATTAAGTGTACCTAGCTTGCCTGTACAGCATAACTAGCAGCTGGAAAGATAATGCCTAAGGGAAGATAAGATCTATTACTACATATAGCAGCTATTACTGTTACCTACTAATAATTGCTATTATAGAGTGACTATTTAAACTGCCTCTTGCTAAATAATACCTTATTAAACACTCTCTTACTTCTGCTACTAACTCCTATTATAAAGCCCTTCTTATCTATATTATATATGTTCTTAGGCTGTACGTTATACTCTGCTATCTTTTAGTGTAGAAGCTTAAAGTATAAGCTGTACTTTGCTGCTAAATTAGCTTTGTGCTAATTAGTTTCTATAGGGGTAGTCTAGGCTATAGAGAGAGTGTCGTAGTAACAATGCAGGAAGCGAGTAACCTATCTATCTAAGGGCAGCCATGCACACAGAGGAGTCGTAAAATTGATAATCATCTGCCTAGTAGGCATCAAGTGTCTCTCTGTAAGTTATTTAATGTACTGTAGAAGCTCTGCCTTATTGCGTAGGTGTAATAGTTATTAGCACTTTAACTTAGTGTTATAGGACTTAGTTTAACCTTAGTGCTAACGCGTTAAAGTTAACTAGCAACAACTATATTTTTTAGTAAGAGCTTAGTATAAGAATTATTCTCCTAGTCTTAATTAAGCTATCTCTGCAAGGGCTTCTTTTACAGGCATTGTGGTGTTAAGCAATAGGTAGGTGCAAAGTACTATCTAAAATTGGTGGGGTGCGCATCACGCGTCCATGCGCATCACGAGTCCGTGCACGGTAAATCGTGGGTGAAGCGCTTTTGCATGCACCAGGGCATGAAAATGCCGCTTTTCCAGATTTATGGTGTTACAGTTTGGATGGTTAAGGTTTGAAAGGTTAAGGTTAGAATGTAGGATGGCAGGTTAAGGTTCGGATGTAGGATTGAAGGTTAAGGTTCGGATGTAGGATTGAAGGTTAAGGTTCGGATGTAGGATGGAAGGTTGTGTGGTGGATACCGTGGTGATAGGTTACTGTTCTATAGGGTGCTGGTCTATATATGTTCGCTGTTATGCGCTCACGTAGTAAAGGCATAGGGGCGAGGTGTATGTGAAATGGTGTTGATGGGAGTGGTGAGGGTCATTATCTATTATTCATCCGTCGGCAGAGTTGTCGTGTCGTATACTGTATGTACATGCAACGCGTAAATCATGAACTGTCCCTCAATGCATACATCCATCTATCCATCCATCACACACTCATCTCAAGTCCAGTCTCAACAACCCTAACTCATAGTCCCACCAACCCTTACACCTTCTCCATGCCATTCCCCTCCAGCCCAATCTTCTCCTTAGCCTCCTTAACATGCTCATCCTTATCGTCGTCATCCTGCCCCGGATTCGCAACCTCGTACTCGAGCATCTTGATAAACTTGTAAAATACCACAGCAATGACGGCGCCTAGACCGGGGCCGACCCAGTAGATCCAGTGCTCGACGTCGAAAACGCCGGTTACGACACAGGGGCCGAAGCTGCGCGCGGGGTTAAGCGAGCCGCCGGTGTAGTAGACGCCGACAAGCTCGGCGATGAAGAGGGCGAGCCCAATGCCGACGGGGGCTATGAATGTTGCTGGGGGTGTTAGTGATGCACTTGAAGGCGAGGTGTGGGAACATTGTGAACATACCCTTATGTTTCTCCTTGGCGAGCATGAAAATAGTAAACACCAACTCAGCAGTGAGAACCGCCTCAATGAACACACCGCGTGCCAACCCCGTCCCAGAACTCAGCGTTGTGCGCACGTTGAAGCCAGTCGGGAACATGACGCTGACAAGAAAACTGCTGAATATACTACCGGCGAGCTGCGCAACGAGCAGCAAACTCGCGCGAATCGGACTTATCGCTTTGCACAGCAGCATGGCGAATGTAACCGCGGGGTTGAACAGGCCACCGCTGATGCGGAAGAAGATCCACACGTTGACCATCAGACTGAAGCCGAAGACGATGGAGATGTAGAGCAGGACTGTGGGTGAGAAGCCGGTGGCTTCACCCGTCGTCGTGTTGCTATCCGAGGAAGCGTTGGAGCCAATGTTTGCGACTTGGGTGCCGGCGAAGGCGAAGAATAAGAACATGGTGGTCCCGACCAATTCGCCTATGAAGGCTACGAAGTGGTTCTTCGCATTCGAGTTCATCCACATGGTCCATGGTAGACGCATCACTTCGGTCGTGCTTGGCGGGCTGCGTGGCGGCTTGCGGCCTCCTCCGCTGCCTGCTGCTGCGTGCAGTCGCCGCCGCGGTGGCGTGTCTCGCTCTAGGTCTAGGTACATTTGGTACGTCTTGCTGACTGGAGACTCGTCTTCTGAGAAGCGCGAGGGCGGGCGTGCGTCAAGCGAGCTGCGGCCGGGTACGGGTCCATAGCGGTCGTAGGAGATGGGGGGCCGGCGGTGCTGGAGATTTGGACGGCGGCGATAGGTACGCTCGTTTTCCTCATCTGAATAGTCTTCGACGAAGGCGGTCCTCTGTCGTGCCATCGATGGCCGGCTTTCACTATACTTGGACCGCTTCTCGTACGTGCGCCGGTAGTACTCCCGGTCGTCGTCGGCGGCACGCTCATCATAGCCTTGCCCTGAAGGCCCATAGATGTTGGAGTCCGAGTAGTCGCGGATCCGCTTGAGAGCGGTGCTCTGCTTTAGTGGTGCAGTTGATGAACTGGCAAGTCCAAAGGCATCCGTGGGATCCGCCGGAGATATTGGCGACATGGGAGAAATGGTTGTGTCAATGTGTGCTTGGTGTGGTTGCATTGGCAGCTGAAGAAGCTGTTTCCGCGACTCGCGGGAGCTGTGGTGACGGGGCGCTGAAGGAGACTCCATTACGGTACCGTCTTGGAGTGTCTGTCCGTAATAATGCGGGAGCGTGCTTGACCCAGCCATGTATCCGGTCGGTGTGTGCTACGGGCTGAGATGTGATACGGATACCGAGGGATGGCTCAATAGATAAAGATTCTTTGGTACAGCTATGAGTGGGGGAATGATTAAGAAAGGATATAAAATTAAACTCGGCAGATCGATCACTTCAATTTGGTTGGAGGGAGCTGGATATCCGGGGAGGGGGAGAAACCTTAGGATGTTTTGTAAACCACGGGCCTGGGGTTATGCGAAGATGATATAGGCAACAGGTGAAGGAGTAATTCATAACACTGAACAAGCCTCCTTGTCGTTCCATTTCGGCTCTTATTCGCGTCAATGGAGTCCTTTCCTCAATTTAGGTGTCCGCGATTCGTCGATACAAGTAGCCCAGGGATTGCTGTCCAGGTTTGCGCACATCGAGGTCAAATCAAAGAGGTTATGACGTCTATCCGGACTCGAGGGATGGGTACGGACGAAAGCTGAAGTAGATTCGCATGGTGCATGCTGCAGCAAAAGCAAGCAGAACCCGGGTGTTGCATTTCAAAAGGTGAGACCGGATAGGGCCGAGATGTATGAAGACGCAAAACCAGCATTGGCAATCGAAACGCAATCTTGCCTTGGAAGTTGAACGTGAGGGTTGCAAGGTCTTTGCTGGTACCGGGGCGATGTCCAGGATCGCCAGGGTTCAGGTGGCGCTAATCGTTGGCGTTCGACGTGCTACGAATATCCCTGTCATGGTGTTGCGAATAGCCCCTAGTGCCTGTCATTGAGCAAAAGCAAAACGGCTACCTGTGCGGGAACCAGAAGTGACTTCTTTCAATGACGACAGTGGAGTTGCAAATCGTTCGTATCTACGTGGCCCACATGTCGAAACTGTCAGTTCAAGGCGTCACAGTCCGCCAGGTTCCGAAGAAGCGACGCGTGTGACTCCACGGCACTGACGTCTACGCACAGCACACAGTATGTTTAACGCGAATAGGAAATCCTCGTACAGCTATGCTGATCCGTAAAGACAGGTTGTATCGAATGCGAATTATTCATAGCCTCGAAGCTGGACAATTTAGATGAGCCGTTCCACTAGGCCCTATGACAGGAGTACGCGGTGGTTTCAATTGCCACCGTAGTTGAGACGACCGACGAGACATCTGCGGGAAACCGTCTGGCACATTGCTAAGCTTTAAGACGAGTATTGCAGCGCGGCCGTAGCAGTGTTTCTCGTTGGTTGCTATCTTGGCGCCTAAAGGAGGCTACAAACTGAGCCTCAGGGTGCTTCCCGCTGCTTTAACAACGCAGCTACAATATCAACCAGTTCTTATTGTATGTCGTCATGGCCATTTCTTACATGAGTCAGTTGCAGGGGTACCATCTTTCGGTACTGACAGCAGTTGGTGCATTGAGTGCAATCTCTCAGCGAGTTCTGGACGCTCTAAACCTTCTCGACGATGTGTCCGAGGTGATTATTTTGATCCAAATCTCGCTCCTTCGTAGCAAGAGTCGTGGAGATAGTTTCTCTTTTCCTCGTCTTCTCGGTGCGGACGTGTTGCCAGAGAAGCAATGTCGTCCAAGCAGCCACTGATGGGCGTTAGTCTGGGCACGTATCTATTTACAGTCCAGTATGAACTTACTTGCGATTGACACGGCAATCATCGCCCACATTCCCCGTGTGAAGTAGGGCGCGAAGTTCGCCCCGTAGAAGACGATTGACCACCACGCGTTGATGGCGCCTGCACCCATGTTCATCGAGGCTATAACCACAGCACGCAAGCTGTCTTCCTCGTAGCGAAGTACATCGTTGGCCCATGCGAAAAAGTCGCTTGGCACGCGTAGACACTACCTGCCCAGTAATACATCGCGAAATGGATGGTGGTGTTTTCCGGATATGCTAGAATTAGTGCGCTTGTAATAACGCCGGTCAAGCCAATCCAGTATCCGACTACGACACTGTCAGCAATTGCATGAGCATGATGCGAACTACTCACCAAGGTAACGCTTGCCACCCATGAAATCTGTCAGTGTTGCCCAGAAAAGTGTCGATACGATACCAACCGCAGGAACGCCGGTCGGGTAGTTATTCAGCTGCGTGACGGTGTATTTGTTGGTTGGGTGCGACTTCATGTACAAAGACAACAGAGCATTGATACTGAAAGACTCGGTTTCGCTGGCGATGATCCAGAGAATAACGAAAAAGTACCAGTACCAGGTCGAGAAGCAGTGCTTCAAGAAGCCCCAAGAGATCGGCGTGCGCTCTGGGACTTCGGGGACGCGTAAGATGGCGAGAACCTTCTCTTCTGCACTAAAGTATGGGGCTCTCGTATTTCTAGGGGTGTCGGGGAAGAGGAAGAAGCCGTAGAGAGCGACAGGCAGTGTGATGATCCCATCGATAACGAACAGCCATCTCCATCCGGACAAGCCGTTTAGACCGTCCATACTTGAGTGAATGCCCGTTTGGATGAAGCCACCGATCATGGTGCCAGCGAGTCCAGATGCCGTGAAAATACCCGAACGCTTGCCCAGCTCGTTTTCGGTATACCATGAACCTAGGATGTAGTGGGTTCCCACGAATGTCGATGCCTCGAATATGGCTTGAAAGAAGCGAATCGCCATTATGTGTTGCGGTTTCTGAGCCGTAGCTGTCACCATCGTCAAGCCAGCCCATGCCAACTAGACAAGGTCAGTGCTAAAAGATTCAGCGTTGGAGCGGTACTCACCATGCAGGCGGGAAAGAAGTATCTCGGCTTGATATAGTAGAGCGCGATGTTACAAGGGACCTGTGCAAGCAGGTAGCCAACAGCGAACACTGTATTGATCTGATTGAGCTGGTTTCCTTTGAAGAGGAGCTCCTCTCTCATGCCAGAGACGTATGCATTGTTCAGATTGGTTCGATCGAGGTAGTTCAGAAAATACATGAGGCAACAGAAAGTAAGGATAAAGAAGTCGAGCTTCTGGACGAGCTTGCGTTCCCCGGGCGCACTGTAACCACCTTGAAGGTACTGTAGAAAGCTGTTCCCCATGATGCTTGTGGTCAGCCAACGACTTCGGTTCGACTGAAGGTCGTAATGATGTGTTGTGCTGGGAAATTATCCGGACAGAACTTCTGAACATCACCGATTGCTGTTTCCTTATGTTGATGAGGCAAGACCAAGCACAAGGGTCAGATCAAGGCTCGGGAATGCTCACCCGCCTGAGATCGACAGACACCGTGTCCGTGCACCAAATGCGCGAAATATTAATATTTATTCTAAATTTAACAATACTACAGTAATTACAGGCTTTTTATTTAACGTACCTGACGGGTAAATGGATTAGACGGGTAAGTAGATCACTCTGCTAAGCCCCTACTAAAATCTCACCCTATTATAGTCTACAACACCCCATTGTAGGCCTGCAATGTCAGGACCGCTGACTCCGATGGTTCCCTACGAGGCCAGTATGGCCCGATTGAGGAACAGGGGTGGCGTAACTATATAACACAAGTGAATCGCTCCACTCCTTTAGTAGCGATTCGTCTATCCTTAACCTGCAATACCATCCTCTACCTTCCAATGCTCAATAGCGTGCCACCCCTATGAAAAGAGGTCCTAACATGCAAAGGGTGATTTAATATATTCTAAGATAAAAGTACTATCTATGCCTTCTTCTAACATGTGCGCAAGTTGTGTCCTATCTCCTAGCACTGTTTACAGCGCCTTATAGTCTGGTGTCCCTTATTAGCACGCACTCTCTTCTTTGCACGTTTACTATTACTACATAATATAAACTCCTCTAGAGTAGTTAACTATACCCCTTCTTTAACTATTAGAGTCCTCTCCTACTAAATATGCTTTCTTTTGTATAGTCTATGTTATATTATAGCCTTATTAGCATCTTAAAGCTTAGGAACCTGCTTGCGCACTAACACTAATATATACGCTATTACTTCTACGCCTTTTAGGAGCTTTTCTAGCGCATTTACTATATAGGAAGGTAAGCTATTTATATACCTTTGAATCTTCTCTTAAAATAGCTATAATTAAGACCTAAATTCTAGGGTATTATAGGGTGTATAGGATTAATAGAGCTTGTTTTTAATAGAAAGGGATAATAAGGTACGTAATTAAACGTTAAGGCCTATTATAACCCATTCTAGATTAAATAGGACTAATTTAGCGCCTCTAAACGCTCCTAAGATAGTATAAGGAGTTATTACTATGTTATAGACGTGTTTAAAGTATAGCAGGAATTTAAGTTTTAAGATATACGTAATCTAGTAACAGATAAGACCCTTAGCTTAGCGCCTATACGCCTTCTTTAATAGCATAAAACAATCTACATTATATAGCTATAGGAGGTGTAATAAGTGTAGAGGTATATAGAGTGTAATAATCCTCCTATCCTTATAGTATTGTGTGAGGACTTCAGCTCGAACCCACTGAGCCACACTGCTTAAAAAGGTACAGTGATCTAATAGATGGATGGACTGAGGCTCTAATAGTATATACCCGTAATATATTGTTAGAATTAGAGGGAGTTGTAGCTCTTATAGCTATTAATAACTAGTAATTAGTACTCTTCTATAGTACGCCTCCCTGTATAGGCTTTAAAGTGCTGTACCTACTAGAATCTAAGCTTATTTAAAGCCTAGCTGTTCTTAGATACTATAATAACCTAGTTTTAGGGTATTATATTCTCTTTATACTAGCTAGAGAGGTAGTTACAGTCCTTCAAGATAATAAAGGGTAGAATAGGCTATCCTGTGCTGTTTATGCCCTAGATAACTATAATCTACTCCTAATTATCCTATTAGACTGCCTTTACCTGTCCTTAACTAGAAGATCACTGTAGGCAGGCAATTAAGCAGAGTGAGATAGGATGGGAAATAGGGGTTAATAGATGAGATTTTAGAGATAAGACAAATCCTTAATAGATAAGTCTTAAGGCTCCTGAATATTATATACGTAGGGTTCCTGTAGGTCTCCAGGCTTAACCTAGGATCTAGCTGAGGTATCTCCTACCTTAGGGAGAATACTCGTGACAAATAGTATGCTAAATAATTACCTCCTCTGTATTCTTGTCTAAGTTTCTTAACTTAGATAACGCACCTTACGGGCAAACAGCGCACACGACCAAACAGCGCACTTTTGCCAAGACTCTCCCCTATTATACCACATTATGCCCTAGAACGCCGCACTCTGCGCCTTTCTAGCCTGTAACAAGCTGTAATATTACTTAGAGACCTCTTCTACTTTATTCTTACACGTTTGTACGTTATGCCTACTCTCTCTGCACGTTCTACAGCGTTGCTGTAATAGCTTACCCCCTTTAGCGCGTACCCTCTTCTTTAGCTTCTTACTATTACTACACGCGCTAAACTCCTATAGAGCAATTAAACGCTAGCCCTCTTTAACTGTTAGTATCCCTCCTACCTAAACTTGCTTCCTTTTGCGTAATTTATGCTCTGTAGCAGCCTCTAGGGCTGCTTAAAGCTTAGCGTGTTCTTGTTTAAGCAAAGCTATCTTATGCGCTATACCTATAGCCCCCTTTATAAGGTAATTAAGCGCGCTAGTAGCAGAGGTTAGTAAGCTACCTATTTGCTTCTTATACTTGTCTTAAATTAGAGTTAATTAAGAGCTAAATTTAATAAGGTTCTTTAGGGTTTGTAACTGCTAGGGCTCTTTGTTAGTAGGGAGTAGTAGTAATAGAGTCTGTAGCTTTACATTAAGGGTTAATATAACCTATTGTAGGTTAAAAGGGACTAGTCTAGCCCCTTAGAACCCTCCTTAGATATTACTAGGAGTAATAGCTTTATTATAGGCGTGTATAAAGTATAGCAGGAACTCTAGCTTTGTAATATAGGTTATCTAGGTACGTACTAGCTTATTAACCTAGTACCTATACACCTACTTTAAAGGGGCAAAACAACCTACGTTAAGTAGCTGTAAGAGGTGCAATAAGTGCAGAGGTATGCATATAGGCACAATCTTGTTATCTTTGCAGTATTAGTAGAATACTATAGTATTGTAGCTCTTATAACTATTAATAATAAGTATATAGTAGGTACTAACAGTACACGTCTTTGTATGCCTGTTAAAGTGCCTTAACTACTTAAAACTAAGCTTGTTGCTAGTCTAGCTGTTATTAGAGTTAGAAAAGCTCTAACCTAGGGGTAGAGCGTCTTCCTTAAACTAGGAGTAAGGGTAGCAGCGTAATTTAAAGATAATAAAGGGTAGAATTACCTATCTAGTCGCGTTAACGCCTTAAGTAACTGTTACCTACTCCCTATTACTAGGCTGTATTAACTTTAGTTGTCTTAGTAAATTAGTAGCTGTAACAACTACTCTACTACTTATCTAGCCTATTATAAAGCCTGTCTTGTTAAAGTTGTACGTATTAGCGTCTAGGATACTATACTTAGCTTTAATATTAGCTACAAGGCTAAACTAGCCCTATATAACTCTAGAATCCTTGCAGAGGGCTCTCTTATAGTTATACTTGTAATTAAACTTTACTTTAAGCTCTAGCGTACATAAAACAAACGTACTAGCCTAGTTTAAGCTAATAGGGCCTAAACCACGCTCTTCTTATAGACAATTAGCTATATTAGCTACATCTAAGAGCTAAGGGGGTGCCTATGCTCTACAAGCTTAAGAACGTACATAACAATAACCTCCTCCTCTACATTAGTTAGATTCTGTGAGTTGGCTATAGAATTGTTGCGTGAAGGTTGTCTAGCGCGTTATGCGCGCAGTGTAGTTTTAGAGGTACTATAGACAGCTACAGCGCGTTATACTAAGAGATTAGGGTTGTTTCAAAGAGCTGTAAGCGCAAGCTGTATCTAAGACTCTTTTAACGCGTTAATTTTGCTCTATTATTAAGGCATTAGTGTAGAGAGGGAGATTTGGTGTAGTCTTGGCAAAAGTGCGCTGTTTAGTCGTGTGCGCTGTTTGCCCGTAAGGTGCGTTATATAATCTACTTATGTAGGTTATCTAGTATATTTATAGTGTAGTATTGTGTAGAGCGTGTTATATATAGCTGCAGCGCGTTATAGAGAGAGTATAACGTCTTGTTTAATAGCCTAGAATATAAGCTGTATTCTAGCTTTCTATTAAGGTCTTAATTTACGTTATTATTAATATATTGTGCTATAGGATAGAGTTTTAGTAGGATCTTAGCAGAGTAATCTACTTACCTATTAGGTACGTAAGTATATAACTATATAGACTAGTAGATAGATAGGTAAGGTTAGGTAGGGTAACACGTAACTAGGTATAGGTATAGGTAGAGTAGCACAAAACTAGGTATAGGTATAGGTAGGGTAGCACGTAACTAGGAATAGGTTTTTATTACAGTTATTTATTATAGAATATACGTTTAGAATTAGAAGAATTTACTCTAATACGTATTACAATGCTTAGTTAGAAGTAGACTAGCAGATAGGTACCTCTTACCTAGCGTTAGGTATAGGTTAGATATAGGTTGTATAGACATAGGTAAGGTATAGGTAAGGTTGCTTAGGCTATAGGTAGGGTATAGGTAAGGTTGCTTAGGCTATAGGTAGGGTATAGGTATAGGTTACACAGACATAGGTAGGGTATAGATACCTACTAGATAGCCTAGATAGCCTAGATACCTTAACTCTTAACTAACTTTTCTTAGTATCTAAGAGTAACTATCTATACTCTATATGTTACGTCTATATTTGTTTATTTGTTGTAATTAATGTCTAGACTAGCTACTACTAGAAACCTCCCTAAGGGTATTATAGACGTGCTTAGTACCTCTAGAGGTATAAGCAGCTAAAATGTATAAATAAGTAGTATATACTACCTGTAAGGGCACTGTAGGCAGGCAAGAGAGATAGGACGAAACGTATAGTATTAGATAGGATAAGACAAATCCTTAGGGGTTAAGCCCCTAAGGATTTAGGAGAATATATACGTGTGTAAGCTCTAACAGGTTACTAGGGTAGCCCTAAGGTGTCTCTAAGGGTTAGCATGCCTAAGGTAGAAAGCCCCTAATAATAGCTCCCCCTCTTCTTGCAGTCTGTCCTAGGCTGCTAAACCCTATATGCCTAATGCTTGCCTGTTTAAACTCTAAAAAAACCTCTAACGTAAGAGGAAAATAGTTAGGAGAAAGCTAGCTTGCTTATTAGTAGGTGTTTAGATCTATTAGGTTACGTTAGCACAAACAACTCCCTACAGGGTGCAACTAGCACTAGTTTGCTGCTTACTAGGTAACCTTACCTACAGATCTATAGGGATTGTTTAACTCTAAAACCTGTAGTTAGGACTGTTAAGGAGTTAGGTAATAGTTTAGTAGATTACTAAATAAGTGCCTAGCTAGTACCACCCTATAGGGTGTCTGCAGCCTCACCCTAGTCCCCTTAAGGATCTAGTACTCTTAGTCTAGTAGCCTTAACCTCTAGGAGTATAGTAGAAAATATAGGACAAGCTGTATAGTGTTTGTAGCAGGTTTTCCTATAGGGTACCTATTGCCTTACTATAGTCCCTGCAGGGTACTGCTGCTCTAAGTCTAGGGACTGTAATTGCCTAGTAGCTAGTGTTAGGTGCAGTAATCTGCTGCCCTAGACTGTTTAGTATAATAACTTATTCCCCTATAGGTTATTAAGTGTCCTTACCTAAGGTCCTTTGTCTATAAGCTCTGCAGAGATATTATTACCCTTGTTCTAGACAACTACAGTTGCTAGGAGCGTAGACTATTTTCCTTACTGCTATAGCAGTTTAGTTAGACATATTATTACCTTTACCTAAGAGGTACCCTATAGAGTATCTAGTTAGTGCCTAGGGGTTGTCCTGCTCCTGTATAAGTAGGCCTAAGGCAATACGCTATGTGTAGGTAGTTTACTATAACAGTGCCTAGAGGCGTTACCCTATGCTTAGATTACTCCTATTATAGGAGTTTATCTATTAATTACGCAGTGTTAACTAGTACCTTTATTATATTATTAGCTATTATTTGCTCTAGACTTAGGATACCTTATAGACGTATAGCAAGTGTCCTATTAGGCGCGCATTATTCCTTGCTAACTATGTAAAGTATAGGCGTTTAATTGTTTAGAAAGTAGGTAGTTAGGCAGCAGAACGTTAGTAGGCAGCAGATAGAGGTAAGAGAGTTGCGGTATATAACAAGTAGATACCTTAACTTTATCTTCCTTATCTACACTCTACTTTACACTCTATATACTTTCTACTCTACTTCTTTATTATTATTATGCCTCTCCTACCTTTGCATATTAACAACTCTAAGCTGCTAGACTTTGTCTACACGCTGCCTAATAATATAGCCCTACAGCCTTCCCTTACGCAGTTTTAGTGCCCTAAGTATATAAAGAAGCTTACTACTAAGTCCTCTACTAATCCTAATAGCTTAATTAAGTTGTTTATTTAGGTCTTTAGGCGCCCTATAGGGTACTACACGCGCAAGAACAATTTTAGTATATATAATAGGTGCACATCTAGCAATGTTAGTAGATGTATTAAGGTAAGTCTAGAGCTCTACCTAGTGCCTGCCTAATACTAACCTATATAGATTGCGCCTTATTTCTACTGCGCTATTAACATGCTTAACTTCCTTCTTAAGCGTGCTATCTGCAAGACAAATAAGGAGACTGCCTAATAAGGTAATGCTGTAACTAAGAATAACATCCTAGGTAATATCTAGCACTATTAGTAGACTGCCTTTAACTACGCTAAAGCTTATTATCTTAGCTTTATGTCCTATAATACTGCTATTAGTTGCTATATAAAGGACTTAGGCTTAAGTTAGGTTAACTATAATAAGGCTTGTTAGGTTTTACGTAAGCATAACTTACAGCACTTTAATATAAGTTCTTCTCTAACCCTTTACCCTTGCTATAGCTAATTTCTATATAGGCTGCCTTAGGTATAGTTAGCTAGAAGGAACTATCTAACGTAGTTATTAACATAGAGGTTAAGCGTGTGTTCTAGTAGGATAGTACTACTAGGGGTGTAGAGAAGCGTTAGTACTACTACAGCACTAATATGCCTTCTACTACTAACGCCCTAGCTGCGCCTTTCTAGCAGTTAATAATCTCTCCTACTAAATTAGCGTTTTTAGGCGCTTAGAGGACTCTAGAGCGCTGTTGTACAGGTAGCCCTAACTTCTAGCCTAGCCCTACTAGAGGTTTATAAGGCCTTCTACTTTTAGATTACTTTTTAGATAATGTATAGCAATAGATTAAATGTAATACCTATATAAACCTCTGTGCCTACCCCTATACTCTTAAGACCTTTGTCCCCTACCTTAGATAGTTGCTAGGCTAATCTACAGCCTTAGGACAGTAACCCTAGGTTAATATATTGTCTACAGTTTTTAGCATATAAGGGTTCTATCCTAGGGGATTTCCTTAGGCAACCCCTCTTCTACTAAGGCAGGTTTAGATTGCCTTAACCTAACTAAGCATTAGCCTTACGCTTGCAAGCAGATTACTATAGCGTATTAGTTGCTGTCTTAAGGTACTCTTTAAGGATTTCCTTATAGTAGTTAAGGTTCTCTAGTAGCTCCTAGGTAGCTGCTTTATTTAGCTAACCTAGCTACTTTACTAGGTACTCTCGCCTATAGGCTTAAGTGTTATAGTGCTGCAGGATCCCTTTAACTTTATACCTCTTAACTAGAAGAGTATCCTCTAGAATCTGCGTAGGACCTAGCTAGAACCTCCTCTCTGCAAAGGGTTCCCTCTATAGTTTAAGTAACAATACATTAAACACTAGGTGCACTCTATCTATTAATAGTAGTAGGTCTAGCTTGTAAGCTAGTTTACTAATCTTCTTTATAATAGTAAATAGACCTAGGTAACAGGCGTTAAACTTCTTAGATAGTTAACTAGTTGTTAGGTTCTTTGCTTAGAGTAGCACTTACTTGCCTTTAGCAAAGTGTCTGTCTACCTACTTAGTGTTATACTAACAAGAATTGCTCTTCTAGGCGTACTCTAAGCTATCCTTCGCTACTACCTACAGATTGTGCTACTGCTCTAGCTATCTAATTACCTGCCAGCAGAGGTCTAGTGCCTTTCTACTATCAGCCTAGGGTTCTAGGAGGCAGTGTAACTAGTGCTTGTTAGGGACTCTATTAAAGCCTTATAGGTTAATCCTATAAGCTACCTTAATAGAGGACTCTCTATATGCTAAGTAAGCCTTTAAGTTGTATGCGTATTCTATGTATAGCAACAAATCTACCTAGTTATCCTGTTAGTAGTTTATATAGATGCGCAGGTACGTTTCTAACTCCTAGTTTTAGCGCTCTATCTGCCTGTTAGTCTATAGGTAAAAGGCTATACTAAGGCGATAGTTAATCTTTAAATAGTAGTAGATATTAGACTAGAATTAACTAGTAAACACTAATCTATAGTCTAATATTAGGGTATTAGAGGGACTATGTTTAAGGAAGCACTGCTAGAGCAGTAGTTTAGCTACCCTCTAGGAAGTAATTGCCTTAGTTATAGGCAGGTACTAGACATACTTGCTAAACCTATTAACTAGGACTAGGATTAAGTTATACTTGTTCCCTTAGTTATCCTTTAACATTAGTAGGTCTGTTACAAAGTCTAGGGAGTAGTGCTGCTAGGGTGTATTAGGTATAGGGAGTAGGACTAGCAACCCCTATAGCTTGTGCCTGCAGATCTTGTTTAGTTAGCACGCTATATAACGCTAAACGTACTTATATACATCCTTCTTTAGGTTTAGCTAGTAGTACTTTTGTTTTAATAGCTAGGTAGTCTTCTTGTAACTATAGTAACCCCCTATAGGGTTGTTATAGTTCTTTGCAAGGATAGTTTAGTAAAGAGTTACGTCTTAGGGAATCTACACTTTCCTACTCCTACGTAGGATCCTACTAGGGTTAACCTCCTAGTAGTAGTAACCCTTAGCTACTCTGCCTGCTTCCTAACTTGTTAGCAACTTATAGGCAGCGTCCTACTCCTAAACCTGTCTAATGTAGTTAGTTAAGCGTTCTAGTATGTCTAGGGCGTATACAGATTTGCCTTGCGTAGTATTATTTGTAAGGTAGGTAGGTAACCTAACTTATCTGTTAAGGTTATAAAGGAGAGCCTCTGTAATGTTAAAGCTAGGTTCCTAAGCTTTAAATAATTTAGATTAACCCTAGCTGCTATAGCCTGTAGATAGCTAGTTAAGAGCTAAGAGAGACGTATCTCTAGTACCTGTTAATAGGTAGAATTCCTTAGGGGCAGTTTTAGAGAGTTGCTAGGATCCCGCAGGACCCCTACTAGGGCTGCCTATTACCCTAGTTGCCTATTTAACGTTTTAAGCCTTAGACTTCTAGATAGTCTATATTTAAAGCTTCTACTAGAGAGTTAGTAGTATAGCGTTACGTAGTGCCTACTGCTCTCTAATAACTAGTCCCTTAGTATAATTAGGGCGCCTTAAGGGGCTGTCTATAGAGTTCTCTAGTCTAGGCTTATATTTAACTTTAAAGTTATACCTAGCTAACTCTTCTGCCTAGCGTGCTTGCTTAGGGGAGAGCTCCTTTATAGTTATAAAGTACTACAGGTTGTTATAATTAGAGAGTACTTAGACTATTAATAGGGCGTGCTTAAGGTAGTGTTACTACTACCTAAATGCCTTAATAATTGCAGCTAATTCCTTATTATAGGTATGCTATCTAATTAATAGGCCTTAAAACTTCCTGCTCTAGAATACTACTAGTTTCTAGTATTGTTCTGTTAATACTTCTAATAATTGTAGTTGCAGTAATATAGCAGCTATAGCAAAGTCTAATACATTAGTAAGGACTATAATTAGCTTATTAGGATTAAAGTGCTATAGTATAGGGGCTTTAGTAAACTTCTTCCTAATAGTAAGGAAGGCCTAGCGTACTTCCTCTAGCTAACTCTATAGTTTATACTATCTTATTAGGCCCTTGTAGGTTTTTACTAGCGTTTTCTTCCCCCTCTTTATTGTAGCAGAGCCTCCTAGCTCTAACTCTAGCCTCTAGGCAGAGGTTATATAGTCTACTAACAGGCGTATAATCCTAGAGTAGTTAAAAATAAACCTTTAATAGAAGTTAGTAAAGCTAAGGAACACTTAGATATCTTTGTATCCCTTAGGCTCTAGCTACTCTTAGATTGTTTACACATAGATAGGGTCTATAACTACTCTACTAGGTATAATAATAAAGCCTAGGAATTTAGCTAACTTTGTTATAAATAAGCATTTGCTTACCTTATAAAATAACCCCTATTTAATAAGTTAATCTAGGATCTCCTTAACGTAGGCTTAATAATCCTTCTTATACTCTAAGTATATAAGGATATTGTCTAGATAAACTACATAGGTGCAGTTAATAAAACCCCCTAAGGCTCTCTAGATATAGGATTAGAACGTAGCTAGAGCGTTTGCTAACCTAAAAGGCATAACTAGGTATTTAAAATAACTATACCTAGTTTTAAAAGCTATTTTCTACTTATTACCTTCCTTAATCTAGAGCCTATAGTAGGCATTACGTAGATCTAGCTTAGAGAAGATAGCAGCTTTTAACAGCCTGTCTAGCATCTTATTTATAAGGGGAATAGGATACTAGTTCTTAATAGTAACCTTGTTAAGGCCCCTGTAGTCCACACAGAGTTGTAGTATACTATTAGCTTTTAGCACAAACAGGATAGGTGCCCTAGCAGGGGACTTGCTTAGACGTATCTAACCTTTCTCCTATGCTATATTAAGGTAGGCCTATAGTATTTCTAGCTCCTTCCTAGAGAGGTTATAGATAGGCATGTTTAGTATCTTGCTTCCTAGTTTAATATTAATAGAGTAATTATAATCCTAATGTAGTGCTAATACACTAGACTAGTGCTTGCTAAATGCAAACTACTTGTAGTGCAGCTCTAGAGGGACGTGCTTAAGCTCCTCTAGGTCTAGTTTGTTGTCTACAGGGTTAACAGAAGGGTAGTCTTTATTATTATCTAGGAGGACTTAGGCTATGCCTGTAGGTAGCATCCTAGAGCGTTAAGGGGGCTCCTAAATAATGCTTGCTACTATGCGCTTCCCTATAGCTTTAGGGAGCTATAATAGGTCTAGGTGCTGCGCAACGTAATGCTAAAGGTAGTCTACAGCTTTAAGTATTTTGTTCTAGAGCTAGAGGAGTCTCTGTTGTAGAAGTATTCTACGTTAAGGACAGCGTCCCTACTTAGCCCTTAGGCTAGTAGTAGTCTACTATCTTCCTAGTTACTTCCTAATAGGGTGTTAATTGCCTCCTCTAGGACTTAGTATACTAAGTTGCCTAGGTGCATAAGGTACGCCTTTTCCCCTAGTTCTATAGAGTGGAACAAGTCCTATATAGTAGTAATATATACTCTCTCTGTGTCCTTAGGGAACTACTTGTATATGCCTTTAGAGAAGCGTATGCATAGGTTAGCAGATACTAACTATAGGTAGCCTAGTACTAGGTTATACCCTTTAAAAGTAGCTAACTAGAACTCTTGCAGGCCTACAGATTTAACTATACTATTACTGTTAGGGTAATTAATAGTTAGATTATAGGGTTGCTAAATGTCTAGGTAGTTACTATTAAGGAATATAGCTATTAGTCTTTAATAGAATAGTTTATATTCTAGGTGTAGTTTGTCTACCACGCATTAGCTAATAAGGTTTAGCTATACTCCTAAGTTATAGAGGGCTTAGAGCAATGTTAGGAACCTATTAGGGCCCTAGAGGGATATAGTAACTATAATATAGGTTTGCTTTCCCTTAGTCTTAGGCCCTAGTTGTAGTTAGGATAGGTTAGCAACTAGGGCTTCCCTTTTCCTAACTCTCCTATTAACTAGGAGTTGCTATTACTTCCTTTTTAGAAGGGGTTATAGCCCTAGTTCTTCTAATAGCTCTTTTAGCTGCCCTAGTCCTTATTCTAACCTTAACTATTATTGCTATTGTTTAGTTAGGTGGCCGCTAGGGTGCTGTCGCCTTAGCTGCAGGCAGGCGTGCCTCTGCAGCTGGCATATCTCTTGTTTCCCTTCTAATTAGGAGATGTAGCATGCCTCTTGCTATAGTTAACGTTGTTACTCCTGTAAGTAGCTGTAGGGCAAGCTGCTGTCTCTACATTGTAGAGAGCTTATTTAAACTCGTGCTATTATTAGATATTATCTAGGCTGCTGTTACGTTAGATCTCCTATTAGAGATAAGGTAGAGTTTTAGACTACATAAAGGCAATCTTAAAGTTATAGTCTTTAGTGCTATTGTTAAACTTAAAGAAGCTATATAGTAGTAGTAACTCTTAGCAATTTAACAGCATTAAGAAGGTGTTAACTATATTACTATCTCTCTACTTAATATTAAAGAACTTAGTGTAGTTCTTATACTTAGTAAGGATAGGGTCTTATACTAGTTGCTCCTCCTCTGCCTTTAGGTTAGACTATAATTAGATAGATCCTTAGTTAATCTGTTATTAGATTAGTTTACAATAGATACTAAACTAGATAGTACCTATAGCCTAGTAGGTTCTTATAATAGAGTCCTCTAGTACTTAAGCGTATTAGAAGGCAGTCTTAATATCTTTAATCTACTAGTCTACTTACTAAGGGGATAGAGCTCTGCTCTTAGTGCCTAGCTTAGGTTTAGGTTAAATGTTGTTTAAAACCTAGATAATCTTTCTAGCCTTGTTAAACACTAGCTATATAGGCTCTAACTAGTTCCTGCCCTTAGTTAGGCCTAGGGCCTATAAGGCTTAATTAATCTAATTCCTTTAGATAGTTAGTTTAGTCTTAGTAGCTCTAGCAAGCTCTGCCTTAAAAAGTTCTTAAGGAGTTGCTTAATAAATAAGTGTTAACCTATAGTTAGGATAGCTACAGGATCTAGCCTAGGCGCCTTTGCTGTAGGCAGGGGGTCTGCATTTAAACCAGTCGCTAGGTTAACTTAACTTAGATGTAGTAGTACATCTATTAGAGTACTAGTAGGGCTATAAGCCTGTTTATCTCCTAATTCTGTAGGACCTAACAGTTAGTTAGATGTACTAGTTGTTGTGTTCCTAACTAGGGGTATGCTAGGTAGTAACAAGTTTGCTACTACATTGTGTATAGGATACCTCTAGGGATCTATTAGGTTACTACTAGGGCTAGGCTGTTGCAAGCCTAGCGCGTTGTTGTTGCTAGCAGCACGTAGGCAACGTTAATTTCTAACTATTGTAATAGGTATAGAAAAAATCAGATATCTCTCTTAACTGCCTCTTCTAAGAGGGAGTATAAAGGATTTAAATTGTAAGGGCACTATAGGCAGGCAAGAGAGATAGGACAAAACGTATAGTATTAGATAGGATAAGACAAATCCTTAGGGGTTAAGCCCCTAAGAATTTAGGAGAATATATACGTGTGTAAGCTCTAACAGGTTACTAGGGTAGCCCTAAGGTGTCTCTAAGGGTTAGCATGCCTAAGGTAGAAAGCCCCTAACACTACCTTAGCAATAATAGATTTTTCCTTCTATTAGAAAATCTACTGTTAATAGCCCTTCTTCTCTCTAAGAAGTAACTATTATGTTTGTTATACTATACTAGGCTCTTATAAGCTAGACTTTCTTCTCTCTATAAAACTTTAAAGTAAATGTAGATAATCTTATACCTTCTAGAGTAAAACCTCTATAGGGAAAACCTCTAGAAGCTTTAATAAGTAGTATAACCTAATCCTTCCTAGCAAGTTATAGCTAGTAAACTAGAGAGGTCCTACGTCTCTAGAGTATAAAGCTATGCTTAGTAAGCCCCCTTAAGACTGTTTACTAAGACTAAGTCTTGTAGTTTCCTGCATAAAATGCAGGAGTAATTGCTGCTAGATTCAAACTAACAACCTTTTGAAAATTTGAAAAAGGCCAAGCCAGGTGTTTAACCACTACACCAAGCAACCAGATAAAATCTGATTAACAAAAAAAAAAGACATACAACAGCGGGTATTCGCTAGTGGTCACCCACCTAACTACTAATCCGCCGGTACGTTGCTTAAATAGGGCTGAGCGAACGGGAAGCCTTGCATTCAACGTCCTATGGTCGTATGTTCTCTATATTCAACTACACCTACTTTAGTAACAAGGTCAATTTTAACTTAATCTATAGTGTTACCTAGACTAAAGCTATCGGCTTGCTTGTTATTGTTATTATAGCCTTTGTTGCTAAGAGTAGGATTAAAACTCTAGAAGGTCTGCTATATTGCAGAAACACGTTTTGAATAGACTGTAAATATATTGCACTAATTTATTATACAACTTAGTAAACTTTTAAGGCTTTGCCTGCTGTGGTTGTACTAGACTATGCTATTGTACAAAGATCCCTGTCTTCTTATGGTCGCCTGCCTAGATAGGTTTAGCCATGGTCTGCACTCTAAATCTCATGGTCCGATGACATGCTTCCTGCATGGTATCTGAGGTTGCGAACAGCACGTCAGAACTTCGAGTTTCTTCGTCAGCGACAGCTATCGCTACTGGCGGGTGTTGTAAATGATGAGACTGCAACACAATGGATGAAGGGACCAAAGAAGGTTAAGCAAAGGTCCTTCTCCACAACTTCTGGGATTCGCGCCAGTCAAAAGTGATCGTATAGCGCGCGGGGTTGAGGATAGGCGAACTGCGTCGGCCAGTGAGCAACAAAGTCCGCAGCGACTATGTACCGAGGAGTGGGGAGATGGCGCTGACCTGGTGCACTTGACGCTGATAGCTTACCTCCGGAGTTCATGCCCCTTAAGAATCGTCTATTAGCGTTGCCACTGTCTCTTGCTGTTAGCCGTTGCTCCAAGAGTTGTGAATAGCCATGTCCGAGCAAAATTGGGAAAACATCGCCAAAACGAAGCAATCAGCGCTCGCGGAATCAATTCCGGTCGAGTACCGCATACCCAAGGACCTCGTCCCGCCAGAATCACAACTCGACCTTACGGCTTGGCCGAAGCAATCAGGCTGGTTTTCGGAAGAAGAGCTGGAGATTACTGGGAGCACTGCATCAGTCATCCTGCAAAGGATTGCATCGAAGGCATGGACCTCAGAGGACGTCACGAAGGCTTTCTGCAAACGCGCTGCAGCTGCTCATCAGTTGACCAACTGTTTGAGCAATGCATTCTTCGAAGAGGCCATCAAGAGCGCTAAAGCCCTCGATGACCGCCTCAAGCGAACTGGAAAGCTCGTAGGACCACTGCACGGTCTCCCCATATCGCTCAAGGACAACTTCAACATCAAAGGCAAAGACAGCACAATAGGATTCACGTCCTTGGTCAACCAGCCTGCAGAGTACAACGCTACGCTTGTCGACATACTAGTAGAGCTAGGAGCAGTCAGATACTGCAAGACCAATGTCCCAACAGCCATGATGATGCCCGAATCCATCAACAACACCTTTGGTCGCACTGTCAACCCCTTGAACCGGAACCTCACTTCAGGCGGCTCGTCAGGCGGAGAATCAGCCCTCATCGCGTTCGGAGGTAGTCCACTAGGTGTAGGCACTGACATCGGCGGCAGCCTACGCATTCCCGCTGCATGTACTGGTATCTTCACTCTGCGCCCAAGCCATGGTCGATTTACTACGCAACGGTGTTGTTCGGGGCTTGCGGGCCAGGAAGCGGTCAAGAGCGTGAATGGACCTATGGCAAGGACGTTAGAGGACATCACCATGTACTCCAAAGCAGTCATTGATGCAAAACCATGGCTGGTGGATCCGACAATGCTGCCTATGCCTTGGCAACCGGTGGAGCAGAAACAAAAGCTCAAGATCGCTGTCATGTGGAGTGATGGGGTATGCTTACCCACACCACCCGTCACGCGGGCTTTAAAAGAGACGGTCAAAAAACTGAAGACTGCTGGTCATGAGTTTGTTGAGTGGGATCCTAAGCAGCTCCACTCGAAGGCCCTGGAACTCCTGGTAAGACACATTGAGTACTTAATCTTTCAGAGCTGATTCTGGTAGGGACGTTTTTTCGTAGCAGACGGCGGTAAAAGTGTTCAAGCTCTTCTTGCACCCACTGGCGAGCCATGGCGGCCAGAGCTGAAAGCGTACGAAGATGCTCCGGAGCTTGGCGTGTACGACCTGTGGAAGCTGCAAATCGAACGGTCCGAACTGCAGCGCCAGTATCTTGAGCAATGGCTGTCTTACGACGGACTAGACGCCATCTTGTGTAAGCTGCCTCCAATATCCCCTCAGACATGAGCTAATGTTATTGTTGAAGGCCCTACGACGCCATACGCATCCACAAAGCACGGCGATTTCAAGTACGTTGGCTACACGGGCGTTTATAACATTGTCGATTACTCTGCTGTTTCATTTCCCAGTGGCGTGTTTGTCGACAAGGCCGTCGATTCGCCTGTGATGGATCACAAAGCGCTTAGCAGTTTCTGCCAGGATGCCCACGATGACTATGATGCCGAAGCTGTGCATGGAATGCCGGTTAGTCTGCAGCTTGTTGCGAAGAGACTTGAAGAAGAAAAGGTCCTTGCTATGACAGCATCCGTGCTGCAAGCTCTCTGATACTCTGCTTAGAAGTATGTAGTGGACGAGATCAAGCCCAGGCTGAGATACGCTCTAATTATCGTGTTCGTGTTATGTGCAGTGCAGCTACCTTGTCCAATGGCAAGGTAACGGTTCTGCTGAGGAAAGTGCGTTCAAGGTCAAGGGAGTAAACAATGCAACAAATCAACACCAACGTCAATTTTGAGCGCCCGACACCGCACTCATACCTTTCTCTTCGCTTATCCTTTCGAATTCACTCCTTTTCAAGACCAGCTTCATCGACCTTTTACACGCATGAGGGTGGTTCTCTACTTCATTTCCTATGATTTCATCTCACTCTCACCTAGCTTAGCCTTTCGAGCTTCGTCTTCAGCTCGCTTGACTACACCCGCAGTTGCAGGAAGATCGCTTCGCAGATTTCCCAGGGTGTAAAGAAGAGGCACCATGAACCCATCTGAGAGATCGGACATGCGACTGGCTCCACCACCGAAGCTTGCACCAGGAACAACACTGAAGAGATTACCTTGGCTCGACGGCAAACATCCACCCGCGAAGCCTCATGAAAACAGCCTTTCCCCCACTACACGTCGTAAACCTTCGATCCTAGTCGTTCCCAAGAGTACCGTAACAGCGTATACGATAGCTGATTCTACTGCTCAGCCCTCAGCGTCTGCATCTATCATCCGAAAGAAGCTCGTATCGTCGCCAACAGAGCATCGAATACTAGCTATAGGGTCGCCACTTGAAAGCAGCCCTTCGCCAGTCACACGACACCGAATGGCACAGAACATACGAAACTCCAGGACTCAGCATGCAGCATTTGATCCATCTTCTGCGACACATGAGCCAAGAAAGAGACATCTAAACGTGGATACTTTCGAGCCAGGTGTAGACGAAGATACTGTATACGAACACCGTTTGCGCGCAGACAGCTTAGCACCAGTGTTGGATCAGCTGGAGAGATCTATTACCTCAGAATCCACGGAAACACCCGCTCAGTGTAATGTATTCACACCCACATCAATGCCAGTAGGGGTCTCTCGAGGTCAGACGTCGCCATCGCGGCCACGGCCAGGTCGCAATCCCTTCGAGCACATGGGAGACAGGAGGATAAGCAATGCGATTGAGGATCTCGAAGATATGGTGCAGGAGGCTGTGGACATTACCTACGATGCTGCCGACTGCGGTCAAATTGAGGAGATATATGAGATCATCGAAGATGCAAGACAAGCTATGCAAGAAGCATCTGGTGACCAACCTAGCCATCTCATGGCAACAATCTCACCTCTCTCAGCTTCTAGCTCGCCAGAGTTGGTATGCGACTGGGATAGTTACGGTGGCTATCCAAGAGATTTGTCACTTCCGAGGCCAGGAAGGACGTCACTTGCACCGCCTCTGACAATTGACCTGCAAAGAGGGCCGACATCGGTGGACTGGGCTTACCAAGCCCGGAGAAGCTCTGTCAGCCTCACTTCATCGTCTTCAGGTTCCAGCAGTGACGGAAGAGGCCGCTCAAGACTCAGCACGCGAAGTGACCTAGTATTTCAGCCCAATCCCACGCAGAATGCCTCGAGGGAGCACGTGGACTTTGTTCTTCGTCCTGTGGCCCGAGATCGTTCCCGCGGCCGGCCACATGGACGCATTATAGGGGATCCAGCAGTGCGCAGCCGAAAACATCGGCACCGTCGGCATCTTCGAAGTCGGAGCAAGTCTGATCGAAGGGCTAGATCAAGGTCGGTATCGCGACACAAGAGGCAAAGTTCTTCCGAGTCCAGCGCCCTTGACGAATCATTGGATGAAGAAGCTCGCCCACGACAACATGGCCAGGATCATGTCCGGAAGCAGGCTCATCAACACACATTTAGCCTTCGGCGACACCATCACAGGCAACCGATTGCAAGGAACTGGGGCACTGGGAAGAAACGCGTGGCAGCGATCGTGGCTTGCATCAACACAGCCCTTCTCGGCATCATCATTGGGGTTTACGTAAGTAATTTCTTGAGTTATGCGTGCATTGTGTCTGACAGATCCAAGGCAGGGGAAGTGCCACGCATTCAGTACTATCTCGCAGACGAAAGTCATATTTCCATCCTCGGCAACGTTGTGTAGGTGGATATTTTGTACGAGTGGCGCGCGTTGCTGACCCAGTGCAGACTGTACATTGGCCTCGCCATGTCCACTTGCATAGCCTGGCCGCTGCCGCTGCTTCATGGCCGGAAGCCTTATATACTGGCTGCGTTGGCGCTCGCCATGCCGCTGCAATTTCCCCAGGCGATGGTGGTGAGCGCCAAAAGATCCCCAACCAGACAAAGTTTCCGGGCAGGGCTCCTTTGCGCTCGCGCAGCAACCGGACTCGTTCTCGGGTTTGCGAATGTGAACTATATCACTGTGCTCCTCGACCTGTTCGGTGCATCGTTGCAGAGCAAGAACCCCCACCAAGAGTACGTTGTACCCAATGATGTAAGGCGACATGGAGGAGGCATGGGCTTGTGGCTTGGTATCTGGTCCTGGTGCTGGATCGCATCGCTCGCTGTGGGCTTCATGGTCGGTGCCGTGATTATCGAACATTTGAGTCCGGACTGGGGCTTCTACGTTGTCATTATCATACTGGCTGCTGCACTGGTGCTGAACATCATCGCACCCGAGACTCGGCGTGCGGCGTATCGAAAGTCGGTCACGGAGGTTTACGATGGTGACAAGAATTACATCACCCGGCGGGTCTCTCGCGGCGAGTGCAAACTGCACATTTCGACGGAGGGGCCCCATTACTGGTTCGAAGAGATCTGGGCTGGGTTGAAGCTCATGTCCATGATGATGTGCCAACCGGGTTTCTTTGTGCTGGCTCTGTACTTGGCGTGGATCTATGCACAGGTAGTGCTCGTCATCGTTCTGCTTGGCTCGCTACTGTCGAGGAACTACAGGTGGCAGCCGCGCTTTGTAGGAGCTGGCGTCACGTCGATTGCTATCGGAGCCTTCCTGGCGCTCCCTCTAACCAAAGCTAGGATCTTTTCTCGCGAACGGAAGAAATCCTTTCGAACAGACAGTATGACGTTCCAGAAGCAAGTCACTTGGTCTTCGCATCTTGTCCGACGTGCAGTCTTCACGATTACGCTCCCGCTGATGGGTCTGGCGTATACAATCTCCTCGGCCGGGCGGCCCAGACCGTTCCTGGTACCGATTGTATGCTCAGGCGCTCTTGGCTTCTTCAGCATTCTCGCCATCGCCGAATGCCACGGCCTGGTGATGGAGACGTTCGACACATGCGACCTGCAACCCGGGGTCAACACCAAACATCGGCTGCAGTCGATGGCTGTGCAGGATCGACGGCGTCGCACAAACTACACGTCTTTTCCGCGCGTTACGGCTGGCATCTTTGCTTCTCAGACATTGGCATTCATGGGCGGAGCTGTGGGTACCGAAGTGGGCGGCATCATGACACGACGTCTCGGCGCTCAGACATCGACGGGGGTGACGGCGGGGATCCTGTTCTTCCTAACACTTCTACTCACACTCGTTTTGTTGCGCTTCAGAGAAGTGCAGGTGATTCCCAACCACACATTTGGCACGCGACGCGACACAGCAGCATGGCAAGATTTTGGAGAGCTAGAGAAGATGGGCAGAGACAGCGACTGGAAGGCCGTGGTGATTGGCAGACCGAGTGGCAAGATGCGCAGGATGAGCGTGCTGGAGCTGGGCTCGCTGAGTCGGTGGACGGAGATCAGGAAGCTCAATTTCTTGCTCAAGGGCCCGCGGCTGGGCGAGGCGACGGCTGGACGGAAACCAAGGATGTGGAGAGAGGGGTGGTAGTGGGAAGACGTGCAGAGCTGAGGTGGAGGTGGAGGTGGAGCTGTCGTGGGGATGGTGAGTGTTGTTGAGCTAGATTCCTAGTCCTTTGGGGTGTCGATGGGAAGTATTCCTATGTGAGTGATACATGGTGTGGGTGACGGCCATGTATGTGGTGGTGGATGTATATGCTGGTGAAAGGATATGCGGGTCATGTTTAGGTGGTGGTGTTGACATGGCAAGCGCCAAGCGTGGAAAAAGCTCGAGCTCTCGACTCGACGGCCACGCTCAGTCATGGCCGGGCGTCGACACCACCTCCATCGCCCACCCACGCCGCCGCCGCCGCACCATCACCATGTCTTTTGCCGTATCTCGCGCTGTTGTCCGCCAGTCGCGCTTCGCCGTCCGCCGCGCCGGCCTGCGCAATGCCTCGACCACGTCCGAGGCCGCCGGCGCTGCAAAGGAGAAGGCCGCCGACGCCTCGTCCAAGGTGCAGTCCAAGGCCTCCGAGGGCCTGACCAAGGTCAAGAGCTCTGCCGAGAGCGCCGCAAGCTCCGTCAGCAGTGCTGCGAGCAACGCCGCGGGCACCGTCAACAGCGCTGCCTCCAAGGCCCAGGGCCGCACCGGCCGTCTGGTGGGAGCTGTCCAGGGTAAGTCGTGCCGTTTGCGCGAGTTGAGTTTGCTGGCGTGCAGCGGGTGGGGAGGGTGAGGAGAGTTGGGCGTGAGGCTGATGCGGCTCAATGGCGCGCATGGGGGCTGGGCAGCTCTCTACGTGTGTTGACTGACGACCACCACACTGCTACCCTGCCACACTGCCACACTGCTACACTACCTCACTCCTACACTCCTACTACCACCACTACCACCACTACCACCACTACCACCACCACCACTACCACCACCACCACTACCACCACCACCACTACCACCACCACCACTACCACCACCACCACTACCACCACCACCACTACCACCACCACCACTACCACCACCACCACTACCACCACCACCACCACTACCACCACCACCACTACCACCACCACCACTACCACCACCACCACTACCACCACCACCACTACCACCACCACCACTACCACCACCACCACTACCACCACCACCACTACCACCACCACCACTACCACCACCACCACTACCACCACCACCACTACCACCACCACTACCACGATACTTCCACCAGCTGACACTCTCCAGGACTGATCCCCCAGGCCATGTACTACGGACGCGTCACCCTCGAGCTCGGCAAGCTCATCGTCCACCAGCGCAACATGGCACCACCGTAAGCCCTCCCACCGCCATCACATCACCCCCGCAACCCACTAACCCATCTACACAGCTCCGTCCAGACCATCCAGGGCTACCTCCAGCCCGCCCTCCACGCCCTCCGCCACCCTGCCTCGCTCGTCAACCGCCTGAACCCCAACACCATCCTCGGCCAGGTCCGCAGCGCATCGAGCGCGCAGTACTGGAGCGCCGGCGTCGTCGCCGCCGAAGTCATTGGCTTCTTCTCCATCGGCGAGATCATCGGCCGCTTCAAGCTGGTTGGGTACAGGGAGAAGGGCCACGGCGGCGACAGCGAGGCGCACGCATAAGCACGCGGCGAGCAGGGGAAACGTGTACTCTAGTCCTATGCGCTGTGCA
This sequence comes from Ascochyta koolunga, assembly GCA_026119515.1. Lineage (NCBI taxonomy): Eukaryota > Fungi > Ascomycota > Dothideomycetes > Pleosporales > Didymellaceae > Ascochyta > Ascochyta koolunga. Next base: position 4,150,956 of record JANLCG010000004.1, read on the forward strand.
CGGCGAGTCATCTGGCATGTGTTGATGCAACGCCAGGCGCCGAGAGAGAGACGAGAGGACCGACATGTAGAGCGGGACGTGTACGATTCCGGATGGGATGGGAGAGCGCTCACACGACCTGGAAGCTGCTGGATGGTGCGGAAGGAAAACCGCATTTGTACTGCATATAGCTCGCTCTCTCTGATTCTAGATTTCTTCTTGTTGTTGTTATTTGCTTGCTTGAAACGTGAGGTTGTGCTTGAAATTGGACTGACTGACTGACTGGCTGGCTGACTGACTGACTGGCTGACTGACTGACTGACTGACTGAACTGAATTAATCTGAACTATGAACATGTATGCATTACATGCCTAGATTCTGTCTCCACCGAAACAGCGCAAACGCATACCGGCCAATCATAGCGCAGCGTTTCCGTGAGTGGATGAGGGGATGCACCGAGTGCGTGAAAGCCTGATAGGGGTATCGATGGTTTTGGAAACTTGCCCAATGGGGTAGGTTGGTGGGCGCTGGGCGCTGGGCCCCGCTTTAATTTTTGAGTCGAGTGGAGCTCGCACCTTTGGCTTTCTTCTGTAACGCACTGGTTGTCCTGATTGCATGCTGACGCTGTACGGTGTGGAGCTACGACTGCGACTACGACTGCGACTACGACTGCGACTACAACTGCGACTACGACTGCGACTACAACTGCGACTACACTGCACCGTCTACACCATGGACGTCTTCAAACTCCTCTCGCGCTCCAGCAAATCCCGCCCAACGTCCAGCGCAACACACGCCGCGAAAGCAGGCGCGCCACAAACACTCCCCTCGAGTGGCGCGGCGGCCAATCCGCAGCTCTTCGGACACCATGGGCCGGTTTTTCATGCGAATGCAAAGTCTGCGGGGAAGGGGAAGAGGAAGAGGGGGCTGGACAAAGCAGAGGCAGCGGTTGTAGAGGAGGATGCGAGTCTGTATGCTGGCTTGGATTTCTTTGGGGCGCAGAGGGGGCTGAGGGCGAGGGCGAGGGCGGGAAGAGGAGGAGGAAGGAGGTTGTGAAGGAGAGTGCAAAGGAAGAGGGGGAGATGCTGTTGGAGAGGGTAGCCCTGTCGCTGTGGCTGGAAAGGAGGACGTGTACGATGCAGCGGAGAGCAAGCGCCTACTACGCTCGCACAAGCTCAAAGTAGCCGTCCTTGAAGATTTTGCCGAAAAAAGGACCAAAAAGACCGCAAGGACAACAAGGACAACAAGGACAAAAAGAGCAAAAACGCACCAGAGAAGAAATGCCCAAAAAACCGACCAAGAAAACCCTCTACCCCCACCCCCTCACCGACTTCGCACAACTACGCTCCCGCTACGCCATCTCCAAACGCCTCGCACTCAACATACAAGAGCAGGGCTACAAGCTGCCCACCGAAGTCCAGCTCGGTGCCTTGCCGCTGCTGCTTGGCGCAAACAAGGAAGCGCCGACGACGTCAGATGCGGACGTGGAGAGCTCGGGTGCAGAGTATGGCGGCGATGTTGATCTCTTGACTATTGCGCCTACGGGGAGTGGCAAGACGATTGCGTTTTTGATACCTGTCATGAATGCGCTGCTTAGCGAGGGCTCAGCAGAGGGCAAAGAGGGCAAAGAGGGCAAAGAGGGCAAAGAGGGCAAAGAGGGCAAAGAGGGCAAAGAGGGCAAAGAGGGCAATGAGGGCAAAGAGGGCCCGCGCGCCCTCGTCGTTGCGCCGACAAGAGAGCTGGCCGCGCAGATTGTGAACGAGGCGCGCAAACTTGCAAAGGGCACGGGCATCAAGGCCACGCTCATGAGGAAGGGCATGGAGGTTGTGGAGCGCGGTGACGAGCAGCAGACACCAGTCGAAGCGGAGGCAGATGCATCTGACGGCCAAGGCAGCGCGTCTGAGTCTGATGCGTCAGGAGAAGTGCAGCAGAAAAAGCGCCGCGCAGAACTCGTCAAGGCTGCCATCATCGTCGCGACTCCCCTCGCGCTTCTCAACGCCCTAAGGCGCAGAGACGGTACCGTGACAGAGCTGTCCGCCGTCCGCCATCTCGTCCTCGATGAAGCAGACGTCCTGCTCGACCCGCTCTTCCGCGATCAGACGCTCGCCGTCTGGAACGCCTGTACCAACCCGCTCTTGCGCATTGGCCTGTGGTCCGCCACCATGGGCGCCTCGGTCGAGTCCCTCGCAGTCTCCACGCTGAACTTGCGCTGGGCAGCCCTTGCAGCTTGTCGTCGTCATCTGCCGCCGCGCCCCCGCTCATCCGTCTAGTTGTCGGCCTCAAAGACACAGCCATCCCCAATATCCACCACCAGCTCACCTACGCCGCCACCGAGCAGGGCAAGCTCCTCGGCCTGCGCCAGCTGCTGCACCCAACCTCCATCTCATCCACATCCACCGCCCCTGTCCTTCGCCCGCCGTTCCTCGTCTTCACCCAGACCATCCCCCGCGCCATCGCCCTGCACTCGGAGCTGCTCTACGACATCCCGCCCGAGGCCGGCGGCAGCTCGCGCATGGCCGTGCTGCACGCCGACCTCTCCTCGAGTGCTCGCGACACAATCATGACGCGCTTCCGCAAGGGCGAAATCTGGGTCCTGATCACTACGGACCTCCTCGCCCGCGGCGTCGACTTCCGCGGCCTCAACGGCGTCGTCAACTTCGACGCGCCGACCTCGGCTGCCGCCTACGTGCACCGCGTCGGCCGCACTGGGCGGGCAGGGCGCACTGGCGGCGTAGCCGTGACGCTGTACACGCAAGACGACGTGCCGTACGTGCGGCTCATTGCCAACGTGATCCGTGCCAGCGAAACACTCCGTGGCATCAAGCCCGGCGACGGCAGCGTCAAGCAGTGGCTCCTCGACGCGCTTCCCATGCCTAGCAAGCGCGATAAGAAGACGCTCAAGCAGCGCGGCGTCGAGAGTAGACGCAGTCATCTCAAGGGCAAGGAGGCGTTGAAGGGGAGGATTTCTACCAAGTCGGGCTTTGAGAGGCGAGAAGAGAACAATAGAAAAGGTGCCAAGGAGGGGAATCGACGGAGGGAGAGGGCAGCCAGGGAGGGGGTGCAAGAGGGTGCGTTGGAGGGGTTTGAAGCGGACTAGGTTTTCTCAAAGATATTTCTCCCCATCCATGTTCCATTCACTACGGGACTTAGCTAGGGCACATGCAGGTAGTGCATCCACTCACTGCTAATAGTTCCCCTCCTGGCCCACCCCGGTGCTGGTCCAACTCCATTCTCAACCAAGCGCTCCTGCTCGTCTTCACTCTCCCATGCATGCACTTTTTCTTTTTTTTTGTTCCATCATCTCCTCCGCCCCGGATCTAGCCATGGGAGCACAAGCTACATGTCCCAAGCGCATTGGTTACGTGGCACACGGGGCGTGTTTGAGTTGCGGCAGTTTCGCGCTACACATTGGTGACATGCACGCCACTGTTTGAGCATGTTGGACGACGGGCGGGCGACGTCTGGGCAAGTCCAGGCCCTGGGCCCTCTTCCCGCTGCCGAGGGCGCATGGCGAGGCGAGGCTAGGGCGAGACTCTCAAGCGTACTTGTCATGCGAGGATTTGGAGCGCATGTCCATGGCTACTTCGTGGAAGTCGTTGTGGCGCCGGGCTTTGCGCAGCTTCCTGACCTCGTCGTCGTTGAGCTTGCGGCCCATCAGGTCCTCCAGCTCCTTCTTGCTGATCTTCTGATGGGCCTTTTCCTCCTTGGAGGCTCTGTTGCGGGGCTTGAAGCGAGCCTGCATGCGAACGCGGAACGTGGTGTTGAATGTGACGTCGTCTGCGTCTCCGCGCACCTGGGGGCCGCGCGTGGGGTCGTCGTCGACGGTCAGATAGTTGCCGCGCTGCGTCTGCAGAGAGAAGGCGGCGGGGTTGTCTGGCATGGCGATGACGAGGAAGCGCTCTTCTGGTGAGATGGCGGTGGCGTTTGCGCTGAGCATGCCGTACTTGTCGCAGCCGAGGTATCTACCGCATCGTCAGCACGTGGACGCGGGCCTTCTGCTGTCTCCCCTACCTGCCATGGTGCCCCTTCAGATTGACGTCTTGCGTGCCAGCGACTCGGGTGGCTACAAAGACTTGGCGCACATCGTGGGGCTCCGCCGTGGTTGCGTCGCCGTCGACCGTGTTCTCGAGCTCGCTCGCAAACACCTTGCCCACTGCGTCACATGCCAGGCACGTGGGCTTGTCGGTAGGGAGAACGACGACGATGGGCCCGGTGATGTCGGTCGCCACCTCTGCGCTCACCCAGGCATCGTCGCTCTCCGGCTCTGCAGGCGTCGCCGTGCGCGCCGCCTTCGAGGCCGCCTCGGCATCCTCGGCATCAGCGACTCTCTTGCGCTTCTTCACTTTCTTGTCGCCCTTGAAGGAGAGTGGCTTGACCATGTTGCGCAGCCGCTGGTGGTCAGTCGGCGCTGGACGAAGTCGTCGGAGGTGACCGGGCGGTGAGAGGCGGTAGAATCAATCAGGCAGGTGCGATTGGGCCATGGCAACCGAGCTGCACCCTAGCCCTGCGCGACTCGACGATACAAAGGCGACAGCAGGTAACCAGCCGTGTGACTGTCTGATTGTTGATTGTCTGATTGTTGATTGTCTGATTGTTGATTGTCTGATTGTTGATTGTCTGATTGTTGATTGTCTGACCGTCTGATTGTTGATTGTCTGATTGTTGATTGTCTGATTGTTGATTGTCTGATTGTCTGACTCTGGCCGTCTTGAGCAGTCGTCATCCCCCTCGAGGAAGCTGAGTAACCCGTCAACATGGCCACTGCTGTCCATCAAAACGCCGTTGTCGTGGGGCTGGACGACCTTCAGAACGGTAAGAGGCCTTCGTCTTGGACATGGGAACCTGCAACTCATCTACTCGCAGAACATGTCGACTTCCGTCTTCTTGAAGACGCCTTTGGGCCTGAGAGTCTTGGCATCATTGTGGTCAAAGACCTTCCTCAGAAGTTCCATGGACTGAGACACAAGCTGCTATCCTATTCATCGGCACTCGCCAGTCTGTCGCCAGAGCAACTTGGTATGTATGTGCAAGGAGCGAGCCAGGTTCGCGCACTTCTGACGGGTAGCGTGTAGAGAAGCTTGAATCACCTGCAGCCAAGTGGCTGGTGGGCTGGTCTTGTGGAAAGGAGACGCTCAAAGATGGCCAGTACGACACGCTCAAGGGCTCATACTACGTCAACTGTGCCCCCGGCTTCGACGAGTCGCAACAGTCAGTCGCCGAAAAGTACCCGTCCTTTTCAGAGTACACTGCGCCCAACGTTTGGCCGTCAGAACAAGTCCTGCCAGGCTTCGAGGAGACTTTCCGCGAGCTCTGCACACTGATCATCGACGTTGCCGTGCTCGTTGCCCGCGCCTGTGACAAGTACGCCGAAGCCAACATTGACGGCTATCAAAAGGGCTTCCTGGAACACGTCGTCAAGACAAGCGTGTCGACCAAGGCCCGGCTCCTGCACTACTTCCCGTCCCCAGACACCAGCAGCGCGGCCTCGGATACATCCAGCGGCGACGAGGACGACTGGTGTGCCACCCACCTCGACCACGGCTGCTTGACCGGCCTCACCTCCGCCATGTTCGTCGATGAGGCCGCACATGCGCCGCAGACGGGCGCAGCATTCGCACCGCTCAAGGAGCTTGAGCGCTCGCCCGACCCAAACGCTGGTCTCTACATCCACTCCCGGACCGGGGCGACGGTCAAGGTCGGGATACCGCGTGACTGTCTTGCCTTCCAGACGGGAGAGGCTCTTGAGATCATCACCAAAGGCAAGTTCAAGGCGGTGCCCCACTTTGTGAGGGCGCCGGACCGGGCGTGGGAGGAAAAGTCGCAAGGAACACGCTCGCCGTGTTCACCCAGCCTAACCTGTGGGAGAAGGTGGACGAGAGAAGAGATTTTGCCGCATTCGCAAAGGAGATTGTGGACCAGAACCACTGAGAGGCTGGCAATGACATCATGTACTTGACACTTTTTTTTTTTTTTTTTTTTTTTTTTTTTTTTCTTTTAACCGCAACCACTGCGGGAGAAGCCACGTGACGTGAAAAAGGAATGGCATTTGTTCAAGTGAACCAAGGCTGGTCGGCCTGGGCGGGGGCATGACGCAGAATCGCCGTGGCCGCCAAGACTGGCGCTGGTGGGCGTGGAGCACTGAGGAGGATGCCGCATGCCACGACGGCGGCCGCTGCCGAGTTCAAGCCCTCAAGCAGGCGCGCAGAGCCTCAAGCCGCCTCACGCCTCGTCTCACGCCTCGTCTCACGCCTCAGGCCTCGCCTCGGCACAACCACCCATCTCAATTGCACCAGCTCCACGGCGATCAAACAGCGCGCATCGTGGGGAAATCGCTGCATGCTTCTTGTGCGCGTCCTCCGACGTCCCGATATTGCCATCTGCGGCTCCTTCATCTATCTCGGGAGGTCCGATTCATCAGCCGCGTCATGTGGCGCGTAGCCGCTTCAAAACTTCACACATCTCTCATCCCGGGCCACTCCTGTCATGCATGCCAACCACCTCTGACCGCCGAATCACAAACATGCACCCTTCCTTGCCCTAGTTGCGCCACTCCTTGCTTATCTTGGTTCTCGAGCGTTCCCCTATGAGCCCCTTGGAGCAGCCGTGGCGTACGAGTGCATGCAGAACAGGCCGCACCACCCGCACCAGCCCCAACAACTCCGCTCCGCTGCGGCTCCTCAGTGGCCGTGTGCGCGCAAGCTCGTCATTCCCCCAGCGTGCCGATTGCCGGATGGCTGCAACCCATTCGCGCGGGAAAACAAGTCAGTTCCATTGCAGGTGCACTGCCAAGCCTTCATCGTCGTGAAACAGGTGGGGGCTCATTGACATGATTCTCCAGCGCCCGGCATATTACGCGGCCACCCATGCTCACTCGGCCTCTCTTACCCGTTGCAGTCGGAAGGCCAATGAACCAGGTAAAGCCTTGGTCAATCGCTTCTACTCCTGACGGCCTGTATCATGCCAAGCGCAATGGCCGACTACCCGTCTTCGCATGGGCACTTGCTTGCACCCTAGCCAACAGCACTTAACTTCTTGCTTGGTTCGCGGCCACTCGTAACAGTAGCGCTATAGCTGCCACACTCGCTCTTTGATTGCCTTCTTGTTTTCTCCTTCTTTAGTCGCCCATTCGCCCATTTACGTCAGCCCTCGCTATTCCCTTGCTTCCCTCAAACTTTGTAGCTTCGTAACTTCGTACTCGCTTGCATGACTTTGCTCTCCAAGGTCCCGCTATCACTCGTTCGCGCCAAAGTCTCCGAATTCTCGTCGACCGACCCTGGACCTTCTGCTGGCAAGATGGCTTCCAACACTCGCCAGAATGTAACGTGGGTCGAGGTATGCCATTCAAGCCCCTCGATTACCTTCTTGTCTAACGTGTGTAGGGTGTTCGAGGAGTAGCCTCCTTCTGGGTCGTTGTCACACATTTGTGCAGAGCATGGGACTACAGCCTTTGGTCTCCGCGCGATAGTGAGGATGCCACACCTCAACTGCTTCAACTACCCTTCATCCGACTACCATGGCAAGGACGCATTGGAGTGACCATGTTCGCCTTCCTTACCGGTTACGTGTGCGCGATCAAACCCCTTCGACAGGCCAAGTCTGGCAACATTCCAGCCGCTTTGACCACGCTTGGAAAATCCGCTTTCCGTCGGCCCCCACGATTGATCATGCCAGCTACCATTGCCTTGGTTATTGCCTGGTTCTTTGCCCAGATTGGAGCATTCGAAGTTGCCCACCGCAGTGATTCACACTGGCTGAGGCGTGCGGTCCCGCAGAACATTGGTGGCCTCGACACCGAAATCCCTCGTCTCCTCAAGAACTTCCAGGGCGCTTGGTCTGGCTCAAACAACGAGTATGACGACCACCAATGGGCTCTTCTCCCACTGCTCCAGGGCGCTTTCCTCATCTATGTACTTCTGTTTGCCACTGTCTTCATGAAGTTCCGCATGCGCCTGTTCACTTGCACCGTCTTGTTTGTCTGGTACTGGATGCGAACGAGCCCCGAGAAGGGTATGTGCAACGACACTTAGATGCATGTCCCCAAAGCTGACTGACTCCAGAAACCTTCGAATGCCAGTTCCTTTACGGTGTCATGCTCTGTGACATCGGCTCCGAGAAGAACTTTCGCGACTTTGTCAACAGCTACCCCCGAGCCCGCCGAGCAGTGCTGACAATGCTCATCGTTGTTGGCTGGTACGTTGCCTGCTTCCCAGGAGAGCACTGGGAGTGGGCCAGCTGGTCCATTCAGCTCAAGAACATTGGCGACTGGATCATTCCCGCGGGCGCGGCGAGCTACTCAAGCGCTTCACAGCCATCGGCTGGGATCTCATGGTTACTGGAATCTGGCTGTCGCCTAGCCTGCAGAGCATGTTTTCGAACAAGCTCTTCATGTGGGTCGGCCGCAACAGCTTCGCCGTCTACCTCACCCACGGAACCGTCCTGAAGGTTGGCCTTGCGCGATTGATCTACGGATGGTCTACCGCACCCTATTACGTCGAGCAGCCTGAGGATGGCAAGGGGGACGCCATTGAGCACTACATTCCCCGATCATCCAACTGGCTCGTCTGGGCCATCGCGATTCCCACCTTCTTCGCCGTCGAGTACACCATCGCCCACCTCTGGACCACGTACGTCGACTCGCAGTGTGCCAGAGCCACAAAGTGGATCGAAGAGACCATGTTCGAGAAGGAAGAGGACGAGAAGCACGGGGTGGCAAACATGGCATAAACTCGAGACGCTACGAGCAGCCACCTGCTGGAATCAGGAACATCGCATATTGTTTTATGATGAATATTTCCTTTGTCACTACATCCGCGGATACCAACATCGCTTTTCGCATTTTCACGGAGTTTACTTGGAGCATCTACCTGGAATTACCAGGCGACATTGGATAGGGAGAAACCATTAAAAAGCCTAGATGAGCGTCTCACTCAATGTGGTCGACAACGTCTAAGACGCAAATCAAAGCTCAACACAAGCAGCATGTCACGATATCATGTATAGACCATGCTAATAGCTAATCAAAACGTCCAAATACACATCCCTTGCTATGTGCCCTGAATGAATATGCTTTTGTTTCATGTTACACTTGCACAGTCACAGCACAGCCTCTCGTAATCCCGTGCCGTCCAGCCGCCACATCCGAGTCCCCCGTCCTCGTACCACCACGCTGACGGCCCCCGCATGCCGCCGGCCGTAAACGCGGACGATGCCAATCATCGCCAAGCGCACACAATACTCCGCCGAGCAGCCACAAAGGAGTGAGGTGCCGAGTCCCGACAGGAAGAGGGGTGACGTAGGTAGGTAGGTAGGTGGTTTGCTCTGTGGATTCGCGCAAGGGTTTGTGTGGGGGTGGCTGAAAAAGCTGATTGGGATTGGGAGGGAAATGTGTATCGTGGGGTAGCTAATTAGTGTTGCATACATGCCAAGCCAAAATGACAATGCGATGCGATGCAAGATACTTTGTACGACCACAAGCAACAAGGGAGAAAGGATTCTGGATTCCTAAGCCACCGCTCTTAACCACCGTTCTTAACCACCGTTCTCAACCACTGCTCTTAACCACCGTTCTTCGCGACCACCAACTCACCTTGCACACCCATCACATGTCCCTCCCTCCTTTTCCTCCCCTTCCGCCTGCTAGCGAGATTGATAGACAATCATCCCACTCTGTCGAGACAACATGGTACCAAAACTGCACGATCGCAGCGCAAGATTATCCAATGTCACGACAACTTGCCGAGACGACAGACTGATAGGTAGATGATAGATAGATAGACACCAAGTAGGTATGAGTAGACAAGCCAAGCCATGTTTCCCAATTGACCGACACGTTTCTTTGTCTTTACGAATCTCCCTCTCCACCTCCCTCTGCATCTCATCTCCATCTGCATCCCCACCTTCCCGACTCTACTACTGTGTATACTACTGTATACTCGCTCCACACTGCCTGCCCATCCGCATACCCACTCATCATTTACACAATCCACGGCATGCAGCGCTACTTTGCAGTAGGGTTGCAAGCAGGACTGTGAGCCAGGGTGGTCTTGTTTAGTGAGTCATCTGAGCTAGGAAGTGGTCTGAAGCAGTACGTTGAAGTGTAGCGTAGTGGTGAGACGGCGCTAGGATGGAGATTGGCTATCTCGGGTTCTTTTTTGTCTTGTCAGGGAGGACGCGGGTTTGCTTTGCTCGTCTTGTCTAGACAGTGCGCGTGGGTGTAGATGGACTGAGCATCATAGGGGTGGGGCAACGCCGATGGGTGGGGATGTGATGAGATGTCTGCACTGGGATCCGTCGACAAGAAAATGCTAGTCAAAAAAACAACAAAAAAACCAAAAAAACAAAAACCCCTCCCCAAAAAATGGGATAAGACGCTTGGTATCATTCATTACTATCGTTATCTATTTACAATCTGGACAGACCACATCTCCAACGCGCACTGCCTAGTACCGGGTAAGAGGAGGCGAGTTCTCGGACGCAGGGAACGACCACTTGGTCTCGACAAACACCTTCTGCATGCCGTCGGCCTTGTCTTCGAACTTGTAATAGACTTTGTCGAGATCATCGAGGCTGACGCGGTGCGTCACCATCTTTGATGGATGTATTTTCTTCTCCTGGATCATCTTCAGGAGCGCCTCCCAGTACTTGTGCACGGGAGCCTGGCCGTTGCCGATCAGGCGGATGCCGCGCTCCATCAGCGAGCCAATGTTGAAGTGGTTTGTCTGGTGCAGGTGTTAGGAGTGTGTTCGAGGTGCTATGCTGGGGAATGAGCAGGAGGAAGGACTTACGAAGCCAACGTAGACACCGGTGATACCACAGCTGCCGAAGTTTCTTGTGCTAGTGATCATCTCATTGACGAGCTCGGAAGTGTCCGTCTCAAGACCAAGCATCATCTCGAAGTAGTGGGCCCAACCCTTTGCGTACTCACCAGCCGCGCACTCAATGGAGACGTCGGGGCCGCGGTTGTCAACCATGTCCATGAGCTTGCTTGTCACCGACTCGCCCTTGGCGAGCTTGGAAAAGTCAATGGTCTCGATGTGAGGGTAGTTCTTCTTGATGAAGTCCAATCGCCAGTTCTGGTCGATCATGATGACCTTCTTTGCGCCGTTCAGGAGGGAGAACTCTGCAGCCATTTGTCCGATGGGGCCGGCGCCCCAGATGGCGACGACGTCATCCTTTTTCACGCCTGTGTCGACAACAGCGTGCCACGATGTGCAGAGGACGTCGGAAAGGAAGAGACCCTCCTCATCGGGGACATCATCGGGGAGAGGGAGGAGGTTGACGTCGCCATAGGGGACACGAGTGTACTCAGACTGTCCACCAGCAAAGCCACCAGTGAAGTGAGAGTAGCCGAACATGCCTGCTGTGCGCCCACCGTACATTGCGTTCTCGATGGTGTTGTCGTTGGTCTTCTCGCACTGGGATGAAAGCTTCTGCTTGCAATAGAAGCAGTCACCGCAGGCGATTTGGAAGGATGCGACGACGCGCTGACTGTCGCCTGTTAGTGCAGTTCTTCGAATAGGCACTCTCAAGCATACCCCTTCTGGAACTTTGTGACCTCGCTGCCGACCTCATCAACGACACCGCAGAACTCGTGTCCGAGAATGTCACCCTTCTGCAGCTCAACGACTGTGCCGTGGAGCAGATGCAGGTCTGAACCGCAGACTGTGGATCCAGTCACCTTGACGATAACATCGCGGGGCTCCATGACCTTGGGCCTGGGGCATTCGACAATCTCGACCTTGTTCTTGCCCATCCATGCCAGGGCCTTCATCTTCTCTCCTGAAGGGTGGGCATAGTCTGCCGAGTTGCCAGGGTTTGTGACGTTCTGTGCAGTTGTGGCTTCACCACCGTGGCCAATGACCTTCTCGGCCTGCAATGCAGCTTGGGACATCATCTTGCCAGTTGTTGTGACAGTGTGTTGTTGGGTAACACTCAATAAACGCTGAAAGTCAAGTATACAAAAGTCGAAGGTGTGATGGATGGAAGAGGCGTAAGAGGGAGGCCATGCCTAGTTTTCTACGGCGTCCAGACGCGCAAATCGATGACATAGCTGTAATATCGTAAGGGTGCGCGCATCATTGCCGCAGGTCTACACAACTACCAGCCAGCCGGTGGATGCAATTCAGCCTGCAGACATGCCCAGACAGTCTAGCCGCACGTCATGATGTGTTCAAGAAGGCTACTCATCTGTCATAATGCACAGGGGGCCATAGGGAGCTCTCATCGTACAGAGGTGGTTGTGTTTTGCCGCACTGTCATGTCGATGTCATGGTGGGGCACGGGGCAGGGGTCGAAAGCGGGAAGCTCCCGCTTTGTCAGCGATGGAGCGTCCATTGGCGTGAGTGAGCTCGAGCGGCAGTTGACTGAGAGGGGAAGATGGCGTTTTATGTTGGAGACTGAGGACCATGACGTTTTATGCTAGAGACTGAGGACCATGGCGTTTTATGCTAGAGACTGAGGACCATGATGGCGCCATGAAGCGTGCGAAAGACCTCATCGAGATGTGTAGAGAGCGTGCTGCAAATCGGGCGCTCCTCCAGAACGTCAACGTCTTGTTATGGAACTGTGATGTGAGAAAGAAGTTTTCTAGACCCACCTGAGCCGTCGGAGCTCCTCGTGGTAATTCGAGGAAACCGTGTCGGCGCGTCCAGGTCGCGCAGTCCAACATCAGTGGTAGCTAGACAAGCCTTGACATGCCAGCTGTCTTGCCGTTGCAAGCTCTTAGATGGACAGAAACCAATCTTGCTCTGTGCTAATCTGCCCATGTGCCTCCCTCTCCCTTCCTAGTTGGAGATACGTGGCCTTGGAAGGCTGAGCACAATGACCGCAACCGCACCCAAGACAACCAAAATTTCTTCCTCAAAGCCACGCCCAGAGCAGTGACAGTCGATGAAAAAAGAGCCCATGGCAGACCAGCAAAAATTGCCCCTGTGGCGTCCCCGAAGGAAAGCCATATCCCAACCAGTCCGCGCTGTGCCATGCAGCTGATCAAGATAGATGAACCGACTACTTGAGCTCAGTCATCCAAAGAAGGTAAGTATGAAGAAAAGGAACGAGGACGAGGGGCGGGCGGCTTTTAAGCAGGAAGAGCTGGTCTCGCTGACTCAGCAGCACACTACTGACTAAGCAGCCCACTGCGAGTTGAGCCCGCCGCAGCCCGAGCGCTCCAGAGGGTGAAATTTGCAGCTTCACCTTGTTGACGGCGAAAAAAAAATGTGACGATAGCACAGGTAAGCCTAGAATTCCCATCTCGATGCATTCTGGTGTTGCTGGACGCTTGACACGCACTTGTCAAGCTGCATGAAGCTGTGCTGCCGTCTCACGGCTCTTTACAGCTTTGCAAAGCTTCGCCCAGCTTTGCACAGCTTCACCCAGCTTTGCACAGCTTCACCGTACGCGCCAGACAGCACCAGCCCGGTCCGTTACATGATGAACAACTATAGAACCGTTGCGAATGACGCCTTCGGGCGGTTGATTTCACAAACTCTTTGCACATATCTGACACGAACCACCTCCTCCCTCTTTCGATTGGCCGCTGTAATGGAAAGCTGACTGACGGAGACATGATGAGCAGACGCGCACTCCATTTCCTCGGCCCATACCTCTACCGGGGCGCCCAGTGCCTCAAGCCGCAGCATGCCCAGGCGTACTTGTCCGGACCACGGGGCCTGAAGCACGCCGCCGCCGATGCTTTCACTGGCCCCCACGAGGTCGAGAAGCAGAAGCGGCTCGAGCAGCTGAAAAACATCAAGCCACTAGGCGACTACCATCCGCAATTGGTCTACCCTGCGGGTGCTGAGGCTCTGTCTGTTGGAGCCTTCAATGCAAAATTTGCAGACATCCAGGAGACCCAGGCTGAAAATGTGTCCGTGTTCGGTAAGATGGCTGGCACTGCCATGGACGAAGGGATGCTGACAAGGCCAGGAAGGGTTCGCTCGGTGCGGCTGCTGGGGTCCAAGCTGATGTTCCTTGACATCGAGCGTGACAGGCAACGACTGCAGATCATGGTGGAGCGGCAGAAGCTCGACCAAGAAGATTCCGAGCAAACGTTCAAGAGCCTGAAGAAGGTGGCAAGGACAGGCGACTGGGTCGGTAAGTGACGGAATGGCAACATGAATCATGTCAAACTCACACGGAAAGCCGTCCAAGGAAACCCTACCAGGACGTCGTCCGGCCAGTTGTCCGTCCTCGCCTCGAAAGTGCCCCAGATGCTCGCGCCCTGTCTGCACCACATACCCGACAGAGTCGACAAGGCTGAAACGCTTGCTCGGCGCCCCCACATGCACTCGCTCACGAGCGACGAACCGGCCGACACCCTCCGACTCCGAGCGCTGATCTACGACTACCTACGCACCTCGCTGATACAAAGCGGCTTCCTCGAAGTAGAGACGCCCATGTTCGACGTCAACGCCGGGGGCGCCATTGCCCGACCCTTTGAAACCGTCGCGAACGAGATGTCCAACACGCCCATCAGACTGCGCATAGCCCCGAGCTGAACCTCAAGCGCCTGATCGTCGGCGGCCAGGACAAGGTCTTCGAGATCGGACGAGCGTTTCGAAACGAGGGCGTCGACAACACCCACAACCCCGAGTTCTCAACCTGCGAGTTCTACGAGGTCGGCGCCACCCTCCCCCACCTGATCGAGCGGACCGAGCACCTCATCCACCACCTGCACCGCGCCATCGAGTCGCTCCGACCCACCTACTTCCCCACACTGTCCACACCACACGACATCGACTTCTCGCCCCCTTCGCACAACTCCCCTTTATCCCAACCATCGAAAAGGCCTGCGGGCATACACTCCCCGACCTAGCCTCCCCGACCGCCACCGCCGACCTCCTGCGCACATTCACCTCTCTCTCGCTTGCCATCCCACCGAACCCAACGCTGCCGCGTCTCCTTGACACGCTCGCAGAGACGTACATTGAGCCACAATGCCAGAACCCGACCTTCATAACCCACCACCCGGAAGCGCTCTCCCCGCTGTCCAAATCCTTTGTGTGCCCCACCACCTCCCAGCGTGTCGCCGCCCGTGTCGAGCTCTTCATCGCCGCGCGCGAATACGTCAATGCGTACGAGGAGGAGAACTCGCCCTTTGAGCAGCGCCGCAAGTTCATGCAGCAGCAGCACTACCATGCCGACGGCGACAGTGCCGCCATTGATGAGAGCTACCTCGAGGCGCTCGAGTGGGGATGCCGCCGACGGGCGGCTGGGGATGTGGGCTGGATAGGCTGGTTATGCTGTTTGCAAGCAAGAAGCGCATTGCCGATGTCTTGCCGTTTGGGACGTTGAGGAACGTTGTTAGCATTGCGAAGACCAAGTAAGCAATGACAAGGGCGAGTGTACGATAGTTGTCCGTCTATGATGGTTGTCCGTCTATGATAGTTGCCCGTCTATGAGCTCGAATATACACCTTCACGCTTGTGACTCATCGCTCCGTATTGGCATACCCTACATAGTGTACGTGAACATGACCGCTCTAAGTCCCAGCCAGATCGAATTAGGCAAACTGATGTGTCTTGGTTACTATTGGGCAGTGTGATTATATTAACCGCCCGCAAGATCCCGCCTATGCTGCCTCACCCGCCCTGTCGACTAATGCGACCTACGCTATAACCATGATCGTGGTGAGCTCAAACGCCTTCTCCATATGCAACCAAGCCAATTGTTGGCCATGAAACATGACTTTCTCCCAACTCTACGCCCCCAACATGCCGTGCTCAACAAAGGGAAAAAATAAAAAATATAAGCTGTATTACAGACATCGTTCCAAAGAAAGAAAGCAGTATTACACACGTCGTTGCAAAGATCGCAGTATTACAGACATCTTTCCAAAGAAAGAGAGCCATCCGTCTTGCCAGAAGCGTGCCATCATATAGCTTTGAATGCCTGCGCAACAAGAATCGGGACTAAAATCGCCGTGATCAGTCCGATATTGACAGCGACTCCGGCGATGAGTGCAGCCCTCTTCGACTTCACGGTACAGTGACCAAGTTCACCCTTTGTAACTGACACAATGATCGAATCTCCCCACTTCCTATAGAGGAACATACAAGGTGGCAGTATGCAGAAGCACGCAAAAATAAGCCAAGAAAGCTTTCGCCGGCGTGTTTCGTCCTCTTCATTAATCTCACGCTCTGGGCACAAAAGGTGCGGTGAATGCTGATGCGCAATCATGCTCTTTCCGCTGCGAATCGTTGGAAAAGTGTCGAGACTGGGATGCGTTGCGTGCAATGGCGTGGCTGTGTCGCAAGTCGAAGGACGGCCGAAGCCACTTGCATTCACCAACGGAGAGAACTGAGTGTCTTGACTTGAGATCGTTGTTCGCGCGTCGGGTGCCAGGACCATCTGCCTCAGCTTTGTCTGGCCAGGCACAGCAGCGCGGCTTGTCCTACGAGCAGGCTTGAACGTGGTCGAGCACCTCAGACTTCTGCCACCGTCTGGTCCAGCAAGTGGTGAAGAAGCCTGTACGGGCTCCATATTTTCTGCATTGGGAAAGAGGGTGACTTGGGACAGTGATCGCTCGTGCTGAGATTCAATAGCGATTCGTGACTGGCGTATGCGGGTTACACTACCAGTGGCTGGAAACGGAGAGGCGTAGAAGCCATCGTAGTCCGAGTGAGGACTGCGACGACCGACACTTGAGCCGAGATTGGTATCTGGGCTGCTGTTATCTGCCATACTGCTGCCAGCGTCATGCATTCCCGTTCCTCGAGGGGTACCTGTGAGGTTGCCTTTCGGGCCAACCACAGTGAGCTTGTCGAATGTGTTTTCGCGTTCCAAACCAGCATCATCATCATCAATACTGTGCGGGAGCTATTCCCAGGCAGTCCTGCGTGGCTTTTGAATCTGTAGCTCATGCGTTTTGATTGCTCGCGAATTTCATTTTCGAACAATATGTCATCGTTAGGGCCAGAAGCCAGTAGCTCTTGTGTCTCCTTATCGCTGAGAGCGTACGGGTCAGCCCAAGGAGTGAAAGCGTAGGGCTCCTCAACCACACGCCTAGGCGTAGAGAAGCGGAAGGCGGGCACAGTCAACGATACTGGCGGACTTGATAGCGGATTAGGTGCAGACATATCTGGAGCGGTACTTGAACCAGCATGAGCTGGGAGATGAGGTGGTGATGAGCTGAAAGGGTTGGCATGCATGCGTAGTGGACTAGGGTGACTGTAGTTAGACGGTCCGCGTGCATGGTTTTGTTGGATCCAAGACGGAAGTGAGCCATCTGCCGTCATGCCCAAGCTATTCCGACTACCCTCGCTACTGGTGTAGTCGGCGATACTGTCTAAAGAGATCCGCCCCTGCTGGCTGCTGTCTGCGATAGTTTCCCAATCGGCATTTTCCTCATCGCCAATTCGCACAGAATCATCTATAAGCCTCTTATTACGGAGCAAGTTTACTGAACTTCGCCTACCCCACATTGCTGGAATCTCTTCACGGTCTGGCTTGCATTCAGTAACTGCCTTGTCGAAGATGAGCGCTGCCTGATCGAGTGCTTCCTGCGGTGTTTGAGGGCTCCCGTGTTCTTCTACCTGTGAGTAGGATGACGACGGCTGGAGGGCTTGGATTTCCGGTTGTGAATAGGAAGACGATAGCCGAAGATCCTGCTTGATCCTGTTTTGTCCCCCCTATCTCTGAGTGTGGAAGTTGCAGAAGGCTCCGAGTGTCCCCATAAGAGGCGTATGATCCGCCTGAGAATAGCTCCGAGAGCTCTGTATGGGCGACTTTGTGAGGAAGCTGATTGTACTGAAAAGCTGGAGCGAGCGGAGCGGGAGCCGTTGGAGGCAGTCCGGGCGTGCGATTCAGCAAGCGTTTCTTGGTGAAAGTTGCCTGCACATGGCCGCCGATCTTATCGACATCTCTAACTTCGTCTTTTGAGCCCAAACCAAATTCGAACTGACTGAACCCGGGCGCAAGTGGTGCTGTTTGCGAAAAGTTTTTCTGTGATACTTCTTTGTTCTCGCCTGTGTAGGGTGCGACCAAGCTGGAAGTATCGGCAGCCTCCACACCTTGTGTAGAGAAGCTGTTAGTCATTGTGTTACCGGGATTGTACTGGTCAATGAACTTGCTGATGGTATCAGTCTTTCCGTCTCCCGGAACTACTGAACGATGGTAAAATTCCTGCGTGGGTGGTCTTGAGACCTGGCGACTGCTCCTTGCCAAGTTGCTGTAGCTGTATTCGTTTGCGTGTCCAGCAGCGTCCATCCCACTGTATCGCAGATAAGGATTGCTTTGGCGATGACCAGCAAGGCTCTCCTCATAGGTCGACTTTCGGCGTTCATCTCCGGTGTAAACTGACGAGCTTGCATAGATGGACGCGAGATCGTCGTAGTAGGGTCGCAATCCCTGATCCGTAGTGAAGGTGGAAGTATGTGGATTCCCTGCGCGGTCTATCTGAGTAGAAGGATCACTGGGCACCATAGAAGTCAAGCCATGTGGTTCATAGTTCTGGCCCGAAGCCCTCCGTGCATACTCGATCTCATCCTCGTCATCACCGGAGATCGATCCAAGATCGTGTAACGAAGCAGGACTTGTCGGAGACGTGGGTGATACTGGACTAACGGGGAAGTATGAGGCCCTCTCTGAAGGTATGTATGTATGCTCGAGTGGGCGCAAAGGTTCCTCGTCCAAGCTGATTGAAAGTCCACTTGCCCTTTGCCCTGGAAATTGCCGCAGCTCTTCTTCTTCGCCCTTCCATGGAGCCTTGGTAATTTTATTTGTGATAGTGCGTGTGAGCTGCCTGAGGGAGAAGTGAGACTCGCTGGGTGCCTTTTTGACAGCTAGCGGGGACGGTGCGAAGTGCGACTCAGGGCTGTAGAGCGGAGACGTGTATGTCGAGGAACCTGGGCTGAGGGCTGCTGGTGTCGGCGGTAGGGGAAGGTCAAGAATGGATGAGCCGTATGAATCTTCAGCGCGTCGCATAATGCCAGCATGTGCAGCGCTGAGATCGCCGTACAAAGGTCGCTTGGGCGCCATCTACACGCGGGTCAGAATCTTGCAACTTAGTCTTGGGGCAGAGCAGCCAACCTCTGAGAAGCTCAGCAGAGACGCTTGTGCGGATGGCAGCGGTAAAAGCTCGCTTGAACCAAAATCTCTCGAAGGGGTGACAATTTCGTGGTACTGTAGCGACGCGTGGGGGTTTACCAGATCAAAAGAAGCGCCGTGGTAGTTGATGATCGCAGGAGTGACAGGTGGGGTCACCGGCGTAGCTGTTGTAAAACTGACAGCTTCCTCGCGCAAGGTCTCTCGAAGCGTTTCAAAGTGCGGCGGCTGCGGAAAACTTGAGAGGGAAAATGTCGAGGGTGTTGGCGTGGCTTGTACGTCGCTCGCGTTCGACTCGTCGGCGAGCAAAGTTGAAGGATGAGGCAGAGTGGCGTGTGTTGGCTGTATTGGTCTCACAGGCACATTGGAGGGGAGATGCAAACCAGAACCTGTTGGCGTAGGTGGCCGAGGGAGCCTTTTTCTGGAGCTAAATTGACGTACCTTCCCGTGTGAATCTACAGTCGCGACACTCGATATGCTGCCACCCTGTGCTCGCGGTTCAGCCGACTGAGACCGAAGCACCTGATCAGGTCCTCGTTGAAGATCAAAAAGTCGATTGTGGGACGCTAGTTGATGCGCCGAGCGAGTGAAGTGCAGAGGCTGGGAGGAAGAATGAGAGTCGTGTCGCTGAGCCAGTTTGGTGGACGGGACACGTTCGATCTCGTTCAAAGCAGACGCAGCGGCCTTCCTTCGAAGAGTCTTGCCTGAAGGTGTCGCAATCCGCGCCAATGGTGTACTTTGCTGCTTGCGGTACTCGTGAATCGATAATGTGTGAAGGGGTGACTGAAGAAAAGTAGACGAGTGAACAGAGTGGTGCGGGGAGTGTACCGGCGTTATCGGTCCCGGCCCAGGTCGCGGTGAAGCCATGTCAAGGATTTGAGGTGAATGCGAGTACAAGACGTTGGCCACCATGTCTGCTGAGCCGCCTTTCGTCTGCCAATTGCCGCTGGCCATGTTCGAGTGCTTCATTTGGGCTTGACGGCTGCCCTGCACTATTGTTGCCTCTCTCTTTCACGGTGGCTTTCGACGACGATGCTGATGAAGAGTACTAACTCGTACATCGCGCCATGCGTTCTCTGAATTTCCCAGCCTCTCTTTAGCGATGGAGACAAATCAAGGCCGAGTACTGAGAACCGCTACGCTTCGTGCGTCAAGATAGGTATCAGTTGAGGTGAAGGTGAAGGCAAATGCGGAAAATGAGAGACGAGGAAAAGTGCTGATGAGTGAAAGGACGGTAAATGCAAATAAGACCCATGTCGAACCAACAAGCTCGTTAGGGAAGCACGCTGCAGTAGCGGAGAGGAGCGATAGAGAGAAGGAAGGTACAGTGCTCTCACGGTTGTCGACTAGAAGGGGTGACGCCCAGCGCCAAAGGAACTTTCTACGGCTTCCACACCGTCCGGAGCCACCGAACAGGCCTGTTCTCGGCAGACGACACATTTCTACGGTGTGCATGCTTCTTGTCATGGCTCATTACACCTGCCGGGTCGTTGTGTTCGAGGCAAGAGTGTTGCGGCGTTGTGGGTGGACGTGAGGAAAGAGCGATGATTTTAGCGCCTCCTCTGCGGAGCCAATCAGGCCTCATACCCCCTTGTGCACTGCAACACCGCGCGGAGGCGAAAAAGAGCGAAAAGACTCTCTGCCACTGAATGGCCTCTCAGCTGCCGCTTGTCTCGTTCCAAAGCCCATCGCCTGGGTCGGCGGGGGCATGAGCGGACCCAATCAGCCACCTCCGCGCAGTTGCCTCCTCCTTTCACGACCAGCATCCCACGGCAGGCGCAGCGAAGACATATCATCGACCTGCCGTCGTGACGAGTCGAGCGCAGAACATCTGCGAGGCTCTGCGGGCATTCTTTTTGTGAACACGAGAACTCGAGTCACCAAGAGCGGGCAGATGCTTGAGTGTGCGGCTGACCAGATGAACTAAATATAACGCTTCCGTTGGGGCTAGAGCCTGGAACATGATGCCACAGTCTATACCCCATACGGTGTGTTGATGCTGAATAAGTCGGCTGTGTTCCACTACACAGTGATTGGTCCAAGGCGAGCACTATGCTTCAAGGGACTGGTGACAGAAATACGTACGTCTAGCTGCCATAAATCACGTGGGACCACCTTTGCAATGTGCACCGTAGGCTTGTGGGTGCACCGTTGCGACTCTTTCATCATTGGCTGAAGAACTGTATACTTAGCATTGTTACCTGCCGGCTACGACTGTTCCACGACCGCCATGGGCATCGCCATATCCCATACAGCCTTCTCGCCACTGTCCATGGTCTCCAGCACAATGGGCTTCGTGTCGTTTGCCTTCACTTTGGGTATCTTCTTCAATTTCTTCTGGTCAAACCTCGGCACCGTCAACACAGCCTCTCACGAGCTTCCAGACTGTCTCTCCAGCCTTAAGCAAGGCCTACTAGAAGAGCGGCGTCATCTGCGGAGAGTAAGAAAAAGGGTAAAATCCCTACATCGTGACAAGAGCCATGGACCAGGCGCCAGGAGAGGTCTGACGACCCCAACATTAACTACGATTACAAGCGAAACAGAGGGCAAAGGAGTGGATGCAGGAGAATACTCAGGCCTGATGCATTTTCAATCACGAATTCAGTCGATGCGGTCCACCGTCCTCGCATTAAAAACAATGTCCGTATTTAGTTGAAAGTTAATAGCATAACACCAACAGCCACAACTACAATATTATTTCCTTACCCAAGGCGTATATACTCCTTAGACTGCTATAATATAATATTAAATTTCAAATTACAACTTCCTATCCTTGTTAAGCTATTAGCTCACACCTGGTTGATTCTCTAAGTGGTAAATGGACATTTTCTCTAAGAGGTTAGTGGGTCCACAAGAGAGAGCGAAGCGTTGCAAGTCATGCGCATCACTATTCGCGATCTGATAAAGTCATTCTGCCAGATCGAGTCCCCGTTTCTCAAAACAAAGTATAAAAACTAGGCCCCTGCGCAGTGGTCAAACAACAGCTATCCGTATCCTTCGAAAGCGAGGTGTCGGATCTGCACGCAACCCACCGCCTAGGTCCTGAGTACAAGAAGTACGGCTTCAAGGAGCGGCGGCTGTGGGTGAGGGGGAAGGCATCCATCACAAACCTGAGCGAGGGGTTGCATCGGGTCGAGGTCAGGAGGACTGCGCAAGAAGTAGGCGAGGTCCTCAATATCGCTAGAAATCTCGGGCGAAATGTAGAAGACATGCAGGAGACTATGCACGGGCTTGAAAGGAGGCTGAATTGAGTTGTGGGAGTCGGAGGAGTGGAGTGAAAAGGGTTGGAATAATAAATATCAAAACCATGCGCACAGTGCGCGCCTAATTTAACAACTCTACCATTAAACAGGCGAGTAGATCCTGTAACAACCATGAGGGTGGGTTTATCATACTTTGCTGCTCTCTTGGTTCGTCAAGAGGAACTGCATCTCAGAATCCGGTCTTGGCTACCCAGATAATATTTTGTCCCTCAGAAAGTTAAATATCACAATATCTTCTCCCCTTCCAATAAGAAGGTATTCTACACCTCTGCTAAGTGCTTCTACTCATCATTTTCAGACCAAATCGCTGTTTCCTATCTGAAAGTACCACAGCACTGTATGTCGATATTGAAATTAATATACCAAGCGCGCGGACGACTCCCACACAAGCATTGGTAGTGAATCACGTTCAAACACCCTGTACGACGTCTGTGACGGTGAAGCACTGTTGAGATCAGCTTATCAAGTACATAAGATACCTTTATGGCAATGCGTGACACATGCTAATTCATACCCTTAGTGGAATCTACTGAATTCACTCTGGTCAACACAAGTTACGACACATTACCAGATTTACTTACTCGACAATCTTGATCCTGGCGATTGAGTGCTTTGCAGCTGCAGATATCTATTGATTACGAGTAGAGGTCTTGTCTGCGTATGCAAGCTGGCAATATGGTCCGCGGCTACGTGTGGCAGAATTTGGGCGATATGGCAGAGGCTCAAGCTTCAATGAATACGGTGTTGCTGGACGCTTCCGATGTTATGGCATCGGAACATCGTGAGGTAATTGACTCGACAGGCCTTGACGGTGTTGGAAATGTCACACGGTGGCAAGAGTCGCTGAGCTATCCTCCTGATCCTGCGTTGACGGACCATACTCTCGATAGTATTAGAACCCCATTTAATCCTGGGATTGGCAACGATGCTGCTCAAACGATGCATATTGAGCCTTTGTTACATCACGCCATTAGCCCCCCAGCAAGCACGTTCTTCCACCTGGCACCGACCATGCAACAACAGTAATAGCCCGTCCGCTCTATGGCATGGATCAGGATGACGATATCCGAGAACTTCAGGATGCTACAGCGGCATTTTTGACCGACCAGTACGACAACGGTGAGTTTGTTGCCACGCAAGACGATATTGTTCACCTCCAAGAGGCAACTGCGGCATTTCTAGCTAACGGCTACCATGGTGATTACTTCCGTTTAGATAACACTGGTTCCGGTCTACTCCTTCCAGGCGAGCGGTTCCTTATCTCCACCCCGATGGCTATGAATGTTGCTCGGGCTGCATTAGATTCCACCAAAGAGGTTGTCGGCATGGTCGGTGAGTACCGGGGTGCTCGTTTGTCTTGCGAGGACGAGCCGACCTCTCCTGCGTTGGACGAGGCTTCCAAGAGGATAGACGTGCCAAAGGTTGCCCGTACATCCTTCGAGGACCCTCTGAGCTTGGATTCGCAGCCTGATGAGCACCCTTATACCTCTTTGTTGTGGGAACATCCCTACATTGCGCAGGACTATCTGCCTGACCTTCCGAATAGCCTGGAGCAACAACCCAACCTATGTGACGACGACAATGGCGATAAAGATGACGACAAGTTCTCAGACGCCATGACAGACTTCTCGGATATGGCGTTTGATGCATCTGATGCTCTTTTGCTCTCGCAAGCGTCGTATGCCGCATCTTTCTTCGACCCTAATACTGAAACCCACGTTGCCTACACGTCTTTTGATATGCTCCTGATTAGGGACGACGAAGGGGGTTGATATCTCATGGGTATCGAGGGCTTGACAACGAGGATGATGTTGATGCGGGCGGCATCTATGAAGTTATAGAAATTGGCGAGCAGAACATGCCACTGGATTCACCTGCCACCCGGTCTGGTCAGCGTCGCCCGGTAGAAATTTTCGCGCAACTTCCAACAATATTGGAGGATATGCCATACCCAGCCGTCTTAGACTCTTCAATCGGCTTTACAAACCTTGGTGGCTCTCATTAGTCACGGTTACCGGGACCGAATGACATTCTCGAAGACGACGATGAGGTTCTTGCTGCGTTGTCGTCTAACCTCGTTCATGCAGTAGATACCATGGCCTGTTCGACTTCACATCTGCACCACCTTGATGTTCAAGCAACGGCAGCAGTTGACGGCATACAGGATAATGAGCTGCTGTAGCCCGTTTCGTCGCACATCGTCTTGCACAACAAAAATAACTTACATTGCTCTGAGTTCTTTGCTGATGACATCTGGAACAACGGACCAACCCTCGAACTTACACTCGCGGACGACCAGACAGCCATCAGTGAGCATGTTGATGAAGCTACGCTCGACCTTTCTGAGTACTTCACTGCCATGTTCGAGGCTGTTCAAACTCGATCCTGGAACCGTGTACTGACATTTGGCACTGACCTTGAGCAGAAGCTGCGTTCTCTCATTGACGGGTCCCAGGATCTCGATTGGGCTGAGCGCTTAGGAAAGGCCCGCGACCAGCCTGATACTACGGTTTCTTGAAGCAACCTGCACAGCATACGACAATCAGTCACGAATGCAGTTTTCCACGTAGCTCGACTCCGTCAGCAATAGCTGTAGTCTAAAGTAGTGAAAACATAGTTTTGGTACCCAATCCTTGAGACATGGACAGCATGCCGGCACAGAAGCCCGCTAGCGGAATATGAGCCCTAGTAATATTGGTTGCGGTGCAAATCATGCTGCTACGGAAGCTGAATAGGGGTTCCGCACTGTCTGTAGAGCTGTGCCATGCTGTTTTAATTGTCATAGATATGCATCAGCGACGCCCAAGCCATGGCATCTGTTGTTCGAACCGACTGTTAACCAGAAGAAAGTCATCGAAACTTGTCGCAAATACGGCTACGCAAAGTTTTGCAAGTAGATACTGCCGCCGCAGGTAGTGTTTACTAAATGGTCACATGCAATGACGATATTGAACCACTCCAGGCCTTTTCCCATGGACATTGGCCAAACCAAGAACGGTTAGTGCAGACAAAAGTCTATTTTAGGGTTGCTGGGGACAGCCCACCTCTGGGTCGGTCGGTGCTCCCTCCTTGCTACTCCGGGTATCCATGATGGAAGATGGGGAAAGCAGGAGGATAAAGACCTTGGAAGCGTGAATACACGGTGGCATCGTTGCATCGGCCGAGATGAATGGGGAGTTCTCGTATTGCGCCTGTGCTGCTCCTTTTTCCAACCGTTCAAGTAATACTGCTCCAGGCACTGCCGTATACCCACCTCCCTCCTGCATGAGCTTTGGGCGGCATTTTCTCGTGTAATGCGCTGGTAGTCCAAGTGTACCAATGCTGAGACAAGACTTCAGACGTGCTGTATCGCGACTCGCTCCTCTACAGCCATAGAGCTTTCACCATCTTAATAATGCTGCTTCGAAGCTGATTTAATCCGGTGACACAAGTTTGCCGTAGCCACGGTCAAAACCCGCGACTTGGGAATCGGACCCCGTTTTGAGGAACAACCAGAAGCTTGTCGCAAATAAGCATCCCCCTTTCAGCAAGTTTTGAGCACCAGACGAACCTGCGCAACCGTAGAAACATTCAAATCGTTATGCAGCCATGTGCGGGGTTGTGTACTGCGTTTGTACTTGGGCCAATCTTTGGTGAAAGTTTTGCGGGACACGGATAGGAGACCTACTACTGGCCAAGAAAATACGACAGAAAGTCCACTATGCGCTCTGATAATAGCTTTACGAGGAGCAGTGGGTAGAGGCCGTTTAGGGTGCTCAACAAGAGGCCCTGCTCGATTGTACACCGCTTGATCCTTTGAGGAGTGCTGAGGCATGTGAACTCGAGATTGTAAGGCTGCGTTGGCGAGCATGTGACTGGTCGACATGTTCAATGCAGATTTTAAGAGCGCGACGAATCGAAATCCACCGCCCATGGTTCGGTAGTGTAACGTTCCTGTCAACCATGCATTGCATTGACACAACCATGATGGCGTATTGCTTCTTTCCCGCCTAGACTCCCTAAAACAGTCAAGGCGTGAGCTCGTAAACTGCAGGTCAGCACCAGTGGCGTTTGTACGGACGAGAGCCAATGTTTTGAAAACGAGCAGCACGGGGCTCTTCGATCTACATACAGCACACCAGGGCCCCACAGTCCGCTGCTATCTTCAACAAAAGCAGAGTCCAACGTGCCAGAGACCGCGCGTGCACTGTGCAGGCTACGAGCGGAAGGGTCGGAGATAGGGCTGCGCCGACCAGAAATAGAGTAACGACGGCGGCGGATCGTCAGGAACGTCCCTTTAACGGCGGTGGGATATGGCCGCCAGCCCAAAGCCAAGCGCAAATTGCAGTCACGGCGGCGATGGCTCCGAAATGATGAGCTGCTATTGAGGCCTTGTAAGTGGAGAGCCTTCGTGAGCCGTGACAGTCGGCAGAGTGAGGTGACGGTCGCCGCTGAATGCCGCTGAGTGGACCGTCAGCTCCCGCTAGTACCCGAGTCGGAAAGGCGCATCCCACAATTAGAAACAATTAATGGAGGCTACCCCTACTAAACGGTAGTAGGGCTATGTTGTTCGGCACTGCTCCTGAGTCTTGACTACGCTGCTTGCTAGAGCATCCCAATTTGAGCGTCGACACTATCGACGTACCGTGCTCGTCGTGTTCCCAGAATGGAACCTCGTGTTCTGCTTATGGCGAGATGTCACTTCGTAAATGACAAAGCGTTGGCCATGACGACGCCAGCCATCCATGAAGACGGCCAGGGAGTTTCTACTATATAACTTTCTTCCGTCCTCACCCAGTCATCTTCTCATCACAACAACAAAAAATAGTTTCTTTACTACTTTCGCTTTATTCAGCTTTCTTAAGAGAGACCTTCGTTAGTGTCTATCTCTAGATCCCTAATAATTAATCACCCTATCTACCGGACTACTTAATCGATTCGTTCAGGATGCGTTACTCTTTCGTTGCTGCCGCAATCGTCGGAGCCGTGGCTGCCAACCCCGTCGCTCAGTACGGTTACCCAGTGAACGCTGTTTCCAGCAGTGCTCCTTCATACCCCCAGTACCCCGTCGAGACACCCAGTTCCTCCAAGCCGGTTGTTCCCTCCAGCTCGCCTCCCAGCTACCCAGAGTACCCAGTTGGCACTCCCAGCTCCTCCAAGCCTGTAGCCCCCTCTTCTTCTGCACCGGCTTCTTACTCAGCCTCAACACCTGTCGGCTCGGCATCCTCGAGCGCACCCGTTGAGACACCCAGCTCCTCGAAGCCTGTTGTTCCTTCCAGCTCTGCTCCTAGCCAACCTGGTTACCCAGTTGAGACTCCCAGCTCTTCCAAGCCGGTCGTTCCCTCCAGTTCAGCTCTCAGCTCCTCCCAGCCGGCCGTTTCTACCAGCTCAGCTCCCAGCTCCTCTCAGCCGGCCGTTCCCACCAGCTCTGCTCCCAGTCACCCCGGCTACCCAGTAGAGACCCCCAGCTCTTCCAAGCCGGTCGTTCCCTCCAGCTCAGCTCCCAGCTCCTCTCAGCCGGCCGTTCCCACCAGCTCTGCTCCCAGCCACCCCGGCTACCCAGTTGAGACCCCCAGCTCCTCCAAGCCGGTCGTTCCCTCCAGCTCAGCTCCCAGCTCCTCCCAGCCGGCCGTTCCCACCAGCTCTGCTCCCAGCCACCCCGGCTACCCAGTTGAGACCCCCAGCTCCTCCAAGCCGGTCGTTCCCTCCAGCTCAGCTCCCAGCTCCTCCCAGCCGGCCGTTCCCACCAGCTCTGCTCCCAGCCACCCCGGCTACCCAGTTGAGACCCCCAGCTCCTCCAAGCCGGTCGTTCCCACCAGCTCTGCTCCCAGCCACCCTGGATACCCTGGAAGCAGCTCCGTGCCTGTCTACCCCACTACCAAGGAGTTGACAACTTACACCACCACCACCGTTTGCCCCGTCACTCAGACTCATGGTACTCAGGTCATCACTATCTTGACCACCAGCACAGCTACCATTACCTCCTGCAAGAGTGGATGCAACGGTTATGAGACCACTGCTGTTCCTCCCAAACCTACCAGCAGCAAGCCTGAGGACAAGACCACTGTCGTTACTACCTATGAATGGGTCCCTTGCTCTACTGAGGTCGGCCACAGCGGCTCGTCCAAGATCTACTCGACCTACCTGACCGCCAGCTACAAGACTTACACCTCCACTTACACTGGTCAGCCTCCCAAGCCTACTGGTGAGGCTCCCAAGCCTTCCGTCTCCCTCGGAGTTCCCCAGTACACTCCTGTCGTTCCCCAGGGTGAGGGCCCCAAGCCTTCCGTCTCCCTCGGAGTTCCCCAGTACACTCCTGTCGTTCCCCAGGGTGAGGGCCCCAAGCCTTCCGTCTCCCTCGGAGTTCCCCAGTACACTCCTGTCGTTCCCCAGGGTGAGGGCCCCAAGCCTTCCGTCTCCCTCGGAGTTCCCCAGTACACTCCTGTCGTTCCCCAGGGTGAGGGCCCCAAGCCTTCCGTCTCCCTCGGAGTTCCCCAGTACACTCCTGTCGTTCCCCAGGGTGAGGGCCCCAAGCCTTCCGTCTCCCTCGGAGTTCCCCAGTACACTCCTGTCGTTCCCCAGGGTGAGACTTCCAAGCCTTCCGTTTCCGTCGGAATTCCTCAGTACACTCCTGTCGTTCCCCAAGAGAACTGCCCCGCTCCGGTAACTGTCACCAAGACCGTCACTGTCGGTGTCGATGTTCCTGAATACACTCCTGTTACCAACGAGTACACCACCAAGGTTGTCACCGCCACTCAGGAGGGAGGAAAGCCCCACATCTACACTGTCACCGTCCCTGCAGGCCCTAAGTCCACTCCCTCCGGTCCCAAGACAACCTCGATTCCCGGCGGATGCAACCCTGCTCACCCAGGCTCTTGCCCTACACCTTCTGCTTCCAAGGGATATCCTGAGGGTCCTAAGCCTTCCTCCGGCGCCTCCATCGTCTACTCCAGCTCGGCTCCCGCTCCCTACCCCACCAGCCCCATCTCTTCGTCTGCTAGCCATGTAGCTTCCACTCCCGTTGCTTCTTCCATCCCCGGAGGCTGCAACCCGGCCCACCCCGGCAGCTGCCCTACTCCATCCTCTTCCTCTGCCGGTTACCCAGTTGCCAGCTCCTCTGCTAAAGCTTCTTCCTCCGCTTCTGCTTACGAGCCCTACCCGGTTGTGTCCTCCAAGGTCACCCCCGTCCCCACCGGTGGCTATGGCTACGGCTACTAAGAGGATCGTCTTTTGAGCTAAGGACGTCTTTCTTCTCTTCTATAGAATACTTGGTTTGGGATATTAGTGGACGCTGAATGCTTTCCACGTAAAGGCTGGCAATGTCTCCTATACTGCCTTTGCATAGCCGCGGCGTAAACTCTTGATATAATTTACTTTCTTACTTTCCTTTGTGAACACATCTTTGGAACATTCACGCTTGGTGCGCATGATGAAGATAGCAATAGCAAATCTAGCCTTAAACTTTGTCACTCCTTGAATGTCCTTTCTAATGTCATCAAACTCTTCAAAGATACTCATCTCGCTAGCATACTTGAAAACACTGAGTGCCGAATCTTGCCATTAATGTGCCAAACACCTTATTTTTGGCTCATGAGTCAGACGCGGCACAAAACGATGGTGGTTGTGAGGCATTACCTGGCTCAGACGTGCTGACGACGCTCTCATGGAGAATATTCCACTCGCGTCAAGTTCAGAGGGTCATCTCAGGTATCTCGTATCCATCCGCGACAGCGCGAGTTTGTGACCCATCTCGTATCAGCACAAATGTTGATCGTGATGTCATAAGATCAGCATAACCTACTCCTGCATGAAATTTAAGTCATGCTAGGCATCATTAGCGAGATATCTGCATCCAAGTGTGCGATCCGGCGCGACAAATGCTGTAGTCAGTCATGGCATGAGAATGTTGAGATGACCTACGGTTGTGTGGCAGGTTGGCTTGATGTAGCAGCGAGCTGGAGGAACTAGGTACTAGTTCATACATGGCCGAATTCGGTGTAAATCAGGATACGACTATTACTTCAGTAGAAACCAATCACTACAACGTATTGATGCTACATAGAAATTCCTATTGGCTTAGTTTTCCATAATTTTTGAAGAATTTCAATTGTTTATTTTATAAATGCATAACGTAGGCTATCACCGAGCCGCCAGGTATTACCAACTCGCTACCCCGCACCATCTTTGCAAGACTCACCAACTATTACAGGATTATTACACCCAATTACAACGCTGCACCAATAATTCTATTAGCAATTACTCTTTAGAAGCATTGTTATTATCTGTATCTACTATTTCTACATTGTAGATGCGCAAATTGTAGCTAGGCTTGCTGCAATGCCTTTAATGCCTCTCTTTACGCACTCTCTTCCTAGGCTGTTTAGATGCCTTACTACTACTACTGTTCTTTTCAGCTATTATTTCCTGTACTGTCACAGTTATCCCCCTGTGGTCACCCTGGTTATACCTCAGGTGCTCCCTAGGCCAAGGCCAGGCGCTGCAGGGGCCACGTGCCCTATATATTCCATCCGAACCCTAAGGCATCAAGCCTCAAGGATTCGTCTTATCTCAAATTCATCCTATATTGCCCCAGAAGGCAGCCCATCTATCCTGCGTCTAATTACCTGCCTACAGTAACCTTACAATTTAAATCCTTTATACTTCCTCTTAGAAAAGGCAGTTAATCTACACGCAGGAAACGCGTTGCTAGCTACTACTACAATAGCTAGGGAATTTATACTTAATCTAGTGCAAACATAGACGTTAAAGGGGAACAACCTTATAAGTAGCCTAGCTAGGTGCTAGAGCAACTCTGTAACAATAATAGAATATCTTAAGGAGGAGTATAGAATAAAAGTTCTACACAAACTAGTAATATAATTAGTACCCCTATAGTATCCTTACTACTAGGCATCCCTATACACTAACGTGTAACATAGGAAGAACCTACTATAGGTATTACTACTAACCTTAAGTTATCTATTGCCTAATTATTAAATGCCCTTAACACTGCTAAACTCTCTAGGGCCCTACTTATAGAACTTTAGATTTGCTAACGTTAATTTAACTAGGTAATAGAGGCCCTACAATAGACTAAGGGCAAAAACGCCTTAGGCAGTAGTTGCTTAGTATATAATAAAGCTAGACAACTAGTCTAGGTATTAAATAGTATCTAACCTAAGCTACGCTTAGGCACTAATTTAAAGGCCTCTACTATATAGTAAGTAGACTAGTAGGTTAAGGATATTAACACAGCCTTCTAATACACATAAGTGCTAGAAGACTTAACTACTTATACTTACTAGATTATAGGAACTATCTAATTTAGTACATACTAAGAACTAATACAATAACGTATTAATAAGGGAGCTATCTAGATATAGGCTAAGCTCTGCGTAGAGGAGGAACACATAGTATAAGATCTAGTCTTTACTAGATACAAGAACTACTTTAAGTTCTTTAATTATTAATAGAAGGATAATAAGTTAGTTAATACCTTCCTAATACAGCTAAATAAACAAGAGTTACTACTCCCCTATAGCTTCTCTAAGTTTAAGGATAGTATAGAAGACTATAAGTTTAAGATAGCCTTTATATAGAGTCTTACTCTATAGATATTGTAATAATAAATCTAACACAATAGGAGCTTAGAGCACACCTATAAGTAGCTAGAGTTTAAGAGAGCTCTCTAAAACGCTAAGATTGCTGTAAGTCTTATCCTACAAACGTTATTATTACAAAGAGATAATAGTAGGAAGAATAAGCAGGGTCTAACCTCTCTACCCTAGCATAAATATAAAAAGCAAAATAGTTAGAGTTTAACCCCTACCTAGAACAACGCTAGAAAGCTACTTAAAAAAAAAAAAAAAAACACTAATATTCTAAAAATCAGGACCTTCCTAAAAAGGCCTAATATAATTAGGATAACCTACTCTACAACATCCTATAATAAACTAGAGCTACTTTAGCCTACACTAGGCACTCTTACGCTAGCAAGATAGCTAACGTAGCCTCTAACATGCCCCTACTAGATAGAAGGGGGCTAGCTAGAGAAAAGGGATATTAGTTACCCCTATAACAAACAACTTGCTCTAATATTAGGTAGCTATATAGTGTAGCTATCCCTCTAACCTATAGTAGATTAGCTACAACTACTACCCTCTAAGGAGCTGTTTCCTTACGCATCCTAGACATTAAAAAAACTAGTAACTGCTGCTACCTAATCTTTAAGGTAGTAGTATCTGCCCTAGATACATGTATCTAACAATATAGAATCCTAGAGGAAAAGGTAATTAAACTTCCTCTCTAGGAATTACTAGCAACTGCCCTCTAGAGCGCTCTAGAGTATAAGAGAACCTAGGTAGGTAGTTTAATAACACCTGTACAAACGCTTCTAAAGCTAACTTAGGCAGAAATTGCCTAGACCCTAAAAATCTAGAGTAGGGATATACTCTCTGCTAAGACTACGCATAGGCTACTACCTAACCTAAAATAGAGGGAAGAGAACAAGAAACCTAGTAAAGAAGATAAGAGAATTCTCCTCTTAATACTAGCTATAGGCTAAATTTAAGAAGCATCTCCTTTTATAGTAAGAGAAGTAATCTATAAAGCTGTAAAACTCCTACTTATAGCAATTCTATAGGCTACACCTACCTAGACTAGGTAGGTAATCACGTCTTTAACTAACAAAACCTAGATCTAGCTCCTTAGCTAGGAAATAAAGGAAGTTATAATCTAAGTAGTAGAAGGCATAGACGTAATTACCTTACATATATAGATAAACTACACACTCTAAGGAGTCCTAAGCTTAATCTACTAACTAGATAGTATATTAAAACTAGTAACTATATAGATAGTAAGCAAGGAGTCCTTTTCCTAGACTAGGGTCTAACTAACTAGCTACTAGATCTCTAGATATAGGCTAAACAAACAAGGGGTAGTAACCTAGATTGTATCCTTCCTAATAATAGTTAGTTATTTCTATATCTTTAGAGTAAGTAACTTCTTTAAGAAAATATAAAAGAACCTACATAAATAACTATATAACCTAGGCTACTAAGAATACTACTAGGCGCACAAATGCTATAGAGACACTAGATACAACTACTATAGGGAGAGAGTTACTACACACTAAGGGCTAGTAGATAAGGAATGCATAGCAAGTGCAAAGTGCATAAATTGCTATAGGCTACACCTAGTAGGGAACAAGAGCTGCCTAGCAGTACTAAGATAGGTAAATAAAAGCCTAGTAAGAATTTTAGGGGCAGAACTAAGGGCTATAAGGGCTATTACTAAGAGGGCAAGTAAGAGAACCTAAATAGACCTAATTAAACCTAGCAGCACTACCTCTAGCGCCCCTACAAGATCTCTAACTATAACTCCTATCCTAGAAGGACTAGCCCCTATAGAAACTCTTACTAGAGACTCTTAGAGACTAAGAAGGGCGCTAAGAGCTGCCTCTTTCTAGGCTGTAAGCTAAATAACTACAATTAGCTAACTAGAACTAGAATCTACCTCTAAGAGAGGAGATACTAGAACCTCTAATATAGAAATAGATATTATATGTTAATATAACATACTATAACTACAAAATAGGACCTTAAAGTAATATAGGTAAATATAGCTAGGTAATTACCCTACTATATTGCCCTCTTATAGCTTATATTTAAAAAGTAAATAGATATAATATACGTCTAGGAACTATATATAGTACGTAACAACTATACCTTAATATATCTAGGCTACTCTATACTTGCACCTATAGAGTCTTAGAGAGTGCTAAATATAAGCCCTATAGAACGCCCTAGAGTGCTTACCTATATACTTAAAGGCAGGGGAATACACGTGCAGATCCTCTACCTATGTATTAACAGAGACATCCTATAGATAGAAGTTAACTAGTATAGAATACTTAACGTATACTAGG
The DNA here is from genome assembly GCA_026119515.1 of Ascochyta koolunga. Classification (NCBI taxonomy): domain Eukaryota; kingdom Fungi; phylum Ascomycota; class Dothideomycetes; order Pleosporales; family Didymellaceae; genus Ascochyta; species Ascochyta koolunga. The sequence continues at coordinate 4,185,144 of JANLCG010000004.1, forward strand.
AACTAGAACTTATAAACGCACTAGAATATGTTATAGGAACAACCTCTAGCCCTAACACTCTAATAGGAGGAGATTTTAACTGTAGACATATTACCTTTAAACCTAGTACTACTCCTAGAGGCAGAGGTTAACACCTAGCCTACTAGGTAATATAAAATAACATAGACTATATTAGGAACTAGGCATAGTAACCTATTAAGGGGGCTATATACTTAACCTAACCTTCTCTAATATACTCTTTGCACACATAAAAATAGAGGACTACCTCTACTTAGGATCTAACTACGCTACGCTACTTACTATAATACTATAGAAGAGTAGTAGAGTACTACTACTAAACAAATATTAGGTTCTAAGAAGCTAGCTTAGCTGCTTTATAGAAGTAGTTAACCTAGCGCTACTAGGCCTACTACCCTTTACAGCAACATACACTACCTAGGACCTAGAGGCCTAGATACAGGCTATAACTAAGGCTATTACTAAAGTAATAGTAGTAGTAGACTATAAATATATAGGGGCAGGCAAGACTATACTATAGTAGACTGTAGAGTGTAAGACTACTTATAGATTATATATAGATAGTATTAGGGGCCTATAGACAAGACTATTACTAGAAAGCTAGAACTTCCTTACTATAGTACGCAAAGCTAAGCGCACTTATTAGTAGAATAGAATAGACTAACTTAAGTCTAACTAGGCACTATATAAAGTTATTAGATAGTATAGACTTAGGCTAAACTAGTAGGACACCCTAATCTAACATATAGAGAGGGATATAACAAACCCTATAGAAAAAGTAGAGGCCTTATAAAAGGAAATACTAGACTAATTAAATAGCTCTAACAAACTACTAGAATAGAGTCCTAGCAACTTAAATTAACAAGCTATACCCTAGAACACCTATATACCCCTAGAGAAAATTAAGAGGAACGTAATAGGTGTATAAAGTACATCCTCTAGCATAGATAGTATTATAGTACGCTTGCTTAAGGCGTACTAGCCCTCTATTATTACCTATCTCTATAGGATATATACCTACTAACTACAATATAGCTATTTCCTAACTGCCTAGAAAATAGCAGAGGTAGCTATAATCCTAAAACTAGGGAAAAGAATCCTAGCTCTCTACAATCCTAGTAGCCTATTGCCTTACTCTTATGCCTAGGAAAAGGCCTTAAGAGAATAGTAATAAGACAAATTACCTATGCAGCTATAACCTATAGGATCCTTAGCCTATAATATAGGGATGCACTCCCCTACTAGGCAGCCTCTAACTTAGCAACTAGCTTTACGCATAACATAGAACAAGCCTAGGCTCTAGAAAAGTAGGTTTTAATAGTAATACTTAACGTATAAGGGGCATTTAATACGCTCCTATAGAACTAACTACTACACTAAATAGAAAACTAAGGATAGCTTACTACCCTTATTTGCCTAGTACAAAGCTTTCTTATAGGAAGATAAGTATAGGTTTATATAGGTATAGTAACTACACCTTGCTACATAGTCTCCTGCAGTACCCCCTAAGGCTTACTACTATCTCTAGTGCTCTATATACTATACCTAGCTAAACTACTAAACTAAGATTAGAAACTGCGCTTTAGATACGCTAACAATGTATATATATACTAGGCCTCCCCTATACTCTTAGAAAACATATCCCTACTAAGCAATAATCTAAGAGACATTTATAACTAGGGGTCTAATAATAAAATTACCTTTGCGCCTAAAAAGTAGGAACTAATCTATATAATAAGGAAAAGAGGAGACCTAAACCCTCTAATTATAATAGGAGATACCTAAATTAACTTAGTACCTATAACATAAAACAGGACATAGATAGCCCTACGCTAGCTAGGCGTTTAGTTTAACTAATAGCTTACTTTCTAGAGGCATGTTATAGAAAGGGCTGCTGTAGCTGTAAAAGTAGTCTAACACCTTAGTAGGCTAATAAACATAGCATATAGGCCCCCTCTAGAGTATATAAGGAAAGCTGTTATAACCTACGTCCTACTAGCTCTAATATACAGCGCTAAAGTATAGTATAAAGGGAAAAGACAAGTAAGGGTAAATAGAATAGAAGTTAGCACCTAGATATAATAGCATATTCCTGTAATAAATAGAGACCTTATAAGTGCTGTAAGGATAGTGTTACTAGCGTAGCGTACTACACTAAACGCAATTATACTAAGAGAGGCAGGAGTCCTGCCTATAGAAGTAATAATAGAGGAGGTACGCTAGCGCTTTGCTATGCACCTACAGACAATAGATAGTAACTACCCCTTACTAGCTAGGTAAAAGCATAATATAGACAATGTAGGCGTAATAAAGAAAAGCTGCTACTATAAATATAGGTATAGAGAGCCTACTAAGCTCTCCTAGCTATACTAAGACTAGTACTAGCAGGCCCCTACTATACTAGGGGATGCTGCACTAACCTAATAGAGGGATAAACTAAGAAAGAGGGCGTAATTGCTTTTAAGGAATAGTAGTATAAGGTAACCTCTAGAGAGGTTTTAGTATTCTCTAATAGAATAGAATAATACATAGTAGGCAATAGGGTAGTAGTATATAGCTACGCTATATATTAAGGAAAAAGGCTTATAACAATAGGTAGGGAAAAGCTTAACCTACTATTATATATCTTTAACATAGAGGCTATAGGAGCGTAGGCAGGACTTTAATACGCTCTACAACTACCTATCTAAAAGGACTAGATCTAGATATACGTAGATAGCACGTCTGTTATCTAAGGTCTAAGAGGTAACACCCCCTCTTCTTATAATAGGCTTTCTTGCTGTGCTATAGAGCTATAGAAGTCTTTAATATATAGGTATATTAGACTCTAGGCTATAGCAGCATAGCAGGGAGTAAACTAGCTAATAAACTAGTAGGCTAAGCTACTAAGGACACTATAACTCTAAGAGGCCTAGCTAGATCTCCTATAGTCTTAGGTATAAAGAGCCTTATACGTAAAAGTAACTAACAAGAGGAGGCCTTCTAGTAGAGTAATAACATAAAGCTACTATCCTAGCAGTACTATAATTAGAACTTAGGGTATACCTTAAAGAAAGCGCCTCTAACCCTCTCTCTAACTAGGCCTGTCCTAGCAAGACTACTAGCTATATAAATAGGACATAGGGACTTCTAATAGTATTACTAAAAGTTTAACTATAAAATTGTAAACGTCCTATATAGCTATAGGTAAATAAAATCCCTAGAGTATATAGTACTCTGCTAAAAGGCTAGACTTAAGTTTAACAAATAGCTATAGAAAGGCCTCTCTTCCCTACTAGTAGGCAAGAGGGATAGGCATACCTGCAGGAACTAATAAGCTCTCTAGAAGACTTTATACACTACCTAGCGCTTACAGCCTTCTATACAAGTATATACCTAAGGTAGAGGAAAGGCCCTAGTAAATAGGGCAGTAGAAGGAAAGAAAGCAGCTATATACGCCTAGCAACCCTACAGGGCTGCACCTACTACTAAAAACAACAGGCAAAGCTAAACTATACAACAGCAAAATATAGTAGACCTAGCTACCCTATTTTATAAGAGCCTAGGGAACTAAAACGCAGACGCACTATAAAATGTTAGCATTAATAATTAAATATAGGGATAAGTAACCTAAATTAAGGCCTGCTATAGCTCTAGAGACGCTATTCCTTCCCCCTCTTAGCAGTTAAAGATGTAAACATAAGGCAGCTACTTATAACAGACCTAGCTACTCTGTTCTATAGGAGCCTAGGGTACTAAAAACGTAGACGTGCTAGACAATACAGGCTAAAACTACTAAGAGCAGAGGAGAGATAGCAACTAGAGCAGCAGAAAAGAAGCATAACTAAGGGGGTAAGCAGGAGGGTACCTATTAAAACCTCTAGGAGAACAGGAATACTAGTAGTTACCTACCTAACCCTTAAGACAAATAGGTAGTTACCTACTAAACACCCTAAGGAGATAGGCAGTTACCTGCTAAACCCCTAGGACTACAGGTAGTTACCTACTAAACCTACTAGGAATATAGGTAGTTACCTGCTAAACCTACTAGGAATATAGACAGTTACCTACTAAATCCCTATCTATAATAACAAGAGCCTAAAATTGTTAATATTAAATAAGGTAATATAGGATTGCCCTAGGCTTACCTATACCCTTCTCCTAGTCCCTTATATAAGCTCTAAATAGATTTAGGCATAATTTTTGTATTATAGGGTTTATGCAACAGAAAAAATCTTAGAGGTTAGTTTTTATATAGGGAACTAAGGAGACCTGCGCAGCGCTATATTAACTATATACCTCTATTCTATGTTAAACACTAAATTAACCTAACTTGCTAGTAGGTTAAAACTTGCTAGTAGTTTGCAATTTGCTAGTAGGTTGCAATTTGCTAGTAGGTTGCGATTTACTTGTAGGTTATAATTTGCTAGTAGGCTGCAACCTGCTAGTAGGTTACAATTTGCTAGTAGGTTGCGTTTTGCTAGTAGGTTACAACTTGCTAGTAGGTTGTAGTTTGCTAGTAGGTTTGTAACTTGCTAGTAGGTTGCAATTTGCTAGTAGGTTGTAATTTACTAAGAGGGTTTTAAGTTGCTAGTAGGTTATAATTTGCTAGTAGGTTCTAACTTACTAGTAGGTTTTTAAAATAATTTAGTAGTAGGCTTCTAATAGACAGGAAACCTCTACATCTACAAGTAGTTTACACTACTACGCACTTAAGCATCTTAGCTGTTTTTGCTTCTAGAGGTACTAAACACGTCTATAATACCCTAAGGAAGGTTTCTAGTATATAGCTAGTCTAGACGTTAATTACAACAAACAAACAAACAAGCAAACAAACGCGCGCAGTAATTAGAATTTTTTTATAATAAGATTAATAGGGTAAGATAACAAAGCTGCTAGAGCAGGAATACTAATTAGATACTAGTGTTCCTAGGGGTATGTTGCAGTAAAGGACAATAGTTATGTAAGATAATGTAAACTAATTATAGATTATACTAGATTAGATTACATTAGTTAGATTAGCTTGTTAGACTAATCCTCTTTCTATACTAGAGCGTAGCTAGAAAGATATATAGACTTAATCCTTTACTTAAATACTAAGACAAGGAACTTAATTAACTCTTTTATACTTTAATCCTCTTGTCTAGTTATCTTAGCTCCTACACCTAGTACGTCTTAGTAATTAAGTCCTTAAGTACCTAGGCGTACTAGAAGGCAGTGTTAATATCCTTATCCTACTAGTCTACCTGCTAGGACCTTAGGACACAGTTTTCTACTTCTAGCCTAGGTTTTAGTTAGATGTTGTTTAACATCCTTATAATTTTACTAGCTTTGTTAAAAGCTAGGCAGTGTGTTACTAACGTTATTCTGCTATATGCTAGGGCTTATACCTATACAGCCTAATTAAATTGCTTTTATTAGATGTTAAGCTCTACTTCTAATGCCCTTAAGAGCTCTACTGCGTTAAGAGCAAGGAGAGCTTACTGTACTAGGTTTTAGTACCTAGTTGTAGGATTTAGTTCTCCTATAGGCACCTAGTTTACTCCTATAGCAGCTAACTAAGTTGCTATATCTATTAGAGTTGCATTCTGCTGCAATAGCGTAGGTGTTACTGCAGATTCTACTAGTGTACTAACCTATAGGCTTAGAACTTTAACAGGAGTATAATAGAGCTAGCCTAGTTTAATGCTAGGGCTTTACTAGTAAGGTTTTCCCTCTAGCTCTGTTATTGTGTTACAGAGGACACGTTTTCCTCTAGTTATTTTTAGTAGGGTTAAAAATTTAACTAATACTCTAAATTAACTATCTGTTCTAAGAAGGAGTATAAAGGATTTAAATTGTAAGGGCACTATAGGCAGGCAATTAGAGATAGGACGAATACAATAGTAGATAGATAGATATAAGACGAATCCTTAGGGTGTAAGCCCTAAGATGTTTAGGAGGGTTATATACATTTAGTCTGTAGGTTTCCTGCCTAGCCCTAAGGTTGTCCTAAGGACTGGCCGGTAGCTCTCAGGAGGAATACCTGTAACAATAACGTGTGTATCTTTATTTAAGGCTTTTTAATAATAATATTGTTAGCTACGTTAAAACTTAATATATTAGGTACGTATGTTAAATATATTTATCTAGAGCTTGCTAATAGTTCCTCTACTGCGTTTAGCATGTAGAATATTAGCTATATCTTGCACTGTAGTCTTTATTACGCCTATCCCTTGCCTATTAAGCTTTAGTATACTGTTAACTATTACCTCCTCTTCTACCTTTGTTAGCTTCTTTGAATTAGCCCTATAGTTGCGCTAAGTAGGTAATCTAGCGCGTTAGTCTCTTAACGTTGATTAGGGGACACTAAACGCCTTAGACGCGTAATTTGTACTATTAGGCACAGTAGCTTTTGTAGCTAAGATAGTAAGGTATAGTGTGCCTTTGTTATAGGATAATTGCGCGTTGCGTTGTGATGGCATTGTGATAGTTATTGTAATAGTCGCAAAGTTGGTGAGGGGTGGCGAGTCGGTGATAGCTGGCGGCTTGGTGATAACCTACGTTACGTTGTATATACATTTTGTGTATACGCGTGAAAGCGAGTAGTGGACGGTAGTTCGCCTTTAAGACACGGATGATTAGCAAGAATGCAATATCAGCACTAACTACGTAGCGGTTCCTTGCATATTGATTAGTTGGTATTACTAACTCGAGATAGTACGTAACTGAAAGGCCTTAGCAGCTTATAGGTCTATCTTTGCAGGCTCGCCGGCCCATGCTCTTCTTATCAATTCCTGAACCTTTTCTTCCTCCACCTCGCGTGGATTTGCGTACTGATTTCGCATGGCAATAGATGCTGCTTGCTTGACATCATCTTCCTTGAATCCGAAGTCCTTCAAAGCCCGACTCACGCCTAGACTGGTGAGGAGACTGTTCAACCCCTCAATACCGCTGCTTTGTGCCCCAGGCAATAATTCTGCAAGATCCTTGTCGAGATTCGTGACTGCTGGGCAATTGTACGCAATTGTATGCGGTAGGAGAATGGTGTGCGTCTCGGCATGAGGGAGATCGAAGGAACCTCCGAGGGCGTGGCACAATTTGTGATGCAGTGACATTGTCGTGCTTCCTAAGCACATGCCGCAGAGCCATGCGCCATAAAGTGCCTTATCCCTTGCTATCATGTCCGTGCCAGATTGAACAATGGCAGGAAGTGCCTCTGCTAGCGCGCGAATGCCTTCTTTGGCTATCAAGCGGATGACCGGATTCGAGTCAGGCGCATAAAGGGCTTCGATGGCGTGTGCAATCGCGTTGACACCACTGGTTGCGCTCAAGCCTTGAGGCAGTGTCTTGGTAAGATCCACATCGTAGATGACAGTCCCCGGCAAGATCTTAGGATCCACGACCGTGGTCTTCAATCCTTCGCTAGTTTGCCCCAGAATCTTCGTCATCTCGCTACCTGCATACGTGGTTGGGATACATATGTGGTAGAGGCCAGTGCGTATACTGATCGCTTTGCCTAGTCCTATGGTACTACCCCCTCCTATAGACACTAAGCAGTCGGCTTGCTTGTCCCGTACAACCTTCATAGCTTTCTCTGTAACACTGACTGGAGTATGCATTGTAGCTTCGGAGAAGATATGAACGGCTTTCGGGCCCAAAAGGTCGCTAATTCGGCGAGCATCCTCAGTTTGATATGGTGTACATAGGACCAGAGCTGCTTTCAATCCTTGTTTGGAAAGCTCGCTCGCGATTCTAGAAGAGGAACCTGATCCAAATATTACCCGGCTTGAATTTGCCGTATAAATAAATGAAGTCATGTTGGATTGGAGTTGATTTGTGCGGGAGAATACTTGGTGAGACGGTGCAGGCATGGTGTAACAATATATAGCGTGCTTTGAATGTTCTTCGGAACGCCGAGCGGCTTCTCGGCGGGGTTCCAATCTCCCCACCCCAAACTAACGCCACCGTGCAAATCCAGAACTTGAGTTTCTACAGAATTGGAAGCCCGTGGGGATTCCAAGGAAATTTCTGATAGAATTTTAGCCGTATCGGTCCGTCCCTGACAGATCAGCTTGACCGAAAACTACCGAATGTTCCAGAAAACGTATTTGCTTCTATTCAAGGTTGTCAATAAACAAATAGTTTCAAAATTATTATTTTGATTTGTTTTAATTATACAAAATGAAACAAGAAAAACTATTAGAGGCGTTAAAACTAAACAAAATGAAAACGGCAAAGGCAAAATATTAAATCTATTTGATTTTGTTGAAGCAGGTAGGGGAGAGCAGGATGAAGATGGCAGTCTATGTCAGCCCAGCTAAGATAAGATCACGTTATGTTACATCATATCATGTGATTCTACCTGCTTCCCCCTCAGCTGAGGTCATCCTGCTATCCTCTTAACTGTCCTAGCGATGTAACCCCTTTTCAATATTTAATCAAACCAAACAAACAAGGCAGACTTATTAAGGCTTAAATTTTAATTAAATAATAGCTTATAGCTTAAGATCTTAAAACATATCAAACAGAGGCTTGAAAGATTGTTTGTTTTGTTTGTTGACAACCCTGCTTCCATCAAGCCACCTTGGAGAAAGACTAATGATCATCTAGAACCAAAACCCCATCTATGAACTTCGCCTGGATATTCAACTTATTCAAAGCCTCAAGGCTCTTCTGCTCTCGAAGTTGCTGACTCTCCGTTTCGGTGACAAGCACAAAATCGTACGTTAACAGTTTCATACCCTCGTAGGTACCAGCGTACCGAGAGGCCATGTCCGCGGTTGTTTCTCCCAGATCAACCACAAGCGACTTCTTCACACCAAAGACGGCATCAGAAGTCTCGTAAGGATCGTTTCTTAAATATAAAGCCGTAATCAGCTTGTCCCATCCTTCCTTTTCGAACATGAAATGCATGTGACTTGGTCTCATCGGGTGGCGGTGCAACTTGGAAAGTAGTTGACCAACAGGGCCATCATGCGGAATGGGGTAAGGAACGGGCACAATGCCCTTAAACCAAAACAATCCATCCGCGTTGCTTGTCAGTATACATCTTCCGTCCGGTCTCTCTCTCCCCGGATGCTGTACATCGTAGTGGCCGCTCGAGTCGGTCTCCCAGATGTCGATTTTGACGCCAGGAATGGGTGTACCATTGATGTCTTTGACAGTGCAAACTACCAATAAAGGCTCCCCGTTCTCATCATGCGACATATTGTCACCGTGGTTTAGGTGTTCAGCATCGTGCGTGTGAAAGGGCCCTAGGACGGTACCCTCGGTAGACCCTGGCGGTTTTGGATGATCGATGCTGTCAACAAGCAAACTCAATCCCAAGATATCGCTTAGCAAGATGAATTCTTGTCGAGAATCCGTGCAGGTTTGACCAGTGAGTGTGAGAAATTTGATAGCCTGTAACCATTCATCTTGGGACAAACGAGTTTCGCGCGCGAAGTCATGAAGATGAACGACGAGACGCTCTAGAAGAAATTTAAATCGTGGTGACGGATTTGAGGCGTTAACCAGATTCACATTCGCTGTGATGTTGTCGACGGTAAGGTCATACAGTGCGGGAGCACTCGAGTGTTGTTTCATGGTCTCGATTTAAGAAGTAAACCGACAGATTCGTAATTTTTTTCTAGCAGTGTATAAACGTTTTGTTGGTCTTGATAGGAATACTACGACATCCTGCCTCCTGTCGTCACTAAGATGGCACCGGGTCGTGCCCACCGGAGGGTCAGGATATTAATAAGCGGCCCCATCACGTCGACAGTACACACCAGTCTCCCTGGGTGGCAAGTTTTCGAATTTGGTTCTGAGTCCAGAAAGACTGCAAGTGACCCCACACGCTGTGTACGCGCGTCCAAGCCGGTAATGGCTTAGTAACAGCTAGACTGGTTGCTTGCGCCCGAAGGTGGGATCGGAGCCACCCAGGCTCTTCTCTAGTCCGTGACGTATGAATTACATCAAAAAACACATCATTAAGGACATATGACATAATTTTAAGGGTTGTTACTTTTCTTGGACGTAATGATTGTATTATCGGAATGCAGTCGCAAGAATAGACACGACATTGCCACCTTCAACTTTAGTCTATCCAAGTAATTGTTTTCATCCCGACCCATTGCAACCCGGGAAGACAATTGAAGTGACCAAAACCGCTGCTCTTGACACCTCCATGAGGGAGTGCAGACTCGTCATGTATAGTCATGGATTTAACGTGCACTGCTCCAGACTCGATCTTTTTCGCAATCTTAAGAGCTCTGCGAAGGTCTTTAGTGAAAACTGCGCTGTTAAGATCATATTCCGTATCGTTGGCCAGTTCGATGGCCTCATCGTCTGAGTGAACTATGTATAATGCGACAGTGGTTCCGAATGATTCTGTAGCATATTACTTCATCCCGGTCGTCACATGTTCGATGATGGCTGTTGGCATTCGGGTTGCTGCTTGGCCAATGTCCGAAGAAGCCTGTTTTTTTGAGCCATCACTTTTAAAACCACTACAACTTGCGCCAGTAGCTACACGCCACAACAACGTTGATGATTTCTGCAAGGACACAGGATAGATAGCGCTTGAAGAAAGCTACAAGTCTGTCTTTGTAGAAACTTTATTCGTGTTGTTGTAGTGTAGTATAGTGTTGCCGAGTAAGGTGTTTTTGCGCAAGTGATCGCTCAAAAAAAACGAGCTTCTTCGTCCAATCTGGACTCACTGTTCAGTAGACATGCGCCATTGGACAGCGCATCGGAAATGAGCGCCTTATTCTTTGCCACTGCTGCGCTGTTAATTAACTGAGGTATGTTGTCTTCTCCAAAAAGTCGGCCTAATACATCTTTCAAAGCCACGCGAAACTGGGTAGGAATGGCGGCATTGACAATGATGCGTTCTGTGCACATGCAAACTTGACCGACATGTAGGAAAGCGCCAAGGCAGCATTGAAAGGCAGCACGTTCAATATTGGCATCCTCGCAAACAATGGTTGTGGCTTTTCCGCCGAGTTCCAAGACAGTTTGCTTGATGTAACGACCAGCGAGAGATGCAACGATTGAACCGACAGCTGTAGAACCGGTGAAGTTAACCTTCCGAACGAGGGGATGAGAGATGATGGCCTGAGTGACCTTTGCTGCATCTTCTGGGCGATGATATAGTGTGTTCAAACATCCCGCTGGCAGACCTGCGGCATGGAGAATTGAAGCAATGGCCCACTACGAAGATTCGTTAGTGATATCCCAACTTGATGTAGAGGCCACGTGTTGCGGGAGCGGCTTCAGGGCTTTTTAGGATGACAATGTTCCTCCTATTCACGAGTCAGATATATTCCACTCATGAAAGTCTTCATCCTTGGTTCGCTTACATCGCCAATGGCTGTAAACATGCTCGTAAAACAAGAAAATTAGGCTCGTTCTACGCAACAATTCCCAAGATTACTCCGAACGGCTCTTTCACGACTACGCTACTACTGTCTTGTGCATCGATAACAGGCATGGTACCAGTAGGGCTATTTGGATAAGACCAGCGACATCTTTGCAGGCCTGATAAGCCGCTTCATGCCCGAAAGCAAACATTGCATCTGATGCACCGGTTTCTGTAAGGCTATAATGCCGAAGTTCGCTTTTCCTCATCTTGAATTCGTCCGCGGCTCGTAGAAATATGTCTCTTCTTGTGTGCGGCTTCGTATGCGACCATTCCAAGAAAGCTCTTTGCGCAGAATCGATCGCTCTAGAAATATCGGCATCGCTAGCTGACGAGCACTGGTATAGGATTTTTGGTCAAGCGGTGATATTACTGGAAAGGTGTTATGAGATATTATCGCTTTGCCATCCAACCAAAACGGTATGGTTGATGTGCTGGAGAAGACTGAGCTGACCCGGTCTATAGAATTCCCGTCTACGGCCAGTGTATTCTGGAAGGTGAAGGCTGTGGTTTCTGAACAACTATCTGAGCGAGCGCCCTCTGAGTTCCAGATCTAAAGCAATCGAAACCTTCAGATCTACGTTGTGTAGCTTCCAGGAAGAACGGTGGGTGTAATTAGTGCAAGGTGGGTTGTGTGGGGCTAATGGATAGGTATGACTAACGAATGTTGTGAAAAGCAGATTCGAAACGCGAAGTTCCGGGTGGGGCACTAACATACTGAATGGATAGACCTCAAGCCGTGAGCTACAAACTCAAGAAAAAGACTTGAAGAAATCAATATTCCTTTTCCTAAATTTTAAGAATGTCTCTACAGATTATCATCGTGGGAGCAGGACTGGGAGGTTTAGCTGCCGCAATTTCTACAAAGATTGGAAATTCTGAGCATGATGTACTGGTCGTGGAGTCTGCGCCAGAACTAGCCGAGGTAAGTTGTGCATGTATTAGCTTGGTTTGTATCATCTTAAATGGTTCTACAGGTTGGAGCAGGCCTCCAAGTCACGCCAAACGCCACTAGACTACTAGCACGATGGGGACTGAGCGAGAGCTTGGAAAAACTGTCTTCAAGCCCACAAGAATTCACCATACACCGCTACTCTGATGGAATGATCTTGGGTAAACGAACAGATTATGGCAAGGAGATGTTGGAAAAATACGGTAGTCCCTTTTGGGATATGCACAGAGCTGATCTGCAGCTGGCTCTATACGAACGTGCCACTGCCTTGGGTGTCAATTTCAAGTTTGGAGCACTTGTAACTAGTATCGACCCAAGCAAACCATCGGTCACGCTTGCAAACGGAGAAATCTTTCAGGGTGACCTGATCATCGCTGCCGACGGTATGTTTCTTTGAGAATAAACTCATATCAGATACTCATGAAAGCAGGTCTATGGTCAAGATGCCGTGAAGATCTCATAGGTAAATCCTTCTCTCCGAAGCCAACTGGCGATCTTGCATACCGCGTAATCCTCAAGGTGGAAGACATCGAAGATGACGAACTGAGAGCGTTCTTTAAAACTCCCAGAGTCGCTCTTTGGACAGGGCCAGACTGCCATGTTATTTCTTACCCCCTCAAGGCAAATAACTTAATCAACATTGTTCTACTCGCCCCGGATAATCTCCCCGATGGCGTATCGAAAATCGCTGGAGATACTGGAGAGATGTTAGAGGTCTTCCAGGGATGGGAACCACGGTAAAGATACTGATATCCCCGTCTGCATTGAAAAGCTGACTTTCGCAGACTGAGGAAGCTTCTGTCCATGGTCCATAAGGTGGATAAGTGGAAGTTGATGCATAGTAAGATACTGTCACCCGAGGCAAACGCTTGAACCCCCTACTAAGTGATGACCTACACAGTGGATGAGCTCGAAAGATGGTCCAATTCGCAAGCTACGGTCGCATTCTTGGGCGATGCGTGCCATCCAATGTTGCCTTACCTAGCTCAAGGAGCAGGTTCATCTTTGGAAGATGGGGCTGCGCTAGGTCACTTGTTATCTCGAGCCAGGTCACGTAAGGATGTCTCAGAAATTTTACAGCTATACGAAGGACTCAGGAAGCCCCGTAGCTCCGCTTTGCAAAAGAGTAGCATTCGACAGGTACGTCGGCATTTTTGAACTAGTGGAAAGCATAGCCATTTGATGCCCAGCCAGAGACATATTAATCATCTACCAAACGGTATTGAGCAGCAAAGCCGGGATTCTTTGATGGAAGAGCAACTAGCAGAGCCACAGCCTGGATATCCTTTCTACTGGTACATCATCATACCCCCTGTCTCGGAAATTCGCTAACGAGGTTAGGCTCGATCCTGCTATGCAGAGCTTTGTCTATGGTTATGATGTGTATGAGGAGGTCAGTATGGAACAATCAATCTAGTATAATTTCCTTACAAGCAACTGACGAGATCAGATCGAACGTATCGGCAGGGTGACTAATGGGGCTGCGAAATTTTGATTGAGGAGTCATCTTCATGCATACAAAACATCTAGATTTCGAGTGACACTAAGAAGACTGAATCATACGTAGTCGTAGTCGAAGGACTAAATTTAAGTTTCTTGAAGTGCATGCAGATGTCTAAGCAATCTCGTGAAGTTCAAGGTCGATCAATTTACAGATAATTCCGGTCGCTTAGGGCACATTAAACAATAAATTAATGAAGCAACATCTATATGTGGTAAGAAGTTCACAACCCGTTTTAAAGTAAGGGTTTCCGTATATATCGCTACCGTGTACGGTCGCGTGATGCCCATGTTCTCGTGACGCCCACCCCACCATAAATCGTAGAGTACACAAAAATGAGGCTATAGAGCCACGTTCAATAGTTATTATTACAGGATTGTTTAATATAGTACTAAAGTGATACTTGCGATCAATTTGGCCTACTTGTATTTATTTGGGAGGGTGACGTTGCGGCCACGACGAGTGGTGATGGGTGGGGTGGCCGGAGGTGCCGACTGAGGACCACCACCACCCACCTCACCCATATAGACACGTTTCTTACGCTTTTTTGATGTAGGAGTTAGTAAAATCTTCTCTTACCTCTCAAGGACAGTTGTAGAGTTTTTGCATGTTGTGCTCCTGTTTTTAACGCTCTCTCTCAACTTTCTGAGCGTTGATTTAAGTACCCCCTTAGCACGTTGCCTCTCCCTCTCTTCCCACTCTCTCTGATTTAACTCACGCTTCTGTTGCAGCTGTTTCTCTTTAACTAGCTTTTAATTCTGTTGTAGCTCACGTCTAGTAGCCTTTTTAGCTGCTATTTGTTAGTAGGCCTTGAATGCAGCGCTACGTGCGTCTGCCTCTCTCTTTAATAAAGGACTCCTCTATTTTGCTCCCCTATACCACTTAACGTTATGAGCGTAAATAGGTAGTACTTTATCCTTATCCTTCTTCCTCTGCTTTACTACTCTCTTGCTCCTTCTTGTTACCCCTATTATAAAGCCCTCTTATCTACATTGTACGTGTCTTTAGGTAGTATGTTATACTC